>CM021107.1:328358446-329084420 GCA_007115665.2 Sequoiadendron giganteum
GAGTGGGAGATAGGGAGTTGAGAGAGGGAGAGGGTATAGGGGTTGAGAGACGAGGGAGAGATGAGAGAGAGAGAGGGAGGGAGTGGGAGAGAGATATAGGGTATAAGGGTTAAGGGTAGAGGGTAGAGGGGAGAGAGATAGAATTAGGGTATAAGGGTAGAGGGAAGAGAGATTGAATCAGGGTATATAGGGTATAGACAAAGAGAGAGAAAATAAATCTATTAAAAAACCAAATTTCTCATAACATGAGTGCATTTTGAAGTAGAGATATGGTTGTTTTAGGAAGAAATAATGCGCTCGCATTATAACGCGAGCGCATCTTGTGTTGCACTAAAACTGCTAAAAGAACTCAATATACCCATGATCTCAAGGCCCACATTCTGCATATTCTCCTAGTTTTGCATGTGCTCTGACAAAAAGTAGCTTTTTGATGATGTTGTGAAGTGTGCAAGCATGTTTTTCACATTCCACCACCTTTTCCATGATCTTTCTACCACCTTTGCATGAAATAACAGAGTTTTCATGTTGAAAGACATAATATCAATTCAAGTTTGAATTCCATTGAAAACTTATATACAATTGAAGTTTGGAGGGGAACAAGCTTTTGAAAAAGTCAAATTGTTGAGGAGTTTGAAGAAAGAAGAAGCTAATGCTACATAATTGGGTTGAACTCCTCCATTTGAAAGTCTGATTTTTTAGGTATGTGAAGTATTTACACATTTTCTTTCATTCTATTATGGCTTTCTTTCATTTTTTTTATTTTTCATATTCAATGTTGATCATTGTTTGTTTTTCATTATAACCTTAGGTTGTCAATACACTTTTTAAATTACACAATTCTATACACTTGCCAATTACATTTTTAAACCACATCTCTTTAAGGCATTTTGTTATTTAACAATTGACTTACCTTGTGTATGCTTCCACATTTTTTATACACATATATATGACATATGTTTTAAGGAAGTAAAATAAAACATCATTTCTCAATCCTTTATTATGGAAGTGCATACCACTCTCTGAAGCTTTCATTGAGGTATTTTGTCAAACAATTATATTCCATGTTGATCATTGTTTGTTTGTCATTATAACCTTAGGTTGTCATCAAAATGGAAACATGGAAAAATCATTTGAATTTTTATGCAACCATGGGAGGTCCTGCAACACAACTGAACACAAAAAATCAACCAACAACAACAATTCACAAGTCACTATTCTCAAAACTCTTCACTTTTCACCAAATCAACACTCTTCCTTGTACCATTGCCAACTCATTCAATCGAGTATTTCTTCTCGATAAGATTCTTTCAAACCAATAATTGAACCATTTCAAGGACCCTTTAGGGTACACAATCACATGCCAACAAACCACTATTGGTTACTTTGTAACAACTTTCTCAAATTAGGCTTTCTACGCCAACTAGGCCTCAAATTAGGACACTTTAGGAAAGAAAATTATCTTGAAACTTGAAAAAAACCTCCAAAAACATGTGGGAAGCAATTTATATGTATTCAAACCAAAGAATTAAAAATTAATTCTCATAAATTCATCCACCAAGATGCCAAAACAAAAAACCCTCTATTTAAGGCAAATAACCTAGGGCTTATTGGAAAACACACATCCCAACCTTATCAAAACATGCCACCACCTCAAACAGGTCTAAAATGGCCTACAAAAACTCAATTCAACAAGAAACAATGCTTCTCTAACACAATACTCACTTTATCATGTCAAAACCTCTCAAATTCACATGGAAAACACCAAATTTTCCCTATACACACTCAACATTCCCACACCTTTTTAGTGATGTTGCAGACCTATTCCTCGAGTTAGAGTGACCATAGTGAGAGGAATGGTTCAATACATCATTTTAAATGACTTTCAAACCTTAAAACCAAACCCTCAACTTTCATGCAAATAACCTAGGGTTTATTGAAAGTCTTGACAAGCGGGCTTAGCAGACCTCACCAATACCAACAACACTTGAAAAATGCCTTGCACAAGCTCAAACAACCATTACATGGAAGGTTCCTTTAAAATTTCATCAAAACCCTTATTTAACACCCCATATACACAAGGAAAATAATATAATTTTGCCTATCTTTTAATCATGGCATGCCCCTGCACCACCTTTGTCTATGCTAGAAATAGTCTTCTACAAGATGATTGTAAGTATTTTTTATGAAGCCTTGAATGACATATATTTCATTTATTTGAATGGATAAATATTTTAGGAACTAATATTCATCTCATTTCCATGCTACAGGTAAAATTATCTGCCATGCCGAAGAAATGAAGAAGGAATAAACTAACAAATGAAGAGTATGAAACCTTCAAAGCAAATGAGAGAGAACGGTTGAGGGCATATCGTGAAAAGAAGAAATTGGGTACTATTGACGAAAACAAGCCAACTGAAGATGAACCTGAACCATAAAAAATAGAACAAGATTTGGCAGCACAAAGGGCACGAATGTGAAAGCATCGTGGTAAGATAGATTCATATACCATAGTTGGAGACACACCCTCTACGAAAAGTGAATATGAAGGGACACCATTAAGCACAAGCGAATATGGAGGGACACCAGCTACCGCAAGTGAATATGGAGGGAAACCATCTATGGCAAGTGAATATGGTTGGACACCATCGAGCGCATCTCAAGAAGGTATGCTATCATCCCCACAAGAACCTCAAGGTATGTCTTCTACTCCACCATCAATTGAAGGTACGCAATCTAGCCCACCTCAATTAAATATTGATGAAATTCGTAATGTTGAGATGTATGTACCTAGGAGAACACCACCTAGAATTTTGCTAGAAAGCCAAAGTATTTGATTAATATTGATGAGGATATTTTGCAGCACGTAGAAGGTAAGATTCTAACACACACTTGTAGAAGATATGCTGATAAGATTTGAAAATTGTACTTTGAAAGGATAAATGACACCACAAGATGTCAACTATTTTTTGAAATGATGCGGGGTATAAAGTATAGAGACATACTCTTGGGTTGAGAACATCAAATGCATTGAATGAAAACACCATTGAGAAGAATCTAATGGATGCATATGAGAGTGTGGGTAAGACCTCACGCTCAAAGGATAGTAATGTTACACAACGTGTCATTACATCAACTTTGGTAAGCAGTTAGACAAAGAGAGATCGTCTCATTAGAAAGATGAGTGAACAAATGAGAATTAGTAGAATTTTTTTATCAAAAGTTGTTCAAAGGCACCAAAGAATTGAGGGCACCAATTGAAATGAATTATGGGCATTCTCGGGGAGACTGCCACAAAAAGATAAAAAATTTGCTGAAGCATTGAGAAAACTTATTGAAGATTATTGGAAGAATAACACAAGGCCATCTCCGAATCAAAGGGATGTGGTAAGAAGGAGAACCGGTAGTCAGAACCGTGAGGCACATCCAAAGCATTTTTTGGATATGATTCAAACCTAATTTTTTCATAAATTTCAAATGGATTATCCTCAAATATGTTTTTGTCAAAGATTTTCTGAAATTCTTAAACCTTTTTATGTCAAGATAAATCACACATGCACTACTTGTTGATGTAGACTACATATTGAATTCTATAACCATTATGATGTTTATCGTTCTATATGTTGCAATTTGCATACTAACAATGTTTTGCAGGGTTGTGGCATAGAAGCCCCACAAAAATCTTCAAGAGAGTTCTTATCAAAAAAATTATGTGAAATAGAGGATGGCCAAATATTCTATAGGGAAACATTCTTGGATGGTTCATGCAAGCATTGTAGTGGCTTGTAGCATATGCCAGTATGTCAACATATGAAAGCACATATGAGGTGGGGCATAAACTAGTAGAGTTTGGGAAGTATAAAACAGTGGCATATGCTACAAAATATGGGTCTCAAGCAAAAAGGTGTGATTTGGTTATTTAGAAGATACCAGCATATCAGTTTATGTCCATGTTTCATGATAATATAGTGTATGAGTATGCAAGGCATACCCATAGAGCCCGATGGCTAGACACGTAATTCAAGCTATGCAAGGACACCTTTCCAGTTGGTAGCATAGTATCAGTGGTTGAATTTGTAGAGAACTACACTCTACAACCACATTGTGAGGTGCAGTCACAGTATTACAACTCCACACAAATTTTGATATTTATGCAAATAGCATTCATTCATGCCGCTGATAGTATAGAGGACCAAAGGAAGGTATTGAGGGAGTATAGATTTTATATTAGTGATGATTGGACACATTCTCTAGAGTTCGTGCAAGGTTGCTTCTAAATGTTCTACAATGATTTGTCTCAGAGGAGCATAGCATACAGTTGGCATATAATATGGTCATATAACTGTGTAGCACATTTCAATAACTCACACATTTTCTACTGATTGAGTAGGATGCATGTCATTACAGAAGTACAACATATGTGGAACTTTTTTGAGGCCGGACATGGAAAGGGGGAGCATGATGGTGCAAGAGCATGCATGAAAAGAGCATTAGCACGAGAAGAGTTAAAGTATAAAGATAGTGCAAAGTTGACAGATGCAAGATCAATTGTCGAGTGGTGTAATGCTTCGATGGGTCTAGGTAATGAAGGTACATCTTCAGTTCATAGGTATTTTTGGTTGATGTATGATACTAATATTGCACCATATGAGGGTTTATGTACACTAACAAGATCGAGTGAGCTACACTCTTTCCTTAGCTCAAATGCAGGTTCATGGAGTATTGATACACGAAAGATGGCATGCTTTTGTTCTTCATATACAATGCAAGCCTGGAATGATTGTGAGTCAGGGGAGTGGGTTGACAAATGGTTGACAAGTTATCTCAGCCCATTTCACACGTATCACCCTCCGATGGTATTGGAACTAACATAGATGGAATCATCAGTTGACTTTGACCACATATCAGATGTAGTTCAACCAGGTAATATATCTGCTTGCTTAGATTTTGAAATTCCATATTTTTATATTACTTTGTAGTGTATTTGTAATGTTGACTTATTTCAAGAGATTTGCTGCACATATCAATGCAGGGAAAGTTTATGCAGTTATTGTAGATGAAGAAAATGAAGAGAGAACAAACTATTACTTGTGTCATTGTGTTGAGGCAAAAAAGAAATTGGAGGCCCAATTATAGATGGAGAAAAAATCGAATACCCTATAGGCTTGGTTGTTGTTACTGGAACATGGCTTAGAAGGTACCCACATAAGAGTGTTAAACATTGGTTGTTTCAGGACTTTGATATGCATCGTAAGATTATTCATTACTCAAACCTTGTTGTGGAATCCAATGTTCATTTGACCAAATATGGGGGTAAGCCTTTGAACAAGGTCTTGTGGAAGGTTCGTGAGTCTGACCATGAAGCAATACTTGACACAATAAAGAGTAGAGTAGACCTGGATGGTTCATTGGATTAATTTGTAAGTATGAACATCGGTTCTTATTAATTTATACTTGTATGCAAATTAATTTGTTTAATGGTAATGCTATCATATTCTATTACTTTTCCTATTTGTAAGTAACCTACTATAAATTGATTGGTATCCCCTTGTAGAAAATGCAGATTTATGAGCCATCCAAGAGAATGTCAGCCAGAAAAGCAACACAACATCCTTATTTTGATGATCTTGAAAAATCTCAATCATGATTTTAAGCCATTAAAAAGTGTTTACAAAGCTTGGTGGGGGAATTTCAAGTTATTCATTTGAAGTTAACCTTATCATGAGAAGCTATGATCTAGACATTATAAGAGCATCTCAAATTTCAACTTACTCTATTCATTAGAGGTGTTGTGTGCAATAGGTATGTTGGAATTCCCAGTGAAGATGTATAAATAAGAGTGACTAAGTTGTGAGACCTGCATGCCTATCTGTAAGTGCCTTCCAACTATTTTCATTTTATTTCCATTTTGGATGCTTTTTTTTTTCTCTTTTACTTTGCGTATTTGTAAGTAAACTACTAAAAATTGATTTTTCTCTCGTTGCAGAAAATGTTGATTTATGAGCCATCAAAGAGAATCTCAGCCAAAAAAGCAATGCAACATCTTTATTTTGGTGATCTTAAAAAATCTCAATTTTGATTTCGATCCATTATAAAAGAGTGTGTGAAACTTAGTGAGGGAATCTCAAGTTACTCAATTGAAGTTAACCTCATAATGAGCACCTATGATGTAGACATTTAAAGAGAATCTCAAATGTATGAGTGACATTGTAAAAGATCTGTGAGAACGAAGTACCTAAGGAATTGTAATGAGATTTACTTGTAATGATATTTAATCAGATACTATAATTTTAGAGTTCATGTTTGGTGCAGTAGCACCTTGTTCTCTAAATGCCTTCAATAGGAAAATTTGCAAAATTTGAATTTTGAAATATAAACAATGTAAAAAAGGTCATGTGAAGGTCATATGTAATGTAATAAAAGTCTCAAAGAGGTCATTAGGTGATTAGAGAAGTGATATAAAACATGTAAGGTCGAGCAAACTAGAGATCTTTTGTATTCTTGAAGATTTACAATCAATAAAGTCCCTATTTTAGTGATTTTATGAGTTTTTCCAATTGTTCATTAACTTGTACAGACTCTATAGTAGTTTAAGGCCTTGAATCTTTTTGTTTAAGATAGAATAGTGAAGTAGCTTTCATTTGAATATATTTAGGAGGGTATCCATTGAGTTGATCATTAATTTGAATTGATTTTTCTCAACTCGGTCTGTAAACCCTCAAGATTGGGGTTTTGAGAGTCTCAATAACCAATAATGACCACTCCACTGAATTTGATAGTTTAGATCAGTGGATTAAGTTAGTCTTAGGATTTTTTAGGTGTGTGTGTGTTTATCTATATAGGGGAATTCAAGAAACAAAGGTGGAGTTGCTGCTATAGGGTTTTATGATGAATTTCCAAGTGAAAAGTGTGGCTCCAAGTGGTGTTTTGAGGAAAACTTTTGAAATGACTTCACAAAAAAATTATTGATCTAGATAGCTATTATTTAGTTACAACACATACTTCAAAATCAATAGTGATTGTCTTGGAACATGTGCATCAAAAATGACCTTCTTCTCTGTCCTCATTAGGCTAACTAGGCCTAATTTACAAAGGAACATACCTTTAACCATTCAAAAACACCCTAAAATTGTTGGGGCAACAATTCTAATGTATCCAAACCCTGAGATCCACAATTTTTCTTAGGAGAAACTCACTCCACCATGCCTAACCACAAAACCCTTATTTTATGGTAGTATGAGGAGGGTTTATTGAAAGGAATGGTTCCACACCTTACTAGAACATCCCACCACCTCATACCTTCTTAAAATCACCTTCACAAACTAAAAATACAATCACCCAACCTCTACATGTAGTATTTTATCAAACCCTAGGATGAAACCTCATTTTTCATGCCCTTTTCCATCAAAATCTACAGGGGTAGCAACACAAACCCCATACAGAAAGATGCAAGGAAAACAATGAATTTTATTGATCTTCTTCTAAGTACATGGTACATTTATACTAGGAATGGTACATTTACGCTAGGCATGGTCCTATTTTGCACCCAAACACGCAGAATCGCTTTGAGGTACATTCAACTAGATCGATCCCTTAAGAGTCCAAAGTGTTAAATGGCTGCAAACTTCAGCATGTTGTTACTCAGATACCGTGATGAGTAGAAACTTCTTGTCTGATCCTACAAGATTGTGTTGGGCCCCTCTACAAAACCATCTCTCGGTTTTGGCTATCTCGGAGTGGTTTTCCTGTGTCTGCAGATTTTCACTTGATGGAAAAAGTGTCCAATGCAAGCAGTGCAAAGTTGCAAAGTGGTGCAAATTTTGTTTTGCAACTCATGTGACCAAGTGGACTATTCCAACATGTCCAAATAGGTATTTTTATGCTAGGCATGGTCATCTTTCGCACCCAAACATGCAGAATCGCTCCTAGGTACATTCAACCGGATCGATCCCTTAAGGGTCCAAAGTGCAAAATGGCTGCAAACTTCAACATGTTGTTACTCGGATACCATGATGATTAGAAACTTCTTGCCTAATCCTACAAGATAATGTTGGGCCCCTCTACAAAAACCTCTCTCAGTTTTGGCTATCTCGGAGTGGTTTTCTCGTGGCGGATGATTTTCACTTGATGGAAAAAGAGTCGAATGCAAGCAGTGCAAAGTTGCAAAGTGGTGCAACTTTCATTATGCAACTCGTGTGACCAAGAAGACTATTTCAATGCATCTGAATAGGTATGTTTACACTAGGCATGATCCTCTTTCACACCCAAACACATAGAATCACTCCGAGGTACGTTTAATCAGATCGATTCCTTAAGAGTCCAAAGTGCTAAATGGCTGCAAAATTCAGCATGTTGTTACTCAGATACCATGATGCTTAGAAAATTCTCATCTAATCCTACAAGATCGCATTGGGCCACTCTACAAAAACCTCTCTTGGTGTTGGCTATTTCAGAGTGGTTTTCCCATGGCGGTGGATTTTCACTTGATGGAAAAAGTGTCCAATGCAAGCAGTGCAAAGTTACAAAGTGGGATGTTCCAAAACATCTAAATAGGTATGTTTACACTAGGCATAGTCCTCTTTTGCACCCAAACACACAGAATCACTCTGAGCTATGTTCCACCGGATCGATCCCTTAAGGGTCCAAAGTGCAAAATGGCTGCAAACTTCAACATGTTGTTAATTGAATACTGTGATGCTTAGAAACTTCTTGTCTAATCCTACAGGATTAAATTGGGGCCCTCTACAAAAACCTCTCTCGGTTTTGGCTATCTCAGAGTTGTTTTCCCATGGCAGCGGATTTTCACTTGATGGAAAAAGTGTCAAATGCAAGCAGTGCAAAGTTGCAAATTGGTGCAACTTTCGTTCTACAACTTGTGTGACAAAACGAACTGTTCCAACGCATCCAAATAGGTATGTTTATGCTAGGAATAGTCCTCTTTCACACCCAAACATGCAGAATCACTCTGAACTATGTTCAACCGGATCGATCCCTTAAGGGTCCAAGTGCAAAAGGGAAGAAAAATTTGACGGGCTATTACTCAGAAACCGTGAGGCTTACAAACTCTCTATATGATCCTACGAGATTGTGTTGGGCCCATCTACAATAACCTCTCTTAATTTTTTTTATCTCGGAGTCATTTTCCTGTGGTGTCCAATTTTCACTTGATGGAAAAAGTGTCAAATGGAAGCAGTGTAAAGTTGCAAAGTGGTGCAACTTTCATTTTATAATTCATGTGACCGAACTAACTGCTCTAATGCATCCTAATAGGTAGGTTTACGCTAGGCATGGTCCTCTTGCACACCCAAACACATGGAATTGATCTAAGCTGCGTTCAACCGACTTGATCCCTTATGATGGCATGCAAAACAATGGAAAAGAGAAACATACACACAACAGTTGAGAAGTCTAAGAATTCCACACAAAAAGTGTATGATCATTGGTGCATAGCACCTTGTCCCTCCATTTGATGAAGAAGGTCTAGTGTTGTTCCTATCGTACACACGTCCTGTTCGGAACGGGGATCCTCTGTTCCCTCTTTTGCTTGTCGGGTCCTTTTTGCTTTGCCTTGTTTTGCATGCCCATTTTTGCACCCTAAAAGGTCAACATATTCTCAAAAGTCACATTTTAAGTTTGACCAAATTGGCCCCTTGAAAAATGCTAAATGTTAAGCCATTTCAAGTTTTTCCTGTTTGTCAGCCTTTCTGACATCCGTGGCTCCTTCTGAGCCTAGACCCTTGGGTTTCCCCTCTCGAATTTCCATTCTGGTTCCGCCATTCCAAATGGCAGCTTCGCGAAGTCTTTCCGGCCCTCCGAGTCCGACCTTCTAGATTTCCCTTCCCGGGTTTCCCTTTGGACTTCGCTGTTCCAAACGACCGCCAGCTTCCATCTTTTTGGATGCCGGACCCCGGAGCTCCCGTCGCCGTTTGCATTTCACTTGATAGATTATCAAAATGGCCATGGCTTGACATCTTCCTGGCCATCACACCCCGGTCCTCCCGTCGCCACTTGGGAATTTAAACTTAGCTACCTCATCTGTTGCCGTACTGGGCATTCAATTGGGTATTAATGACGCTGGGGTTATATAAACTTGTTTAAAACTGTCATTTTCACATGACATAAGTGATTGAAAAAGGCAGCGCCGCCCCAACAATCTTCGTCTCCACGCTTGAACGTCTGCTTCGACATTCCTCGCGAATTCAACATAATTTTTCTTTGAAATTTTTGGGTATGTTCGCTGTCCGCATGCCTTGTCCTTTTTTCCTCAAAATCATGGTTTAAACAAGGTAAAAATGATAAAATGATCTAAAATTTGGTAAGGTAGTACCCAAACCTAGAAATCCCACAAGTTGGAAGTGGGAAAATCAACAATTGAAACCATCAAATTCGGGGCCGGAACCTAACTTCCCCGCCACTGTTCTGTAGAGCAGCGGTCGCATCCTTTGGGCCCGAACCTCTCTGCAGCCACTGCAAACCTTAGCCAAAATTTTGGTCCGACGACAAACCTCACCTCGGACTCCCGTGTCCGGATTTCCATCTCCAAGATTCCATGATCATTTCGTCATTCCCAACGGCGAACTCCAAATGACCTTCCGGATCCCAGACCCCGACCTTGCAAAGTCCATCATAAATCTATAAATGAAACCAAACTTGTACCGAGTCCCACCCACCAAAATTCCCTTCCTGGGTTTCCTTTGTGCCCCCACCATTCTGAACGGCCATCCTCGAGTGTCTTCCTGACCATCGGACTGCGGGCGCATGAAGTCCGTCTTAAAAAAATTATAGAAAAACCAGACGTCCAAAGTATCTTCGGGCCCCGACCTCTGGAATTCCATGTCACTTTCGTCATTTTGCACGGTTGTCCTTGGAGGTCTTTCCGACTCTTGGACCTCGGTCGCCCCTTTGCCGCATAAAATCTAAATAGAAGATAGAACGTCCAAACACCCTTCGGACTCCGAAATCCGGAATTCCGTCTTCGGGATTCCGTTCCGGTTTCGTTGTTCCAAACGACCAAACTTGAACATCTTTTCGGCCTCCGGGCCCCAACCTTTGGTTCATCGCTGGGGTTTCCTTAACTGATGAATTCATCTTCGAGGATTACCCTTCGGACATCCATCATCGGATTGCCGCCTGCATTTCTCCCTTTTACATGGCTGTCCCGTGACAGCTTCCCTGACGTTGGCAACCCGAACTCCGAAGCCCGACACCCAGAGTGCTGTCTCCCTAGCGCCGTTCCAAACGGCCTTCCTGCAGTCCAAATCCGAACGCCTAAATGAGGGCTCAAATGACCTCCAAATCCAAAACGAACTTCGACCCACTTGCTAAAATTGAGCCTTCTTTCATTCCCAACCTTTGTTTGATCGAATCTAATACCGGAAAAAAGTCATTGGGAGTGTCTTGCCTCGTTTTCCCTTCCAAGCGACATTCTACCAAGGGAATTCCGGCCCTGGGAACCCGGATTTCCTATTTTGCTTCCTTATGATGTTTTTATCAGGAGCTAGGCATTTATCAAATATGAATGATGATTGTGGATCTAACCTTGATGTGCAGGGATTTGTCCGAGGCTGCTTTTCCATGATAAAGTTACTAATTCACGTCTCTTTGTGCAGGATTTATGAAATCCAGTTTAGAAGCCTCTGGTGTCATCAAGGAAAAGGGAAAAGGAACTACTAAAGCACCTCGAGGCAAGGAGGACAAGGATCAAATGAAGTTCAAATTTTAGGGGGTTCCATTACACTCTAGAATCACCACTCTTTGGATAGACATCACAGATACCAATATCGGGCATGTCAATATTGATGAGTTTACATGGAGGGTCAGGGTGGACCCAAAAACGAAAAATTCAAAGTTAATTAGAAGCAACGGACTTGCCAAGGCTACAAGTTTCCCGCCAGCTCTAGTGGCCCTCGAGCTGGTAATGGCATGCCAGGAAGCATATCAACCTAAAATGAGAACCATAGTGGACAAAGATGGAAACATCCTTGAAGATATGTCCCCTCTTGGGATAACTACAAATTTCCACATCCCCACCTTTGAAATCATGGAGACTTCGACTGAAGAAGAATGAAAGGCATTGTGGGATCAAGATCCTATGAGATGCAAGAAACTGATTAATCAATACTGGTTGAAGAATAAGTGGGCCAGTGCTGGAAAATTCCCTCAGGAGCTCTTTCATAGTGATTTCTTCGAGGATTACCATGACCTCATCACCCTACTGAGCAGGGTAATAGGCCTTCCTGTTGCGGTCTTCTTTCAAGAGTGGATGATGTACTTTGTGGAACGAATCCTCCGCAGGAGTGACACTACCTTTTATGGGGGGAAATAATTAGCAATTGCTTTCATGAGCAATTTATCAGTGTGAAGAAGACCTCAAAATTCTATATGACATCATACCTAGTCTATTCGCTTGCCGATCAGTGGCATAACCATGGATTGACTACAATGCCCAATGAGGTGCAAAGGAGGGAGCTTAAGCCCTATGTAAAATATCCGCAATTGCAATACAAAAAATTCAAGAGGGACTACTACAGGGTAAATGATGCCTTCATTGCCTACATCATCCGACTGCTTGTAGGAGATTTCGAGAGAAGAGTCTCTCACAGTGCCAGAGCCCTCCACAAGCATTACACTTTCATGTATATACAATTCCCTAAGTTCACTTACATGCGCCCCCAAGGATTCACGGAAAGGCTGAACAAGCTGCCCCAGTACTCCAATGACCGGATCATACTATTGGAGCTAACTTGGCAGCTGCGACACATTCACAATGTGTTAAGTAGCAAACATCTAGCAAGGACACCTTATCCTATTGGCCTTGGCCAGGGAATGTACAAAATTCATACCTCCCAATGTGTGGGTAATTCAGAAAAGGAGTTGGACGAGTACCACTTCAGGCAGTATATAGCTCAGCCATGAATGGACCCATATGATCATATTAGAAAGGCACTGGGATCTAAGTATGCCCACCTCCACAATGTAGAGTATTTATGGGCCAATTGCAAAGATAATCTTGAAGTACGATTATGACACTATATGTGCATGACTACCCTCTATGTGTGAAGAGTCAACTTGTGTTTGATTCTAGATCAGCTTGAAGAGGATGAGAGCACGGTGATTGATCCGGGATATAGTGTCATCGCCAATATGCCATTGCCCATGATTGATTGGGATGAGCAAGAGGTTGATGACCTCGACATACTCACCAAGCCCATGGAGGTTCAAATGAAGGTGTGGATCAACCAACAAGTGGCTCGACTGAAGCAATAGGGAGTCGCCTTAACACTCAAGGGACTCAAAAGTGAGCCAAGTGGATCTGATGGTGGGATGACTACTGCTACAACTAGGGAAACCTCCAAATCCCCACCATCTATCAAAACTAAGAAGAGAAAGGAAGCTAGTGAGCAGTTGCCTAACCCAAAGATTTATGCTTGAAAGGCTTCGGAGGGCGAGCCTTCTAAAAAGCAAAGAAAAGAAGCCAGGTTGTGGAGATGCTTGTAATACTCGAAGATCCGCTCCTCGAGGGCAGAGAGGAAAAAGCTGACTTGTGAAGGTCTCCATCTAATGCAATTGCCGTTGTTATTACTATTGTCCCACCTACTTCGCTTGCAGCATCTACATCCTCCCCACCTGCGGTGGACATCTTTATCCACCTTGCCTCTACTTCTTTGATCGTGCAGGTCATATTGGCGGATTCGCCCTCCACCATGACCTCATCGGTCTCATCATCTTCTATGTCTCCTTCCCTTCTGTCCACGTCTACTGCTGCAATGTGTGTCCTAAGTCTCCCAGAATCCTTCATAAAATACATGCAGAACGTGCCATTCGAGCTTTCAGGGATGCTTATAAATCCAGTAGTGCAAACCAAAATAGCCCAGGCTATGGCTAATGCTCTAGCTCTCCCTCAACCTACTGAACCTCCTAGAATGGAGGCAACAATGCAAATCTCGGATGAGCTCAAGCGACAGCAGCTAGAGGCTGCCAAGAGGCTTGAAGATGAAGAGTTTTTATACCATGACATCCGATGTTCGAGCATCAGGAGATCGATGAGGTGGCCTATGAATCCTCCAGTGAAGGTAGCGATGAGCTAGACACAAAATTAATCCGAGAAACAGCTAACCCAGAGCTTGAAGAAGAATGGAACAAGCAGCTCAAGGAGATTAAGGACCAAGAGGTTGTTGTCCCAAGAGAAAATCAATAAGTTGGAAAGAACTGGGAACTTGGATAAGACCATGAAAAATTGGTTCCAGAAGGTCTTAGACATGGGGAACACAGGCATCAACTTGGCTGTCCGAACATCAAATAAGTTCTTGGAGGTGCAGAGGACTCTTGAGGGCATGAGGCAAATCTGCGAGGAGTTCCCAAAAAGGTATAGAGCCTCCTACCCAAAGATTGAGGCTATCCTCACGCTGCTGAGTGAGGTGTGGGAGAAGGACCTTGCCCTCAAGGATGATGACCATTGGTTAGTGGATGTGTGGAAATGAGATTTTGATCATCGAAAGGGAAGGCTAGAGAAGATCCTAGAATGAGTGGTTCTGGATATCGAATGGACCAAGGAGGCCAGGGGAGATTGTGCTCAGTACCTCAAGCTAATAATGGGGTATGAGCTGCCTGCTGTTAAAATTAATCTAGAAACCATAAAGCCTCATTTATTAAAGAACATGGAAAATGGGATGTCAGTTGAGGTTACCACAAATTTCATGAGCTTTGTCGCTCAATCCTTTGCCTAGTCTGAGCTTTTCAGAAGTCATGTTGCAAAATATGACGATGACTGGAAAAGCTTGTTAACAACTCCCAAGAATGGAGTTACTTGGTGCTATGATCTGACATCATGGAAGTGGACAAGCTTCAATAAAAGATCCTGAGCTTCATGGAGTATGCAGCTTTGAAGAAGCAAGAGGGCAACCCTGTCATTCATGAGGAATTTCTAAAAGAGTAGCTGCAACAAAGGGCAAACGACAAAAAGACAAAACTACTACAGTGTTGCCACTAGAAGATAAAATAGGGAAGAGACGAAAGATGTTTTTAAAATGTAATATATTTGGGGGTAGGTGAACCCTAGTGTAAATTGAATCTTGGCCACACAATAGAATTGAATCTTGGCCACTCTTTTTTCTTTTTGAAAACTATAAATAGGGCTCTCCTTTCATTTGAAGAGAGTTGAGTTTTTGTATAGGCATGCTGCAAAAATTGCAATAGAAAATATAGTGACTTATTGGTGTATTTTGGATTTCTCCACATGTTTCATGATTCTTCTCCCATTAGTTAAAATTCTAGTTTAAGTTATTTTGTTGTTCTAGTTTCCTTTAGCTGACTTTTGTGGATTTAGTATGTTGTCTTTGGTAATGAAGTTTTCTACTGTGTGTATGCTTTCCTTGTCCATACTTATAGTCATTTGTTGCTGGTAGGTGACTGTGTAAAGTTAGTTTGGACCATAATTTGATAGTTGCTCTTTAAACTTTATATTTGTTCACATTTACATGGCGAATGAATGATGAATATCTACAGTCCTTAGAAGATAGCATATATTTCATGATATTGTGAGAATTTTGATTAAGTGAAATCCTATTTTTAAAGAAACTATCCACAATAGGAACCTCCATGATCATTGTTCATCGATAGTTGCAAGTACAGGAACCTTCCCTCTTCCTTGCCCTTTTTTCCTTTTTTTTAAGAAACAACCTATGCTAAGGTTCATTGCACATTGTAAATCCAAATCCAACGAAACAATGGAGTTCAAGACTGTTGTTTGAACCTGCAACAAAGTGCATCAATTCGATATCTGAAGAACTTCGTTCATATACCCGATTCTCCTATAGCTTTAACTTCCATAAGGCCGCCTTGTGATTCTAGAAAATCACATAAATCAACTAATATATTCAAAGCATCGTCATGACCTGACATCAGACAGACCTTGGGATAGTGTTCTGCAATTTGATTGTGGAATATTGTCTTTCAAGAGAGGTAATGCACCTACGTATTACCTATTTTTTGAAGTGCATAAAGCACCATCGACAGAACTGGCGCTAGAAGGAGGGCCTTTTGGAGATAAAGTTGGATCAAACTGGGTCATTCTCCCCTGAGATATTTCATCGAGTCTTGAGATCTACGCTGAACAAGGGAGAATTCCAAGAATTACAGCCCCCTGTTTGAGCTAAAAGAGCTAAATGAAGGGAATCATTCGTCACTGATTCACCCAACCAGCTCACTGCTCCTTCACCTTTGTCTTCTCCATCATTGTTGGTAGTACCACCTTCCACTCACCTGATCCAAACAGCCTCTTAGGCTGCCACTCCATTTGGACTAAACACTGCCTTTCAGCCAAACATAGTCTCCAGCTCTATTGTTGTCTTGTTGGTTGCTGCTACCCCTTTGCAGTTACAAGACAATCTGGTGTAACCAACTCCACCACCTCGCCCAATGGTGTGGTTGGGAAATAACCCATCTCCTTTGGCCTTCAACCTCTACCACGATATGTCGAACAATGTTGTTCTGCACGAAGTTCAACTCCCGGGATCCACAGAGAATAGCCAAGGAGCATGTCAAGATTTTTGAGATTGCCTTGAAGACTATGTAGATCATATACAAATATGTGGCTTACAGGCTCTTTTCCTACTCCTTAGGGAAGGAGGCCTTGTATTGGTATGCCAATTTTCCATCTGAAACTATCAACACATGGGACCTTCTAAAGAATGCTTTTCTGCAAAAGTTCAAAACTTCGGTCAACCCTACAGACTCGTATCGACACTTCATGTTAGTTCAAAGGGAGATTAATGAACCGATCAGTTCATTCAATGATCCCTTCCATAAAGCATACACTCGGTTGCAAGCCTCGTATGTTTTTGATGATGTTGTCATCTTACCTGTTTACTATGCAGCATTGGATAACCTCACTTGGGCTCTGGTAAAGAGAATGTGACCACCATCCACCAGGTTGGTCGATGCATATGCTGAGGCTATTATTGCCAGCACAGATTTGAGGCAGAACATTTCTGGTCCACTTCCTTCTCTTGGGAAAACCGCGCATCCACCGCAGATTCAAGGGCTTACTCAAGCCTTGCAATATTAGACACCCCTGCTGAATATAGTGCCATAGCTACCTATGGTTCCACACCCTGGGGCAGCCAATGAACCAGGCGTATCCGGTACCTCATTATTTTCTTCCCCAATAGCAACATTCCCATCCTCAGTCATCCCAGGTGTTAGTGTACCTTCAGGTAGCTGAATTCCTACCCGCTCATTAGAATCAGTCGATTGCACAACCCGTGTTCCTTCAGAACATCACACCACAACCAAACAATGTCGAGAAGGACAGGATTGAAAAGCTTACAAAAATGATCAAGAAGATTTCCACAGAGATGACGCACTTAAGAAATCAAAATAACTAGTTCTAAGTGTCACAAAAGAACATCCAGGCTAAGCTTAATTGTGATAACCGAGATAATCGTGAAAATCAGGACAATCGAGATGCTAGCATGTCATCGGGACAAAATTATGACAGAAATCAAAATTCAAGCCAGAACTTTGACAGAAGGCCCTTCCAAAGGAAAAACCGGACATGGAACATAATACCCAAGAATGGTGGCATTGCCACGCCTCTTGATCAGCCCAACAATAATGAGAACCCCACAAGTGGAGTTTACTTGGCGAAGGCTGCTCTATCTGGTTGGTGTCGCATACACAAAATGAGTCGCCACTTCGAGCTGGATTGTTCGAAATTCCAAACTGCTGATGAGATTTTCCAGGTTGAAGTTCAAAATGTAGTGGAAAATTTAGGGTGTAGAGACATTATCTTGTCCGACCCATATGACTCCTCGGTGCTGGTGGTGAACCAGGTTGCTTTCCCAAAGGCTGAATGCAACACGTGAGAGTAGGAGGGTGCTAATTCAAATAGCTGCGATAAAGTGGAAGAGGTAAGTTCTGAAGGTCCTTATGCTCAACTTTTCGATTCAATAGATAATGGTCCTAAAGATGACAAAGAAGAGCCTAGGGAAGACAAAGTCTAGATGTTTCACCATCAGACTACCCCATACAACTTCAGAAATAGATAGGTTGATGGTCATGCTAGAGGCCCTTTTATGACCTCCACCTCTCCAAATAATTTCAGCACCCCTCCCGATCCAAATGCAAGTAATAATCCAGGTTTTCTCCATACACCCACATGATATCTCAACAGGAATAAACAATAGAGCAACAACCAAAGCCATGCCTCCAACTCCTCCCAAAACATTTCTTGTGATCAAGAAGTTGAGAAGATGGGGGAGTATATTGTTGAGGAATTCAAAAAAGTAAAGCTAAGCGTATCCGCATTCAAACTTCTAAAGGTTCTTGCAGTCAAGAATTCCTTTTTCAAAATGATAAATGGGATTCTTTCATAGGGGTCAACTCAAGAAACTCCAGCAAAGAGGGTTTCCTTCGACGATCAACAAAGTTATCCAGTTGTTAGGTAGATCTTCAACAGTGAGGCTGACCCGCCAGCATATCAACAAGCAAATGAGAAGACTTACAGAGTGACTAATCGGGTATCGACCCAAAGCAAGGGCAATGAGAAAGACAAGGGCCAAGTCACCCAAGTGGACATTTTCGGGGGATTGTTTCAGGGGAAATTCAGAACTCCTCCCTTTTTGACTACCATCCACATGTTCGGAAAGAACCTCCACAATTGCCTGCTAGATTCGAGCGCATCGGCCAATGTCATGCCCTTGAGCATGTGAAGGCACTTGGAATAATGCCAACTCCCTCCTGGTGAAAGGTGACACAAATTGACAAAACTAAGATCAACATAGTGGGGGAAATTAACAGAATACCTATGCAGGTTATTGTTGATCCTAGGATCCAACAGACCATAAACATTCAGGTGGCTGATATCTCAGATACATATGGTATAATCCTAGGAAGGGATTTCACAAGGGCATTGAATGGATACGTCAGACTAATTACTCACACATGTGGTTGCCATGGAAAGGAATGTCAAATCAGATTCAGATTGATCGGGAACCACCAATGAGATTCATGATCATTGAGTACAACAACACGAATGAGGTGTTGTATGCTGAAATGGATTTGGGGAATTATTCCCCAGTATCGTATCAGAATGAGCAGGAATGTCGTGAAGATGAGGGAACAAGCGATGTTTTCTTCATACTATGCAGCCCACCTGCTAATTTAGCCAATTCCTCTGAGAGCATTGAAGTGCTGAGAGAATCCGACGATGAAGAGCTAGGAGAGGACGATAGTCTTGGATTGTTGGACGGTTTCCAAGATTTCATGAAAAAATGTGTTCAAGACCAGCTTAGTCTAGGGGCCCGAATAAAATTTTAGGAAATCCTACTCCCTAATTGGTGTAGGGTACATAATGTTGCCCACTCAGAGTTCAACTGTTGTTTGTGTCAAACAACAATTGAACACGTTAAAAGACAAGCCGCGCCTAAGCAGAAAGCGAGGTTTGCACCACTCGAACAAACGCGTTATATCCCTGCACCTCCTATAATAGTTACTGAAATGAAGGCCCCACCAAAGGTGAAAATTGGATCTATTGGTTCTATGTTCAAGGATTCTCCTGGATTTTGGACATTGCTCTTTGACGGGTCTAAATCCAAGCATGAAGCTGGGGTAGGTTTCAAATTGATCATTCCCAAAGGTAAGTCATACTTTGCTGCTCATCGACTTTAGTTTCATTATATCAATAACGTAGCAGAGTATGAGGCTTTAGTCCTGGGCCTCTTAATGGCAGTAAGAAAATGAGTCAAAATGGTCCAAGTGTACAGAGATTCAGAGTTAGTTATTAAGCAAGTCAGGAAGCTTTATTCCTGCTATGACAAAAGACTCACCAACTACAGGCACCACGTATGGGATCTAATGGAAGGGTTGGATGCATTCATTATCCAATTGATCCCACACGCTTAGAATCATACTGCCAATGCCTTGGTGTAGACAACAAGCATGCTATAGCCACTATCCCTATCTGGTCTCAGAAGATTCATGGTGGAGCTCACCTCTGTCCCATCAGTGTCAGATAATGTAGCCAATTTCCAGGTATTCAATGATGACAAACACATTCTGGATTTTATCACCAGTTCGAATGTGTTTGCTATGAAGATAATTGACGAGGTTGAACCTCAAGAGGAAAACTTGGATATAGAAGGGATCATTAACCTGAAGACCAACACCATCCCAAGGGGGATGGTCCAATTGGAATGAGTCTTTGACCTTGATCAGATCAAAGATCAGGATCAATAGGGTAAGAAGGATGCCATTAGCGGCCAATGTGACACTTACAATCTAGGAACGGCTGGGAATGCCAATAACGTGTTCATTGGTAAGGTGTGTGCTCCTGAGGAAAGAAAAGGTATACTTGAGGCTCTACAGAAGTATCATGAAATCATCTCCTGGAGCTACAAGGATCTCAAGATGTACGATACATCAATCATTACCCACACCATCCCGCTCAAACTAGATGCAAAGCCATTTCGGCAGCGGCAGCGCCCTGTCAATGCATTGTTGGAACCAATGATATACAAGGAAGTACAAAAGTTATTGTCAACCAAGATCATTTTCCTGGTTAGACACTCCACATGGGTGGAAAATTTGGTTCCTATTAGAAAGAAAAGTAGGGAAATCAGATTGTGCATCGACTTCTTCAATCTGAACCGAGCTTCAGAAAAAGATAACTATCCTGTACCCTCATTGGATGAGGTGTTACAGCTAGTAAACGGCTCCCAAATGATGACCATCCTGGATGGATATTCGGGATACAATCAGGTTATGGTACAGTATGAAGATCGACACAAGATGACATTATAGACGAATACCATTTGGACTAATCAATGCTGGTGCCACTTTCCAACGCGCCATGGATATTGCATTCAAGGACCTGATCGACAAATGCATAATCATCTACATGGATGATTTGACAGTGTTCTTAAAGCCGTGAGGTAATCATGTTGCTGACCTATGCAAGGTCTTTGAAAGGTGCCATGAATTTGGGGTTTCCCTTAATCCGAAGAAGTGTATCTTTGGTGTCACTGAGGGGAAGCTCCTTGGGCATGTCCTGTTAGAAAGGGGAATTTCTATTGACCCCGAATGTGTCCAGTCAATCATGAAGATTCAGCTACCAGGTAGCAAAAAGGAATTAAAATCCTTTTTCGAAAAGATCAACTTTGTCCCCAAGTTCATCATAGGCTTTGTAGAAATCGTCAAACCAATCAATGCTATGTTAAAACATGATGCTAAGGTCGAGTGGACCCTAGAAGAAAAGAAGGATTTTGGGGAAATCAAGAAGGAAATTGCTGACGCCCTTGTGCTAGTCAGCCCCAACTACCTGAAGCCCTTCTACATCTACTCATTTACTTCAGATCATTCTTGTGCCAGTATCTTGGCACAAAAGGATGACAAGGGGAGTGAACATCTGATTGTCTTCATGAGCACCCCTCTGAAGGTTTTTGAACTACGCTATCACAATGTCGAAAAATAGGCCTATGCCCTTGTTAAGGGATTCAAGAAGTTCAAGCATTATATCTTGCGCAACAAGGTGTTCGCTATAGTTCCTGACACCGCAGTGAAGACATTGCTCATGCAGAACGAGTTAGGAGAGCAAAGGGAAAAGTGGATCGCATTGCTACAGGAGTATGATATGGAAATCCAGTCCATGAAGCTAGTGAGAGAAAAAATTCTTGCCAAAACAATGGTGGAGGTGGTTATTGATGCTGGACCCGAACTCACAATGCAACAGTACCAGCTGGAGGATGTTTCTCTAGGGGAATGGTACAACGACATAGTGTATTACCCGTTGAATCATAAATGTTTTCCTCATCTGTAGGGAGTCCAAAGGAGAGCCCTTAGGTTGAAAAGCAATAGCTACATGTTATAGGGCACCATATTGTACAAGAGGAATCATGAAGGTATCTACTTGAGATGCCTTGGTAAAGAAGAGGTTGATCGTGTTCTCAAGGAATTCCATGATAAGTTCGGGACTGGTCACGGTTCCAGTTTATCAACTGCACATTAAATATTAAGAGCTGGGTACTATTGGCCCATGATTTTCAAGGATTCCCATGGTCATGTCCATACCTACCTCGTGTGCCAGACTGTTGCCACCAAAGAAAGGAATGTTGTTGTCTCGTTGCAACCTGTTTTGGAGGTAAGACCATTCGCGCAATGGGGTTTCAACTTCATTGGTCTGGTAAGCCCTCCATCATCTGCTGGACATAGGTACATTCGGACTGCTACTGATTATTGTACTAGGTGGATAGAAACAATAGCTTGTAGGAAATGTACGACTGAAGTAGTAACCAATTTTTTGAAAAGTTTTATTTTAAATCACTTTGGTTGTCCTTATGCTCTAGTATGCGATAACGGCCCTACATTTGCTTCATTAAAATTCATGGGTTGGGCCTTCGATTATGGTATCACCCTTAAATTTTCATCCAATTATTACCCTCAAGGCAATGGCGTTGCTAAATCATCCAACAAGAACTTGATCACTGTGATCAAGAAGCTGCTAGATAGGAATCCCAAGGATTGGCATACCCAACTTCATTACGCCCTTTGGACGGATCGCACCCGTCACAAGGTTGCCCTCAGAGATTCTCTGTATCATCTCATTTATGGCTTCGAGCCCATCTTTCCCAAACACTTGAAAATCCCTACCCTCCAATTCATCAATGATTTTTATGAAGGAGGAGACCGTAGAGAAGCTCGCCTTTCCGAGCTGCTGCACCTTGAAGAATTACGAGACCGTGCAATAGAAAATTTTGCCAAACATTAGGGCATAGTCAAAAGATGGTTCGACCGCAGAGCCAAAATTAAGGCCTTCCACATTTCCAATCTAGTGCTTTACTGGGACAAGGCTTGCGAAAAGAAAGGGAGACATAACAAATTCGACAAGCTCTGGCTTGGCCCCTTTCAAATTGTTGAAATCCTTGGAGAAAATGCTTTTCGTTTAAAGACTTTGACTGGTGAAGATGCCTCATTGCCTATCAATAGGCAACGCCTCAAGCATTACTTCTAGGCCTGAGCTCTTCCAAAGCAATTTGTGTAAATACCTGTACATAGGTTAGAATAGGTTTCCTGCTTTGTCCTTCGATTTTGCCCGTTTTCCTGGCTGTTTTGTTTGGACCTTGGAAGAGTCTTCCTATTCTGTTATGGTGGCCATGCTTGTCTCGATAAATGGTTTTCCTTGCTGCCTGTTCTTGTGCTATTCTCTAGATAAGCCTTCATTCCCTATTGCTAACCTTTGAAAGCCCCTAAGCATTGGTTTTCAACTTTTGAACTCTAAACTAACCTAGGAGGGCTATCTGCTTAAATTCCCTGCGTTTATCATGGAACACACAGAAACACATTTTAAAATTTTCAAAGAATGGTATGGTGATTACTAAGAGGGATAGATAAGTGAAAAATCTAAAGTTTTCTCTAATGACCACTCTGATTCCCAAGCCCATAGTGAGCTTCATTGCTTCCACGATTGAACATAAAGAAAAAGAGAAAAATGCCGAAAAGAAATATCAAATGAAAAGAATAGAAAAAGTAAAATTAACAGCTATATGGGTGTGCGAATATCTCTACCGGGGCTATGGAAATCTGGTTGGCAGTAGAGCTATGTTCGTGGGGTCACAATGACAACTCCATCGGGGCTATGGATGCCTGACTGGCAGCGAAGCAATGCCCAGGTTACTTTTGGGGTCAGGCAAACTATGTAGCTTATCTCTCCCGATCAGTGGTTGCTCATGCTATCTCCAAGGAAAGTAAATGAACTCACCACTCACACACCTCCATGATGATGTCATGGTATGATTCAATCCCACCTTCCTTAACCTACTCTTAGTTCAACTTTGAAAATCAGCTTTGGCGTGCGAAACCAGAGATCATGGGTTCAAAATGAATATTTATCTTTAGAACATTGAGAGCATTCTCCCAGCATTGTCGCCATTTGTTGTGTCTATCACACACATGCCCTATTTAGAACAGGGACCCTCTCTTCCCTCTTTTTCTTATCGGGTCTTTTTTCTTTGCCTTGTTTTGCGTGCCCATTTTTGCACCCTAAAAGGTCAACATTTTCTCAAAAGTCACATTTTAAGTTTGACTGAATTGGCCAATTGAAAAATGCTAAATCTTAAGCCATTTCGGGTTTTTCCTGTCTGTCAGCCTTTTTGACGTCCATGGTTCCTTCCGGGCCTGAACCCTCAGGTTTCCCCTCTTGGATTTTCGTTCCGGTTTCGCCGTTCCAAACAGCAGTTGCGCGAAGTCTTTGCGACCCTCTGGACCCGACCTCCCAGATTTCCCTTCCTGGGTTTCCCTTCGGACTTCACCGTTCCAAATGACTACCAGCTTCCGTCTTTCCAGACGCCGGAGCCCAAAGATCCCATCGTCGTTTGCATTTCACTTGACAGTTTATCGAAACGACCGTGGCTTGACGTCTTCTTGACCACCAGACCCCGGTCCTCTCGTTGCCGCCTAGGAATTTAAACTCAGCTACCTCACCTGCCATCGTACCAGGCATTCATTTGGGTATTAATGACACTGGGGTTGTATAAATGAGTTTCAAACTGTCATTTTCACATGACAGAAGTGATTGAAAAAGAGAACGCCGCCCCAGCAATCTCCGTCTCCGCTCCCGAACCTTTGCTTCGCCGTTCCTCACAAATTCAGTAGAAGTTTTCTTCGAGATTTTCGGGTATGTTGGCCATCCGCATGCCTTTTCCTTTTTTCCTTGAAATCATGGTTTAAACGAGGTAAAAATGATAAAATGAACTAAAATTTGGTAAGGTAGTTCCCAAACCTAGAAAACCCACAAGTTGGAAGTGGGAAAATCAACAATTGAAACCATCAAATTTGGGGCTGTTCTTCGGAGCAACAGTCGCATCCTTCAGGCCCAGACCTCTCCGTGACCACTGCAAACCTTAGCCAAAATTTTGGTCGGATGACAAACCTCACTTCAGACTCCGGTGTCCGAATTTCAGTCTCCGAGATTCCATGACCATTTCACCGTTCCCAACGACGAACTCTAAATGAAGTTCTAGACCCTGGACCCCAACCCTACAAAGTCCATCATAAATTTGTAAACAAAACCAAACTTGGCCTGGGTTCCGGCCATCGGAATTCCCTTCCTAGGTTTTTGTTGTGCCTCCGCCATTTCGAACGACCTTCCTCGAGCGTCTTCTCGACCCTCGGACCCCGGGCGCGTGAAGTCTGTCTTAAAAAACTTGCAGAAAAACCAGACCTCCAAATTATCTTCAGGCCCTGACCTTCAGAATTCCATGCCCGGAATTCTGTGTCACCTTTGCCATTTTGCATGACTTTCTAGGGACGTCTTTCTGACACTCGGACCCTGGTCGCCCCTTCACCACATAAAATCTAAACAGAAGACATAACGTCCAAACACCCTTCGAACTCCAGACTCCAAAATTCCATCTTCGGGATTATGTTTTGGTTTCGTCGTTCCAAATGAAGACGAACCAAAACATCTTTCCAGCCTCCGGGCCTGGACCTTCATTTTTTCGTTGGGCTTTTCTTAACTGATGAATTCGTCTCCGGGGATTACGCTTCAAACTTCTATCCTCGGATTGTCGCCTGCATTTCATCATTTTACATGGCTGTCCCATGATAGCTTCCTGACGCTGGCAACTCGAACTCCGGAGCCTGACACCCAGAGTGTCATCTTCCCTGCGCCGTTCCAAATGACATTCCTGCAATTGAAACTCAAACACCTAAATGAGGGCTCAAATGACCTCCAAATCAAAAACGGACTTCGACCCACTTCCTAAATTGAACCTTCTTTCATGCCCAACCTTTATTTGATCAAATCCAAGATCGAAAAAGTCATTGGGAGTGTCTTACTTTGTTTGCCCTTCCAAACGACATTTTGCCAAGGGAATTCCGGCCTTGGGATCCCAGATTGCCTATTTTGCTTCCTTATGATGTTTTTATCAGGTGCTAGGCGTTTATCAAATATGAATGATGATTGTGGATCTAACCTTGATTTGCAGGGATTTGTCTGAGGTCGCTTTTCCATGACAATGTTACTAATTCATGTCTCTTTATGCAGAATTTATGAAATCCAATGCAGAAGCCTCTGGTGCCGCCAAGGGAAAGGGAAAAGGAACTGCTAAAGCACCTCGAGGCAAGGAGGACAAGGATTAAATGAAGTTCAAATTCTAGGGGGTGCCATTACACTCTAAAATCACCACTCTTTGGAGAGACATCACATATACCAATATCGAGCATGTCGATATTGACGAGTTTACACGGAGGGTCAAGGTGGACCTGAAAAAAGAAAATGCAAAGTTAATCAAAAGCAGCAAAATTGCCAAGGCTACAGGTTTCCCGCCAGCTCTGGTGGCCCCTGAGCTGGTAATGGCATGTCGGGAAGCATATCAACCTAAAACCAGAACCATAGTGGACAGAGATGGAAACATCCTTGCAGATATGTCCACTCTTGGGATAACTACAACTTTCGACATCCCCGCCTTTGAAAGCATGGAGACTCTAACTGTAGAAGAATGCAAGGCATTGTGGGATCAACATCCTATGAGATGTAAAAAACTGATTAATCAGTACTGGTTGAAGGATAAGCGGGCCAGTGCTGGAAAAGTCCCTCAGGAGCTCTTTCGTAGTGATTTCTTCAAGGATTACCATGACCTCGCCACCCTACTGAGCAGGGTAATGGGCCTTCCTGTTGTGGCCTTCTTTCAAGAGTGGATGTTGTACTTTATGGAACAAATCCTCCGCGGGAGTGACACTGCCTTTTATTGGGGGGAAATAATTAGCAATTGCTTTCATGAGCAATTTATCAGTGTGAAGAAGACCTCAAAATTCTATATGACATCATACTTGGTCTATTCGCTTGCCGATCAGTGACATTACCATGGATTGATTGCAATGCCCAATGAGGTGCCAAGGAGGGAGCTTAAGCCCTATGACAAATATCCACAATTGCAATATAGAAAATTCAAGAGGGACTACTGCAGGGTAAATGATGCCTTCATTGCCTACATCATCTAGTTGCTTGGAGGAGATTTCAAGAGAAGAGTCTCTCACAGTGTGAGAGCCCTCCTCAAGCATTAGGCTTTCCTGTATATACAATTCCCTAAGTTCACTTACATGCGCGCCCAAGGATTCATGGAAAGGCCGAACAATCTGCACGGTACCCCAATGATTGTATCATACTATTGGAGTTGACTTGGCAGCTGCGACGCATTCACAATATCCTAAGCAACAAACATCTAGCACGGACACCTTATCCTATTGGCCTTGGCTAGGGAATGTACAAGATTCATACCTCCCAATGTACGAGTAATTCAAAAAAGGAGTTGGCCAAGTACCACTTTAGGCAGTATATAGCTCAGCCGCAAATGGACCCATATGGTCATATCAGAAAGGCACTGGGATCCGAGTATGCCCACCTCCACAATGTAGAGGATTTCTAGGCCAACTGCAAAGATGATCTTGAAGTACGGTTACGACACTATATGTGCATGACTGCCCTCTACGTGCAAAGAGTCAACTTGTGTCCGGTTTTAGATCAGCTTGAAGAGGATGAGAGCACGATGATCGATCCAGGATATAGTGTTGTCACCAATATGCCATTTCCCATGATTGATTGGGATGAGCAAGAGTTTGATGACCTCAACATACTCACCAAGCCCATGGAGGTTCGAACGAAGGCGTGGATTAACCAACAAGTGGCCCGACTGAAGCAATAGGGAGTCACCTTAACATTCAAGGGACTCAAAAGTGAGCCAAGTGGCTCTGATGGTGGAGTGACTACTATTACAACTAGGGAAACCTTCAAATACCCACCATCTGTCAAAACTAAGAAGAGAAAGGAAGCTAGTGAGCTGTTTCCTAACCCAAAGGTTTATGCTCGAAAGGCTTCAGAGGGAGGGCCTTCCAAAAAGCAAAGAAAAGTAACTGGGGTTGTGGAGATGCAATTGCCATTGTTATTACCAATGTCCCACCTACTTCGCTTGCAGTATCCGCTTCCTCCCCGCCTGTGGTGGACATCTCTGTCCACGTTGCGTCCACTTCTCCGATCGTGCAGGTCATATCAGTGGATTCGTCCTTCGCCACGACCTCACCGGTCTCGTCATCTTCTATGTCTCCTTCCCTTCTATCCGCTTCTACTACTACAATTCCTATCCTCAGTCTCCTAGAATCCTTCATAAATCACATGCAGAATGTGCCATCTGAGCTTTCGAGGATGCTTACAAATCCAGTAGTGCAAGCCGCAATAGCCCAGATTATGGCTAATGCTCCAACTCTCCCTCCCCCTGCCGAACCACCTAGAATGGAGGCAACAATGCAGATCTCGGATGAGCTCGAGCAACAACAGCTAGAGGCTTCCAAGAGGCCCGAAGATGAGGAGTTTGTATACCATGAGCACCCGATGTTCGAGCATCGGGAGATCAATGAGGTGGCCTATGATTCCTCTAGTGAAGGAAAAGAGGAGCTAGACACAAAATTAATCTGAGAAACAACTGACCCAGGGCTTGAAGAAGAATGGAACAAGCAACTCAAGGAGATCGAGGACCAAGAGGTTGCAGGTCAGCCTATGATTGAAGGGTCTGCTACTCCAGAAACTGAGACTGGTAGGTCTCCACCTGAAAGACATGATCAAACCCCGGAGCATGACGAGGAAGCATCCCTCCATGAATATCACCAAGAAGATACGCCTGAGGAACATGAGTATGATCAAGATGAAGAAGAAAAAGATGTTGAAAGGGAAGATCCCTCCGACAAGAAATTGCTCACCAAGTCTCCCACTAGACGTGTAACGCTGGAACAGGACTCCGACAAGGAGAGAAGGAGGATGAAGGGGTTGAGGAGGCCCTTGTTGTCAAAACCATTGAACTTGGGGTGGAGGGAAACAAGGATCAACGTGAATCACCCATGGAGGGGCCCCAAATGCCTGATTGGTTAGGGAATCAGCTTAGGCAAAAGAATCCCTCCCTAAAAGATCCTAAGGCGAGGCTAGAGGCAATATTGGCTCGAGCATAGATAAGCACTAAGAAGGAGAAAAGGCCAAAAATCAGATCAAAAGTAACCATGGATGCCTCCGGATCTAGGGTAGTACAAATAGCTACATTAGTGATTGGAGAACAAGGAGTGACTTATAATGTCTCCACTATCAACTTGCGAGTGGCCACTATGGAGAAGAAGGTCAACCACCTCTGGGAATCGGTAGCCATGGTGGTGCACCTAATCGAGCAGGATAAGGTTTCAAAGGAAGAACTTAAAGAAGAGGTGGCCGACCTGACGACCTACATTCAACAATGGTCATCCCCAAATGACCTACCCACCACATCATCAGCCCCACCATAGTTGTTGTCCCAAGAGAAAATCAATAAGTTGGAAAGAACCAAGAACTTGGACAAGACCACGGAAAATTGGTTTTTGCAGGTCTTAGACATGGGGAACACAGGCATCAACTTGGTTGTCTGAATAGAAAATAAGTTCCTAGAGGTGTAGAGGACTCTTGAGGGCATGAGGCAAATCTATGAGGAGTTCTTGAAAAGGTATAGAGCCTCCTACCCAAAGATCAAGGCTATCCTCACGCTGCCGAGTGAGTTGTGGGAGAAGGACCTTGCCATAAAGGATGATGACCACTGGTTAGTGGATGTGTGGAAATGAGATTTTGATCATCAAAAGGGAAGGTTGGAATAGATCCTAGAATGAGTGGTTCCGGATATCAAATGGGCCAAGGAGGCTAGGAGAGATTGTGCTCGATACCTCAAGTTGATAACGGGGTACGAGCTTCTTGCTGTTGAAATTAATCCAAAAAGCATAAAGCCTCATTTCTTAAAGAACATGGAAAATGGGATGTCAGCTAAGGTTACCATGGATTTCATGAGCTTTGTTGCTCGAGCCTTCGCCCAGTCTGAGCTTTTCAAAAGTAATGCTGCCAAATATGACGACAACTGGAAGAATGGAGTTACCAGGTACTACGATCTGACATCATGGAAGTGGACAAGCTTTAGCCAAAGATCTTGAGCTTCATGGAGTATGCAGCTTTGAAGAAGCAGGAGGGCAACCCTGTCATTGATGAGGAATTTCTAAAAGAGTAGCTCCAGCAAAGGGCAAACAACAAAAAGACAAAATTGCTACAGTGCTGCCACTAGAAGACAAAATAGGGAAAAGACGAAAGATGTTTTAAAAATCTAATATATTTGGGAGTAGGTGAAACCCTAGTGTAAAGTGAATCTTGGCCACTCTTTTTTCTTTTTGAAAACTATAAATAGGGCTCTCCTCCTCTCATTTGAAGAGAGTTGAGTTGTTGTAAAGGCATGCAGCAGAAATTGCAATAGAAAATACAGTGACTTATTGGTGTATTTTGGATTTCTCCACATGTTTCATGATTCTTCTCCCATTAGTTAAAATTATAGTTTAAGTTATTTTGTTGTTCTAATTTCTTTTAGCTGACTTTTGGTGGATTTAGTATGTTGTCTTTGGGTATGAAGTTTTTTGTTGTGTGTATGCTTTCCTTGTCCATACTTTTAGTCATTTGCTGCTGGTAGGTGACTGTGTAAAGTTAGTCTGGACTATAATTTGATAGCTTCTCTTTAAAAAATTTCTTTGTTCACATTTACATGGCGAATGAATGATGAATATCTACAATCCTTAGAAGATAGCATAGATTTCATGATATTGTGAGAATTTTGATTAAGTGAAATCCTATTTTTAAAGAAATTGTCCACAATAGGAACCTCCATGATCACTGTTCATTGGTAGTTGCAGGTCCGGGAACCTTCCCTCTTCCCTGCCCTTTTTTCCTTGTTTTTAAGAAACAACCTATGCTAAGGTTCATTGCACATTGTAAAGCCAAATCCAACGAAACAATGGAGTTCAATACTGTTGTTTGAACTTGCAACAAAGTGCAGCAATTCCCTATCTGAAGAACTCCGTTCATAGACCCGATTCTCCTACAACTTTAACTTCCGTAAGGTCACCTTGTGATTCCAGCAAATCCATAAATCAACTGATATATTTCAAGCATCATCATGACCAGACATCCGAGAGACTTTGGGATAGTGTTCTGCAATTTGATTGTGGAAGATTGTCTTTCAAGAGAGGTAATGCACCTCTGTATTACCTATGTTGTGAAGTGCATAAAGCACCATCAACATCTAGTTCAGTGGTTTTAGTCATGATAATGTCAAATAAGGCCATGATAGCCCATTTTGTAATCTTGCTTTTAGTTTTGAGTTAGTGTGGGGTTATTTGAGTCAATTATGTAAGTACAAATAAGAAAATAGCATTGGTAAAGGCATTGGAAGAGATTACTAATGCTGCCCCTATTCAAAATCCAGAATTTAGGCCTTAAAAGAAAGGCTAAACGAGGTGAAAAGAAGAAATTGCTTGAGAATAAGTTAGAATAGGTTGGAAATAGGGTGAGGTTATGGAGTTTGATGTGTTCAAATGGTTTGAAAGGACAAGGGAGGTCAAAATTATGTTATGGCATGATGCCCTAATTAGGAATAGAAGGGTTTTGAATAAAAAGAGAGGTTTGAGGGAGTAAAAGTGGGTAAAGTCAAGGGGGAGCATAATTTGGTGGTCAATTAAGTTTGTGTAGGTAGAATGAAGAGTGTTGGAAGAGGTTTTGAGGTTATATGATGTCTAGATATGGGGTTTTCAATAAACCCTACTCAAATTTAAGAAAAGTAAGGGTTTAGAGGATAGTGAGGTTAAAGAGCCAATCACACCCTAAAAATTGTGGATTTTGTGGATTTGCAGATTGGTAAATGTTGCCCAATGGTGTTTTGCAATTGGAAGAGTGATTGAGAGCATGTTTCTTTGTTAAATAGGCCTATTCATGGGTCTAGGACATCGTTGAGTCCATTTCTTATTTGTATTATAAATTATAACTTGCTTTCTCCCGATTCCATTTCGTATACAAGAAATAATATTGCAAAAATTTGGCATATAAATATTTTGATGTGTTTATATGGTGACGCATCAAGAACATATTGGAATCATTTTATGAATCATTTCATGGAATACCAATTGAAAACACGTTTTTTGCTTTTAGATAAAGTTGTTTAGCATCAATCAATTAATATTCAAGACAAACCATGAAGGACAACAATGATATTTGCTAGGGCTAACCAATTAATAATTATACACGTGAATAAGTCAAGCATGCACATGTGAATAAGGGAAGCACAAGTACTCAAAAATACGTAAGCCTTGAAGTATACACACGAATACATAGTATACACAAATTAATACAAATTATATGCACGAATACAAGGTATACGCATGAAAATACGTAAGTCACAAAGTATATATTGGAACACACGTAAGTCACAAAGTATACATTGGAACACACATAAGTCACAAAGTATACATGTAAGTTGTAAAGTATACACTTGAATACATGTAACTCATATCTATTGAACCATCAATTTAGAATGCAAATATGGACACCATCGATCAAAAATATTTGTATTAACCAAATAGCCATGTAGGAATACATCAATATATGTCGATATGAGTATGAAATATATGTACAAAATAGCCATATAGGCTTACGAGAATGCCTATGTCAAATATGTCCAATACAAAATATGTACAAAACTGCCATGTAGGCATACAACAAAGGGCTCTGGAATCAAAAGGCATTGCTCTCCATGCTCTAGAAATAAATTCTTTCCCTTTGATTATCAATCGGATGGTGATAGGTATGTCACTCATTTGTGCTACGCTTGAGGAGTGCTCCTACTACTCCTCCTAATGTTTAGCTCATGGTGAAGTTTTAACTGTTACAATAAGAAGTAAAAAAAATGAATATATAGAAATTAATTTATAAAAAATGATATATTTGACAAAATAATCACTTACCGCCATCTCATGATCTCTCTCCATGAGGGAAATATTCACATGCCCATGCTCAAGCATGCTCAAGCCTTGTATAAACCATCCAAATAGAAATTAAACTATGAATCAATAATGGTTTGATTTTTCACTAACATCTATAACAACGAATATAAATTGAAATTTACTAATTTTCCTCATACCTCCCCTATCAAAGCCATTGAGGATTGTATAGTAGATGAAACACCGATCTAAAATTTCCCTCATCACATTCAGAGGTGTTTCGGTTTGCAACATCTACAAATAAAACAACAAATTATTCAACGTAATCAATGATGTGCATATAAAATACACAAATCTATTAAGTACAATTCATTAGTTAAACTCTTTATTCTATTACCTTCATGTAGGTTTGAGTAAATCCACTGGCACTGAGAGGTGTTCCCTTGAAACCTCTAATATTATCCTATTCAACATCCAAAATCACATATTAAAATACCATTCGTAAAACAATGCTATTAACATGTAATAAATTTATAATTGTTTACTAGTTACATACCCCACCAATAGGTGTACTACAGAAATAAGTAGGTGGAGGGCCAGTGTATCCAGTCTCAACAATGTGACCCTACAATTTTATTAAAATCATAAAACTAAATTAGTTAATCTTGCATTTCAAAATCAAAATTTAATAAATTAAATTCAATGAACATGCTAACTTTTACTTGACTATCAATGCCATACGCCTCATGCAAAATGTTTGATTCCCTCTCCATCTCCATAGTTGCAGATAGATCCTATGTAGCAACCTCCTGAGTGTCGGTGGGGTCATCTGAACAAGTCACCCCGCAAGATTGATACACATGGGTTTGAAGGCTACCACTTGAAGACTCCCTTGGATGGCGTTCTAGAATAGGGCTAGTATGATGGATGACACTCTAGGTCAAAGTGTTGATCACCTACAATGTCTCTAGTTCGGCAGTCTCCTTCGTGGTGAAAGGCATAACAACGTGCTCACGAGGCGGCCTAGCGAGAGTTCTTCTGCCTTGCTGCGTAGGATCCAGCTGTGCACCGGGTCTATCCTGAGCCGACCCCCTACCTATCCCCTGGAAGTCCCTCATATCAAAATAATTTGGGATTTTGTTCAATATGAACTCACTGTATAGTTTCCTAAGGAAATATTGCAGGACTTCACAATTGTTGCATAGTGGGTAATCAAAGACCATGTACCACCTATCATAAAAATGGTTACTAATTTGTTGGTGGTGGCACCAATGAATAGGAAACCTCTTCGCATTGAGGGTAAGATTTTTATTTATGCGTGGGTTAGTGAATAATGAGCACAAATCACCTTTTGCAATTTTTAAATCCTTTACATCTTTATATGATAGTTTATCCACATAATAAGCCCTAGCCGCCTGCCTCCTATCTTGCCATCCAGTTATTTGTTTGCTAATTGAATCTACATTTTTTAACATATATTTCAATGAACTTGCTAGGTTCATTCTTTCTGCGGTTGAACCATTTGGATCACTCAACCTACTAATTAAATCCTCAATTTTCTTTTTGTTGTTCTCAATTTCACTCATTAAATTTTGTTGAGTGACAAAGGGGGTTGAGTGATTGGTGGAGGAGGTTGTTGTTGTGGTTGATTTTGTTCTTGTGGATTTTTTTCTTGAGGATTTGGTTGCTCTTCTTGTTGAGGATTTTGAGGGTTTGCAGGTTGATTTGCATCTCCTAAAAATTCAAAAAAATATATATCAAATACAACCTAAAACTAACAAATTCAAAATAAAAAGCAAACAATCCTTACCTCTCACACCTCCTTGTCATCATGGCACCATCGTTGCGAAGAAATAGCAACCATTGGCGAATATTTTTGCACAATGCCTCCTCCTAGAATGTGAGCACAAAAAATGGGGGTTTTGGCCGCGGGCACAACAAAAAACACAGTCAAAATGAAGAATGAATGAGTTTCACTTTTTTTTTGCTTTTAACATGTCATAATGCAAGTGCATTATAACATGCTCCCGTTATGAGCTTGTTGTGGCCGAGACGCAAGCTCAACCCAACAAGCCATAACGCGAGCGCATTATAATGCACTCACGTTATGACTTTTCAAAACTTTTTTTTGAAAGTGGCCACAAACTGGCTACCCATCTCCATGCACCCGCCCTACACTTTGTTATCAATGAATGTTATCTCATTTAATGATATGTGAATAAACGCATATATGTGAAATGAATGGTTATTGAATTTATATTCTAACTATGAAGATGTATTATGTGTAATGCATATTTTGTTGAACAGCTGACTATCGTGGGCATGTGTTAGTTGGATGTAGGTGTATGTTCAATCCTCTAGGTGGAGGGGAAGTATCAATCAAGAGAAAGTCTTGGTCGGGTAACCAGTAACATAACCTATCTAAGATTACACACACTCATAGTAGTATGGTTGAGTCAAGTTATTATGTTGAGGAGTTGGTAATTCATTCTTAGTTTGATGTGTCTACATTAGTAAGGGTCTCAATTACTATTGAATGCATTATTGGGTGATGTTTATCTGTTCGAGCTTTTGAGTTCTTCTTTGTGTTATTATGTTTGTATTGATGAGTTGAACACACATGGAATGTATGTATATGTATAGATACTCATGTCGATGATAGACCATATGCAAGAAGGAATGTGTACTTGAGGGTACATAGGTAGATGTACCTATGCACGCTTATGAATAGGTTTCTTATGTGCATGGAACTGTTGTATGGACCTTACGACATGTATATGTATAAATATATCACACGTAGATACTTATCAATATGATAGTAATTGTGTATGTGCTTGGTGTGCACTTTAATGTGTATATATGTATATATGACATATACATATATCCATATGTATACATCTATCAATACACGTGTATTTTTGGAAAATCGACATTCCCATATGAATGTATCAATATGTACACATGCGTATACATGTACATAGAGGAATATATATGTATATATATGTACACAATCAATACAGATATTATTACTATGATAATGTTAACTTGTTTGTATTCATTTGTATATCAAGTGTATACATACTTTATTGGCATGTTACATATTCAAATTACATAAGCAAGGCTCCATTGAGCTTACTGGAAAAAGAAGTATGAATATTCTTGGAACTACTAAATGCAAATATTGGTTTCCTACCAATGAGGAGAAGCATCAATTAAGCACTTTTTGCCAACCTTGGACTAACTTCAGTTCCCTGCACAACTATCAAACTAATAGATGGCCCTAACCTTCGACAAAGAGATTGGTTTGGTAACCTCATAATAAATATTGACCTTTTCTGAGCTTGGTGTTGTGTTCTACATATCTAGATCTATCACATAGTGGCTACAACCTACATATATGACATACCTCAACCTAGTATGTAAACCTGGATCACAGTGACTGATAGTGTAAACAATGGAAACTTACACTACTTTGGCCAAAGTATTCATCACCCAGTACTTCAAGTGGACGTCATATAATTCACCCACCTTCCTAGCTCAATTTATAATGACCATTCATAATCTATGAATAAGCTATCCCTGTCATTGGATTATCCTAACCCCAATAATAACCTATTACCTCTATGTTTAACTAAGTCATCTACTAAGTAATTCATAGCAACTTTAAGACTCAACTAGTTTAAACATTAGCTATGATAGCTATATCCCCAATATAGTATTTATTCCTACTAAGTCCACCCATTCCTTAATATGGAATATGTACAAACACTTCAAGGAACATATATCTTTTCACTAAGTATAACAAGCAATCTTTCCTTTCCACTTAAGAATATGACAATATTTCCTATATAAGATGATATAATCCTCTAAATAGAACAATCAATAACACACAATCATTTCAAACATAAAAGAATAAAAGAGAAGAAATCAACATTCTTGTTTATGCAATGCTCCAAAAGATCGAACCAAATTCCTATCAGAACCTTCCCTCAAATAAGTATGTAAATTCCCCAAATAATCCTTCTTACTTTCCTCCAAAATCTCCCTCTCAAATATCTCTGACAACTCTTAGCCTCACTCAACTCAAAAATGCAGATTATAGCTACTCAGAAAACACAGCTTGAATGTAGAAAATTATGTGTCCCTAATGAGGTTGAGAGAATCTCTATTTATACACTAATATCAATATCAAAAGGCTAGAAGTAGGGCATTATGATTGAAACTTCTCAGCTTAAGAGATTCGACTCAACAATGAAAATAAAACTTGGCAACTAAGTTCATTGCACATTAAACACATATACAACAAAGATGAATGAGTCGATGTGAATATTGAAAACAAGAATGATGATCAGTAATGCAAGGTATTTTCCTCCTTATGGTTGACTTACTTAGTGCAACTATGAACTTGACCATTTCTACACATTCAAAATGCTTCATAAACAGGAAATTCATATTGAAAGGTAGACTTCTAATCAATTCATGCCTTTATCGGTTAGCGCCACATGATATCATTCATGCCATATCTCATGGTCATTGTTGGTTTATTTAGCTTGGTCGACACTTTTTCTATGCATGAATATTTACGATTGTTTTCTTTGACAAAGTCTTTGCAACCAAGATTACATGTAAGAAAATAATGATAACTTAAGCACTTACTGGTATAGCGCTGTCCATATTATATTACAACACTTTAAGCATCATTTGATAATATACATAAGCGTTGTTTATAGTGTTACACCCTTTATTTACCATGTGTGCATTACATAGCATAGACTATACTTTAAATGTTCTGCGTTGGTTAAGTAATCCAATTTTATCATAATTAAACATACATAATGATTATATATATGTATATATATATTTATACATATATCTTGACTCACAAGTTTATATAACACAGTATTTGATAATCGAATACACATTCACATATTAATGTAAGCATGTGTATATACACATATATATTAACGTACTAGTATGGACGTATCCATTTCATCAATACATACTTGTAGGTTAATATATGTATATTCTTATATACTATATATATACATTTATAACACACCTTATATTTAAACACGTATATTCATAGTCATATCGACTGACATATATACATGGTATGTATACATATATATGTATGTGTCACCTTGTCCTTATGGCATTCCCATGCATATGGGTAACCCGTATATGAGCATGCGTGCATATGTCTATCTACATATTCTTATGCACGTATTTACTCATGTGCATGAGTTTTCCGTTGAAACATGCATATACACATATATATATATATATATATACATATTATGCATATATATTTCATTGATCAAAAACACACAAAGAAGAACTCACATAATCAAAGAGACTCAAAACTTCAACTCCTAAGCAAGAACATTCACAAATATAAACGCGAGCAAGACTAAGGATAACTTACTATTACCCAATTATTTTCCTGACTTGACCAAACTAGAAGAGTGTGTGTGTGTGTGAAAGCTTAGTTTAGGTCTTTTATCAAAAGTTACCAGACCAATTTCTTCTCCCAGAGTGATACTTTTCATGCAACCAACTTTACACTTTGAAATATTAGTTAGCTAAAAACTATACATTCACTTGCATCATATATTTTCATAGTCATAATCATTTCATAACATCAAATTGAATCAACATTTATTCTTCATATTTCCAAAACACATAAAGCATAAATACACTCATTCCGAGCATTTTCACCCAACTAGGTAAAAGTAATTAAATAGTAACACAATGGGGTGTAACAAACATTTAAATGTGGAAGTGAATTTTAACCCAATTTTTTAATGTAATAAAACAACAAAAAGCATACAAAAAACTTAGAAATATAAATTTTTATAATCAAATCTTCAAAAAGCATCCTACAAAACCACTAAGTAATTTGAAACATATAATTCTTTCAATCCAATAGAAAAATAAACACCAAAAATAGATTGTTCATGAATTTTTGATAAATTTTTAAAACAAATTTATTGAAAAACAATATCATACACAAAAGTTATTGGTGTTTGAAGATTGAAACTAAAAGACTCGCTTTGAAGGATTAAACCTAATTTTTGGGAAAATTCTAAGAATAATACCTAATCCACTACATAGAGTGTTGAGTGAACTTTCCAACACCTATAGAAAATTGAAAATCTAATAAAAAATGAAAAAGTTACGATAGTTTGAGTGAAAGTGCTTTTTGAAAAAATATAATGAAATAGGGGAGGACTTAAGCCCCCTATTAGCTAGCCCCTAATAAATAGTAAATTATTGCAACCATGGGAATTTAGGGGACAAGTGTATTTAAGACCCTTTTTATTCTTGAATTTGGTGGAGAGAATATAATCATAACTAAATAATTAGCCATGTGAGGTGGAAATTAAGGGTAATTACATAATTAAATTATTTGAGCGAAAAAGGACTAATTTAATTTGGTGGGCTACATTAGGTGAAATGGATTAACTAGATAAATGAAATTGTCCAGTTGATTGAGACAAGGGTGTACTAGGTAAATATTAGGTGTCTACACTAAGAAAATATAACCATGTCATTTTACTATAGTCATTAATGAAAGATACATAATAAATTAATTTTAAATTGAAAGAACACTTATAGGACCAAAAACATAAAAATATATTGAGTTCAATATCCTCAAATCTTTATGAAAACGAATAAAATTTAACAAGATTTTATTTTTCATATATGCGGTGTTCTAAAAAATTGAAGTCAAGGTTACAATCATTCAACCCCTCAACAAGGTTTTTTATTTTTAATTGTTTGAAGACCCTTCTTGTATATATGGCCAAGCCTCTAGTTTCACATCATTGTATTCTCTACGAGAATTTGTGTTTCCAAATAATGAGAATCCTTAAAGACCCAAAAAATGATGACCATTAGAAGTGTATGCAATACACCTCTTTTCTAGTGATTCCAATGGTTAATTTGAAGACTCTATAGATATTTTCACTACAATAGAATAAATATTATACTAAGGCATGCATGCATATATTTGAAACAAAGTTCCAATCAAAACACCCTTATAAAAAACTATAACTCCTCTTACCATCTTGCGCCCTTCATTAAAGAAAAAAAACTTGCACACCCACATTATTCAATCTACTTACAAATAATAGGTTTTATGTCAAACCAAGGAAATTAAATGCACTATTTTTCCCCTTCATTCATCCATCAATGAATCTAATCAAGAAGCTTTCATGGCCAACAATCTTCAAATGAGGATCATCATTGAAATAGACCTTGTCATCGACATATTCTTTATATATTGTAAACCAACCTTGATGTGAGGTCATGTGAAAAGATAAACTAGATTCAATAATACACACACCTTATGATGCATGTGTATCCAAGGATACGACAAAGGAATCACCATCATCCTAGGAAGATCTATCAAATTCATTATCAAAATCACTTTTTATTTTTCTCCTACTTATTATCCTTTCAAAAATGACCAAGATTACCATAATTCCAATATCACACCTTGCACTTACAAGGAGACTTTGATTTCACATAGGATTTGGATCTAGAATTATCTTTCTTTTTGTGCTTCTTCTTGTCTTTTTCTTTGGATCTACCATTAATCATAAATGCATCCAACCACCTCATTGATCTTGAACTTGGTGGTAGTGCCCCCAATGGTTATCACAAGGTGGTCTCAAGAATCTAAAAAAGAACACAATGAAGCCATGAAACAATCCTTCTCCTTCATTTTAACTCCAACAAAGCTCAATTAGACAACTAGCATATTGAAGATATCCAAACAATTGATAATAGATCTACCATCCTCCATTCGAAGATAATACAACTTCTTTCTCAAGAATAACTTATTTACCAAGGATTTATCCTAGTAAATTTCACCAAGATTTTTTCATAGATTTGTTGTAATAGTCTCTTTATAAATATTTAATAAAACTAAATCTTCCAAATAGAGTCTCGCAAGACCCCCAGCCTTTAAGTTCATCAAGTCCTAGTTTTTTTATTCATACTTGATGGCATGGTACCAAATATTACAATCTATAGGTCTTTATAAACAAGCATTCCTTCATCCTAAGTTTTCACAATTCAAAACTACTATTAAATTTCTCCATTTCAATTATTGATGTGATTTCCATCTCATTCTACAATAAGATCAATAAACTATTTGTGCAAGCTCCCATTCAATCGAAGATTAGTACAAAAAAACCTTTTACCCAACAATTAGTATTATAGATGATCAATATCTACTACCAACTGAAAGAAAGAAAGGTGTGGAAAAATGCTTCCTACACTAATCTAATGAGGAGAGTAATAAGAAATTTTTAAAATCCTTACAACTTCAAAAAATAAAAATATGTATTAACATAAAAAAAAATATTATACCATAAAACAAGTGTATATGGGAAAAAGTATTTCAAGAGAAAAACCCCACTCCATAGATCTCAATGTATATTAGTTAGTTAATAGATTGCAATACACTTGCAGAGCAAGCCTTCACAAGAGTGTCACTAATGTACAAATATGGAGTAATTTCGGCAACATAATGGTACCTGCAAATTAACCATACAAACAATACAACCAAGTACCAATTATAAGCAATAATTTAAGCTAAAAACCATAATTGGTTTAGGAAAACCATTAGCAAAACCACAAGTATGGCACCCAAACTTGGGTCTATATTCCAATGCCACCTTCTTGGTATTGGTCCTCCTAGCTATTTTTAGCATATTCTTCATACATCTTACAATTTTCATACTTGTTATATTTGACCACCCAAACTTGGGTGCCCCATTTATTCCTCATTCAACCTATTCAAAGATGCTCCATGGCAAGTGTCCATACCTATCATAATATTGGTCAATATTTCAATGTAACCTCCCTCTTATATGCTCTTATGTGTCATAAGAATTTGTCATATATAACTCCCATCATTATGACCTTACACACACCACAAGATGTTGACACATGGCCAAACCATGCCACCTTGAAGTGGTACATCTACCTCCTCATGTGAGGACAAATATCACTAAATGATAAAATCTAGTAAGCCTCCAAAATGGACATCAACTCTCCCACATGAAGATGAAATAGTGAATGTGTACAAATACATTAAAATGAACATTAGAAATACAATATTCAAACACCTTTTGCCAACAAATCTCAACAATTAGAGAACCAATTATTATTTTTTTGACTCCAAATAAAATCTGAAGAATTCTTCTTCTCATAGATTGGACTTCCAAACCCACTCCATACTATCGATACACTTGAACCATGAATCCTTAATTTATGGATTGTTCCTATAAATGCATCACAATAACTAAAACAACATTTAGCTCCTTGATTTTGTTCACCCTCCAATGGTGGAATGAACTACCCACTTCATTTCAATGATCATTCGTCCCTTTCTATAAAAAAAAATATATTTGGCTTCCTTTATAAAGGCTTTTGGTTCTTTGAGCTTAATGTGGTAATATTTCTTGAAAATAATGCAAAAAAAAACAAAATAGCATACCACTTGGAGGTGGTGACCTCTAATAATCAAAAAATATATTAATTTAGTATTTGAAGTTATCATAATTTGGAAGAGGCTTATCTTCCTTATTTATAAGCTTAATTATGTAGGGACGCGAACCTTCATCCTTACTAAGTCATCTTAAGGAATAAATAAAACTATTGAGATTAAGCATGCCACAAGTGCTTATCCTTATTGTTCTTCAAAATATAAAATATTAGTATCATAACACTTAGCAACATGCATTTTCCTATGGAAAAATATGCACACAATAGAAGACCTATTCTTTGCATACATTACTTTCTTTTTCAAACTATATGAATCACTTCATGAGTTGCAAGTTTCCTTGGGATTATCTCCTCTCCTTGGAGATTATTTTCACTCACTTTGTATATCTTTCCCCTTGTTTATCAATTGTCCACTCCTTGGTACCTCATTGTTCTTGACCAAATGGTTTGGACATCTTTACAACCTTTCCCACAATATTTTTTTTTGTCTATGCACCTTCTTTGGAGTTTTTTTATTTCTCCTCCCAAGGAATCACATTCTCCTTAGAAGTCTCCTAAAAAATTAGAGAATTAATATTCTCTTGCCTTAACAAAAGGAAACATTTTTCGAAGCCATGACGACCTACAATAGCTTGAAATTAGCTCATTCTCAAGGTTTTTCGTAACATTTGGCTGGAAGCTGATTCCCTTAAAATATTATCCCATGCCTGAAGAAGGCCCATGAACCTAGTTGGTCTAATGATACTCTCATTGAAGATTCCTTTATTCTCCTTAATTCTTTTGATGATTATTATATTTCCCATATCTATAGGGAAGGGAATGGTCTTGCTGATGCATTCCCCAATTTAGGTATCTCAAAGTGTTCATCTCAATTTTGGGCTAATTATGAGTCCTTACCCCTTAATATCAAAGCCATAATCAATTATGATGTGCAAAAGGTACACATTGGAAATGCCAATTAGTGTCATGAATGCCTCGAGCCCTTTCACATGAATTCTAGGTATTTTTGGGGGTCTTCTTTGCTTTCATTAGTGGGGTCAAAATTCTTTCTTAGTTTTCATGTTTTTGTATTTGATTTTCACTAATATGGGTGGTGATAGGGCAAGGTTGAACCTCTCTCTTATGAGGGAATTAGGGAAAAGGTTTAATTTGAAAGATTATGGAGGAAGGTGGTGTGACTCCTTATCTAGAAAAACTTCATAGGCATGATCCTGAGACTACGAAGGATTTTATAAGGGGTTGGAAGGATTGCACTCTTTTGGTGGATGGTAAGGTGATGGCCATATTAGAAGACCTCATTATAGATATTACTAGTCTTTCTACCCAAGGGAGGAATATTTTTAGAGAAAAAAGCTTTTGAGGGCGCTATCAGCCAGTTCTTCAAGGATAAAGAGTGGAAGAAATTGGTTAAGTTGAATTTTGGTGGCTATGATAGGCTCTCGATCAAGCTTTTTTGGGTGGAAGTAGAAGAGGTAATTATGTGTTATTTCACCTTAGATAGTCATTTTGATTGTTATAAATGGCTTACATTTCATTCTACTAAACCATTTTGACCATAAGTAGTTTGTTTGTTTCCCGTTCTACCTCCTTGATTCTCTTGAATTTAATTTAAAAGAGCACAAAAGGAATGCTAAACTTCCCATTTTGCATGAGGGTCTTATTCTTCTGATTATTGAGCATTTAAAAACCCTTCCCTCCCTTGTTGTTTCCAAGAAACAAGTTCAATGTTGTAGTTCTCGTGCCCATGTTTCTTTTGACGCGGCTACTGAATCAAAGAAGTTTAATGAAGATGAGGAATGGAGGGTTGAGAATGATGTTGAAATGTATTCAAATCTACCCTCAGAGAATGACAAAGCTAAGAAGGGTAAGTATACTAAGAACAAGAAAAGGGCTCAATTATCTTGGACTAGTGGTTCATATAAGAGTGGTGCCTTCTTTGGTGAGCACTAAATTTTGACTGTTGAGAAAGGCAAAAATATTATGCTCTCTAATGAAAAGGAGAGAGATAATCTCAAAGGTAAGGGGAAGTTATATGAAATTGGTTATCTCCCCATTGGTAATACTAGTAAAAGACCATATTTACTCTTAAAAAATGCAAAAGGAGATCAAGGTATTTCTCATCAAGATCTTTCGAAGGATTCCCCCAACTGATCGTGTGGTTGGTCAACTCAAGCTCGCCAAATGGTTTTTTCTAGAACTCAATCAAATTAGTATCCAATTGCGCTCTCTGCAAAATAGAATTGACTCTAATAGGGATGCTCAAAGTACTCTCAGGGAGAAAGAAGAGGAGAAAGAGCTCCATTCTACTTTGAATGCATTATCCACTGAGGTTACCTTCATGAAGATTGAGTTTGAGATCCGCATTAAGGGGATGGAGGAGAAAATGCAACTTGTTAACCATAATTTGGAAAGAGTTATCAAGATTATCCAATGCACTATCCACAACAAGGATGAAGTGATCTAGATCTTGTATGAGAAGTTGAAGGAGCTTAAAGAAGAGAAAATTGTTTGTACCATTAATGTTGGGGAGAAGATGGATGGTAATAACAAGGTTAAGGGTAAACAAATTAGCTCTACTCAGCAAGGTTTGACTGTTAGAACCTGTGGCAAGAAGTATTTTGAAGATAAAAATAAAAAATTGTTGAATTCGATCGACCTTCAACAAAGTTTTTATCAACATGAGCTGGATGCAGACAATACTGAAAGAGTTATAGTAGTTTCTTTTTTGTTGTGCTTTTCTTAATGGTTTGTTAATGGTTAGTTGTTGATTTTTCAGTGTTAATCTTTTAAGCAACATTTTGTAATAGGGTTTTGGGCCCCTTCAAAACCTGTTTTACCCTTAATCAAAAACAAAAGGAAATATATTTTTACCTTTGACTTTGACCCTTTGTCTATGGTTGCAACTCTCATAGTAGCACTCTTGCAATGATCTCTTTATACAACACATAAAAAACCCAAATTACCATGTGGAGTTTTCTCTACATGCTCTATAGAATTGAATATTCATTGGCCTTACTTTCTAGGCCTTTTTTCTTCATACCTAATCTTGGACAACATTTGTTACCCAAATATTCTAGTACAACAATCAAAATCACCAAATATTTCTTTTCGAGAAATAAATAAATTTGTAGGGATGCTTTACCATGCTTGCCTCTATCCTCTAGTACCAATTCATGAATTACATGGAGAATTTAATCTTCATTTCCTCTCAACAATTTGTAAACTTCCCAACATCTCATATTTGGCTTAAAATCCTTCTTGCATCTTTCTCAAAATACCTAACAAAAAGTCTCCATGGGTCTCCAATTGAGCTTGTAATTCAATTTCCTCTTCCTTCAAGGCTTGCACCATCTCTCCTAAACTTCAATTTTCCTCTTCTAATTACAGGTATGTTATTCTTGGATTTTCCCAAGGCTATAGCTCACAAACCACAAATCCCCACACTTTCAAAAAATGAAGAACTAATGAAGATTGTTAGAAACACCTAAAGCCCAAGGAAAGCTCTGTAATTGAAGCCTTGAATCAAAACCCAATGATTTTACTACTATGATACCAAGTTGATCCATATGCTATGGTTGATATTCTACATGCACAATTGTCAACATAAATAATTAAAATTGTAAACCTCTTTACACTCTTACACCCCATTCTACCATTTATAATGGGACTTAAACATACTAGGAATGTAAAAACCATTCAAAGCATCAACAAATGTGGAATAAATAAAGATTGCAACATACAATTTTGAAACAACACATTATCTCTAGGTAGAAAACTCTAGGACGGGTAAGTGTAACTCCACATGCTATTTATTCTCAACTATTACAAGTGTATTCCAATACCATTTTTCCTTTATAGGAGCATCTTAATGGTAACTACGAGAACTTTATACTTGCACACTATATTTGCATCAATAGATCTCTCAAACACATGCTATAGTCCTAAAAATGAATCACATCCATCAAAGTATGGAAAACATATAATCAAACTTGCAAGATAAACTTCCACAATCTCAAAATGGCTCTAGTACACACCACCAATCAATTATGTCTTAAAACAAATGACTTTCACATTACCAAATCCAATGTCTTATTCTCTCCCAAGCATGATAAAGATGTAACATTACTCCCTCCTAATTCTCATACCAACAAATAGAAGAATAATGCCCAAGACAAACAAGAAAATGTTTGAAAACTCTTTGTTTTCTAACTCTCGACTTGTATACAAGTCTGATCACCCCTTTACCTACTATATGTTTGTTAATATATATATTGGTTGGCCCTTTACCAATTATTTGTTTACTAGGGCATATGCCAATCACTAAGAGCAAATTCCTTATTTAGCCACTTTGCTTGTGTATTTTAGAGGCCATAATATCTGCATTTGAACTCAAGATTAAGTGCAATTTGCACTATTTCTTGAGTGTTATCTAAACAAGTAGTCACCCAACTTGTAATTCCATTTATCCATCCATTTTATGTCTACAATATGACTACATTTATTAGGTCCCAAATAAACTAAATCAAACCTAAAAATTGTCTCCTCCACCAATAAAAAATTTGAGATGTCCATACAATCCCAAAACATCCATAAGAATGAAACAAATTGATCAATATCTAGAACTATGTTAATAACTATGTTACATTGATATCCTTAATAACACAATACATGCTATAATGACATGTCCAAATTTCAACTACATCTAATTCTTTTGGATCCCTCCATCTCACATAATCCCTCTAAAAACCCAAAATTAAAATAATTCCATAACCCAAAATTAAAAACATTAAAAACTAAATAAAACTACATGTTGCCAATGGATGATGGTTTCAAAATCATCTGTACCAATTTTAGGAACATCACCACTTATAGCAATTTTGTAACCACTGCTACAATGTGGAATTCACCACAATGATAAGCTAATGGTCAAACTAGGCAGTGAGCTAAGTTCCACAAAAACAATGAGTTCTCTTGATTATCATTTCAAAACCGATTTTTAGCCCAAGATTCTATTATACTGCATATCATTTTGTCACGTCTTTTTCAATTTTGGAGGTAGTGGCAATGAGTAAAATAGGTACCAAAAAAAAGATTAGATAGATAGCCAAACTCTATACAAAAGTGGTAATTCCTCTCATTTATCAAATCAAATTAATCTTTTACTCCATTTTTTTTATGCTACACTTATTACATTCTTTTTCAATTTTGTAGGGTTCCTTGTAGGACAATAGGAATACAACTCTGTAGGTAAAAACAAGTAAAGGACCCAATTCTTTGCCTTGTTTTGAAAAACACCGTTTACCAAATATTACAACACACTGTTCTAGTGGGCAAATATGTAACTACCCAAAAATTCACAAGACAGTAGTTTGATTCCATTGATGACTCGACGACCTTAATAGCCTACATGACATTCAAAAACAACAAATGATCTCAACTTCACGAAGCAAGCTTATACCTTCACTCGCACACTTCTTATGAATGCACCCTCCCAACACTTCTTTTCGATCAAAAAAGACATGGGAAATGACCATTTTCTTAAAAAAACCAGTCAAACTTTTTTACTTGTCATTTCACTTGTTTACACTCATCCCCGATTCGCATTCAATACTAGAGGCATCTTGTAGTTGATTGCACACATGATTTGGTGAGTGTCATTCATTTTAGTGACCGCTTTCTTCACTAAAAGTTGCTCCAAACTTGCGGCATTTTGTTTCAAGTCCATATTTTGCTTAATTTATAAAAAAAATAGTTAATGTTTTCATTATTTAGATTATATTTAGAGTAAGATATTGTTCTTTTAAGTTTCTTGTAGTTAGAAATCAATTTTAGAGCAATAAATAACTATTCTTAGCATTTCAAAACAATCTTTTGTTGTTATCAACTTTTCTAGGAATAAGTGGAACAATTTGGGCTTATTTGAGAGTGCATACCTCACTCTACTCACCCCACATACGTAGTTAATTACTTTCATTACATTTTTGTTAATTTCAATAAAACGTACCTATTAGAGATTCTGGAGATTCAATCCATGGCCTCCCCATACTCTATATTAGAAATAAAAAATTTGTTCAGCTAGCAACTCATGTTAGAGTAAAGTAATTAATTAACTTTACTCTCCTCTTAAGATTTCGCCTTGCACACATATTAGTCATTTAATAATCAATATTAATTATTAAATGCACTCACCTTTAGGGTTAGGTTTTCCTTTTAGGTTTTGATCTCCTTTTATAAGGATTGATCTCTTGTATCTTTCAGATGCTCTATTCATTTTTCTAGAATACATCTTGCACATTGTGAGAGCCAAACCTTGTCTTGATCTCTCTCTTTCTTTGTGACAAGTCTTTTGCATGCAGGTATTGATCGGGTTTTGTGGATTTGCATTTGTCAAATCCTACAACTCAAACCAGTCATAATTATTTTGCATACTCTTAGCTACCATTTAGTTGATTTTTAGGCATTTACTTATATAGAGTAGTTAGTAAGCAATCTTGTTTTGATTTACCACAAATTTTTTTGTCAAAACTACAATTTTTTCATCGTGTCAAAAAGATACCAAAACTAAGTTGTTGGTGTAGACAATTAGTGGTTGGGTCTGTGATGTGCTATTTTTTTGTTGTTTAATGGTCTTGCTCCTTTTTGGCCCTTTGGGCTCGTCGTGCAAAAGTTACAACACCCTGTAAGTACTGTTTATATTATCAAAAACATTGTATTTTGTGTTAAGATAAATACAAGTGTAGAAAATTATAGAGAAGAACAAAGTCGCATAACACTCAGATTTACGTGGAAAACCTGGTAAAAATATACCAATAAAAAACCACGGGAAAAATATCTTTCGTATTGATTCTCAAGAATTACAGAGTTACAAAAACCTCAAATGAGTTCTAGCCCCTTCTCCAAAAGGAGAGAAAGAATACCTCTCAAATCTATTCTAGTCTTTAGCCTTCTTATTACAAATGAGGGAAAGCTCCTCTATTTATATACAAATTTGAGAAACTTAATGCTATAGTTAAGTTCTCAAATTTTCCACCTCTAACCCTTCCAATGCCACCACTATAGTCATATTATTGACTAAGCCTATATGTGGCTCTCAATCATCTACAAGGTTGATACAAGAGAATTTTTGCACCAAATGAACTTCTCTCTACCAATAGGTTTCGTCATAATATCTGCAGGGTTTACATCAGTGTGAATCTTGGCCAAAGAGATTTGTCCTGCTTCCACCACTTCATGAACAAAGTGATATTGAATATCAATATGCTTTGTTCTGGAATGGTATGTTGAGTTCCATGCTAAGCGTAAAGCACCTTGACTGTCACAATGCAGTACCATGTTATCTTACTTCACTTGCAATTGACCCAAAAATTTATGAAGACATATTGCCTCCTTGCTAGCTTGTGTTGCTGCCATATGTTCTGCCTCAGTAGTAGACAATGCCACCACTGTTTGCAACTTTGACACCCAACTAACAATGTACCTCCAACTAAAGAGAAAACATAACCTGTTGTAGATTTTCTCTTATCTCTGTCTCCACCAAAATCTGCATCCACATGCCCATTAACTTGAAGACTACTCCCACTATAATAGATAGCAGCATCTGAAGTGCCTCTCAAATATTTGAGAATCCACTTCACAGTTGTCCAATGATCAGTACCAGGATTCACCATGTACCTACTAACAACTCCCACTACTTGTGCAATGTCTGGTTTGGTGCACACCATGGCGAACATAAGGCTTCCAACTGCTGATGAGTACGATACATGAGACATTTGTGTCTTCTTTTCTTCCGTGTTAGGGCACTGTTTCAAAGACAAATTAATATGAATAGGAAATGGAGTACTAACTGTTTGTGCATTCTACATATTGAAGCGTTGCATAACCTTTTCCACATAAGTTTTATGTGACAACCATAATTTCCTATTATTTTTGTCTCTATGTATTCTCATTCCAAGAATCTGATTTGCACTGCCTAAGTCCTTCATCTCAAACTCCCTAGCAAGATGAGTTTTCAAATGGATGATTTTATACATGTTGGGACCTGCTACCAACATATCATCAACATACAATATTAGAATAATAAAACTACCATCATCATACCTTTGAACATAGGCACAATGATCAACCTCACATCTACTAAAACCTAAACTCATCATGAAGGAATCAAACCGCTTGTACCAACACCTTGGCGCCTGTTTCAAACCATACAACGATTTTCTCAACCTACAAACAAGATTCTCCTTGCCTCTTTCCTCAAAACCTTTTGGCTACTGCATATAAATCTCCTCAGAGAAATCGCCATGCAAGAAGGTTGTTTTAACATCTAACTGTTCTAACTCCAAATCAAGACTAGCAACAAGAGCTAAAACAACTCTAACAGTACTTAATTGTACAACAGGTGAATTTTTTTAATCAAAATCAATACCAAACTTCTGTGCATACCCCTTTTCCACCAACCGAGCTCTGTATCTCTCCAAATTGTTAACATATAATTGTTCTAACTCCAAATAAATACTAGCAACAAGAGCTAAAACAAATCTAACAGTACTTAATCGTACAACAAGTGAAATTTTTTCATCAAAATCAATACCAGACTTCTGTGCATACCCCTTTGCCACCAACCGAGCTTTGTATCTCTCCAAATTGTCATTTATATCCCTCTTCAATTTGAAGACCCACTTGTTCCCAATAGCTTTTCTCCCCTTAGGCAATGGCTCAAGCTCCCATGTCTTGTTCTTATGAAGAGCTTCCATCTCCTCTTCCATAGAAACTCTCCATTTGCTTGCACATTTAGCTTCACAAGCCTCCTTATATGAACTAGTTTCACCAACATCAGTTAGTAATGCATAAGCAAAATTACAAGTAAGAGAGTACTTTACAGGTGGTTTGATTACTCTACTAGATCTCCTTAAAACAGGTGATGATTCACCCTGTGGCTCAATTGGTTGTTGTTCTTTTGGTTGATCTTCATCTAGTTGCTCTTCATCAAGCACATCTAGATAATCATCATGTTTTTCCACCTCTACTGGAATAACTTCCATACCTTGTTGTTCTTCACCTCTTTGCATTGATTTTTCATTAAAATAAACATCTCGACAAACAATAATCTTGTGGGAAGCAATATCCCACAATCTGCACCCCTTTTTAATTTCTATATAGCCAAGAAAAATACATTTTGTGGACTTCTTGTCCAGCTTATTTCTATTCTCTTTAGGAATATGTACATAAGCATGAGAACCAAAAACACAGAGAAATGAATAATCAACTGGTTTACCTTTCCATATCTGTTCAAGAATTTTATTATCAAGAGCAGTAGTGGGAGATCTATTGATCAAGAAACAAGTTGTATTTACAACCTCACCCCAAAATTTCTGCTCCAAACTAGCAGTGCTCAACATGCATCTAGCTCGCTCCATAATTGTATAGTTCATGATTCAACAACACCATTTTGTTGTGGTGTCCTCGCAACCGTCAATTGCCTTGCAATGCCATGCTCACTACAAAACTGGTTAAATTTTGCTAAACAAAACTCACCTCTGTTATCAATTCTCAGACATTTTATTGTCTTACCTTTTTTATTCTCTACCAGAGCCCTAAACCTCTTGAAACAAGAAAACACTTCAGATTTCTTCTTGAGAAGATAAATCCATACCTTATGAGAATAATCATCTATAAATGAAACAAAATATGATGAACCTCCAACATATGTTACAAGAGCTTCCCAAGTATCTGAATGAATTAAATCTAATACATCTTTGCTTTTGGTATTACTTCTAGAAAAACTCAGTCTATTTTATTTCCCAAACAAACAATGTTCACAAAAACTTAAATCTCTAGATTTTGCATATGGGAGAAGATTTCTATCTAGTAGTACCTTGAGACCTTGTTTACTCATGTGGCCTATCCTTTGATGCTAGGTTGATAATTAGTCCATCTCTACATTAGATACCACAACAACCTCTCCAATGCTAGTTTGTCCAACCAACCTATAGATATTTCCAACTTTTTCTCTTTTTAGCACAACCAAAACTCCCTTTGTTACCTTGAGACAACTATTTTCACCATTGAATCGATAACCTTGTTCATGAAACACTCCAAGTGAAAGTATTTTTTTCTTTAAACTAGGTACATGCCTAACATGATGAATAGTTCTAATTACTCCATCATACATCTTGATTCTTACCTCTCCTTCACCAACAGCTTCACATGGGTTGTCATTTCCCATGTAAACCATACCACCAACACAAGACCGATAAATAGAAAACCAGTCTCTGTTTGGTGTCATATGAAAGGAAGCACTAGAGTCAAGAATCCAAACATGAAGTAAAGAGCTTCTCAGATAAGTAGTTAATACCTTTGCATATTCCAATGGTGTCTAAACTTCAGCAGTGTTTGCGTCAGATGTTGGTGTACTAGGATTCTCCTTGGTTACTTTTGGCAACCTGTAATCCTTCTTGACATGCCCATTTTTTCCATAGTTCCAACACTTTACCTTTTTTCCACCCCTTGTATTTGGACTTGATTTGTCCACGCTCAGTATTTGCTCTTTCCCGAGTTCTACCTCTTGCAAAAAGGGCTTCATTTGAAGAGGATTCTTGAGATGTCTTCCACCTTGAATCTTCAGAGATTAAAGCAGCCACCACATCTTCAAAGACCAGCTTCCCACTCGATGTAGAATTATTGAGAGCCATAACCAACTGATCCCAACTATCTAGCAAGGAGCAAAGTAATATTGTTGCCTTATCTTCTTCATCAATTTTCACACCCATTAAAGCCAACTTGCTTGTTAGTGTATTGAAATCATTGATATGATTTGTGATAGATGAATTATCAAGCATCCTCAAATTATAGAACTGTCCTCGTAGCAGAATTTTTTTTGCCAATGACTTTGTCTCATGCAGCTTTGCAAGCTTATTCCACAAGTCGTGAGCAGATTTCTCTTTTGCAACATTGAATAGAACTGAATCTGCTAGAGATAACTGGATTGTTTCTCTAGCCATGCTATCCATGGTATTCCAATCTAATGTGCTCATATTTACAGGTTTAAATGCTACTCCTTTACGAGCTCTTTCACATCCATCCTTTACCAACAAATCTTGAATCTTAAGCTTGCATAGAGAAAAATTAGAGCCATCGAACTTATGCACCTCAAATCTGGTAACAATAGTTCCTTCCATTGATCACCTCTCAAATTAAACTTCTACACAAATAACCTATGATTTGATACCAATTGTTAGGAAAAATACAAGTGTATAAAATTGTAGAGAAGAACAAAGTCGCATAACACTCGGATTTATGTGGAAAAACCTGGTAAAAATATACCAATAAAAAACCATGAGAAAAATATCTTTCATATTGATTCTCAAGAATTACAGAGTTACAACAACCTCAAATGAGTTTTAGCCCCTTCTCCAAAAGGAGGGAAATAACACCTCTAAAATCTATTCTAGTCTTTAGCCTTCTTATTACAAATGAGGGAAATCTCCTCTATTTATATACAAATCTGAGAAACTTAATGCTATAATTAAGTTCTCAAATTTTCCACCTCTAACCCTTCCAATTCCACCACTATAGTCATATTATTGACTAAGTCTATATGTGGTTCTCAATCATTTACAAGGTTGACACATATAGAGTCCAACTTGATTCTACTATGAATCACTTAATAATTTACTAAGTCAACACAATATGAATCACTTAATAATTTACTAAGTCAACACAATATGACTCACTCAACTACATGTATGACACATACAGGAGCAAAGTCCTAATTGAAGACAACTTATGTATGACACGTACATAAGCAAAGTCCTAATTGACTTCACATTCCAACATTTTGTGTATCAAATCAGAACAAACAACAAATGTCAAAAAATAATTTTGCATCTAGGAAATATATCATAATTGTTTTCCTGCATCAACTTTGGAAACATGCGACAAAGTTGTCAAAACTACATTTTTACATTTGAAAATTGTAAAACCATATTTTTATATCTAGGAATTGTATAAAACCAAAAATCACAAAATAGAAAATCGTCAATAATTGCATTTCCATAAGATAAGCTCATTTACAGCTGCATTCTTGCATTCAACATGTGTATTTGAAAATTTGAAAAGCACAAAAGGATTTCATTTCAAGTACTTTAACATTTTTAGCGTTTATTTTTAAATAATTCCATTTCTTGTGTTTATTTTCAGGTATTTTGTTTTGTTTTTATTCTCAACTTTCGTTTCAAAACACACAAACTTCACATATGCCCATGATTTTTCCAAGACACATTATAGAATACTGTAAGATTCTCTCGAGCTGAGCAGTTTGTAATAGGCAGTTCTCAATCCAATCAATATCCATATTATAGGGAATTGGTTTTTTCCTTTACCTGTCTAACATCTTTGATCGACACAACCTGAACCATATATATTAAATATTTTTCATGCTCTACAACTGGCTCTGGGTTAATCCCAAGAAGTTGCACATGTTGATTTGCATGCGTACAACATCATGGTAAGGTAATAAAGGATAATAATTCAAGGCTAAGGAACATCAAACAAATTTTTCAAGTGAAGAGGTGTTTGGATGCAGAAAAGGCACAACAAACTAAGTGTTCAAGTGACAATATTTCTAACAGAGAATATTTGCATTAGACAAAGCGTTCAAGTGATAAGGTGGTTTAATGCGGAAGCATTCTACATTGAATGGATGTTAATGGCACCCAATAATGGTATTTGAGGCATGTCTAAGATTTAACACAGATAATAAGCACTTGAACAAGTTGTACTTTTCAAGACATGGTGATGGGCCTTCTACTACTAGAAATTTGTGGAGGTTGGTCATGCTAAAAGGGGTGAACGGTAGAACCATTGGAGACAAATAATACCATCCAAGACAAAGAGATCATTAAAGGTGTAACTCCAAATATTCAATGTTAGAGTAGATAATAGGCCACCATAAAATTTGTGTGTGGTAGATGTCTTGTGATACTTCAAGGACTTTAAGGTTGGAGCAGGTTGTGAGGGAAATGTAATAAGCCACCATAGAAATGGTGTATGGTCAATATCACAAGATACTTCAAAGAACTCGAGGTTGAAGTAGGTTTTTGGGGCATGATTGTAGGACACCTTAGTAATAATGTGTTGTAGATATCCTTTCAAGGTTGGAGTAGGTGGGCTTACAAATAATACATCATAAATTTTGTGGGGTGGACATCCTCTAATGCTTAACACAATCATATTCGAATGTATTATGGCATTATATTATTATTTAGTTTTTGAATTACACTCTGTTCGAATATATTGAGATTACCCACCTCAATATGATATGATATAGTTTGTTGTCAATATTTATGCCTTAACCAAAAAAAATGATGTTAATATTCAAGATAGTCAACATACAATGCACTTTAAAATCATAAACAAGTGGACCTAGTATTCTGTTGAACAAGACAACTAAGAGGGGGGGGTGAATCAGTTGTAACAAACTTTAACCTTTAAAACTTTCACCAGAAATTAGATCAATCACAAATTCTTTACTCTACAAAATGATTAAACATAAAGTACAAAAGAAGAAACTGAAAAGCATCACACATACACAGTAACACTATATTTACGTGGAAAATCCAATAAGGGAAAAACCACGGTGAGGATTAGCTCACAATATAAAGAATATCAAAACCGATTACAAAGGCTCACTGCTAGAGTAGGCTCATTGCCAAAACAAGACTCGCTATCTAGCAAGGGTTAACCACCCGAAGGGATCACTTCCACACAAATACAAAGAAGATAGAAGAGATATGTTATAGAGAGAAGAAAATATCAATGCAATAGAGATTTCCACCACAATTCACTTAAAACACTTGCAAACATGCATGAATGATTGAGTACACATTCAACTCAGTACATCTGAAAACTCAGGAATTAGATTTCGCACTGATTTTCCATATTCGCATCACATACACATTGTTTCGCATCTATCTTGTTCTATTTCTTTGCACTTATCTTTCACCAATATCTCATCCTATGGTGTTTGCACCCTCACCATAGTAGACTTTGGCTATGCTTGCACCAAATTCTAGCCAAAGTCTACTATTGCCACCATAAGGGAGAGGGTGCCAGACGTGGTCCTAGGTGTTGGCGCCCTCTCCCCTATTGTGGTGATAGTAGACTTTAGCCATGCTTGCACCAATGTTGGTGGCATTTCTATGGCTTTTGTTGGCACAAATCCTTTCATGGCTGAGGGGTTTGCAGTTAAGGGGTTTGAGGATGCTTTTGCTAATGAAATGGCTAGTGAGGAGGTGGATGTTTGGTGGGGGGGAGGAAGAAGATTTTTTTGCTTCCCTGTCTACCTTTGATTTCTTGCCTTGTGATGGGGATGCCCAAGTGAAGAGGATGAGTTTCTCATGAATATCCTATTGGATGCTTGTTTGAAGGTGAATAAGCTTGTTGAGGTGTCTGTGGCTGAGGCCGATGATGGTGAAAAATTTTTGGGTCTAAGAAAAGGGCTTCTTTTCCCTTCTAAGGCATGTTTTGTCCCCCACGATGAAACACAAGGATAAGGTTATGCCAAATCCCATTTCTTCCTATAGAAGAGCAGGGGTTTCAATCTATGGTTGAAGTTGTTACTTCATTTCTTGTTGTTTCATCTCCTGATGTTGTTTTTTAGGTTGTTGTTCCTTTGGTTTTTGTTCCAGGTCTTACCCCTAGGGGTGTGGATGAAGGTGGTTCTATTGGGAGTTATGTCTCTCTTGAGGATAAGGAGTTTGGCACAAATCATTATTGATGTTCCTAATTCTCTTTTTTCTAATAAGTTTGATTGGCTTAGGATCTTTCTTGTTGCGAGATTATGTGGTAATCATCCCAATATTGATATTGTTAGAAGATGGATCCTTCGGATTTGGAAGCTTTGTGGCAAGGTTAAGGTATAATTTTATTTTTTTTCGTTTTTCATTTTCTTGTTAGGAGGATAGTTCTAGGGTCCTTATTGAAGTCCATTGGATTTTGGGTTTAAATGGTTTAAGTCTTCAAAATTGGTCATTTCGTTTCAACCCTATGATAGAAACTTTGAAGTTTCCTATTTGGGTCTGTTTGCATGGGCTACCCTTCAAATTTTGGAATGAAAACATTTTCATGTCTATTGCTAATTATTTTGGGCAATATTGTGCTAATGATAAGATCACTAAATTTATGAAGTGTTTGTCATTCACTAGATTTTGTGTGTTTGTGGAGAAAAATCAAAAGCTTCCCACTCAAGTTACCTTGTTTTCAAATTTTGGAGCTTGGGTGCAACAGATTGACTATGACGACTCTTTGATTATTTGCCTTTCTTGTGGTAAAGTGGGTCATACCTCCACTACTTGTTTAAAGAATAAGTTACAACACTTTTTTGGGAAGAAGAATGGTCATAAGCCAAATTTTAAGGAGGATTCCATTACTCCTTTCAGAAAGTTTAAAAAGATGATCTTAAAGGGTACTCTCGTATGGATTGTTCGTTGATGGACCCCTCGTTTGGTGCCTTGGGAATGGGTGAAGGTTCTATCAGTGATTGTATGACTCCTCTCTGCCCCAAAAAAGTTAGTTTTGGGGAGAAGGATCCTCATTTTGAGATAAAACAAAGTTCATTGGAACAATTTTTTAAACCACCCCAACTTTGTGTGGACTTGATGGTCTTTTAGTTTTGTTGTTCCTCTTGGTGTCTTTTGTTGTCCTTTTTTGGTGTAAAACGTTGCTTGGTTGAGCTTCATGCTCTATCTTTTTCTTTTCTTGTACAAGGTTCGAGGTCCTTTCAAAACCACTCTTACCTAATCAAAAACAAAATAATTTCCCACCAAGGTGATCAAAATTAGTGAATATTTGGGTTAATATGAAAAAAAATGAGAGGAATATCATGTCGAGAGGAATATCATGTGTGGATGTGGGATGTTCATTCATTATTCATTTGGTGTTGGTCTTGCTCTTTCAATCCTCTTATAGAGCCTCTGATTATTAGGCTAGTTTGGGTTCAACTGCCAAATCTCCCTCTCCAGTTTTGGGAGGATTCTTGCTTTGAAGCCATTGGCAATGCCATTGGAAAATTTTTGAAGGTGGATTCTATGTCGCGAGCTCTTGGGCATACTACAGTGGCTCATATTTTAATCGATTTGGACATCTCCAAACCTCTCCATGGTGATGTGGTCTTGATGGTGGATAGACCTTGTAAGAATATTTTGGACTATGAGGGGCTCCCTTTTCGATGTAGGAGATTTTTCTTTGTTGGTCACCTGGCCTCTAGTTGCCCTCTTGCTCGTCGTAAGGGTGCTGCTACTTGGTGGAAGAATGCTCTCTTAGACCATCTCATGGTTGGATCTCCTTCGAATGATTCCTTTGAGGATGGCGACCCTCCCTTGACTACTCCATTGGAGTCAGAGCCTTTCTAGGATCCTCTTCCAGCCAACCCCTCTGTGGAACCTTCTATTGTCACTGTGTCGTCAGAACTTGCCTGTCTCTTATTGAATGACTTTGTTGGTCCTTTGATCACTCTTGTCTCCTCTTCTTCACTGTCAGATCCCTCATTGCATGATGGCTCCTCGCCTGGGGTGGTTGTTGTGGATTTGCTCCCTTTTCCTTGCTCGGTGGATGATTCTGAGTCTTTTTGGTCGGTTGTGCTGAGGAAGAAGAAGGGACTCCCCAAATCCATTTCCTTTTTGCAGTCTCAGATCTAGGGAGTCAGATTGGTCCCCTTTGGTTCTGGGGTTGTCTAATCCTTGTTTGTTGTTCTACAACTGTCGGTCAGCTATCTCTATTTGGTTCTCTTCTAGTTCATGTTTTGGTTTGAACTAGCTTCCTTTTTCCCTTTGGGCTCTCTGTGTAAGGGTACAACACCCTGTAAATCCTACTTATTTTATTAAAAACAAATCTCAATAGAAATCCCCTTTTTTATATGCCAACTAAAAACATGGATGTAGTATTGTGAGGCTATTTCAATAAAGCCCTATTTTTTAAGTTCACTAGGACTTTGCCAAGGGTCAAATCTTTGAAACTATGTAGCTCAAAATGGATCTTTTGCACCAAACCAAATATCATATACTTAGCCACAACCTTCTTTTAGCTGGCCTTTTAGAGTGCTAAGAATAATAAAAACTTTCCTTAAGGTACCCTCATTTTTTGAAAAATCTTAGGATTGTACAATTCCATAGGCACCTTTGGGTAATATAAAAGAAAATTTTCTAGGAGGTCCCTTTACATGTGAAATTAAACAAGCTTCCTCCAGAGTTTTGGGATGATGAGATTTTAAAGCAGCTTGCTAAGAAAAACATTGAATTTGTTTATATTACAAAAAACACCAAACAAGGAATTTCTTAAATATGCTTAGATCTATCTCAAAGTGAATCTAGAAAGAAAAAATCCTAAAACTATTCAAATTTCTTCATCCACTGGGGCCTATAGGAAAAATTTTGACTTAAATTTTTGCTTTCATGTGCTTCTTTGGTCAATCAATTGGGCATTTTTGGAGAATGTCAAATCAACAATGATAATGACATGAGATTGAATACACCACCTCTTCCTAAAAACACATGGAGTCCCAAGTAGGCCTCAACAAATCACAAATAATATATCTTCAAATGAATGGATGACAAATTTTATGGGTCATGAGGGAAAATCCATGGCATAGTGATCAAATTGGCATTTAAGATATCTAGAAGACAAAGGAGTCTCTGCACATGAACATATATATCAATTAGATCATCCAAAGAATTCCAAGATCTTAGATGTACTACCCGTGGCCTTAAGAAAACCCATAGATTGGCATATCCCCTTTTAATCACCCTTGCACACAAGTCCCATCCCAACAAAGGATGGGTGGGAAAGAAGGGAAGTAAGTCAAGGAAAGAAATGATTCAAATGAGATCTTAGATGGAACCGAACAATGAACATCAAAGGAAATTTATTCAAGTCATGGTGGGAAGAAGGGAAATTTCTTCCACCAATGAGGATGAGACTTATAACTTAGAATCTCTAAGGTATTAATGCCCAGACATTTTGTTTCTTCAAGGAACAAATATTAGTGAAGATCATTATCAACTCCTTGCTAGCGTAGTTGGGAAAAGATGTGAATGCATTTTAGTGAATAGCAATGTTTCCATAGGAGGTCAGGGTAATATTCTAGACCACTCTAGCTTTCTTAGGTAAGCTCATTTTCATGTCCACATACTTTATAAATTTAATAATGAAAGATCAAAATAGTAAATTTCATTTTGCAATCTCAAATATGTATGAGCCAATGAATACCAATGGGGAAAATGAGAGTTGGCTAAATCTAGAAAGACATGGATAGTAGGGGAAAATTTCAATATAACAACAAAAATCTCATAAAAGAATGGGAATATCCCAAGATTTGTCAAAATATGATTGTCTTTGGGATTTTTTTCCGAAGGACTTCTTTGGTAGAGATGGAACCCAGAGGACAAAGGCTTTTAAGTTAAATTTGATAGAAGGCACGAAAAGAACATTGATTCTTGAACAATATATTTTGTGTAAATTCAACATGTCTAAAAAGGTGATCAAAATTTTCAATTGAGGTCAATACTCTCTACAGGATACTCATTAACTTATAAGCCTAATTATGGAAAATGACTATGGATCTAAAGGAGGTCCCTTTAATTTTGAATTTTGTGATTGTTACACTCATCTTTTGAGAATAATTTTGCTTTTTGGTGGAAGCTTCCTATAAAAGAAAATATATTTTTATCTTATCAAGGAAATTAAGGTATATAAAAAGGAAGTCTTATGGTTGTGCTCATAGTAGCTTATACTGGTCTCATGTTGTTCATATAAGCAAAATATTTGTAAACGATAGAAAAATAAATTAAAAAGTATATTGAAAAGGATGATAGAAAATGGAATAAAAATAAATTTGGCAATATTTTCAAGGCAACTTTAGGGTTGCATAGTCAATAATGCATTTGTTCAAGTGATTAACTGAGAGAAAAAGCAATGATGAAATAAATTAATGAAGCCTTCAAAATGGAGGAAGCCTATTGAAAACAAAAATAGAAGTGAAGTACTTAAGAAAACTATAGAAATACCAAATTCTTCCACTTATCTAAAAACATTAGCAAGATAAGGAAAACAAATTGAAAAAGTAATTACTCCCCAAGAAATTGCCATTGAGGATAATGTTAAAATTGTGAAAAACATGAGCCACATGATAAAACAACGAACAAAGACACCTTCCGTGCAAGAGAGCTACAAACAATAATATGTAATATCCTCAACAAGAAAAAACTACATAATAAACCTCAAGAGTCTTCAAGGAGATCAAGAGTCCTCAAAGGTTATCAAAGGTATGCTAATACAATGAGGGTTGAGTGCTATATAGGAGCAACCCTAAATGATAAATGCATCAGATCATGATAAGTGTTAACATCTCATGCAATGAGTCAAAATGATCTAATAATAGCTCTCTAATAAAATGAAAAAACACTCCTAAGTTTAGCTTAAGTGCATAAGAATAAATTAGACTAATAATCAATTAAATAGTAATTAATTATTAACTAATGCATGATTACTCTAACACCCCCCTTAAGATGAACTTAGGGAGTCGCTAAAAACCCTAAAAAGAGAATGCATGATGGGTCCCGACAAACAATCTAATTTCTCACAACTAGAGAAAAGGAAAAAACTTCATGGGGAAAAACTCCTCTCTAAATCTCTAAAAGAGAGAAAGGAAAATGAAAGACTTAAAAAACCTTCAAACAATCTCCCAAAAAGAAGAGGAACATGTAGAACATCACTGAAGCATCAAGAAGTTGTAGACATCTATCAAAAGATATTGATATAGTGTTCAAATGAATCTCCTCTAGGAATAGGAATACAAGAGTGTCCATATGGTAAATGCTTCATTTCACCGAAACACATGGGTAACCAACTGCTACATCTGCCTAGTACATAGGAGCAAGAACTAGATACATAGATCACTCCAAAAAAAAAAAAAACCAAAGAAGCAGTAGCACCAATAGTAGAAACCCCCCTCATAATGCTGTCAAGGGAGAGCAAAGATAGATACACTGAAATTGTGTGAAACCAAGAAGTGCATGTAAGAGAAACAAGAACATTTGATCATGCACAAAAGAGTACCTACAAATAAAAGAGTGTGCAAAAAAAGACACATGCATGAGGTAAGAATCACCAAAATTCACTGCTATCATGGAAGGGACATGTTGGTGTGTGTTTTATTACCCACCAAACACAGAATAAAATGTCCAAAGACACTCTATCCTCTCTTGAACAAAATCACCGCGTATGCTAAGATTGCGAGAAGATCATATGATGATTCCAAGGTTTCTTTTGTCAGGTCTTGACGTGTGGATAAGCTCAATGGGCGTTGTGATATGTTGGTAATACACAAAGGGACTTACGTTTGAAAAATCATTCACAAGTTAGGGCTTAGGAAAACTGGATAGTAAATGTTTTTTTTTTTTTGTTTTATGGATTTTTGGTTTGGGATTTCAAAAAAATAGCAAAAGGATAGAGGTTTAGAAGTTCTACGCTACTTCTAAGAACTTAGGAGATAGTGTTGACAAGGTGAAACTAATAACCATTCTTTGCTTCGCCACACTAGGACAACTACACAAAGTGGGTGCAATCTTCAAGGGGGTGTGCTTATGATTTTCACATTAGAAATAACCACCATTGAATCGAACAATATTTATCCAGACAGAAGTTAAGCATCCAAAATTATAAGCTCAAGCTAACTTTACACATTGAATAAAAATCATCTATTCAAAGAAAGTATGAGCGAGAATTTCACCATAAATCAATACTATCAAATCCTTCATTCATCTAACATGCATTCAAATCAAATTCTATTATAAATCTAATCTATTGTTGAAGGAGATATGCAACCATGCAACCACTTGATAACACAAAGGATTCAAATAAAATCATGCATAAGAACTTTTATTAGCCAAAGCAACTATACACAACAATTTCATACAACTCTCTTCACAAAATGAAAATGAGAGAATAAGAGTTTATGTAGAGTTTTTGGAAACAAATGAAAGGCTGAGATCAACTCAAGATTTATGACTAAGATCAAGATATAACAACCCTAATTAGGGTTTCCCAAAATAACATCAACAACAAATGCATGGAGAATAAGTGGCATGAGGAGCTATCTTCAAGGGAGTGCATCCTTATCCTCTCAAACGACAGTATGTTCAATGAGCCTAGACATGATCGAGATGACCTCCTCCATCGTGACATGCGACAACATGTTTACCTTGAACTCCAATCCGTCCAAGTCCTCAACACATCCAGAAAAAACACTCTCCCACTCCAATTCTTGTTTAAGGAAGGCATCCCAAATAGACAAGAAGCTCGCTGCCTTGGTCAAATTCTGCCTCAGGACTGGTCCAGTGATGGTGAAGAAAATCTCCTAAGTTATGATATTTAGATTTTCTAGCTGCATATCATTTTCTCGAATGATTTCCTTCTCAAGTACATCCGCAGCTATAAGGAAAATCTTATTATGAATTTATTTTATCTGCTCCTCAGTTCTGATTCCATCGGCCTTCACTCTTTCCAATACCTCGCTTTGTGCTATCAATGCCCAGTACCAAGTGTGGAAATCATATGTGGTGCCTGCTACAATTATTTTCCCATCAATCAATTCTTGCTTTGGGATTCCTTTCAGCACTCCAAGGCATGGAATTATGCTGTCCTAAATATCCTAAAGGTTGTCCCAAGCTTCTGTCATGACAACAAGTTTGGAGAGAAAAGAAGAAGTCTATCCATAAGCCAATGTCAGTCGTTCCACAAATGTAGTCGCTTCTTCGCTTTTACTCACCATCCACTCCTTAGTTTCTTTAGTTGTGACCATTTCTTCTTCAAAGTCCTTGATTGCTTCCTGTGAAGAGTTTAAAAGTGGAGGAGCTATTGAATTGCCCTAATTGATAGGTTTGGTCAAGTGTTGGATGTATTCATTCAGGCGTTCAATCTCTCTTTTATATTCTCTTTTCTTTGCCACTTATTTGTCCAACCTCACCTTGATGGTAGCGACTCAGTTATCCAAGTCCTCAACCTCTTGAACTTTTATTGTCGGACCCAACAATAACTCATTTAACTGCAAAATACGACAAAAAATTTTGACGAAAGATGTATAATTAGATGTATCGTCAAGTACTTGTGATATTTAATGTGAAATTTTCAAAAAAGAAATTAAAAAAATGCCTGAAGTTCGTTGGAATTTTGATGATACTGATTTTTCATCGATATTTCGACAAACACGTAAAGTCAAATTGTGACCGACATATAGTTAGTGGGTCATTCGTCAGAGTTTTGACGAATGTTTTTTTAATAAATAAAAGTGAGCTCGACAATTTATCTATACTTGTGAATTTTCTCTACTTGCAACAGTTTGTGGAGAGCTAAGGACGATTTTCTTGGAAAAAATCAGAAAAAATTCAAGAAGATATTGCCAGGTTGAGGGTAGTTATTCTCTTTTACAGGGGTGGTTGCATGCCGAATTTTTGGGTGCAAAATATCAAAATTATTAGATTTTGTTACCTATCTATGATTAAAAATTATTGGAGTGTGAGTTTGATATTTTTGAAGATCTAAATATTCAAGCTTGGTAAAGAAAAATCATGTCAGATAATATTAGTCCAGAACAAAATCAAAAGACACTTGCTAGATTATGGGCTAGATTGAAAAGAAAGGGTGATGGGAAATGTTATTGTCCTTGCAATAATTATAAGGGCTTAAAGACAAGAAAAATTTTAATCACAACAATTGAGAAACATTGTAGGCAGCATGGTCACGTTGAAGGGGGGCATGATTATCGTCCATTGGTAAGTTGTTCATTATATGTCTTTATATTGATTGAATTTGTAAATGTTTATATCATTTTAACATTTTATATATATATAAAAAATTGCTTGATCATGATCATGGTTTATTTGAGTCGATCATTATTATAAAGGTGGGGCGGCCTAGGGCACATGATATGGATTATCACGGGTCAAAGAATGTGGTTTTGCAAGCAGAGGAACATGGAGCTGTGAAAATCAAAGATGAAGTTAATGATCCCATGGAAGAAGATGATCATGCACCAGAAAACACATTTGAAGATGATGGTACATATACATTGATCCATGACACATTTAGTGGCACAGCTGATCATGATGATCGAGATGACTTTGATGATGTTCATGATTTACCTATACTTGAGAAGGCATACAAGTCCCTTTATGAAGGCTCCCAAACAACTCTTCTCTCTGTTGTATTGTTGTTGGTGAACTTGAAGGTTATAAATAGTTTATCCAACATAGCAATCTCACGGATGTTAAGGTATGTCATATATGTCATCTTTTTTCATCTATTTTAATTTTTGTTAGTTCATCACTAGTAAATAAAGGATGAAATATGTACCATTAATATTCTTTATATTGACAAATTATTATTTTGTTGTAGATTGATAGGTGAATTTTTGTTACCACCATTAAATATTTTACCTCGCTCATACCGAGATTTATCTGCCAATATGAAAGATATGGGAATGGAGTATCAAGCAATAGATGCATGTCCCAATGATCATATTATATATCATAAACAACATGAATTTGCAACAGAATGCCCGGAATGTCATATCAGTAGATATCAAACAGATCAACTAACAAAAAAGGTGCCTCACAAAGTTCTTCGTTATATTCCCATTATTCCACGTATGCGATGATTATTTAGGTGCGAAAGCTTAGCGCAATTTATGGATTACCATGCATGGAATAGAAGTGGAGATGACATTCTTCGAATTCTTGCAAATGGTTATGCATTTAGGGACATGGATAAAAAATGGCCACACTTTAAAGAAGAACCTCGTAATCTCAAACTTTCATTGGCAGCGGACGGTGTCAATCCATTTAGAGAGCTGAGATCTATTTACTCGGTGTGGCCTGTTTTTGTTATCAACAATAACATTCCTCCATGGATGTCAATAAAGAGGGAGCACATAATGCTGGCAATGATTGTTCCAGGTATTTTTTTACATCAATTTTATTTAACGTAGTAGCATCTCATTTGTCTTATTTGTTGCATAATGACATATTTTTTCATTTAATAGTCATGTACATTAATTTATACATATATTGCAGTAAAATGGTTATAATAATTATGTAATGTTTATGTTCATTCAACTAGGTAAGTACCGAGTTAAAGATCTTAATGTAAATATCGAGCCTCTTGTCGACGAGTTACTAAAGTTATGGAATGGCGTCACTATGTATGGCGTCTCTAGACCAATAGGACAAAGACAATTTCAATTCCATGCAATGCTTGTATGGACAATTCATGATGCCCCAGGGCTAACACATTTTTGTGGTATGTTATAATGTTTGACTGTACTTTAACAATATTTAATTTTATGAAGTAAATAACATGCATGTTTTTTAAATATTCTATTCATTATATATAATATAAAAATTGGCATATTTAATCCAATTATATATGATCTTGCAGGTCTTCAAACAAAGGGAAAATTTGCATGTCTAGTTTGTAGTCCAAAGATGAAATCTCGTCGTTCAACAAGTTTAGGAAAGCAGGTGTTTGATGAGTATAGGCACTTCCTCCACAAAAATTATAAGTATCGAACTACTAAAAAACATCTTTTCAATGGGAAAGAAGAGACTACATCAAAACCACGAAGAATGACACCTCGCCTATGGAATTTGGAATATAAGAGAATTAATCATCAAGGTTATACATTGGATCAAATTTTTTATCTATCATACATGATATGTTTGAAATTTATATTTTTATATTGTGTTTTGTTTACTCATGTTGTGATTGACAATGATTGTTGTTGTTAATTTGTTTAACTTATATGGTTTGTGAAGGTCATCAAGGCATTAATGGCAAGCTTCCACTGGGACTGAAAAGTTATCCCATAAAATTTAGTAGGTTGCCCTACTATGAGCAGCTACAAATTGTGCATTTGTTTGATATAATGCATATTGAAAATAATATAAGAGAAATGTTATGGAAAATATTGGATGGAGGGCATGACAAATAAAAAATTATCAAAATTTGTAGTGACATTCAGGAAGCCAATCATGCAATGAAAAATTTCATTCAATTAAATAGCGATGGAGACCAAATTAATATAAGTGCCCTTCCTTGGTTATTAACGGAGCAGCAAAGCAATGCTATAAAAGAAGTCATACAAAAAAATCAATTTCCCATAGGATTTGCTATGAACATAAACAATATCATAACAAAGAAAGGTGAATTTGGGTTAGGGATGAAAACGCATGATTGGCATACCTTTATTAAGGTAATTATTCTGTTATATTTTATATATATTTGTATATTGCATGTACTTTTACTAGTTTTAGAAAAATAATGAAAAGATCATTTTATAATTGTTGCAGTACGTTCTACCTCTATCTCTCCCAGACAACTTCGACAACAATTTCAAGTAAGTTATATATGATCTTGGAAAATACATGAGGTAAGTAGCGATATTTGTTCAATTCATTGTAAGATCTTATATTTTCCATTTTTTTTACTTGTTATGTAATATATTGTATATTTTTGTTAAATCTCGTTAATATATTTGCGCCTCGAATCACTTGTAGGTGGTTGTCATCTAAAGAAATCCATAAAGAAGATATAAATTATTGGAAGAGAAAAATTCCTCATCTAATGTTTGAAATGCAAAAGTGTCTACCTTCGACATTTTTCAATGCACAAGAACACTACGTAATACACCAAGTTGAGGAGATTGAATTGTGTGGACCTATATACACAAGGTCAAAGTGGATGGTTGAGAGGCACTTGAAATTTTTGAAGGCTTTGGTTAGACAAAGAGCACATCCTTAGGGTTCTATGGTGGAGGGATATATGGTATACTAGACCATGGTGTACATTATTGAATATCTTTCTAAGTTCACAACAAAGATCCATGTAGATTGCATTTGGGATCCCAACTCCATTAACAAATTCAAAGGGGAGTACCTGATGGGGAAAGGTAGATTGAGGAAAGTGAGAGGTAATTATAAGATGGTCATAGAGATTAATTAGAATACATTTTACATTGCCTCCAATTGCTTGAAATATGTTCAGTTAATAGATGTAATCCTGATCTAACATAAATTGTATGAGTAAGAAATATGTTTAGTTAATAGATGTAAAAAATAAAATGGATGAACTAAAAGATAAAAATGTTAGACTAGTGCCTTGTTGGGTATATGGAGTCTAATGAAGATCTAAAAGAGTGTAATATGTCATGGAAATAATTCAAATTGTTTGGCACACAAATGTAGTTTATAACTTGTAAAAACGTGCAAATAAATGATTGACAAACTCTACTTGAGACTGAATGACAATCCTAGTTATGTGATTCTTCTTACTGATCCAATTAATACTCCCCAATTACTGTGATTGATTAGAAGGATTTAATCTTTGCTTGAAAGAACCAAATAACCACATCACACAAATACAACAAATGTGTATTGATAAACTGAATATATGCATGATATATCAATTTAAACAGCAAAAAAGTATAAAAAAGGAGACAACCATATAACTGTATAACTTCAACAAACAACTGATACCAAGATTAAGCCACAAATTCAGATATCTTCATTAATTTCATCAAAATTCATACATGCATCTGAGTCTTTTTAGATGAAAACATCATTTCAAATCTATCTACTGTGTCCTTCTATCTGCCTATATCTATTTGAAATTATAAAACAGATATAAATACAACAAAACTGTGAAAGGACACATCCTTTCAGAAATGTTTTTGCTTAACAACAACAATAATAAACTAGAAAGTAGGCTTTGTTTAGCCATAAATGGAATTTTGAAAAATGATCCAAGTAATCTTGTTGCTCATGTGTGTCAGCATCTCCTAGTGCATTTCGGATTGCTATCTCCATCATCACCATCTTCTCAACCAACTCACAAGCTTCATTTAGTGGAGAGTCTTTCTTTGTAGCTGTTTCCAGAATTTGTTGCAGCATTGACTTGCATTCATCAACCCATTTGGCCTTTCGTATCATTTGTCCTCCATCTTCATATAATGCTGGTAATCCCTTTTTTGTGGCTTCAACCAATCCTTGTGCATCTCTTCATGAAAGCTCCTATGTTTTCTCATGATGTCATCAACAATATTAATAACCTCATTATCAGGAACATCCCTCACATTTATTTCATGACACTTTTCTTGAATACTGCCATCAATTCTTATATGTTCCTATTCTGCAATATGGATTTCTGAACTTGTTCCCCAAAGTTTGTTCAACAAGATCATCAAGTTGTCCTGCCTTTTTCTAATTATTGCAGTAAGTGTGCCATGTTTTCCTTGAGAGTATGCACTAGACTCTTCCCACTTGTCCTTAGCTTGGGATCTCTCACCATGAGTTAGTTTCTTAGTGGGTCCTAATGCGATTCCCATCCTATCTTTGAAATGATCATTCTCTCTAAGTAATCTTTCATTGTTCATCTTATACATTTATATCTCCTTAATTAACATCTGCATCTATGTCTTATTCAACTTGGCAACATTAAAGTCAATATTTTTTGTCGTTATCGGATCAACTTCTCCAACTTTTAATGTCATTACATGCCCAAAAGCTTTCTTTGTATCAATCACAACATATTTCTTGTGTGGTGGGTACAGAGCCCAAATCATGAGTGATCCCTCATCAGGATTATACCTGGATCCTACATATATATTTGTTACACCTTCGGGGCTAGGTTTGTATGTGGCACTATTATTCTTCAAAAAACTATAAAAAACTAAAGCAAAATTTAAATCCAGCCGAGGAAAAATCATGACATCTAGTAATTTTCTTCCCTTTTCAGGGATCATGTTTTCCATTTTTTTTTCTACACTTAGTTTCAAATTGCTCAAAAGTTTCCCCTCATTATGTGGTGTTATATCTTCCACCGATTCTCTTATTGATTTCCCCTTTTGATTGTACAAGAAGGCTTTAAATTCTCGAGTTTTGATAAATTCGTCATCGACTACAAATGACTTGTATGCAATTTGTCTTGCATATGTATCTGAATTCTTTTCAACATCTATTTCCCTAGGAGGACATTTGTAAGCTTGAGTTCTTTCCCTAGAAATTTTATTAATTGTACTATGGGGCCTTTCATCACCAGATGTCTCTTCCTTTGAAAACAACATTCCAACATCTAGCAACCTTTTGTTATATTCTTTAACCACTCTTTCTGCTTCTTCTTCCTCCAAATTCCTGATCAAATCATCATAGTGATAGGGTACATGATCATACCCACCCAGGTTCATCTTATCTCTTACAAAGTGGATATACCCCTCTAGATCAAATCCTTTCCATAGTGGACCTTTCTTCATATCTTATTGTAACAATTTATTTAGAACCATATCATATCCATTCCTTGCTAACATAGTGAAGTCACCAAAACAAAGAGTGCTAGGAACAAATGCCTGTTTTCCAAAAGAACTTAAGTTCATGAAATTTGAATAATCTAATTGCCTAGCAATCTCTAGGTAGGCAATTTTGGCAGGTACTGTTTTGGGAAGGATAAAAGGTGCATCCTCAAACCCATATATCCTGATCATAGTTGCACCTTCCAAGCAATACCAGTCCCCCCAATTGTGATTGACAAGCCCATCAAAGTCCTTAGGTCTGAGAAATCTTTTTATTTCATCAAACAGTGAGTAATCACAGAGGTGATTATACAATTTATACATTGGCTTCACAAAATATTCTTCAAAATGTATAAAGCAAGAACTAGAAAATTTGTTGTCCTAGATGGCAATCCAGAGTTGTACTGGTAATGATCTTCCTTTCTTATCAAATTTTGAAACTCTTAACCCTTCAAGCCAAAAGTTTAGTTCATGTCCATAGTACAATATCATATGCATAAAGATTGAATAGGGCTTCAAATGCAAAAATAGGAGATCCATTTTTTATTGACATTAATCATGTATCAAGTTCTTTGGCAATATGTGAAGCATAGTCAAAAGGTCTAGAATTATGGCATTGAACATCTGTTGCCACTACCATTGGCACAATTGACAAGTACTCGGGGACCTCCATCTCTAATACTTGGCCTGCTGAAAAATATGTATACTTCAAGTATGGTTCAAACATGTCAACATGAAATGGAGGGCCATCACTATCTTCTAATGGAATTGAGTTTCCATCCTTTTTGATTCTATGCAACGATAACCTCTAACCCTTGTATATATTATCCATTCTCCAAAACTCCCTTTCCAACTCCTCATTTACAATTTTTCATCACATACCCCCTCTAGGTTAAAAACCTCACTGATTGCAGCCTCTGATATGTGTACAAAGGGTTTTCCCGATGGATTACAAATAGCTCTAAGCTTCGGGTCATAGTGAGCAGCTAGCATTTTTACCAATTTTGCATCTACAAACATGTTTGGGCAGATCAATTTCCCTAGGTTAAACTTCCAAGGGTTACACACTGGTTCATATTGATTCCTTTGGTGGTAATGAAAGATGAATAGCTCATATCCCCTAATTGGAGTTCACATATCACCTATGTGTTTGCACTTATCCTCCATTTTTTCTAATTTTTCCTTAAGTTGAGCGAAACACCTAGCTTTAGGTCCTAAACCAGGTAATTGGTCGATTAAGTCTTGGTTCAATTTCCTTTCCACTACCCCTGGCTCATTTTCAGTTTCAATTTTTTGCGTTTTCCCTCTAGGGCGACTACTCTCACCTGTCTCTTGCCCTTTGTTTTCCCCGAGCTGGTACTTTCCATTTTACCCTTTATAAATCATAGAATAGGAAATTCAATCGCATAGAACTTACTAGTTTATTTGAAAATCTTTGGCTGTAAAATCCTTCGGCCCTTCGTTCACTCTCCTACTGCTAATTCTGCAAAATTTGCCTTCAATTACTCCTCTTCAAAAATTGTCTACTTCTTTGTGTGTTCGTGGTGCCATTAATGTTCCAACTCTGAGCAAGTACGAGTTTGCAATTTTTTTGAAATTCTCACTGTCACATCAAGTTCTTTATATCGGCATGACATTTCAAACTCTGGGCGATCCTTTTTATTTGGGTTCAACCAATGTTCATTGAACACCCTATTGATTGAGGAGACATTATGTCCTTTTCGCTGATATCACATAATTCATCCTTCTAATCCATAATGCATAGATATCGCCAAGAGTCACCCTGATGAATCCTTTGACCCATTTGTATTCTTTATTGGCAAAAGACTATGTATTGCTAAGACACTTAGTTGTTTCCCCGATGCTATGAGTCTCCCCAATGTTCATTCCTTTGATCTTAAGTATGTTGCCAAGACTCTTACCGATGTAATCCCATCAGCATGATATGGATAGTCGGGGGAACATTTCAAACTCACCCCAATAGCAATTGTCTTGCCGATAGTATCTGTTTTTGTTCCGTCGGTAAGATAGGATGGGTGTCTCGCCGATGATATTTCATTGGTGAGACAAATATGCTCGGGCTGACTTAAGAACCTTACTCCGATAGTGTTTTTTTCTTGCCGGTGTGATTCTTTATGCTTTATCAGTGATACATGACAAATCTCGTATCAATGGTATTTCATCGGTAAGACACATATGCTCGATATGACCTATTGATCTCTTCCCAATGATGCTCGTCTTGTTGATGAACTTCTTCATCGGTGAGACTGTAAACTGTATCTTCTCAATGCACATCTTCATATGAAATCTGATCGGCATGACATTCTTGACCTCTCACTGATATGCTATAAAATATGTATAAGAAAATAATGCTTTATGAATCAGAGAGACCTGCACCATCTCTTGCCGATATGACATATTTACTCAAATCATTGGGCTTAGACAGAACTCATGGTATCAAATGGTTAAGGCTAATGTGTTCATTGATAGTCATGTCATGCAAAGGATATTATATCAATTTTGTATTCAAAATATGGGCTCCTTTGGGAAACTTATGAGTATAAATCACTATAATTTTTTTTAAAAATTTTATAGTTCCAACACAATGGATCTTGGATACATATAGTTCAGAGGTTTTCTACGAAAGATAATAAGATCATTGGTAGTGGGATGTTAGGTTTTCAGGTACATCAATTATAAATTAAGGTCGTATATTGTGGTAATTAACTAATTATACGTCATTTTTGAATTTCATTTTTTTTTTATACAATTGGTCGAGAGTGGGATGCACTACATTTGTACGTCGCAAACAATCTTGATTTGATGGCGGTATGGATTGAACGATGTCAACAATCTAGTCACACATTAACATGGGAAGGTGTGGCTTCATTGGTTAAAGAAGCTCATCGTAATGGAGATTCCAATGTTACAAAAAAGGAAATTGATTTAGCATATGGTTTAAGAGATAAACAGGTACATATAAATATATTAATCACCCATATTATTTAATTATTTTCAATTATATTGATGTATATATATGTTGAGTTTTTTTTTCTTTGCATACATTCGGCCAAGAATAAATATGTTTATCAACTGATGATGCAATAATTTTTACATGTTTGACATATTGTAGGTGAAACACCACAAGGCTATGTGGTGCAATGGTCGTAAATTTTAAATCAAAAAGTTGGATGACACAAAGAAAACTTGTGATTATGGGATAATTGCAATCTTTTAGGTGACTAATGTTTCATCTACAAGCGACATACATCCAGAAGTCTCAGAAAATCGATACTATGGGGTTTTGGATGATATACTTGAGTGTGGCTTTAAGTCCTTCAAATTAGTTATGTTCATCATCCAATGGTACAGGCTACGATTGAATGAAAATGATCTCGAGAGAACTATTATTGAACATGATAATGGATTTACCATGGTTAATACAAGGTCGATCGAGCTAGCTGGAAATGAGCCCTATGTTCTTCCAAGCCAATGTGAGCAAGTATTTTACTCAGAGGTTCCAGGTAAACCGGGTTGGTCATTTTTTGTTAGACATGATCCAAGAGGAAGGCCGATAAATTATAATGTGGTGGAAGAAGAAGATACTGAAGAACTAGAAGATGGTGTAGATGATGATCAGGATCAACAGTTAGTTGATGATGTGTCTGACGAAGATGTCGAAGAAGAGGAACTAGATCATGATGATGTAGAAGTTAATGTTCATGAAGATGATATCTGTGTGGATGATGACATTATCGAAATTGATATCAATGACGATGATGATGATATGACCAATCCTTACAATGTCGAATCTGGATTGGATGATACTGGCAAAGAGTTGGATGAAGAAGAAGATCAATGGCATTGAAATGTATGAGTTATGTGATTCTATTATCTATTTGATATTGATTTCTTGATAGAATTATATTTGACTTATATGGTTACATAATTAATTCATGATGTTTTTAATTTTTATACCATTACATAATTAATTCATGATCTACGTTTTAATTTTTTTAATTCATGATGTTACAACTAGTGTAGCTCTCCTAGAAATTTCCATATGATCATAATGAATAGTGTTTTGGGAAATTTCATGAAAGATGACACATTGATCATAGTAATGAAATAATTGCAAAGTCGTTTAGATTTTTTAGACCAATCACCCTTCGCAATGTCATTTTTAGGATCATCTCCAATTTGATTACTCAGACACATAAGGTAGGATTTGATTGGCTTATCTTGGAGAAACATTGTGGCTTTGTGTAATGTGAGAAAATTTTGGAAGGGGTAGTTTCTATTGCTAAGGTGGATCACTCCTTTCTACGAAGGCCATACACTTATGATTGGGTCAAGCGTATAACCTATAAAGAACAAATATGACAAAACAAGAAAAGTAAATGTAATTCACAATTAGATATTTCTACCATATATTTATTTATGTAGAGTTGTAGATTTGTTTCATGTTAGATATGTTGGCACAACACTGAAAGTAGGTGATACGACTAGGATAGTTGTAACCTCAACATTTGGAAAAAAATACCTCTATATGTTATACTTTGATAGATGTCCATACCTCAATCAAAGCTTCCATATTGAAAGAAACAACAAGGATATTAATGAAGGCTATGGAATTTAGCTTTGTACTTTCCAAATGCATTTTCTTAGAGGAAATGTTGCTTGATATTAGATGTTAGATCAAGCTCTTTAATCAAAATCCAACTAAAATGGACAAATAATATTATAACACATTAATTTAGTGAAATGTGCATATTATTCTAGAATGTCAAATCAATTTCTATTGTAGCATTATTATTAGATTATTATTTTCAAACCCTTGATATCTTCTAGGAGGTGTTCAAATAAAGTGTTTTGTAGACATTTTATGCTTCAAGTTTACATAATAATTAAAATGAAGGAAAATAATTGGACCCAAATTGTATTTTAAATTTGAAATATAAAATTCTCTTTTGAAAGTATAAAAATGAACTAGTCTATTTGGCGCACGCAGGAGTGGAGAGTTGGGGCTACGATCTAGAAGGCATAATGACTGCAAGGATCAATTGAAATACCAAGCCACCCACAAAGCATCCAGCATGGAGGGAGAAAGAGGACGAACAAGTGCAAGTGCCAACAAATCCACTGTAAGTGTTGCATGCTATATTTTGGTCAACTCATATTAATCTTCAAATCCACTATAAAATCCTTCCAATTTACTAAACAGGGTTGAAATGGTAGTGTGTTTTTTACATTGAGTGGGTAAGGCTTATTGGGGCAAAAAATTGTGTTTTTTCAGCATCTTTCATGTTTTTCTTGCGTCCAACATCCGTGTGCATGTAATATCCCCAAATAGGGATAATAGAAAAACAATAATATTTTCAAAACTAGGGCACAAAAAATTTGAAACTTTATTTGCATATAACAAATTCTACAAATAAACTCATAATTACGATCAGATTATAAGACTAATTTTTCTCCTTAAAGATAATTTTTTGGGTAATACTAAGTCTAACCCTAGAAAAAGTATAGAAAATTCCTTTGTTTCTGCCCATGAATTACATAAATGAACACAATGATTTTTCTCATATATTTCTAAGATAAAGAAGAATAAAGTATGCAGATTTAGGTACAAAATACCTCAAAAATTATTCTCAAACCCTAGCTATGCTTAGAAAAGACTTCAAACCCTAGTTGACCTTGTCAAAGTAAAAAAAAACTCTCACAAGTATCTCTCAATCACAATATTATCTTTGCTTGATAACATCATCTATCAAATCATTCATATGAAACCATTAATGCATATAGGATCAAATAACTTCAAAGTCATCTTGCAACAATAGCACCTTACCCTTACATAAAGGATTGTAGATACACAACCTTCTACTCCTCAAGGAACATGAATCTTCCTATCCACTTTATGATATAAAAATTAGGATTAAGACAATAAGGTCTCCATAACTGTTCACAACTCAACCACTTCCAAATGGCTCTGAAGGCCATCAACCTTACCAACAAATTTGATCATAACCAAGACATACAAGCAATTTCCCAATCAAGGTACATTCCAATTACCCTCCAATGTTCATAAAACAAGATATAAAGAGCCACTACTGATTTGTACTATTGCCTTAAACAAGGTCACTGGTTTTGATTTCAAGAATAACTAGCCCTTTATCCAAAACAAATATGATAACACTCCTCACTCAACACTCAATACTTAAAAGGGCTTACCATCATACACAAAGCAATCCCCTTTTACTTTGTCAAACGTCCCTATGTTGTCTACACAATCTCTAATGGAGAGACACAACATTAAGAGAAAGCCACAAACTTCATTAGACTATCAATACATTACCTTATTGTATGATATCAGTGACTCTTAAGAGAACATGAAAGGTATCATAAAATCTATGATTTGGGCTTCAAAAGTTTTATGAGTATCCCAACCATCCACTAACATTCATAAAACATTTGTATGCACAAGAACCTTCCCTTTGTCTGCAAAACAGTTCATGTTGTTGACTGTTATAAAATTCAGGGTTACCAATCAGTGTATATGAAGAGTTCAAACTCATGGTTCCACCAAATCAAAATATAAGAGGGCCCCAATGTCTCCCCTTAACCTCTTACATTCATTGAATTCATGTTCAAATGATTCACTCATATCAACATCCTTCCTTTATCACTGATATAAATCAGAATTATCAACTGCTACCAACACATAACAGTCCATGAAAAAGCATACAATTGTTTGAATTCAATGCAACCACCAAGTTGAAATAGGACCATTGAGATAGTAGAACATTGTTTTAACCCCTATAACACAAATATATTCAGATTAAATGATCAAATGTCAAGAAAAAATCACTGATCACGTGAATTTCCTGTTAAACCTTATTGTAGCAGTCCTAGGGCATCCACCTTTGTTGACCAAACCTTGATCAAATGCTCTGCAACCTTAGATTATGTTAAAACACATCAGGACACATTGCTAGAGGATATCAAAACCTGAATCTGTAGCTTTGGATTTCAACTGCAAATTGGCCTCCAAACAACAATTGATTGATCCAACACCAAACTGCATGCTTCAGGAATAATATAATTCATTTTCCAATCAAAATAACTTTATTCTGAAAATTGCAGAAGTACCTTAGTTTTGAATCAAACCCTTAACCCCTGCAAATTTGTCTCCAATGGAGACTTAACAACAAATTTGGCCCAATTTTCAACTTTGTTGTAAATCCACCCTTAGGTTTTCATCCAAATTTTGTTGATCTACTGAAGGTTTCTGTCCTCGGCTTCACATCATCAAAAAAATTCATCACATCAAATCCATAAATCAGACATACTACAGCTCAACAAGCCTCCTTATAAAGAACTCCAACCTCTCATGAGAATGAATGGAACACTTAGCACCCATTGCATCTAGGTGATGCTCATAGAGGTGAAGCGTTGGGCCTTCCGGAGAGGTCAATCCTAGTACGACTCCAACTCAAGTGCACTTATCCATGGAATTTCCTCCAAGGTTAAACCCACTTAGCTTGCTATCCCATTTGCAAAACCTACAAAAAGCGTTGTGCCTTATGAACCATTCATTATAGAGCGTTTTAGCTCATCAATTAAATAACTTGATTTGTATAACTTTCTTGCAATGAATTCAACAATTTTCTCTTACATCACAAACAAATTTGTATAACTACAACAAATTATTTTATATGGATCGAGAGAAGGCCTTCTCATTTGTAAGGGGTTAGAAATTTTAGAAAGTTAGAGTCTAAAGGGAATTCAAGAAAATTTGTGGTTCCCATCGAGGTGTTGCCTACCCAAATGGAAACTACCTCAGAGGGACTATTGTCTTCAAGGAAGGTGGTCCAAAAAATTTCATAGATAAGTACAGAAAGTAATAGCAACCTTCCACCAACTAACCCAATCAACCTCCAAGAAACAAGACAATAAATCCTCTAGATGTTCCCAAAACCCAAGGCTTCAAAACACAAGGTTTGGGAAACAAAATACAACTTTTTGCACCAAAATTACAAAGTTGCTTATAGCAACTTTTGAGCAATTTTGACAACTTTTGCAATTTTCAACCAAATGATCTCCTATCAACCTAAGACTCCTCAAACATGCTAAATATGACATAAAACCATGAATTACATCACTTTTGGCCACCTCTGGAGGGGTTTACCAGTGTTGACCTATTCAGGACCTAGTTGGCCTAGAGATGACAAAAAATGGCACAATGGCCTTACAACTTTGATCCAATACATGGAATAACCTTATTTACTCATGAAAAGAAACAAAATGGCCTCATCACGACCTTATTACAAAGATTGACCCAAAATGTTCATGGTGGCCTCAAAGGGCTCTTGGTGCTCCTGCACCATAGACCCCCCCAAGAAGATTATCTTGTCACAAGACAACATAAGATGACATACGTCTTAGCTTTATCAATTCCTTTTGAAATAAATTCAAAGTCCATGAAAAATAACCAGCCAAGCTGAAGGGTGTGGAAAACTAAGTCCATCTTCCAGGAAACCTCTACTAAGTCCATGATCTCTTGTAGATGTTCTGTCACCTTATAGTTATGCTCGCCCATATCTTGATGGACCATGAAAAACCTCAAGGAATTTTCGGTAACTATCTCTCTCATTCAATGGAGTGCAGGTACCACCAAATAGGTATTTTTTAGATCTGTCTTCCTCGAGTGAGGGAAATTCAGGAAGAGAAGAGGAAAGTGAGACATGTAGTAGGTCTAAAAGAGGGAGATCAACAAGAGGTAAAAAGATTAGAAGAAAATTTTGTAAACGCATGGAATTTTTTCTTGCTAAAAGGGGGTCATGTTCTTATGATGATGAGAGCATAGGTGACATTGAGGTGCCCTTGAGGTACAAACATCTATGGAAACAATGGGTACCCAAGGAACTTCCTCCAATAAACATTGATTTTTGTGTCAATGAGAGGATATATCGCATAACACCATCGTCATTACATGGTTTGGGCCTATTTTGCATGGATGACATAAATGTTTGTCATGAAAAAAGTTACTGAATTGATGGAGTATGTCAGACCTTGTTAGAATTACAAATATTGGATGCAGCTGGTTCGATATACACGAAGTATGCATAGGTATGCACTATCAGCAAATTATATACAGCTAAAAGATAAGGATCAAAATAAAGGAGTGGCTATGTACATTGGCGGAAGGCCAAAAGCATAAGGGAATATTGCAGGGTTTATAAATAGTACACGACCTGGGTCAACAAATAAGCAACCCAATTGCATATTTGAGGCGCACGAGGGAAACCGTGTATTCGTATGTGCGATAAAATCAATAATTGTAGGGGAAGAGTTGCTAATCGATTACAATTTGAATTGCATAGATACAAACATAGTTACTATGGGGGTGGTGCGTACTATAGACCATTTTACCCAACTTCCAATTAATGACTCCAATATACCATTTTATTATTATGTTTTTTTTCGTAAGTCTTGATTTCATTTCGGTAATGTTTTTTTATATTTAATTTTTGTCACAATGGGACATTGATTGTAGGGGGAAGGCTCTGACCCAGAGCACAGATCGTGATGCATCTTCAGGCACTTCTAACCAAGAGGTTTACCTCATTGTAATTGTACAAACTAGATACAAGAAAAATGTTATTATTATATTTTTTTCATAAGTTTATTGGGTTAATTTCGATAATGTTTTTAATATTCTTGTCGTAGTCGGATGATTGGGAAAAGATACCAACAGTAGAAGAGAGCATCCATAGGGATGTGCAGTCACTATTATGCGATGATGACATCACATATTTCGCGTAAACCCTCTAGATATGATAAGGAAGACCCTAAAAAAATGTAATGAAGAAATCCTTCAGTTGTTATTCATAGTGCCTCAAATAGATGAGATAAGAGAAAGGGTTGAAATATTGATTGAGAGAGCACAGAACTTGCACGTAAGCTATCATGAGATCTTTAATTATAACATAAGTTCATTCATGGTTTTATATTTTGTACTCGTTAATGTCATGAAGTAAAATATGTGTTGTTTTTACAAGATTTTTTACGTCCCCATGATGTTGTTGGCCATGATCAGGGTATTGCAAGTGCTGCCCGAGGAGTAGGGGTTGGTACAAGTGTCGATCCTGATCTTCCTGCGCATACATCACATCATCTAACCCCATCATTTGTGCCTATATTGTTGACTGAAATGTCGACAACACATAGCATGCAAGCATCAGGTAGTGCATCCTCTAGCAGCGAACACATGCCGGAACATGCATAAGGACATGTACTTGCGGATGCAGAGGCCACTAGTACTAGTGATGTTTTAGCAGCATTTCCTAGATCTGAAAGGAAAAGAAAAGGTGCAGAATACACTTTTCTAACGCTAAAACCATAGAGGAGAAGTGCAAAAAACCTTTATTTAAAACTTTCTTACATTTGAGATGCACATACACAGTAAGACAAGAAAAACATAAATAAAACATACACAGAGATAACACCAGATATACATGGGAAAACCCTTACGGGAGAAAAACCCACCACACCAAGCAAAGTAACTTTGTATTACGGTAAAAAAATTACATACAAAGTTACAAACTTCACTCTCTGATAGTTAGTTCATAGCAGCAGAATTCAGTTCGAACCCCCTCATTGTTCCAATGCTATTAGCGCATACAATAAATCATGGCTCTTACCGTCATCTTAGTCTCTATGCCTATATTGCTCCAACAACCAAAGAGGGAGCCAATGTATTCACCGACAAGCAGCTAGATCTCTTATCAGATCGCCCTGGAATCATGCATCGGGTCGCCCAAGCATTTAATTTTGTTACAGAGAATTACCTAGATTTGGATTTTGTCAATCGTCGAATCAAGTCTTACAGTTAATGCACATATCGCTTTCACAGATTTAAAATTTTGACAAATAACAGTTGATTTACAACAACAATGTAAAATCAACGAGTGAGATCATGCCACATGTCGAATTGCCACTCGTCCATCGCTATGACTATCAAAACGGTCAACTATGCCCCAAGCTTCTCCAACCGTGCTACCGCGGCATGGCCTAACGGCCACCCCAGTATGGCGATAACCGTTTGATCACCAGACCGCCATAATCCACCAAGACAGACGTACACATCTTGTGCAATTTCGGGGAATCAAAAAAGCATCTACAATATTCCTAATAAGTTTCTCTGAAACAACGAAATGTGTTTGAAGCCTACACACCTTGCATGCCACCAAATGTCAAACACTCAGACAATTCCATTCAGTTCACAAGATTTCGTCGGTACTCATCTCAACTGAGCGCAGAATAAAACGAGCACCATTGGATTAGTCAAATCGCAATCGTAGATCAAGATCCCCTCGGAACACTATGTTGTGGTCCCCACTGCCATTGGAGTCCAAAACACTTCCATCTGCCATCAGTTCATCGACGTAGCCCGGTGAAGAGTTCCACCGATGACCCCAAGTCACACTGATAGAGCTTTTATCACATATCGACATATCGGTGAGACAACACATTGTCACTCACCGATATGCGATTGTTATGTCGATGAAGCCAAGGTTCATCGTGCTACCGCCAAAGAGAAGGAAGGACTTTGTGGTATGGAGAGTAAATTCGTCAAGTCCTTAACAGAGGTTCAAGCCAGCAAGTTGAGGCATATTTTCCAACAAGCTCCCACTTGACGAAGACTTACTGGCTTCCTCCAGACTTCAAATTTACTAACAATCATAGGCCCTAAGGCCCATCGAACTTGCACACCATCTGAACTTGTCTGTGCTCACTAGCTTTGTCAAAGCATCAGCAAAATTCTTTAGATTATCCACCTTTTTTAAACAGACATTTCCATCCTCCACCATATCTCGAACAAAGTGATACTGCACATCGATATGTTTCGTCCTTGCATGGAAAGTTGGATTTTTCGCCAAACAAATGGCACTCTGACTATCACAGGAAATAGTAATTTTCCCTGCATCAAAACCAATATTAGAATACAAACGACCAAGCCAAACAACTTCTTTACAGGCGTGTGTTGCTACCATGTATTCTACCTCCGTAGTAGACGAAGCGACTACAACCTATCGCTTGCTCATCCAACTGATTGCCCCACCATTTAACATGAAGTATATCCACTAGTGGACCTTCTACTATCAATGTCCTCTACCCAATCAGAATCCACATATCCACAAATGTTGAGAGTCCTCTATGAATCAAAAAAAATTATATGGTAACACAAAACATATTTTGAAGTACCCCTTAGATATCTAAACACTCTTTTCACAGCATCCCAATGTGTCCTTCCTAGATTTTCCATAAATCGACTAAGTACTCCCACTGCTTGGGAAATGTTTGGCCTTGTACAAACCATCGCATACATTAAATTTCCAACAACACTTGCAAAAGGCATCCTAGTCATGTCCTCCATCTCAGTAGCAGATTTTGGACAGTCTTCAACAGATAGCTTCGTTCCTTGCAAAACTAGAACAACTAATTGCTTGCAATCATTCATAGTGAATCTCTCCAGAACAGTGTTAATATACTTACTCTGGCTGACCCAAAGCTTTCTTTTCGTTTTGTCCCTGGTTATTTCCATCCCTAGAATATACCTTGTTGCACTCAGATCTTTCATTTCGAACTTTGCAGACAACTAAGACTTAAGATTAGAAATCATAGTCTTACTATTTCCTATGAACAACATATCATCCACGTACAGTGTAATAATAAGCACACGATCATTTTCAGATTTGTAATACACACAATGATCATATTTTGATCTCACAAATCCCATTGACAACACAAAGATGTCAAACTTTTGGTACCACATTCTAGGCGATTGTTTCAAACCATACAGAGATTTATTTAACTTGCAGACCGGGCTTTTTTACCTTTTTCAACGAAGTACTCAGGTTGGGACATATAACTTTCTTTTTCCAGCTCTCCATGAAAAAATGTTATTTTCACATCCATTTTCTCAATCTCTAAGTCATATGTGACTGCAAGTGACAACATAAATCTGATAGATCAGCTTGGCTACAGGGGAAAAAATTTCTCCATAATCCATTCCCTCTACTTAGGAATATCCCTTTGCAACCAACATTGCTTTATATTTTTTAGCACTGCCATCTAGACCAGTCTTCTTCTTAAATACCCATTTACAGCCAACAGGCTTTCGCCCTTCAGGCAAAGGCACCAAATCTCAGGTTTCATTCTTCTTCAATGATTCCATTTCTTAATTCATGGCTTCCAACCAGGAATTTGAATCAGACATATTAATCGCCTCTTTCACAGTCCTAGGCTCATCAGTGCTAGTAATTAAAGCATATGCATAGTTCGAATCTAACATAGAGAATCCATACCTATTAGGTTGATTTCTTTCACGTGTAGACCTTCTCACTAGCTGAGGTTGTGGTTCTTCTTCTTTAGAACTCTTAGAGTTTCTAGAGCTCTCTTCAGTTTCAGGTACACCATGTAGTTCCTCTTTTTTTTGAATTTGAGGAATGTCAACTACATCATTCTTCTTTTCCCTTTGATCTGTTTCTAGTTGTGGATCAGCAGTTGAAGGCTTTAGCTCACGAAATATTACACTTTTGTTATACAAAACCTTCTCAGTATCAGGATTCTAGAGCTTGTATCCTTTCACACCAATGCCATAGTCGATGAAGATACACTTAACAGCCTTGTTTTCCAACTTAGATCTTTTCTCATTCAGCACATATGCATATGCCTCACAACCAAAGACATGAATATATCTCAGAGATGGCTTCTTACCAGACCATGCTTCCAAAGGTGTTTTCTCAACAAGAGTAGAGCAAGGTGAACGATTTACCAGGTAACATGTTGTAGCCACAGCCTCAGCCCAGAACTTTTGCTCCAGACTAGCACTGCTCAACATACTTCTTACCTTTTCCATTAGCGTCATGTTCAACCTTTCAGCAACTCCATTCTGTTCTGGAGTATAAGGTGTAGTTTTATGCCTTTTAATCCCATGGTCTTTGCAGTACCTTTCAAAATTTGCAGAACAAAACTCACTACCATTATCCATCCTCAAACATTTAATTTTTCTTTCAGTCTAATTTTCTACCAAAGTTTTAAATTCTTTAAATCGACCGAACACTTCTGATTTACTCTTAAGAAAGTATATAAATGCCCTTCTCGAATAATCATCAATAAAAGAAACATAATATCTAGATTTCAATAATGAAGGAACATTCACTTGACCAAATACATCAGAATGAACATAGTCCAGTACACCGGAAGATTTATGAGAACTCGAATAAAATTAAACACGATGTTGCTTTCCATAAATGCAATGTTCACAAAAATCAAACTCAAGATTACAATCAACAAGCCCTTCAACAAGATTTTTATTTTTCAAGGTTTTTAAACCTTTCTCACTTATGTGATCGAGTCTATGATGCCACAACATGGTCTTTTCTACTGGGAGTTTCACCTCCAAGGAATTCACACTCACAGGAGCGACAATCTTCTCCTCTGCACGAACAGCTTTGCTTGACTTTTCAAAGACATTACATTGAACAACATGTCCATCCAGCTTGTACAGAGTGTCAGTTCATACACCCTTAGCTAGCACCATTGCGCCTCTAGTCATCTTACATCCTTTACTCGAGAAAGAAACTTCCACACCAGCATCATTCAGTTTACTAACAGAAAGTAAGTTACGAGCCAAACCTAGTATGTGTAGTACATCACCAATCCCTTTGGTTCTTCCATCAGGGAATTGTATTTTGACTCTTCCATGGCCAACAATCTCCAGAGTTGAGTCACTCGCCAGGTACACCTTTCCACCATCATACTTTTCGTATTTAGTGAACCACTCTCTATGAGACGTCATATGGAAAGATGCACCTAAGTCAATTAGCCAGACATCATCTGATGTCTGAGTCGCCAAGGCTGCAATGAAGGCATCTGCATCACTCTAAGAAGAGTCATTTTTAAAAGAGTTATTCTTCTTCATCTTCTTCTCCTCCTTGCAATCCTTTCGAATATGACCAGGTTGTCCACAGTTCCAGCATTTCACCTTGGACTTTTTACCAGGAGACTTTGATCTCCCTTCAGATTTGGATTTAGACTTCTTGTCCTTCTTACCTTTCTCCTTCGATCTACCTCAAATAGCAAGAGCCTTTTTGGCCATCTCTGAAGACTTCCTTCACATTTCTTCTGACAGCAGTGAGGCAACCACGTCTTCCATCTTGAAAGTAGCTATTGTACTTCCAATAGCCATTACCAGATGATCCCAAGTGTCAGGTAAGGAACATAACAGAAGCATGCAATGATGCTCTTCATCTATCTTCACACCCACATATGCCAACTAAGCAACACTCATATTAAACGATTTCAGATGGTCTGCAATAGATGCACCTTCTTCCATCTTCAAGGAGTACAACTTTTTCCTTAGGAATAACTTATTCACCAGAGACTTTCCCTGATAAATATCACCAAGTTTTTTCCATAATGAAGTTGTAGTCTTCTCCTCATGAACATTCAGGAGTACATAATTGGCCAAACAAAATCTTATCAAGCCTCTAGCTTTTCTATCTGCAAGATCCCAATATTTTTGTTTCATACTTTGTGGCATAGTTCCAGACACAGCAATCCAGAGGTCTCTATCCACCAACAGGTCTTCCATTTTGAGTTTCCACAGCTCAAAATTGCTGCCATTGAATTTTTCAATTTCTGCTCTACCTGAAGTACTCGCCATCTCAAACAATAGACTCAGTAACTGGTTCTCCCTTTGCAAGACTCCCACTGAAATAGGGTTAGCACAAAAAACCAGCTCTACTAACAAGGATAACACAACTGGCCAAGCTCTAATACCACTTGAAAGGAAAAGCACACGTGTCGAATACGCTTTCCTAATGCTAAAACCATAGAGGAGAAGTGCAAAAAACCTTTATTTAAAACTTTCTTACGTTTGAGATGCACATACACAGTAAGACAAGAGCAACATAAATAAAACATACACAGAAATAACACTAGATATACGTGAGAAAATCCTTACGGGAGAAAAACCCACCACACCAAGCAAAGTAACTTTGTATTATAGTAAACAAATTACATAAAAAGTTACAGACTTCACTCTCTAATAGTTAGCTCACAACAGCAGACTTCAGTTCGAACCCCCTCACTATTCCAATGCTATTACCGCATACAATGAATCATGGCTCTTACCATCACCTTAGTCTCTATGCCTATATCGCTCCAAAAACCAAAGGGGGAGCCAATTTAATTTACTTCACAGACAAGCAACTAGATCTCTGATCAGACCACCCTACAATCACACATCGAGCCGCCCAAGCATTTAATTTTGTTATATAGAATTACCTAGATTTGGATTTTGTCAATCGCCAAATCAGATCTTATAGTTAATGCACATATTGTTTTCACAGATTTAAACATTCGATCAATAACAGTTGATTTACAACAACGATGTCAAATCAATGAATGAGATCGCGTCACGTGTCATCACGTCATTCGTCCATTGCTTTGACTATCAAAACGGTCAATTGTGTCTTGAGCTTCTCCTACCATGCTAACACGGCATGGCCTATCGACCACCGCGGTATGGCGATAATCGTCTGATCGCTAGACCGCCAGAGTCCACCAAGACACACGTACACATCTTGTGCAATTTCGGGGAATCAAAAAAGCATCTACAATATTCCCAATAAGTTTCTCCGAAACGACACGTGTTCGAAGCCTGCACACCTCGCATGCCGCCAAGTGTCAAACACTCAGACAATTCCACTCGGTTCACAAGAGTTCGTCGGTACTCACCTCAACTAAGCACGGAATAAAACGAGCATCGTTGGATTAGTCAAATCGCAACTGTAGATCAAGATCCCCTCAGTACACTATGTTGTGGTCCCCACTACCGTCGGAGTCCAAAACACTTCCATCTACCATCGGTCCATCGACATAGCCCGGTGAAGAGTTCCACCGATGACCCCAAGTCACACCGATAGAGCTTTTATCGCATATTGGCATATCGGTGAGACAACACATTGTCACTCATCGATATGCGATCGTCCTGCCGATGAATCCAAGGTTCATCGTGCTACCACCAAAGAGAAGGAAGGACTTCGTGGTATTGAGAATAAATTCGTCAAATCCTTAACAGAGGTTCAAGCCAGCAAGTTGAGGCACATTTTCCAATAGGATATTCCCGTATTACTAGTACGAGAACATTGTCGGTCATATTTGTGGTGACCAAGGATTCTGTTCCCATAAAGATAGATAAGTTCCCAGGTACTTTAAAATATTTTAATTATTATTATATATAATCCAATTGAAATTTACTGATTGATCACTCTTTTTAGACTAATGATTCCATGATCATTTTATAGGAAATGATGTTTTTTATTAACATCTAAATGATATTACATTGGAGATCTTCGGGCCCACCATACGTACACGGTGGAATGCCCAAAATCAAGATTTAAAAGATGAGCTCATTAATCGTTTAGTTGTGTTGTTTGGTGATAACACATTCAACCGAACCAAGGTTCTTAATAAAGTTGGTACCTATGTAAAGTATGTGAGGGACCAATATAGGTCACATTTAGAGAATAACAAAAAGTACAAGCGTGCCCCCATGATTCCGGAGAGGGAGTGGAAAGACCTGGTGTCGGATGGAAAGGAGAAGGCTGAAAAGAAAAAAGGAAAGACACCACCGGGCCAAGGAAGGTATGTGATACTATCAACAATGTAATTATATACTGATTATTCTTTCATTTTACATAATCTGACATATTTCAAACTTTTCATAGGCTGCCTAACACATCGAAGGCAACAAAGGCAAGACTAGAAAAACACGGGCAGCACAAACTTGGCTCTGGTGGTTATATAAAATTAACTGCACGAATTGTAAGTATCAATAAAGAAATATTGCATTCAAATAATAAATTGCAAACAATTTTGGTTTTATCACACCATAGAAGCAAAATTCATGATCCTATGCAAAAATGAAGGGCTCTGAATTCAATAGAGTGCCCACAGAAGAGGACCTGAAGATTGCCTTCTAGCAAGGCTATGGAGTCGTGGTTGAACGCCTAAGACTCTTGACTGGGCAAACACAAGCTTCCACTGCATCTGACATGCAAGTAAAAAAAGTCAATGAAGTTTATTTAAAATTGAATACTTGTGCAATCTATTCAATATTAATTTCCACCATAAAGTAATTATGTGTCTATTTGTTTTAAACATGCAAGAAATGATAATATTGCACATGACATTGGAATGTAGCCTAGTGAGGGTGGAGCACAACTTGCAAATGAAGGTCATGGTCGTGTGCATCCCGGTACTGGATGTATTCATGTGCTATACAAAACACATTATGGATTAATACAATTAAACATCTTTAATTACAATTGGTGTATTAATTAATGTAACCTTTTGTGTTTCAACTTTAGAGCATGTAGAGTGTGATCAACATGTTGAGCATGAACAGGCTAGACAAGATCATGAACATGATGCGGTCCCATCAGGTAAAGAAGACCACTCTAATGTTATTTTAAACATATTTAATTGCAATTGGTGTATTAATTAATGTAACCTTTCGTGTTTCAACTCCAGAGGATTTAGAGGGTTTTCAGCATGTTGAGCATGAGCTTATAAGACAAGATCAGGAATATGATGTGGCCCCATCAGGTAAAGAGCACCACTCTAATGTTCTTTTAATTAATGAAATACTTGTAACAATAATAATAAAACATATCAATTTAACATTTCTTTGTTATTGCAGTAGACCCCCCCCTTGCAGCGGCCTCCACGTCGTGAGTACACGATTAGGCATACATTAAGATCACAAGCAGAGGGCAGAACAATCCAAGGGGGGACAGATGATTTAGAAAATGATACTCCACTTCTTATTTATTTGGCTGCAAAAAAGAAACAAACAAAAAATGATTGTAATCATATTATGACAACCATATTTTTGATAATATGTAAAAACTAAAAGAATGAATGTTTTATGTTAATGAATGAATGTTATATGTTATTAATGGATGAATGAATTATTAATGTTATATGATTGGGTATGGGGAATTGAGAGTGATGTGAGGGGGGGAGAGGGGCCAAATGAGCTTCCACCTTCACGTGGTTGGCCCTATTAAGTAGAGAATATTAAACTATTCTCAAAACAAAGAGAAGCTCAATAAGGTAATGCACTTTTCAATATTTTATTGTGTTGCACTTTTAAGCTTATGTGATTTTCATTAGTTCTCATTGCTTCAATATGTTACCCTTTGTACTTATTTTACTTTTTAACACATTTCATATGTTACCCTGGATGATAGCTTTTGCAGGGGAAGCTATCCACAGATGGATCCCGCGTCAGACAGATTCCTTCAAGAAATTGCATAAGGTCAGTACTTATCTTGGTTGCATATTGGTTGAATCGTACTAATTCTTGTAAAGGTATGATTTGGAAGGACAAAAATCAATGAAAATGTTGATTGCAACTTGAAAAGAATTGGAAGGACAAGGCTTCAATCAACAAACTCACCTAATTTCCCTTGTAGGCACAATGTATCATTTGGCAATTCAAGGATTAACACACATCAAGGACCAATTTGTGTTACATCCATGGATACAAGGCTTGAGCAAAAAAACAACATATTCTCAAAAGAACAATACTCATGATCAGTAGGGAACTTACTGTCAAAAATCAGACTTACAACCTCTTGTATGCTCACTATCTTTGTTCACTCCCAACATGGATTACAATAGGACTCAAAACACATTCATGGATGCCACTATGTACTTACAAAAACAGTTGCATGGCCCTTTACAAGCAATGAAGAACTTTACATTCAAAAGCATCAAATTCTAAGGGATCACTGTAAAAGAAATCAATTTTACAAGATTGCAAGGTCACTGTCCTTATGATCATTAGCATTTGTCAAGGCTCCATGTTACTCACAAAAGATTCACATAATATTCTTTTTTTATGATTTCATCAGGGGGCTTTGATTATGTCGTGTTGCTGCTATGTTCAGAAACCCTCAATATATATATATATATTTTTCTAGTAACCATCACTGCAATAGTGTATGCCATCTAGTTACTAAACCATTGTCCATTGAACTAGATACAAGAATAATATGCATGCATGGATTGAACATTTGTTGTATTGATTGAATTTTCTTGCCAAAAGAGGGAATTTGGTTGTTCCTCTTTGGTTGAAGCTTAATTATTGCATGACTTGCCAATGTTGATGCATTGACCTTTTTGTAGTAGTGAATGTAGTCTTCTACAATCATACACCTCAAGAGAAGTTTTTTGTTCAATGACTCGTCAAGGTAGAGATCACTGAGAGATTTTGGATTGTAGATAAAAATTTCTATTAGCAAGGCTATGGAGCCGTGGCTGCATTGGGATTTTGTTGATTCTTTTATTTCATCTTCTTGACTCTAATTGCCCCTTTATGGATTTCCATCTTAGGCCTTTTCACACTTATGTAATTAAGCAAGTTAAATGAAATTGTGAAGACAACAAGACAATTATCACCTTTTTTCTACATCAGTTTCAAATAATTAATAGCAGTTGCATAAAGGAACATAAAGGGTGACCTTATTCTATACACAACCTATACACTTAATATGTAAGACTAGAAACAACAATCTAGCTTTTCCAATAATTGAGTACATACACCCTTTAAGTAGAATACCCTATCCCCTGTTTTCCATAGTAGTGTGCAATAGCTTAGTGAAGTGCTATATGAAGGAAAAAAAAATTGGTACAAAATCAATTGTAAGTATTTTAATTGCACACATGTTGTTTGCAAATTTGGTTTTATTAAACTCTGGAGTAACTTTTTTAAATTTTGGACGTGATTCTGATTTTGAATTGACTTGTTTTGAGATTTGGAGATATTGACGCCTTATCAATTTGTATGCTCATTTCACAAGGAATAAGTTTCATCCTACCTACAACTATGATAACAATTGATTCTTCTAAATGTCATTTTTTTTGTATTGAAGTTTTTTTCTTTGATACAGTGTTAACAAATGCAAACACATGTTAGCAGAAATTGTTGTCAAAGCAGTTCTTCTTGTTGCAAATTTGGAAAGAAAGGATGTTAACTTGGATTTGATTAAAGTTGAAGGAAAAGTTGGTGGAAGGTTGGAAGATACAGAGTTGGTTGAAAGCATGGTTATTGACAAAGATATGAGTCATCTACAAATGCCTAAAAGAATTGAGGAAGCAAAGATAGCTATCTTGAACCACCAAAGCCAAAGACAAAGCATAAGGTTGACATTGATACAATTGAGAAGTTTGAAGCTTTACGGGGGCAAGAAAGACAATACTTTGATGATATGGTTCAGAGGTGTAAGGTAATCAAGATCTGTCTTCTTACTTCAGAATCGTATCTATTGGTTTTTTAGTGTTGAATTTTCTTTATAATTTACTGAATAGTTTATGGAACATGCTATTCCTATTTTGATAATATCATTGTCTATAGTTGAATAGTCTTTTGGAGTTCCCTTCTACCATAGTTTTGTCACTTTGTGAGTTGGAATTGCTAGCTGATATCAATGAGATGTCACTTCTAACATTTTTTTAGAAAACACACTTTAGAGAAAATAAAAATGAGAGTAGAGTTGAAATATTTTTAACATGATTTAAAGGTGATTTTAATGCATGTAAATGAAAAAAATCAGTCAATGAGCGTTGACCACGATTTGTCGATTTTGTTTTAAAATGCAATTTTTGCAATTAATTGTGTGTTTTTGCCCATTAATCGTGTTTTTTTAGTGATTAATCTTTGCATTTTTTGTGATTAATTATGTGTTTTTGGCAATTAATTGTTGTGTTATTGATGATTTCTACTTATTTGGTTGAAAGTATTTGGAATTTTTCTCTGTTTTGGTAATTTGTACATGCTACTGCAACAAAATCTTCCATAAAGTGTGCAAATTTGAAATATGTTATTTATCAGGGATTACCATAAAAGAATAACTTGTAGATGCATTAATCAACAATAACAATAAAATCAAGAAATCATATAGACTTGATTTACTCGGAGAAATCCTTACGCAAGAAAACTCCGTTGGAGAAAGAGGACAAGTATGTATAAATTTTTGATGTACATGAGACAATGTCAACAGACCAACACTTTGTGCTTTGACAAAACTTTACAAACAACCATGTAACTATAAACAATTATCTATAAATCATTCACTATTTTAGTCTCCCAATTCATTTATCTTGAAGTTTTAGTCTTCATTCCCCCTATCTTATTATTGGAATTTGAGACATCTTTCATAGAGAGAGATTGAGAAATCATCAGATGCTATGTAGATATGTTGACAACAAATTGATAATGTAGTTGCATATCAATTGTTGACAACATCATAGATGCTCATTCTGGATATATTTTATTTTATATATGCTTCAGTATCATTCTTTTTTGTGCAACTGCATCAGAATTGACAGTGGTAAACTCAAGTCACAATAATCGCCCAGAATTGGTGAGATATATTCCTCAGAGTGATCATTGACTTGTATATCTATTTGATGTGAATGCCTTGCAAACTTTTTTTGGCCAACTCTCTATTACCAGTGGACATATTGTTTGTTGCATGTTTACATCTGTAGTTGTGGTTTACACTCATGGTTATGATAAGATAATGACAAGATAATGGTCTATTGTTGGTGCTCAATTTGCTCATCACGGGCTTCAAAGGAATAGATTTGTGACAAAAATCATGGATTTTTAAAATGAACATAGCCACAAGCCTCCAAATAGCAAACTCACCCACACCAATAATAAAATTCGTTCAAATGTATGTTATAGCATACATTTGAACGAATAATTTAAAAAAAAAAACTACAGGGTTTCGTCGAAATTGCAACGAACATAAACCGACGAACTACTAAAACTTCCGACAAGGTTGTTGTACACGCGACGATATTTTCGTCGAAATTGCGACGAACATTTGGTGTTTTTGCGATGCTTTCGAAGAGCCATTTCGCATTGTGTTGTGGTTATTTTTCGTCGCTAGATGGACGAAGTTTGCGTCAATTCTCTGACGAACACCGGTTCCATTTTTCGTGGCGATGACCGACGATGTTGGGTTTTGGTTTTGACGTATAAAAGTTCATTGTGCAAGCGACCAAAATCTAGGGATGAAATTTATATGAGTGTTTCGTCGATACTTCGACAATAGTTTGTCGATATGTCAACAAACATTCGTCGAAATTTGGAGTCAAATACAGTAGTGCAAGTCGACAGTAGTGATGGCATACTCTTGGGGAGAAATATCCTCCTTTGACTTATCCACTGTTGGCACGACAATTTGTACTTAACGGCGGTCAGCTTCATCTTTCTGGATTGTGGAGAATGTCTTGGTGGGCTTCTTTGTAGTAACCTTTTCTAACTTGGACAAGAAATTTGTCATCTCATCCTCTTCTAGAATTTCAACTGGTACTTTTATCTTCAATCTTTCTTTTAACCAATCAGGAATTGTAGGTTGCTCAATGCCTTCTTCTTGAGTATTTTTTCCACATGGAGTATCCTAAATTCCTCTAAGAGCGGAAATCATCCCCTCTTGAAATTCCTCACCCATGATATCCATTTCATCTTCGAACTCAAGTATCTTTGTGCCTGTAGGAGATGGGAGCTCATCATCATCTGGCTGGATTGATTCAATATTCCCCTCATGGATAGGAGAAGGAATCCTCATTTCAGCCAATGACTCATCGTCAATGATTAACACCCTGTTCACATTCCTGGATGTGGCAGAATGGGATGGCTCCGATTTCTGCTTCTTCTAAACAGGTTCCTCGTTTATAACTCTTTTCCTTTGACCTGATAGAGTCATCAACTGCCTCCTTCGTTTTCTTGGAATTGGCGCTTTCAATCAATTCGACTCTTTGAGATGCTCTTGCATTCGAGGAATAAGATTCCATCTTGCCCATTAAGTCATAAGTGAGGGTTGATTTTCTCCGCCTTAACCCCTAGACTTGTTGATCAACCCACCACTGTGAATATTTTAACAATCGGCCTCATCAAGATCGTTAGATCTACGAGCTCTGGTTTTGACCATTTCACAGGAGGAAGAGGCCAGTTCTCATCAAAGCGTGGATGAACATACTCTCCATCATCCTCTAGTTGATCAAGCACATGAAAAAGCTCGGTTGTTCTAATCAAGTTCATTGGCAATCTGGACCATAATCTTTTCCTAATATCATATTCATTTGCAACATCTGCCCAAAAATCCTCTAGGTCTACCTTATGTCCACTTCTTCCCATTCACGGTCCCAATGTGGTTGTGAGGATCAAAGTCAACCCTGGACCGGTAAGATGTGAATGGATACCATTGCATCTCCATCTTGGCACTTTTAGCTGCTTGTGTTGACGAACAAGACTCCAACATACTTCTGATGAAAAATGGGAAGGTAATGGTTGCCTTCTGCTTTGACCTCTAGAGGCCTTGGTATGTCTCCAATTGCCTAAGGACCTCTAGTAAGACCATTCTATTGGTAGGATAAATTGGAAGTCGGCAAGGACATCCAGTGAATCCCTGAACCCTTATACATGTGAATCTTGGAAACTAGATAAACCAGGATCCATATTTGTTGATCAAGCTCTTGGCCTCATGAGTAAGCCAATGATGAGTTCCTCCATGTAATATTCTAGTGATGTACATCAGGAAGGCATCGTTTATCCATCTGAAGTGGGTCTTCTCGCTGAGTTGCAGTTGTGGATAACAATCATAGGATTTAAATTCACTTTCACCATTGCCTACCACGCCTCTGCAGATCGGTCTTGTATATCTGTAAGTCCTAACCAATAGGTAGACGATGTAGGAACTCATGTAAAAAGACTTTGTCCTTTCCAAATTGACTAACTGCTCATTGAGATTGTCACTAATCATATGGGACCAATTGAACATCTTGACGCTTGAGGTGATCTCATCAATGAAGTAGTACATCCAAGTCTCAAAGGGTGTGCCTTGGGGGTTGCCCATTACTCTGTTCAATAGAGAAAATGATATCTCCATACTCCTCCTTGAAGTCAATACAAAGTAATTTCTTTGGCATTTTCTTGACAGAAGGCCTCGGTTTCTTTAACCATGACTTATTAATATTTGTTGTGCAAAGATCCAACTAGTCTTCATAAAGTCTTCTGGCATCCTCTTTGGTTTTGTAGGAAGACCGGTTATAACTCGATATGCCAAATGCTTCTTGAATGGCTAACTCTCCAAGGTGAGCCAATACTCTCCCGTCTAGCGCAATGATTTGTCTCTCTTGTGCATTGTAGTGCATGGTGCACTCAACCATCAATTCAACACACTGCATAGCTAGTGGAAATTCAACCACTTGGACAATGCCATTTCTCATCATCTGGCGAGCAACGGGTGTTGATAGGAGTTTGTCTTGTCCATACATTCTCTTCTTTAAGTCTTTAAAATCTGTGTGTCCAAGATTGGTGGCTGTTATGTTTTTCCATTTGGAGTTGATTTTTGATTCCGGCTGCAGTCCTTTACTAGTGAACTTCATCTGGGCTTTTCTCGAAGGTTCTCCTCTGGTAGTCATTAACCTGCAATAAAAATGAAAAGAATTGATGTTAGTTTGGAGATTTTAATTCTGATTTTTCTGAACCTTTATTCGAAAATTTTCACTTTCAACCTGTCAAAAAGATAAATTTTGTGGAAAAATCAAACTGAAAATGGATGAGTTTGGCTAAGTACTCAACAAAATTTTGCCAGAATAAGTGAATGAGACAAAAGAAAGAGAGAAGAATTCAATCAAACTCAAATTTGAACCTTCGAAAGTATCCTTTGACTATGAATCGACCTTTTAATTTTGAAAATTCACTTCAAAACTTAGAAAAAACACTTGATTTTCTAGAAATTACTCCCTTCAGCTCAAAAATTTACTTTATTTCTCCAGAAATTATGCCCTTCAGCTCAAGAATTTACTTTATTCTTCAAAAATCTTTCTTTCACAACTCTAAGGAAAAGAAAACTTTCACCATCGAACTTTGGAGAGAATGATTTGAAAATGACAAGTTAAACTTCTTATAAAGTTGGAGAAGTCAATGATTTTAGTAACTTTGTGTTTTTCTCTTAGATTCATCAAATCTGAACTTGTTTTATATCTTCCAAAATGGCAACTTAATCCTCATTGAAGATTTTCGAGAGAAAGTTTTTAATTCTCATCATGGCGCCATCCTTAGCCAAAATATCTTTGAGTTGGCTTAAAATCTCTTAGATTTTCCTTGAGTTTAGAAAAAATTTCTAAGTGTTGGGCATTTTCCTAAGTGTTGGAAAAATATAAAAATATATCCTAAGTATTAAATTTTCCAACCTCTTCCAACCCTTTAAATCATTTAATTATGGCGAAATTTTATTTACCCATGGCCAATTTATTATTTTCTATATCATTTTCATCTTTATCCTTACCAAGGGCGAACCCCCTTGGTAACTTCCTTGCCAACTTTTTTTTGGGCGAACTTGGAGCTCTTCATGCCAAGGGCGGACTTTATACTCGTCTTGCCATTTTTCTCAAGGTAGGGCGGACTTTGGAGTTAGCTAGACGATTTTCTCTTGGTGGGCGGACTTCACAGTCAATTGGACATCCTCATGCCAGGGCAGACTTCATGATCCCTTTGCCATCTTTCCTAGGGCGGACTTGGCCAACTTCATGCCAAGGGTGGACTTTATACTTGTCTTGCCATTTCAACCTTTGGTGGGCGGACTTCATCATGCCTTAGACATTTTCATCAAACTTGGGCGGACTTTGAAGTTGCTTGGACATCTCATATGCTGGGAGGACTTTGACTTCTCTATGCCAAGGGTTGACTTCACAACTTCCATGCCATGCTTCCTTTCTCTTGGGCGGACTTGGAGTCTTTTATGCCAAGGGCGGACTTCACAATGCCTTAGACATTCTTTCTTGTTGGAGGGCAGACTTTGCCTTGTGCTTGCCATTTCTTCCTTGGGGTGGACTTTACCTTGTGTCGGACATCCCTTCTTTCCTCTGGGCGAACTTGACACTTGGCTTGCCATCTCCTACCCTGGCGAATTTTATACTTCTCATGCCATCCATTCAAGGGCCTATCATATGTTTACCTGGAACAAAACCTTGCCTCAAAATTTTCCCATGCCTTTTATACTTGGAGACATCAATTTTTTATTCTGAAAAATATGAACGTTGTCGCCATGACATGCGGGACCCAATCCTAGGTCAACTTTCAAAAAAAAAGCAAAAAACAAGCCAAAAAAGTTGCTTCTCGGATTGGTCCCAAAATGCTAAAAAACACAAATGACAAATGACCAGATCATGACAAATGTCAACATCTCATGCAATGAGGCATAATGATCTAATAATAGCTTTCTAGTTAACATAAAAAAGCACTCCTAAGTTTAGCTTAAATACATGAGAATAAATTAGACTAATAATCAATTAAATATTTATTAATTATTAGCTAATGTATGATTACTCTAACAGATAATGGGGAAAAATGGAACAAGGATTCTTTGAAAAAGCTTGAGCTCAAAATGATTTACTAATGGACATCTCCTAGGTGATAATTGATAGCAAAAATATTGGCCAATGAATACAATTGAAGAAGAGGTAATAGTTACAGTTTTACGTTTGGGTGTAAGAAAAGCCCTTGAATATGATGGATTTCAACCTAGTGTTTTTTGCTTTTTTTCTTTCTTCCTTTTTTGAAATTTGGCATGTTCTATCAAAGTAAGTGTCGATGGCACCAGACGAATGTAGAAAGAAAAAGGTCATTTTAAAAGAATAGAATGTAACTTTCTTTGTTTTGTTTTCACAACCGAGTGTTGAACATTTCAATGCTTAAAGGCCCATTGCTCATTGTATCATAACATATAAATTTGTCACCAAGGTAAGCGCCAACCAAATTAAAGGATTGCCTTCTAAAGCTCATTGCAAAAGAAGGCTTTTGATTTGCAAGTGGAAGGCAAAACTTTTATGTAATCCTAATCACCCATGAAACTGACCATTTTCTTCAACACAGGAAAAGGGCCAATTAGCCAATCAAATTGGAAATGACAAGCCCTATGACAAAGTTGAGCAGCATTTTTTGAGCGATGGTCTGCATCATTTTGGATTCTTCTTAGATCAATTAGAGAAAGAGTAAGAATTAGCATATCCACCTCGACCTTCCTTGTGTAGGTAAATGAAGTTCCAGCAGGTTTTCTTCATTTCTTCAAGAGTACACAAGCTAAGAGATCCCTTAACCCATACTTGTTCGTTGCCCTAGCTAAAACATTAGGGAGATCCATTCAAAATTTGGCCTCATCTATAAAACTTGAAGGTACTCAATTCACCTCCAGCTTAAAGGCCATATTCCCTTTTACTATCTGTTGATGATATTATCAGGTGATTCAAGTTTGGTAGAGGCTAGAAAACTAGAAGTTTTGGTGAAATATGAGATTGCAAACAAAACAAAAATTAATGCCTCCAAATCTAAAATTTACTTTCTGAACGGTAAATGAGGAACTGCCTCTCACTGATCGCAAAATTACAAGAGAAGTTCGGTGCCCAATGATGGAGAAACTTCAACCTAAGTTTACCTCCATGAAAAGGTTATTGGTTCACAATAGTTGGTTAAGTAGCAACATCTAAAAATGAATGGTTTCAGACATTGAGGCCAACTGAATGGCCACCTGAGTTCAATAATAAAATCAATAAGAAATTAAAGAGAAACCTCATGCTAGATCATGTACCCTCCATTTTTGGATTGGATCAAATCATCGGTGAAGTACATTACTTGCCTGGCCAAGTCGCCTCAAAAATTGTACATACAATTGCTTTGAAAGCCTCTATTCAGAGAAGAACCGAATTCCCTCATGAAAGAAGATGGATTAGAGAGAGCTAGCTTAAAGCTAATATTTCTTATGGATGGCAACTAAGGGGAGAATACTGACTTGTGACAGATTAATTTGCTGAGGTTATCACAGGCCTTCGTGCATTCGCTCTGATGCTGAAATGAGGAACCAAGTGATCTTCTTCCTCTGCTTTGTTTATTTGCATGAAAAGTTGTGGGGGCTTTCTTTGTTTGGGATAAATTAGGTATTGAAGTTTTCATTATTAGATAGTATTATGGATTAGTACTCAACCTTACAAGAAAGCTCATTTCTCTTATGAAACCTTGGACCCTCAGTAATCATGCGGAATATCTAGCTGGGAAGAAACAACATAACATTCAATAATGTCAACACCTCTCCAAGGAGAATCTCGATAAAATAGATGATGTTCTATGAGAGGTTGTACATCTCAAGACAAAAATACTTCCAAGGTTCCAGCGGTTAATTGGAAAGTCTACCGCCTAGGTTGGAAAAGCTTAACTTTGAGCAATACCAGCCTAAAATGATTTATGCTACTGTTGTGGAATAAAATGCTAGCATCTTGCAAAAGCTAGGGAGTTTTTTAGAGAACTTCGAATTGCAGTTCAAAAGGGACAGAAAATGATTATAGTTGAAGGGGGGGGTCTCCATATCATAATCAATACAATGAAGGGAGAAAATATTGGAACTTGGCATTCCAAGTCAACTGTTAAAGAAGCTCTTTGACTAGAAAATGCATTTGATTCCATGTCCTTCACATCAAAAGTGAAGTAAAGAAGGTAATGGATCTAATAGCTAACAAAGGTATGGGATATCTTACAGCATTGGAAGCCCACTATACTTTTTGGATTCCCCCCTCGCCGAACGATATTCAAGATGTCGTAATAAAGACACAATACTCCTAGGGGTCTGAATTGCTTGCTTTACAAGAGAATTTTTACCAACTCAGAACAGAATTGAAGATTGCACGAGTTAATTTCTTCAAAATAAATTCCTAATTATTAATAAAATCTAATGAAAAGTTTAAAATATTTGAAAGTTTGTGAAATCAATGAGTTTGGGAACAAAACAACATTGTTAGCATTCAATGAGATAAACACGGAGCTGGAGAATAAATATTTGTCATTGGATTAAGTATTAATGGCTATCCTTTAACCATAAGGTTTGCTGAGATTCAGAACTTATCACAAACAAAAAAATCTTGCAGCTTCATGTAATGCAGGCATATCTTAAAAAGGCTGGAAATATACACTAAGCTTTTAATCCTAAGTTGCTGGTTCTGGTTTGTGGATCCAACAAAAAACATTTGAGGTTGGGATCATCAGTACAAAAGACATAAAAATCATAAATATATAAATACTTGCAGCCTAAAAGCAGGAATTAAGTTTAGAGTACCACACACCATATAATCAACAAAACCACCATAAACTCTAATGTCATTTAAAACATAAATGATAAATATTATAAAATATTCATTGTTCAAACTTCAAGTTCTATATTAAAATAATAATAAATTCAACAATCAGTTTTCAGCATCATATGAATGTTCTAAATCATCAACATCATCATGATCATTGGCATTAGATGATGTAAGAATATTTGAAGAACCAAAAGTAATTCCAGTGCCACTCACATTTAAGTGTGCTCTCTTTCAGACTCCCCAAGTGCAACATGTTGGAAAGTGGAAGCATCCAAGTCAGTATGCTGTGGGTCCATATCCCACAACTTTGAGGAGGTCTATGGGCAGTGCCCCTAGTGGGATCAAGGGGCAGCAACCCCAAACAAACCTTCATGGCGCACACCATTTTCATAATTTTTTAAAAGGCATAGTCAAAGGTGGGAAAAGAGAAAAACAAAAAAAAATTAAAATTTCTCAAAAATGTCATGGGTTCTCTGCAAGTTCACTAGGATCCATCTGAATCCTCCCCATGTTTGCCAGGTTCATCCTAGATGAACCCAACTTTCCATAGACACACCTTGCTGGAATCCACCGAGGAATCAGATCAGGGTTCAAACCAGACCTGGATCCGGCCGGTCACCAGGCTGATCCGGTAACATAGTTTTGATCTTATCAAAGCCCATGTTCACTGGTTCACAAAAAGGGAACAAGTGCCACCAATGCAGGAAGTGGTGAGGAAAATATTTTCTTTTAAATGCTTCGCTGACTTTATATAAAGGAAATTGTTATTTACTGGGTGCACAGAATATAGTCATCTCATCACATGTCTCTATGAATTGAACTTGTATAATGAAAATTATTATTTAGAGAGTGAATGGGATATAGTCTCGTGTCTCATCCCAAGCTTCTGCAAAGCTAGAGGATCACCATGATGTTTTGGATATTTAGATATAAAGCTCAGTTTGAAATATCACGCTGAATGAAGACATCTGTTTTAATCAAGTCTCTCACACGGCCAGAAAGATTCAGTTGTTTCTTGTTTATCTCAAGTTATCTCATAGTGTTGCAACTGAACCTATTGGTGATGCCATCACAGCCAACTTTTCTACAGCAATCTCAGAACTCAGAGCAATTCATCAACAAAAGTGGTTAATTCCGTCACTCATATGAATTTTTAAACAAGGGTTGAGCTCCAAGTCCAGGCTAGAAGTGCTCTTAAGTCTAAACAATATACTGGGAATTGAGCAGTAGGCATGTGCACAGTTGATTCTTGTTCTGTCATATCTTGCTGCTGCTGCTTGTTTAGAATTTGGCCTTGGCTTAGGCTTCATCCTTATAGACTTCTGTTACGTTGGGTTCTTTTTTATGTGTTTTGGAATAATACCTTATTTAGCTTGTGTTTGAGGTTTTCTAGCATCGCTGTTATATTGGGGGCCACTGCTCTTAACCACATCTGAATATTTCCAGGATTTACTATTTTGTATATTTGTGATATGAAGCCCAATGGACCTCTGTCTGCAAACCTGGATGTACATGATTTTGTTTGAAAATAGATCCATTATACCATTACCAAAGGCAATTTGGTCTGTTCTAACAAACAGACACAAGATGTGGTAAACTTAGCATGCAAATAAGGCTACTAATCCACTACTTAATGGTTTGCAATGTGAATATATAGTTCTTGTTAAATCAACAGATGAAAAAATGAACCTATCCACATATATAGGTATCAAATATGTTACATCAATGATCAGAAAATCCAGAAAGGTAATTCATAATTGTATATTATAAAACTGTTAATGATATCGTTATTCCATAGAATTGGCCCTCTCCAAATCAATATGCATAATACCTAATGGTTTACAATGTGGATGTATAAGTAAAGTTCTTGTTAAATCAACAGATGGAAAAATGAACCTATCTGCATACAAAGGTATCAAATAGGTTGCATCGATGGTCAGACAATCCGCAAAGGTAGTCAAGTATAACTAAATTGTTAATGACATTGTTATTCCATAGAATTGGCCCTCTCCAACTCAATATGCATAATATCCATATCAGCAAATGACTGTCCACAATAAGCTAATAGTAATAGGCAGCTATGTAGCTGGCTCTAATTGTTTATCATTTTAAAATTCACATATACAGAAAAAGCAACTGACTATGCATTAAATACCAATTTTAGACATGAATTGTTCTTGTGAATACTAGATAAACACTGAACATATCCTAAAAGCATCAGAGATAGTATTCCAGATTGCTTTTTATCCGTGGCATAATATAAATGAATAGAAAGACAACACAAATTGACTCTAGAGGCCTTTCATAGCCCCTGAACAAATTAATCGACCATAGATGGAAAACCCATGGAGACTCATGTGGAATCACCCAGACTCATGCGTTAGCAAGGACCCTGTATGACTTGCAGGTCAAGTCTGGCCAAGTATGCATGAGTTTTCCAGGATTATTTCCCCCAAAACTCTGCAAGTCTCAGACTCGGACTCACAGTCATTCATATGGAATCACCTAGATTCATGAGTCAATAAGGACTGCCACAACTCACACAAGACTCATGAGTCAAGTCTGGCCAAGTACACACTGGTTCTCTGCAAGTTTTTTCCCAGACTCGTGAGTCCCAAGTGCAAACCTACATGTGGCAAAAAGAAATACTTTTGGGCTTTAGAGCATGAAATTTTTTTATTGTCTCTCTTATTTGGTCTTCCACAGGTTCAAATCAAGCAGAGAGGAGTGATTGATGAGCAATTGGAGATCAGATTTGAAGATTGAATCAAATTGGAGCGCATTTGGTAAAGATATTTATTCTTTTTTTCTGTTTTTTGAAATTTCAAAGTTCAAATGTTGAAAACCCTGCTACCCAGTCTTTCTATTTTTCAAATTTCCAACCCTCCCTGCTAGTGCTGTATTTTGTTTTATTTTTCTAGTTTTATTTCTTTCATTTGCTTTTTCAATTTCATTGTCAAAGACTTAAAACCCTGCTGAAATTTTCTGTTTTTTTCAATGTACAGAATCAGCAGTGGCAATGAAAGGTGGCGGTGGGAAAGACCTTGCATGGAAGCATGACATGCTAGGTGAGGACAAGGGCATGGTGACCTGCAAGTTTTGGGGGTTTAATATGAGGAGGTATCAATAGGTTATAATTCCACCTAGCTCAGATTGCTGGCCAGGATGTAAAGGTGTGCCATCAAGTGCTCAAAGAAGTGAGAAGAGACACCAATGCCCTACTTCCCAATTTTGGGCAGAAAAAAAAAACGAAGAGGACAAAGGAAGCAATGGCAATGGTGATGAACTCCACAGCCAACCCCGAATAAAGTTTTACAGATTTTTTTTATAGACCTATGTATTCAACATTCCTCCACTAAGGAGAGTTCTAGCCATCTACATATTGACCAAATTTCTTCATTCCTCACTACATTTCTAGGGCACAACCTTGCTTGAAGGTACTGTTTGGAACTGGTGAAACACCTTGAGGCTAGGATGGTAGTGGCAAACATTTTGTGCTCCAATAATATACCCTTTAATGTGGTGAGCATCCCATATCAAGAAGGGTTGGTAAATGTATTAAATGTTGCCAGTGTGGGGTTTATGGCTCTAATTCCTAAGGATTTTAGTGGCCCATTGCTAACAGAAACCATCAAAAAAGCATGGCTTGTAGTAGATATTATACGGCAGAAAAAGGGCTACAACATTTTATCGAATAGATGGGTGCATCACAAAAACATGATGCTCATAAACATTTGAGCAGCTTCAAGCGGCATATTGTCATTCTTGAAGTTTGTAGATGCCTCACATAAAGTTAAGAATGCTGAAATTTTGTGCAATCTATTGGAGGGGTGATCTAGGAGGTTGGGGTGGAAAATGTTGTCCAAATTATCACAGACAACACAGCAGCTTGCATAGCCACAAGCAAACTTATTCAAGAGAGGCATCCCACCATTTCTAGAGCTGCCCATTGCTTGGATTTATTGCTTGTGGACATAAGGAAGATTGAATTGGTTAAAGTGTGGTTAGAAAAGCTAGACAAATTACCAAATTTATCTACAACCATACTTGGGTCCTTACGTTGATGAGAGACCACATGAAAGGCAAGAAGCTTGTGTAATCGGAGGTGACACCATTTGCCACCAACTTCCTCACTTTGCGAAGTATTGTAGCCTCAATTCCATCTCTCAAGCACATGTTTATGAGCAATGCTTGGATAAACTCTCCATATTCCAATAAATAGATGGGGAGAAGTCTGAAAAGATAGTTTTTGATGAGGCATTTTCTCAAAAATGCAGACAAGATACGCAAGATAAGCAACAATTACAAACATAAGTTTTATATGAAATTTGTTTTTTTCCTTTTTAAGCTTTTTTTAGTTATCATTTTTCAATTTTTCTAATAATCTACATTTTTTTTAATTTTTTAAGTGACAGAAGCTATGATAAATGATCTAAAAAGTAGGTCACTTGTTTGGATCGTGGAGATCCTTCAGAATTTGTCACTAGGGTACAAATTGTCAAGCAATATAGAAACTTGTTTAGTCATCAAAAGGTTAGAACTAGATGAATAGCAGATGTGGAGTGGCTTGGAATGAAGTAGGTGGGTCTGGAACATCTCTGTCAAACTGCGACCAAGTTGCAAATGTCAGACCCATATAGAAAACAAAATTTAGCAAGTTAGCCAAGACAGACACATTCTAATGTAGGCAAAGAGTAGAATATGAAGGTTTTTGGAAGTTCTAAGGGCATAATTTACATACTTTCCTCGATTTTGATGCTATTGAGGGATAGTAGGAATCTATATTTGTTGTAAGATCAATGTATTGAGGATTGGCTCTTGGTTGAAACATTCATACTCGTTTTGATGAGATCTACGTGAAGAGGTAGTGTTTCCATGGTTGCAAGTGATAGGGCAGGGATGACGAAACAAGTATGGATTGTATAGATGCCAATTAGCCTATGGGTGATACAATCTTTGTAATAACTAATAGCTACCTAATATACTGAGTGAGGTGCTAGAGCACACTCTTCCTAGAGTTTTTTCACCCATTCAAGGGTTTTCTCCAACTATTCATGCTGTCTTGTTGTGATTGCAATGTGTGTGATGACTAGAATGTTGTCTCCATGTTATGTTGATGTTTTGAACCATGTTTAATGGCAGTTTCCATGTATTTTGCCATGGTAGACAATGTTAAGAAGCTAATATACTGAGTGAGGTGCTAGAGCACACTCTTCCTAGTCATCAATGGATTTCTTGTTGTCAATTCTCTTTCAAACCTTCTTAACATTGTCTACCATGGCAAAATACATGGAAACTGCCATGGAGACAACAATACTGAGTGAGGTGCTAGAGCACACTCTTCCTAGAGTTTTTTCACCCATTCAAGGGTTTTCTCCAACTATTCATGCTGTCTTGTTGTGATTGCAATGTGTGTGATGACTAGAATGTTGTCTCCATGTTATGTTGATGTTTTGAACCATGTTTAATGGCAGTTTCCATGTATTTTGCCATGGTAGACAATGTTAAGAAGGTTTGAAAGAGAATTGACAACAAGAAATCCATTGATTAGTACTTACTAGGGTGAAGGGTCATAAACCCAATGTTTATGGATCATCAAGGTTCCACAATTGGTGGATGGGGATGGCATGCTGGTGGGTTACTTCTATGAGACCATGGATAGGGCCAAAGAGACCATTTTGCATTATTATGGTGGTAACCAAAGAAAATATGGAATCATTTGGCATATCATTGATCATAGATGGGCAAACCAATTCCATCAACCAATACATGCCTTAACATACTACCTAAACCCAAAATTTTACTTCTCTAATACATTTAAGGTTGATTAGGTCATGGAAGGCTTTACAAAATACATAGAGAGGATGACAATAGACAAAGGCCTTAGACACATAAATTTGGATAAGTTGGAGATTTATAAGGGTGACGTAGGGGAGGCTTTCTTTGCTTCAAGCCATTTGAAAGAGAGAAAACCAGCAGCCAAATTAAAAAATAATCCTTTAATCTTTTCGCTTAATTCTAGAAACTTGAAAGTTTTGTTCTAAACTTTTACTTTTTTTTATTTTGTAAACTTGTGGGAGATTTTTGGTGTTGACACACCAAATTTCAAAGGCTACCTATTCATGTCTTGTCCCAACCTTGTAGAACTTATGGGTGTAAACATAATTGAAGCCTATTTAAAGCATTCACGCCAAAAAAAGAAACAAGTTGACTCTAAAACACCTAAACAACCTTGTCTTAATCCAATACAACCTTTGCCTTTGAACCAAAAAGGTGGAAGGTCCTTCTCATGATGGCATTGACTTGGATGGCATTGATCCATTTGTTAATTGGACTGCCAACAGAGCAAATGTCATGTTCATTGAGGAAGAGATCATTGAATTGGAGAGAGAAGCAGCAATGGTAGAGGGATTGGGGGAAGACATATTTGAGTAGTTCAAAGCTTGAAAGTAGTAGTACTAGGAAGGGGAAGAAGGTGTAGATTGTACATATGTTAAACAATTATACAAATATTAAATATAATTTATCGTAATACAATGTATTGTTTGACTTTAAAACTTTGAAATTTCAAATTTTGAGCATTTGAGTATCACATGACATATACAATCTTTGAATTATGACAAATTGATAATTGGAAAAGACTTGTGTTCTTTAAATGCACAAATTTGTATTTTTGTGTAATTATATATTTTCTTTTGTTGAGTCCCAAGTCTAAGCCGAATTTCAAATTGATAATTGGAAAAGACTTGTGTTCTTTAAATGCACAAATTTGTATTTTTGTGTAATTATATATTTTCTTTTGTTTTGTCCCAAGTCTAAGCCGAATTTTCGGATTGCCAAGTTCAAGCAAAGTCTGAGTTATCCAACTATGGTTTTGACTATTATTATAATATTATAGAATCGGTTAGAGCGAACCTTTGTAAGCTAGGAAGCTCCACAATGGATGGCTCATAAGGCACAATACTTGTTGAAGGTTTTGTGAATTCGATGTCAAGCTAAGTCAACTTGATTGAGAGGGAACCTCATGGTTAAACACATTTAAACCTAAGTAGATCCCTATGATAAACCACTATGAGCACCACCTTGATGTAACTAGTGCCAAGTGGACCATCCATTATTGTAAACCACTACTGATGGAACATGCATCAATGTAGATTGAGTCGAAACTATAATTCCAAAACAAGTTTGCTTCCCTAGTTAGTAGATGTTGGGTATGTGTAGTATACTTTGCATGTACTTGACCACACCATTCCAAGTGATGCCCTAGCCCTCGGAAGGGAGTGTGAGGAGTCATGGAAATGTGAGCAGTAATGTGTGGCACATAAGAAGTCATGTGTGGGACATTAAAAATCGCATGTGGGAACATGAGAGATCATGGGTAGCTTTTGGCCCATGCTTTAAACCCATTTTATTGTAATACCAAAAAAACATTTCATTCTACAAAATTTGGCACATCACTCCATCTCCACATTGACCTAGATACCCTCTAGAGGCCCCATCCATATTAACTGTGACTGGAGGGCAGAGGAGGAATCCATGGCATAGCTTACTTATTTTAGCCACCCCATAAGACCCGCACATTTATGTTGGCAATTCTTCACTTATTTATACAGGCTAAGGTATAACCTCATTCTAATATAGATATCTATACATTTTCTGGATATGCAGGTTGATTTAGCTCAAGTTGAACTGTTGCCTCGAAGCAATTTTCATCTAGGCCTTTCAATTTTCCCATTTTTTGTATGTGTACATTTATATTGTCCCTTCTGTAATATGAATGTGCAGTTAGCAGAGGCAACACACAGATCTTATCAGATCTTATGTATTTTCTTGTTTAATTTTCAAGTTTTGAAGCATGTATTGTCAACCTCGATATGATATTATTTCAGCTTTCATTTAATTTTCTTAGGCATTTTATCTTTGTATACTTTAATGGGCCTTCATGATGTGCGAAGAACACAGTGTTGTTTTATGTTTTGTTATTTGCTAATTTTGCTCAATACTCTAAAACTAGAAATGCAGGAAATTGAGATGTCTTAATGAGATTTTCTGTATTTTTTTTTCATTTATTTGAGGACTAAAGCAAAACTGATTGTCTTCTTGTCCTCTGATGTTGGAAGCTACAGATAAATCAAAAAACATCAGAGCCACTATTAGTTATCTTTTTGACAACTCAAGTGGAAATGACAGTCAGATGGCAGCTAGTCAACATTCCATTGTTCACATTGGTTCACAAAAACTATCTGGAGGCCCAATTCCAGGGCAGTTGAATCCAAGCACTGGATCCTTTAAAATTGTTACATTGTGCCCATTGGCTAGTTCACATTAACTATTAATTGAAAAATCACTATGTTGAAGAAGGGTGCCCAGGTCAAGGTAAGATTGTTTGTTGACTGATGGCCATATTTTTACATTATTGAGATTAATAAAATTATTTTGTAGTGCTTACTATATGTAAACACCATACCAACATTTTGCATTAAAGATTACGGTAAAAAAATATGCACCAGCAGATTGCCTATTAACATTCTATTTTATTAAGGTTATCTTGTACGCATCTGTAATGTATGTCGGCATGTCAAAGTTTGGCCCATGCTTAACATAGCTCACACTTGTTGATAGTCATTGGATTTAATTATAAGAGAAATCTCGTTAAAATTGTTACATAGTCTTGGATGTCCTATTAAATTTCACAATGTAACTTAAATGTTGATAAGTAGCACCAGACAGTTTGGGCCACACGTAACATAGCTCAGACTTGTTGATATCATCATTGAATTTAATAAAAAGAGAAATCTCATAAGTATTGTTCTATAGTCTTGGAATTCCTATTAGATTCCACAATGTAACTTGAATGCTGATAAGTGTGAGGCTTATACCGTTTTACTCATTAAACCCTTTTCTGTTCTTCATATCTGACTAAGAATTGCTATTATGAATTATCTTGTAACCCCAAAGTCATTGTAAAGATATTTCTTTAATATGGTAGTGAATAGCACATATTCACTGGTTTGTGAATATCATTTCATGTGATATAAATGAAATGAAGAAGCAAAAAAGAAATAGCAGAAGTGATCCAATGTGAGGAATGATAACTGTAATGGAAAAAATCTTTTATAAGAAAGACAGGCCACTTTGCGGGGGCAACCTCCACAATGACAAAGAGATGAATCCTGTAATGACAATTCCAATCGAAGACCTACTCCCTATTTTTAGAGGCATAATAAAATCTGGGCAAGCTACAAGTCCCTAAATGGGTTGATTAACAGGTAAAAGAAAACCTGCAGCTGTTGTGATTTAACAAAAAGAATTATGAAAATGTTCTGAAGTTCAAATTATTGTAAATGAGAGTTTTGTCGATGAGGGATTTTTGGAACCAACAAAAAGAGTCATTTTCTTGGGAATTGATTAATAGAAATTGTGGAGCTTATAAAAAATCCTGCCTTTGCTGCACAAAACCCATTACAACATCACTCAACAAAAGGAACCCATTTGAATCGTTGGGATTTTTAATCTGATGCGAAATAACAGAAGTAATGTTCTAGAAATTTGTTTAACTCATGACTTTTCTATTCGATTGTGGATGATATAATGAACTCTTTGAGTCCCTTTGTTTAGAGGTGGTTCTTTCTTCCTTGGCACCAAGACACATTGAAGTAGTAACTTTAGCACTCCTTGAAGATTTGAAACTTAATATTTCTTTGCAGTGCAAGCTTTTGGAGGTAGGAGGAGATTCTCAAGTTATTATTTCAGTTTGCCCCAAAGATTATTTGAAATATTAAAAACTTAGAAGTATTATTTAAGGAAGTGAAGCTGATTGGAGACAACTTTGATGTCATGGAGTTCAGCCATTGTTTTGGAGAGTGTAATCATATAGCAGTTTGTTTGGCTAATACAGGCCTCTCCCCACATCCTTTTTTGGCTAAGATCAGTGTTGACCCCAGCAAATCGAAAACAGGGGATCTTCAGGAGGCCAAGGCAATGCCTCTTTTTCTACCTCCAATTCCTACTTTTCAATCTTTAAAGAGATGATATTCGTTATTAATATTACTGCTGGGATGGATGACTTATGTTTAGATTCTTCATGCCCTCTCATTCTCTCCAGACGAGACGCTGTGTGCACAAAGAAAGCTCAGAGGAAGAGGTTTCACTTCTGGATATGATAAGGGATCTGGCAGGCATGTATGGCATTTCTCAGGTCAGTTTCATGGCTCCCTCTGCCAAGTGCTTGGAGGATCTGGCATTATACTGTCAAGACCTTGCTCCCTATGTCATCAATCTCAGGATTGAGGGATGTAACTTACGTATTTCTAGTCGAATTGCCATCCATTGCTTTCCAAAAGGGGCGTGGTCAAGGCCATACAAAGAGGTGTTCTTGATCCAGGTGTTATGATAGCTAACAAAGATTGAGGAACTTATGCATCTCCTCCTTATATTTAACTAATCCCGTGGTGCCTTTTTTTGGGAGTTTAATGTAGCCTGTGTCTTATCCAAGTTGTTTTGGGTTTATATCCTGCATGTATTCACTTAGTCTGGCTTTCGGTCTTTTGTAATCGTTTTATATCTATGGGTATAGGATCTTGTAGCACCCACAATTCAGCTACCAAAAAAAATGACTATGAAAACAAGGTCTTTATCACTGACTATGGTTTCATGAGTCCCAAGAAGCAAAACCTACCAACAATTGAGATTCCATATCCGTGCAAAATTGCTCACTATTATTTGGAGTATGCTTCATGAAAGTTGTCACCATTGTGCTTGATGAAAATAGGCAAGACCTACAACAATCTAGATTCCATATCCATACAAAATTCCTCACTGTGAAGGCTTGAAATACTTAGATTAAATGCACTCAAGGTTAAATATTCAAATTGAATGTAATAGATTCAACTGACCGTTCTTGACCACTTGTAGACATTACAATGTAAATCAAATTATAATAAATCTTTAAGCATTATATGTCTGAAAGCAATCAAATGATCCACATAATTTAACATCTTATGGGAATATCCCAAAAAGCATATCAAGTTATCAACACAATATTGCATGGTGCAAAATCCTGAAATACTTAAATTGAAACAATTTTCACTACAAAAATCTGAAATAAGTATTCACCGTCCTACACAATAATTGCAGAATCATATTAACACAAAATTTCACAGAAACTAATCTACACAAAATTGCATGAAGCAAAAGACTGAAACAGTTAAATGGAAAAAATGCATGTCATGAAAACCTGTAATACATATTCATAATCCTACACAGTTATTTAACACAAAATTGCATGTTATGAAAGCCTAAAGTGCTTAAGTTAAATAGCACAAAAGCATGGCAACACAAAATTATATTGAGTGAAAGCCTGAAACAGTTAAATGGAAAAAATGCATGTTGTGAAAGCCTGAAATACATATTCGGTATCCTACACCATTAATAAACACAAAATTGCACCAAAGCATATAAACACAAAATTCCATATCATGAAAACCTAAAATACTTATAGAAGTAAATCAACACCAAAACATACAGAAGAGTATCAACACAAAAGTAAATTGCACAGAAGCCTATCACTATAGAATTGGAGAGCGTAGAAGTCTGAAATAGTTATACTAAAACAATGCATGCTGTAAATTCTGCCTTGAATAAGCTCAAGACTAAGGACATTGTGAGTGTGGCGGGAAAAAGTTATGGATGGCCTTTTCACTGTTCTCAAGTGGACCCAGAAGGAAGTCTATGATTTGAAAGGCCATAATAAAGATCTCAGCAACAGAGTCATGGATTTGGAGCAGAAGATTAGCTGGAGTCGTAATGAGAATGAGGGACAGGAAATCCCCTTACCAAGGAAAAGACAGCATTCGCAGGAGGAAAGATTGACCAGGCTCGAGTGTAATTTGTCCAAGATTGGCCAAAATATTAGGGCCACACTGTGGAGAATAATCACAAAATTGCCAGGCATAACACCATTATCATCAATGCTATGGCGGAAAAGCTCGAAAAAAATCAAAAGGGCTCGTTGGTCGTGGATTTGGATGTGGATAGGGGTTGCAGCAGTTCTGCTGTTGATGGGATTTCGACTCGCACCCGGGCTAATACGAAGAGGAAGACCCTGATTTCTTCACATATGGTTCAAATCTTCAAGCAGGGGTTACAAGATATGAAGGATGTTGAAAAGGAGGCCAAGGAGTTGATGAACACCTTGGAGTAGTGCGGTGGTGTTTGTTTTTGGCTTTTTGGCGGTCCTTTCTTTGGACCCTATTGTCTCTTTGTGCTGTCGTTTCCTTTTTGGGACAGCTGTCTGTATGTTTGGACTTGTTTTGCTCTATCTTTTGGTGTTTTAACTTTGTGGTTTCAGGTCCCTGTAAAACCTGTTTTTTCCTTTTCAAAAACAATGCATGCTGTAAATGACTGAAAAGTGGAATACTTATTCACTATCCTACACCGTTATTTAACCCAAAATTGCACTAAGTATTTCCACAAAACTGCACAACGCAAAAGCTTTAAATGCTTAGTTTAAATTACATAGAAGCATATTAGCACAAAAATTGCATGGCATCAAATTTTTAAATACTAAATTTAAATTGCACAAAATCATAAGAACCAAAATTGCATACCACAAAATCCTCAAATAGTTAAATGGAAACAATGTTTTAGTGAAAGCCTGAAATACTTATTCACTATCCTACACAAAGACTTAAAACAAAATTGCATTTGCAAAAGCCGAAACCAAAATTGCAATCATGAAATTCTAAGTCAAATTTGCACGTTGTCAAAAAGCCTTAAACAAAATTAGTCACAAAAGTCTAAAACAAAATTGCAACTACAAAAGCCCAAGTCGAAATCGCAGTTCATGAAAGCTTAAATCAAATCTCGCATAGTGCAAGCTTTAAACAAAATTGCAGTTGCAAAAGCCTATAACAAAATGACACATAATGAAACCCTAAAACAATATTGCACATGGTGAAATTATAACTCAAAATTGCACCGCATCAAAGTCTGAAATAATTATTTACTATCCTACACAACGATTTAACAAAAAAGTGCACCACATAAAAGCCTCATAGACTTAAATTATATTGCAAAAAGCATATCGACACAAAATTGCTTGTCGTGAAAGCCTAAAATGTTTATTTTAAGTGGCACACAAGTATATCAAGGCTTAAATTAAATTGCAAAGAATAGAATCAACACAAAATATGTTCAGAAGTATATCATCGCAAAAACACACTGTTAGTAAAGCATAAAATTCTTAAATTAAGAATATAAACACAAAACTGTGCTGTCGTCATATGTGCATTGAAATCTTAAATAATTGAGGAGAGTAATCAATAATAAAACGCAGGTCACAGTTAGGTTGAAATATGTGAGGAAACATGCGAATTGAAAGAGAAATGCAAAACTAGTAGCGATACTTGGTGGAATAGTCCTTGGGGGCGATGACCAGACCGCGGCCCTTACGGGCGCCGCGATAGACGGTCTCGATGATGTCGATGAATTCCTGCTTGTCCTTCAGAGCCCAGTTGATCTTGTTGTTGTTGCCGGTCCCCAAATCAATCATTATGTGCTTGTTGCGGAAGAAGAACATCACGGTGGAAGGGTCGTACAGCTCATACATGGTGTTGAAGTCCGGTACCTCCGTGATGTCCACCAGGTATATCACCGCAAAATTCTTTATGGACTCTGCCACGCTCGAAAGCACCTCGTCCATCTGCATGCACGTGTCATCCCAGTCGTGCCCGAACCTAATTACCACCAGCCTCTCCTCCTCCGCCAGTATCGCCTGGTCCACTGCCCATCCCGAGTGCAGGTGCGGCAGCAAGTAAGACATTTCCGCCCTTGCCCTTTTTCTCTCGAACACCCCTTTTGCCAATTGCTCTGCCTTCTCACTCACCACCGTATTAAGCCATCCCGTGGTGGGTACATTTTATATGATTCCATGCGTTTACTCTCCACTCGGAATCGCTCGAATTTCCAAAGTTCTAAAGTACGCGAAATAAAACACTTTTTGTTAAGGTTTAGGTACGCGATGACAAGCAAGTAATTTGTATATTCATATTAATTTTTATTTAATGTTATATATATATATATTTCATTCATACATATTTTTATGTACTTAATTTATTGTATTCATATTTATATTTATTCATCATTTATTATATGTATTTTTGCATTTACATTTATACATGTATTTTCCACCTTCAATCTTCACTTTTGTATTTCAAGTGAATCTTAAAATATATGTAGGTTTGATCTTGCACCACACATAATTTGATCACTAAAATTTAAATGTTGTTGACTCCTACTTATTTCACTAATTGTTATGAGCCAAATGAGTACACATTTGTGTAATTTATTGCTATGTCTTGATATTTAAAGTCATTTAACATTTGCAATTAGTTAATAAGTTGGAAGTATGCTAAGAATAATCATTCCATGAAGATTTCACTTCAAAGCACTCAAAGAGATTTAAATTTACATCAAAATTCATCAAGACACCTACATGTTGAAGATTGTTCTCTTTAATTCTTTCACAATCATAAATCAAGTCTAATCAAGGGGGTCAACCTAGGAGAACACCAACCTTGCAGTTTGACCATCTCCTCATGGTAATTTCCAAACCACTAGTCCTTACAAACTAGTAGAAATAAAATTTCTAGGTGACTTAGTTTCTAACAATCAAAAGTGAGCTAATTCAATCCCATGATCTCTAGATCGCTTATGCATGTCAATACACTTTCATGGAACATGGGACTAATCTTGCAAAACATGGTTTAATCTTGCATAGCATAGATCCAACTTGTATAAAATTTTACATTTGTTGTGAGGTTGAAGCATTTTGTAGACTATAAGCATTTTTTTGTACCATAAGTGAGGGGAACCGGTGTAGTATCAGAATTGATCATTGCAATTTCAAACCTAAGTGCATAGTCCTTCTTATTTAATTTCTAATTAAAAAAATCAATTTATCATTCTCAACTAATATTAATTAATCTAGGTTAAGTATTCTTATTAATGTTCATTCATTTAATTTGCCTATATTAACTTAAGGACATGAACTTTTTCTCTTTTTGGTGAACATGTCTACTCTTATACCCCATAGGGGTTGACCTTAGGGCTATACCTTCACCTCTCTTAGGGTTTTTGGATTTGACATAATTTTAATTTTATCATTCACTTTTAGATTCCTTAGTGTTTGGATTTATTTCTATTTGCATATGCTTATCTTATTTTGATTAGGGTTTGGGTATACGTAGTAATATATATCTTTGATCCCATCCTCCTACCTTTGGATAACCCATTATTATGGCTATTTCTAGGTCACTTTCTTTGTTTGATATGAATGCATACATTTCTAATTTTACTATGCTTTTATCTTTTGTAACTCATCACACTTCCATCCTTGATATTCTCGTGACATAAATTATGTTATGAATGAGGATGTATTCTAAGCAGATGCATTGTTTTACCATGTACTCGTTTTTCCCTCTTTCATTGAGTGAGTTAGTGTTCATCCTCTCCTTTAGACATAGTCGCTTCACTTATCCATAAGTCTTGAGATTAAGGTTTGGTATCCATATTAATATATATCTTTGATCACATCCTTACACCCTTAGATGACCCATTATTATGGTTCTTTGTAGGTCACTTTCCTTGTTTGATATGCATGCATATGTTTCTAATTTTTCTATGTTCCTATCTTTTGAAACTCATCACCCTTCCATCCTTGATATTCTCATGACATAAGTTATGCCATGGGTGAGGATGTGTTCTCAAAGGAGATATTATTTTACCATGTATTAATTTTCCCTCCTTCATTGAGTGAGTTAGTACTCATCCTTTCCTTTTAGACATGCCTGCTTCACTTGTCCATGTTGGGATTAAGGTGTTTCAACCTTAGCAAGTCCTAGCATTAATGATGTTAATTATTTATTTATTTTAATCTATATATTATTTATGTCATTCTTGTAATGTCACTTTGTGGGACCTACTTTGATGAGGTGGCAACTTACATGGCAAGTGACAAGGATGATATGCATCCTAATTTGGTGGAAATAGGCGTCCCACTATAAGCTAACTTAGTGGCTTTTGTCATAATTTTCTATGTAACGGGCTATGATAACTTGTTATGTTAGTTTATGACTAATTATGACGGTGGAAGAGTCATGTATGACAGATTATCAGTTAACTATGACAAGTGGGACCCATGTGATGGGAGAACTATTGGGTGGTCTCACAACACGACCCAAGAATATAAGGCTTGAGGACCCAAGTTGAAATTTATTGCTTAAGACAGATGTTAATTGGTTGGTGGCCTCAAGGAAAATACATAGGAAGTTGAAAACTTGGAAATTAGTTCATGATTATGTGTATTGAGTGTTGGGAGTCTAGGTGAATGATTATTCAGGTAATTTGAGTCCAAGTGAATGATCGAGATGAGTTCATGAAGAAATTTTAACGAGTTACTTAAGGTAGGATTCAAAATCTCACGAGGCTAAAAAGACCGATAGAAGGTGGAAGTCGGGTTGTGATTTGTTCCAAGAAGTGCAGTACATCGGCTAGTCTAGTTTTAAAGGCAATCGGGTATTGGGTACCCAGGTAAATGGTGCATTAATGCAAGAATGTTCAAACTTGTTGTTACTTAGTTTTTCCTGAGTGCACAAGACATCTAGGAACCTGCCTAAAGTCGGTGGTTACAAGAATATTAAAGCATGTTATTTGAAGTGTGATTTTGAAAAGATTAATGATAAAGATGGTTTTATTCTGATGGGGTTTCTATTAATGTTTTAAAAGGGGAATGATATGTGGAATTTTATGTGTAGGAGAAATAGGTTGTTGAACAACATTCGGGTATGGATGGTTAGGTAAACTTGGATTACGAGCAAGTCCAACGATATTATACCCAGGTTAGATGGCGTACTCTGGAAGTTTATGAGAGGAAGAAGCATATGGAGAAGAAATGTGAGTAACTGGGGAACCGAAGATCCAAGTATTACACATGCGATGAAGGATATGTCGAGCTCTGAGGTGATACACTTACCGACATTTTTCTTGAAGTCATAACTTAGAGGTAGGAACATAAGGCTAATGGATTAAAATTTATATATCCAGTTGATCACTCTGAATATCCAGTTCCAACATTTTGTTTGAAGAGTAAGTTGATAATTTGCTTAACCTGGTTTGATATCCTGATTGTATCTTAGAGACATGAGTCCAAAAGTTTTGAGTGTTGAAGAAATTCAAAGTTTATGTTGACTTATTCTAGAATTTTCTCTTGCCAACTAACATTTGCTACGTGTTGTGCTATGATTCGTTCCCTGGATTCTCTTTCATGTGTTGATTGAATTCCTCGAGTGCCTTGTTTCTATAAAAGGGCCAAGAGTTGTTTTATTTTGTTAAGTTTAGAATTTGTGGATTCTAGAGAACTAAAACTTTTTGCAAGTTTTATTCTTTTTCCTGTTTTATGTTCCATTCCAAACTAAAAAATTGTATTTTTCACTTGAAGTTAACTAATATCAAGGCCAATTTAAAGCTATTTCTTGATACAAAATCATACGTAGCTGATTGTTTGTTCCTATCAGAAAAGATTGTGCGTTGCACCATATTTAGGTGCATACTGACACTATCTGGTGGCAAATAATCCATGTTTCTTTAAACTCTTGCATCATTATATGCCTAGTTGTGAAGCAATTTGGTGAAGTATAGACAGGTTTTCTTTGATTTAGTTTATTTCTTAAGGCATGCATGGATAATACCTAGGAGAAATCTTTAAATTTTAGTATTTTTATGCTTTGTTTTAGAATAGATACTTAATATTTCTAGAAAATGTTTCAAAATTGATAAATGCATGGAATTTTATTGTAAATATTTTGTTTCCATGAAGTTGTAGAGTAATTAATGCTAAATCTACTTGAATATATGCAAGTAATTTGAATTCATGAAATATTATTGTAAATCTTTGATTTCATGAAGTTTTTAAGTGAAATGTCAACGATCAAATTGAGCTTATGTAATGATCCTTTAGATACCAGCTAGCCTACAAAACCATAGACCCCTCATGTTTAACATCAATTTACACAATGAACCCTGAGTGAACCTAGTGCGCCAAGACCTGACATTTTTGAGCCTTCGGATCAAACTGAGTTCACCTTAGATTTAGGTTTTCCCAGTGGATCTTTCAAGTAAAGGTAGATTCCAGTGTTCTTTTGTGAGAATTTATCTATCTGTTGGTGTGTGTGTGCAACATCCACGTCAATAGGAAACTACACATGCAAGGCATTTGCATGCATGTAGGCTCATTGCATGTGCAACAATGGCTTATTTTGAGGAGACAAGTTTTAGAAATAGAAGATTTCCTTAGTTACGAGTTCTGATAATGAAAACATGTTATAATTAACTCATTTTCACACTTAGGTGTGGGTTTTTCTTTTGGAAAGTTTTGGAACCTTCTCCTTGACTTGTAAGGCTATAATTACTTGCAAACTTAGTGCATTTTTAGAGTGATAGGTTGAAGAGTTGCAAAGACATTGTTATGCTACCGAAATTGCTACAAAATTTTGTCATAGTATGAAGACTCCTGAGCATTACTCTTGAGATTGTATTGAAACTGTTACTATTGTTGATTAATACAATTTGGATTGTGTGTTTAGAGTGTGGGTTTTTTCTCGAAAGGGTTTTCCCATGTATATCTAATGTTATGTGTTTTTTCTTGTACCTGTGTTGTTAATCTTTATTATATTGTGTGCCTCAAGGTTTTGAAACATTTGAAATTTACACATTCTCTCCTTTGATAGATTGGTGTAGGAATATTTTCTTTGTACTTGGATTCCTTTCAATCGGCATTAGAGCCTGATCACCTTTTGTTTCCTATTGTGGGTTAAAGGGTTTTTTGTACTAATCGTAATTTGAGTGGGAGCTTGTTGCAATTTTTTTGTTAACCTTATTATGGGAAGGATATGGTGAGCACATATGGTAGGGTTGAGATAGATAAATTTAATAGAGGAAACTTTGAGTTGTGGAAGCTCAAGATGGAAGACATAAGCGTAGACCGCGACTTGCGGACAGTTGTTTCTAGAACTATGACAACGAGCATGAAACAAGAAGATTGGGATATAATGCATCAAAATATTAAGTGTTTGATAAGACTTTGTTTAGCTAATTTAGCACTCCAAAATATTCATGAAGAGAAGACTGTTGCACTTTTTCGGAAGAAACTTGCTCAGATTTATTAGGCTAAATCCCTAGTAAATAAGGTATTCCTATGAAATATGTATTCTTTGTAGATGGAGGAATGAGGATCCATCACATATCACCTATATGTATTCAACATTCTTGTTTCCCAATTGAACTTTACTAGTGTGAAAATGGAGGAGGAGGATCATTACATGACTTTGTTGTGCTCACTACCAAATTCTTGGGACAACCTTGCCAAGACCATTGGAAGTACCACTACAACCTTTAATATGGATGATGTGGTTGCATCATTTTTATTTGAAGAGATGTGAAGAAAATCTTTCAAAATAGCTAAGGAGGCTCTAGTAGTTCGAGGAAGAACAAAAGAAAAAGACAAAAAGAACACGAAGCAAGAGAAGTCAGAATCCAAATCTCGTGGGAGATCTAAGTCTCCTAGTTAGGGCAAGGTGAAATGTTGGAATTGTGGAAAATCTAGTTACTTCCGTAAAGATTGTAAGGATGAGAAAAAGAAGAAAATTAAGTCTTTCTTTGATTTTAAATTTGATGAATCCTCTCAAGATGATGCAAAAACCTTTGTTGTTGCCTTGGTAATGGATACATTGTAAGATGTTTGGTTGATAGACTCGGGTGCTTCTTTCTGCATGAATTCACATAGTTCTCTAAGTATAAAATTTATGATGGCGGGAAGGTGTACCTGTGTGATGATTCTCACGTAAAAAATTATTGGTCATGGAAGACTCAAGATAAGATTCCCAAATGGTAGAGTGAAGGGGATCGATGGTGTCTTGCATATCCCTGGTTTGGCATAGAACCTTCTTTCTATAAGTAAGTTGAAAAATATGGGTGTGCAAGTTATCTTCTCAAATGGAGGATGCAAGATGACAAGAGGAGCTATGGTGTTTGCTAAGGGTGTTCGGATAGGCACTCTATTTCAACTGGATGGATGCACAATTCAATGCAATATTTCTTCTATAGAAAAGAAGAAAATAACATGTGAGTCACTATCCTCACCATTGGAACCAATAGTAAAGAAGAAAGTTGCATCTACTTTCAATGGTTGTGCTTTTTGAGTACCTAAGGGTGCTCATTCTTTGGAGATGAAGCTACCTATTGAGAAGACAATTATTTGGCACTAAAGACTTGGTCACATCAATGAAAAGGGTTTAAGAAGCATGAAAAATAAATGCCTTGTTAAGGGGCTTGATTATTGTAACCTTGAGTTTGATTTTTCCAAACATTATGTTTATGGAAAGTAAAATCATGTTCAATTTTATCATAGTTCTCATAAATCTTTTTGGGTTTTGGAGTATGTTCATTCTGATGTTTTTGGTCCTGTAAATGTTCCTTCCTTATCCAAATATGTGTATTTTATTTCATTTATTAATGACTACAATAGGAAATTTGTTTATTTTCTTAGAAGTAAATCTAAAGTCTTCAATCAGTTTAAGGAGTTTAAGCCCTTGGTAGAAAATCAGGCTGGTAGGAAGATTAAGTGTTTGAGGACTGACAAGAATGGCGAGTTTTGTTCTATATATTTCAATAAGTTTTGTAAAGAACATGGGATTAAAAGGCATAAGGCAACTTCATATACCCCTCTACATAATGGAGTTGCAAAGAGGATGAACAAGACATTGATGGAGAGGTCTAGAAGTATGCTAAGTGGAGCTATGCTTGTACAAAAATTTTGGGCTAAACTTGTTGCCATTGGGTGCTATCTAGTTAAAATATCTCCTACATCAACTCTTGTTGAGAAGACACCTATGGAGGTGTGGTCGAGCAAGAAGCCATCATTGAGACATCTTCATGTGTTTGGTTGTGAGGCATATGCTCATGTACCACTTGGGAGAAAAAGGAAAAGTTGGAAAACAAGGCTTTAAGTGTATCTTCATTGGTTATGATACTAGTGTGAAAGGGTAAAAGCTTTGGAATCCAATGGCTGAAAATATTCTCTATAGTCGAAGTGTTATCTTTAGAGAGATGAAACCTTCTTCCACTATTTGTAGCCTGCAAAATAACAAAAAAGGAAGATGTGTTTTAGCTTCCTCTTGACCCTATGAAATTTGAACCAGAAGCCCAAAATGAACCTAGTGATGAGGAGAGTTCTAGCAGCTCAAAAATAGAAAAAGAAGAACTTCAACTTGGGCCATTAAGGAGGACCACTCATATCAAGTGACAACCTGAAAGGTTTGGTTATTCACTGTTGGATTCTAATTGTATTTTTTCTTTGATTGCTAATGTTGAGAGCCAAGGATTGTGCAAGAGGCAATGGGTGTGAGTGATGTAGATTCATGGATGAAAGCCATGGATGATGAGATGGTTGCATTAAATAAAAATAACACATGTGATATAGTACCTTTTCCTGAAGGTCATAAACCTATTGGATGCAAATGGGTGTTCAAGAAGAAATATAGTCTTGATGGCAATGTTGAGAAGCATAAATCAAGGTTGGTCGTGAAGGGTTACTCACAAGTGGAGGGAATAAATTATGGTGAGATATTCTCTCTTGTTGTAAAGTTAACATCTATTTAGTTCTTGTTATTGCTAGCAGCAACATATGATTTAGAATTGGAGAAGATGAATTTGAAAACAACTTTCCTCCATGGTGACTTGGAGGAAGAAATCTATATGTTACAACCCAAGTAGTACATGGTTAAAGATAAAGAATGCCTAGTATGCAAGTTGAAAAAGTCTTTGTATGGTCTTAAGCAATATCCTAGGATGTGGTACCAAAAATTTGACACCTTTATGTTGAGTTCAAGATTTTTGAGATCTAAATCCAATCATTGTGTTTGCTATAAATCTAAATGATCGTATTCTCATCATTGTATTGTATGTTGATGATATGTTATTTTTGGGATAGATAAATTTTGATTTCATATTTGAAGTCTCAGCCATGAGGCGTGAACCAAGTCCATAGTCCATCCAGCCATGGTCGAGCTGCACCAGGAAGTCAGGCACAGAGGTTAGTGTTACAGTTATGTCGAGGTGAGTTGGACAACCAGTTCAACGTCGAGCCGAGTTACTCCCAATAGCGTGGGCAGAATACATAAGAGAATCCAAGTGTGCCGAGTCATGCCAAGTCATGGCGAACCAGTGTAGGTTGCCCGATGCAACTCTACAAGGTGAGTCGAGCTCGTCAAGAAGTTAGTCAGGCTAGCAAGAGCCTGCAAAGCAGAAAACCACCTATGGGTTATTACAGGTAGCGATAAGGTGGAAATTAGGGGCCTTGCCCGTTCTTCAGCATCATCCTACCGAGGTTTGGTATATGGACTAATAACTTATATAAGGAGGTATGGTCATTTGCACAATGGAACACCATAGGGCTGCACCATCGCGTCACACCACAAAGGCACCAATGCGTTGCACTGGGAGTTCACAGCAGGTCACCATCAACGTGGTCCTCAAACTCCTCCTCCCAGGAACTAAGCAAAATAGTTTCGGCACCATGCCACGCCGTCGTGCAGGTGTTATCATAGTTTAAAATGAAAGATTTAGGTGCAACTCAGTATATACTATGAATGGAGATTAGTAGAGACAAAGCTAATAGAAAGAATTGGTTAAGCCAAAGTAAGTATGTCAATGTATTTTTGGGGAGATTCAACATGACAAATTATAAATAGTTAGTTCTTGTGTTGCAAGGGAGAAATATTTATATAGAAGGTTGTCCAAAGTCTCCTTCTCAGATGGAGGACATGACCAGATTACCCTATGCTAGTGTTGTAGGTAGTTTTTTGTATGCTATAGTCTATACAAGGCCATAAATTGCTCAAGAATTGGGAGTCCTAAGTCATTTTATGGCTAATCTTAGACATGTGCATTGGGATGTAGTTAAGAGAGTGTTTAGATACTTGCGGGGTACTTTCGAGTATGCCCTATTTTTTCATGGTTATCCTACTGGACCTCAACATTTAGTTTATATTCATGGGTTTGTGGATTATGATTGGGTAGGAGATATTGACAGTAGAAGATCCACTAGTGGATATGTATTATCGATGTTTAGTGGTGCCATTAATTGGATGTGTAAGTAGCAAGTTGTAGTTGCTTTGTCCATGACAAAAGAAGAGTAAATGGTAGCTACTCATGCTTGGAAGGAATCCATTTGGCTTAAGCTTTTGTGTTTAAATGTCGGGCTTGATGTAGGACAAATCACTATCTGTTTTGATAGACAACGTACCATTTATTTGATAAAGAATCCTACTTTTCATGCTAGAATAAAACATATTGATGTGTAGTTTCATTTTGTTTGTGATATGGTGGAAGATGGAAAGGTTAAATTGGAGAAGGTTGATACCTTGATGAATGTTGCAGATGCATTGAAAATCCAATGAGCATAGAGAAGTTCAAATGGTGTTTTGGTTCCATGGACCTCTTGGCCCTAAGCTATTGATTACAAATGACTCTTGAAAGGTCTTCGACAAGTGGGAGAATGTTGGGATTAAGGTGTCTCAACCTTTGCAAGTCCTAGCATTAATGATAATTATTTATTTATTTTAGCCTTGTATTATTTTATGTCACTTTGTGGGACCTACTTTGGTGAGGTTGCAACTTACATGGCAAGTGACTACGATGAGTGGATCTCATTGTAAGCTAATTTAGGAGATTTTTTCATAAGTTTCTTTGTAACAAGCTATGAAAACTTTATATGTCAGTTTATGACTGATTATGATGGTGGAGGAGTCATGTATGATAGATTATCAGTTAACCATGATAGGTGGGGCCCTTGTGATGAGGGAACCTACACATGCAAGGAATTTGCATGTAGGCAGGCTCATTATGCAGTGGTGGCTATTTTCAAGGAGATGAGTATTAGTAATAGAAGATTGTCTTAGTTATGAGTTTTGATTAGGATAACATGCTATAATGAACTCATGTTCACACTTGGGCATGGGTTTTACTTTTGGAAAGTTTTGGCACCGTCTCCTTGAGTTGTAAGGCTATAAATACTTGAAAACTTAGTGCATTTTTAGAGTGACGAGTTAAATAATTACAAAGATGTCATTGTGTTTTCAGAATTGGTACAAAATTTTGTCATAGTATGAAGACTCTTGATCACTGCTCTTGAGATTGTATTGTAACTATTATTGTTGCTGAATAATACAATTTGGGTTGTGTGTTTGGAGTGTGGGTCTTTCCCAAAAAAAATTCCCATCTATATATGGTGTTATGTGTTTTTTCTTGTACCTATGTTATTAATCTTTACTATATTGTGTGCATCTTTATTAATGTAACTGAAGAAGGGTTTGAAACATTTAAAAAAATTATAGTCTCCTCTAATAGGTTGTTGTAGGAAGCTTTTCCATGTACCCAACTTATTTTTAGTCCATAACTTCCATATTGATCATCCTTTACCCATGACTTATAATATTGATGAGCACATACCTAATGAGAATTTATTGTGTTAAAAATACATCTCATGTTATGGTTATTAATGATGTTATATCTTTTTAACCTATGTATGACATTATTATTCCCTTTTATGAGACATTTGTATATATAATGTTATCCCTATTCCCATAAATTCAATAAATAGGAGACAAAATAGGGGTTCTAGGAGAAAAAAGATGTCTCCTAATACCGTGATCTTCACAAAACTTTTCAAATTTATTTGAAGTAAATTAACCTCCTCTATAAGATCTTAAGCATTTTATCTTAGCATCCATTTCATTCTCAACTTTTGATTTGAAAATTTCAAACTTATCAGAGGCTTTTTATTTTTCTCTTAAAAAAGTAACCCAAGTCATTCTAGTATAGTCATAAATAAGCAACATGAAATACCTTACACCTTATTGAATATTTGTTCTTATAGGTCTGCATAGGTCAGTGTGAATCAACTCCGGTGGCATTATAATAGAGCACTCCTTGCTCTTGAGACTTATCTTTGTTTGCTTTCCCATTTGACACTCCTTGCACAAAGTGTTTGTAGGATTAGTTATCTTAGGCATATCTCTCACTACATGAGTAGAGTTTATCTTTACCATATTATCAAAATTGATTTGTCCCATTCTCTTGTGCCACAACCAACACTCACTAGATTGACCCAATAAGTAGATTCTTCCATTTTCATCCTTTAGATGGTAGACATTTACATTTTTCCTAGTTCCTTCTGCAACTATTCTTCTAGAACCTACCTTCTCGATCTCACAAACTTTGGCATGAAATGTAAGATTATATCCTTTGTTGCATATCTGACTGACACTGTGGACATTATGCTTCAAACCTTTGACATAGAGAACATCCTCAATCTTGTTCTTTCCATCAATTATTATAGTACCCTTTCCATAAATTTGAGTTGACTCATCACCTCCAAACTTAACAGCTCCACCATTACATTTATTAAGACTGATGAACCTTCCTTTATCACCAATCATGTGGTTAGAGCAACTATTGTCAATCACCCAAGAATTTTTTTCTTCCTTTGCATGAAAGGCAGTCCACACAGCCATTGAACTTTCATAATCTTTGATAGGCTGCAAAATACCAAACTTCTTACATTTTTCAATATCACTCTTTTTGTCTTTCATAACCATGAATAGAGTTTCATCATTTGAATCATTATCCTCATCTTCTGAAGAAAAACTACTTTCCTTGAAATAGAGACTCCTTTTTAACTTCTCTTTTTTTACTATCTTCTGATTCTTTAAAGGAACATTTAGTAGCAAAATGACCAATTCTCCCAAAATTGAAACATTTGAAAGGTAACTTACCTTTATATTTGTCCATGCCTTCCTTCAATCTTCTCACAAAGTTTACTTCTACCTCATCAAATTCATCATTTTGATTTGCTGGATCATCTTCTATATTTTTACTAACTTTGAATCCTACTTCCTTCTTTGGAACATCTTTGTTGAATTCTCTCATTTCAAAGGTAGCGAGAGCACCAAACATTTCATCTACTAAATACTTATCCAAGTCCTTAGACTCTTCAATAGCAAATACCTTATGACTATAAGCTTTAGGGATAGATCTCAAAACTTTCTTCGCAACCTCATCTTCTTTCACTTCTCCACCAAAGCCTTTGATGCTAGTAACTACTTCATCCACCTGGAGCATATAACTAGCAATATGTTCATCCTCTGTCATCCTCAGGGTTTCACATCTTATCTTGAAAATTTGCATCCTAGCTTGGTTAACTTTATTATCTCCTTCATAAATTTTTCTTAGCTTTTCCCATACATCCTTAACCAAGTTTCAACTCATCACCTTCATAATTTTTGAATCAGCTAACCCTCACATGATAGCATTCTTTTCCTTGGAATTGTTCTCATACAACCTAATCTTAGCTGGATCTATTAGAGGAGAAAAAGGTGAAGTGTAACCATCCTTGACATATTTCCAAACACCAAACCCTAGAGATTTTAGATGGCCTTCCATTCTTACTTTCCAAAAGGTGTAATTTTTCCCATCAAATCTAGAACCCTTGTAAGATCCATCATGTGCCATCCCAAACCTTTCCTCAAGAAATTAAGCTTCTTCAGAGGAAATTTTCTCTAGTACCAATTGTTGAACATGCTTAGATACTGAGAGGGGGAGGGGCAAATCAATATATATTAAAACTTAAACCCTCTAGATCTTAAACTATTCAACAATATACAAATTCAAATTATTAACAAGATCAAAAATATTTAATCAGATAAACAACACTTAAAAAAAATCAACAACAATGAAAGGTAAGGAAATGAACACACATGCACAAGATAACACTATATTTACATGGAAAACCTAAAGGAAAAACCACAAAGAGAAATCTCTCAATATAGGAAGCTCAATGCTTATGGAATTATAATTTGTTTTAAGGCTCACTGCCTAAGGAAGCACACTACTCCTAGAAGGACTTAGAGGATAAGGCACATAACCTTAGGGAAATATACAAAGGACTTGTAGTACTAATACATACAACTTTAGGGAAAGATACAAATTACAAGGACCTGCTAAAGTGACTCACTATTTGATAGCAAGATACAAGAAACATATAAAATCACAACATATATCAACAATGCATTGTTGAATGAGGCATTAAAGCTCATTTCTCTTTTATTTTCACAACTCACTACTTCATTTCATGCTCACACATCACACCACATTTGCACTACTTGCAGCTGAAATTTTCTTTCATTTATATCCTTCACAAGGTCTCAAAACATCAATTAGGTCAACCGGAATAGAAGATAAACAATAACCTCAACAAGTCAGTTAAAGAACATAATATGGTCCTATACAGGAGATAGAGAGGACCCAAAACAATCTTATTACATCTTCTAATAGAAGGAAATGTGTAGATGAAATGTGTAGCACAATACCATTCGACCCAAAAACACATCTTCAACTAAAATTACTCAATGCAGTTCTCAACAAGATAGTTCAAGACCCAAATATATCTTAACACAACCTCCAAAGCACATAGTGCAAGCAAGAAAACAAGTCATGTCAATTAGACATCTAGAAATTTCCAAAAAACCAACTCAAAAAAATATGTGGCACTAAAGAGATCAATCATTGACGTGAAAACCACATGGAGATGTTATATGAACATCCAAAAACACTTCTATATACTTATTTCAAATTTTCATGCCATAAATAGCTACTGCAACCCAAACATAAACAAAACACTTCATCCCAAAAGCATAAAATACACAACCATGAGATGACACATTAATAAACCAACTTATGGAACAATTTATTATATGAAAACTAAATTGAGACACTACGCAAACACTAAGAGCATGTTAACCAGGCCATAAGAGTAGAAACATCAATGTAAAGAATTTTTTGGACTAGTCCTGACAAGCAACAAAAAATACCAACCTATTACAATTACCAAAAACCTCCTCGACAACATAAGTGACATGAAAAGATAGGAATGAAACATACATATAACATAAACACTGAATTCCAAACCACAAGATAAAATATTCAAACATAGAGGAATATTGAGAATTCTCCCAAATAGTCTTCAAGGCAACTTCCTGTAGTAGTAACTTTTACCAATTTGCAGAGAAAAAAACTTCCTTGTAGCAACACAAACTTCCTCAAGAGCAATAGGAGAGAGAGCACAAAATACCAGATACCATCAACAACATCTCTCCAAATTCAACATTACTTCTAATCCTCATCTTAATGCTTCTCATCCTCATCTTAATGCTTTTAATCCTTATCTTAATATATCATCATGATACCATCTCTTTTAACAACAACCATACTCAATACATAATTAATTTTCATTAAACAAGGCATGACATACAATCATGAACATAATCAAATCATCCAAACAAGGCATGACTACATCCAACCATGAACATCCATGAACATTAGCAACACCACTATTAGCACAACATTAATGAAAACCCTAACTAAGTGTTGACATCAATGGAAACCAATGCCAAAAAAAATCTCACAAACATATGCAACAATCTCCCCAAGTGTTGACATTAATGACAACCAATACCAACAAATATATGGCAAGAACAATGTTGAGTCAAGAAAATCTACTAGACATGTATTGGAAAGAAGCAATTCAGATTGCAGTATATATTTTGAATAGAGCTCAAATCAGACCTTTCTGATAAAAAACCATATGAGATATGGAGAGGAAGACCAACTTTAGTCAAACATATCAAAATATTTAGAAGCACATGTTACATCAAAAGGGATGAATGAAACTTGGGTAAGTTTGATTCTAGGTCTGATGAAGGTATTTTCCTTGGGTATTCTATGACAAGCAAAGTATACATGTGTTACAATAAGAGGCTAAAGAAAAATATGAAAGTGAAAATATGAGAGTTGATGAGACAATACAGTCAAATAGTACTCTGAAAGTAGAATATAATGAAGAACCAATCCACAACAATAATGAAGACTCAAAATTTGATTTTGAAAAAACTACTAAAAAGACACTAGAAGGGTATGCACAAAAAAATAATTCTAAAGATCATATTATAGGAGACAAGAATAGTGGAGTACAAGCCTAAAGAAAAAATCAAAGAGAAAATGAACAAGTACATTTTACTTTGCTATTAGAAATTGAACCAAAGTCCTATACAAAATCAAGCAAAGAACAAAGATGGATAGGAGCCATGAAAGAAGAGTTGACTCAGATAAGGAAAAATGGAACTTGGGAACTGGTCCCAAGACCAAAAGGAAATAATGTCATTGGTACTAAGTAGGTTTTCAGAAACAAGTTGAATGAAGATGGAGAGGTAATCAGGAACAAAGCCAAACTTGTGTGTAAAGGATATGCTTAGGTTGAAGGAATTGATTTTGAAGAAAAAATTTCTTCAATAGAAAGACTAGAAGTAATCGAGATGTTTTTAGCCCTTTCAACATTCATTTTTTTTAAAGTATATCAGATGGATGTGAAGTCAACATTATTGAATGGAAAATTGGAAGAAGAGGTCTACATTGGACAATTGGAAGAATAGTTCTACATTGAGCAGTCAGAAGGGTTTCAATGTTTAGAGAATCCAAATTATGTTTGTAGATTGAAGAAGGATCTACATGGTTTGAATCAAGCCCCTAAAGCTTGGTATTGTAGGTTGGACAAATATTTTCAACTAGAAGGGTTCTGGAGAGGAAGCACAAATAGTAATTTGTACATAAAAACTGCTCAACTATTGATTTTTGTAGTCTATGTATATGATATTATCTTTGGTGGAAGCAATGATGACTTGTGCAAGATGTTTCAAAATTCAATATAGAGTGATTTTGAAATGTCAATGCTTGGTGAATTGTCTTTCTTACTTGGTTTATAGATTGCTCAGTTAGATAGAGGCATATTTATATCTCAAAATAAGTATATAAACAAAATGTCAAGTAAGTTCAAGATGGAAGAATGTAAATCGATGAGTACACCTATGGTTACATGATGTAAGTTGAGTAAATATGATGAATCTACTATGGCATACTAGACCTTGTATAGGTCCATGATTAGAAGTTTATTGTATGTGACTACAACTAGATATAATGTAGGTAGTTAGAATGGTAGCTATATTTTAGGTAGCACCCAAGGAAACTCTTGTCAAAGCTATAAAGAGAATATTTAGGTATCTGAAGCCTACAATAGATTTTGGCATGTGGTATCTAAAAAGTGAAAATTTCACTCTGACTACATACATAGATGTAGATTGGATAGGAAGCATAGATGACCAAAAGAGTATAAATGGTAGATATTTCTTTCTTGGTGATAGTTTAGTGCCTTGGTGAAGTAAAAAACATGACTCAGTTTCACTATCTACAACAAAAAAAGAATATATCGCAACAACTTCATGTTGCACTCAGGTACTATGAATGAAATAGGATCTGAAGGAAATGAAGATTGATTGTGATGAATCTATTTCTATTCTTTATGATAATACTAGTGCCATAAACATTTTAAAGTATCTGGTAATACACTCAAGGACAAAACACATTGCAATCAAGTATCATTTTCTAAGGGAGAAGGTTGCAGAGAAAGAGGTAAGACTAAGGAACAAGTGATAGATATTTTCACAAAAATGCTTCCTAATGATATTTTTGAATTTCTCTGGAAGAAGCTAGGAGTTTTTTCTCCATCCTCTTGAAGCAAGAGAAAGTACAAGTTGAGGGGGGGATTTGTCTCCTTATCGCAAGAATTCCCGGTGGTCTTGCAAAATGTTTTTAGAAGCAGTGTGGTATGGTCTTAGGCGGAGTTTGTCCTAAAGAGACTCCAGAGACTGCTCCACATTTCTTTTCATTTGAATATATGGCCTTTTGGTTTGGAATTTTGACAGAGGCAAGTGAGAAGTATGTGTGTTCCTATTTTCAAAACATATAAGTTAAACCGCAAGTGTTTCCAGAACTTGTAGAATGAAGACTGTGCTACTATAGTCAAGGAGGTTCAGAGAAATGTTCCACATTTCTCTGTAATTAAAATTGTGATCTTGCAACTTGGAATATGAGTTTAAAGGGAGAGAAATGCCACTGAGATTGTTGACCTTTGGTATTGATATCAAAGAGGGAGAAGAAGAGCTCATAATGCTATTTTTCCCAAGGGGGAAAGTTGGAACTCATATCAAATATGTCTTTGTGTGTGGCCAACATTTTTTTGTTTGCCATCAATGAAAAATGGGTCTATTGTTGAACAAAGGTTATCATTTATGTCAAAGAATTTTAGAATGTATGATTAGAGGTGGCACTATCTTTTCAAGAGTTTAGTGTTAACCAAATGGATTTGTTCTATCATACCTTTTTGTGTTGGTAATTATATTTTCTTCATTTTGAGTTACAAAGTTTTGTAGAAATATATGTTACTAGCTATATTGGATTGTTTGTGGTTCAGAAGTATGATGTATATCAGGAGTTATGTGTATTCTTCCAATATCATGCATTCATCTATTCACTATGATAGAAGTGATCTAGAAGGTTGTACCAACATGTTTTAGTTCAATGTGTATTTCAGTGTTTCTCTAGTTTCTTGTCTGGAGGGATTGTTGCCACTACAATTTGAGATGAGAGTATGTCTACACATATTCTATCATATTCTTAAGTTTTTGAAGGAAATTTTTAGCGCACAATTTTTTTGAATTTTCAGAAGGTTCTCTATTCCTGTCTGGCAACCAGTTGATGTTCAAGACTTGTGTGATAATGTATAGTATCTTGTGGTATTCAAATCTAGTGTGTGGTGTTAAGATAGGACCTAATTAAGGTTCAAGTGGTAATGCATGACATCAATTTATTTTGGTGGAAATAAATTTTATTTTTGGACCAACCTATTACACATTTCATGAAGTTTGAATTTAGGTCCACCTTATGTCATCGTGGTTATTTGTAGATGCCTAATCAACATGGAAGAGTGTTAATACAATGTCATATATATATTCCTCAATTATGCAAATGCAAAGTGTGAATTATATTTTTTGTGTGAAGTATAATTGAAGAGAAGGTGGTGAATATACAAAGAGACAATTGTATGAGCTAGTGTTAGAGTGTGTGCTATCATCAACATATCATAAGGAGAGTGGAAGAGTGTCTATATCTAGTTTAGAAGTGTATGAGATGTATTCAACTACAATTGAAGGTTTGCAAGCTTTATCTATGTAATCCAGTAGAACTGATGTCCTACCTACTATAATGATCTATTTTGGGGATTGGTGTCTCCATTAGGTCGGTACCTAATTCATATTGTAAAATTCACTTGTATGTTCTTGCTTTGTGAGGCTGGATTTGGACAGTAGATCCAAGTAGCTATTCTCACTGTGATTTTTCCCATCTTGGGTTTCCACGTATGCTTGGTGTTTTACTGGGTGAATGTGTGTTCTTGATGGATGCTTGATTAGTCGTAGTGAAGATTCAAGTTTCATGCTCTAGAATATGTGCTAAAGTTAAATAATTTTAAATAGATTTGATCTATTGATTCACCCCCTCGTAGTAGATTGTGCAACCTTCAGACACAACTTGGTTTGAGTGTTGGTTGGTATAATTGATATGCCATGTTTTATTTTCATATTTGATGTTACCCATGCAATGGGATGTTTTTGGATGTGTATGTTATTTATTGACGGGTTTTATAAAGGGAGATTGTGATTGCAATTTATGGGTTGGATATATTATTGGCATGATTTTACTAATGTTTTTGATACCTAGGAGGTATGGATGGTTGGATGTATTAGCATATGTTGTGGGTTTTTTTACCTTTGATAGTAGCTTGGAGCATTTTCTATCACTTGGATTTGATGCTTGTGTTCTTTGAATTGGTGCATCTTCACCTTGGCTTGTTCCTTTTCTTCCATGGGTGGCATGTTAGAGGATCAAAGGATTTCTTTCTTGAGACGGTGGTTACTTTGGTTTTATTATAGGTATCTTGGTAGAGCATAAGAGCATGTTGGAGATTCATGCGGTTTCATGTATGGATATGATGATTTATTGCATTGATTGACCCTTATGTAATGTATACAAGTGGGAGAATGTTAGGAATATGTGTTTTATAGTTTGCATAAAATGGAGAAATTTGATTATGTAAATTAAACAAATATTTAGTGTGGTGCATCTAAGAGGTTTGTTTAGCCACATTAGATATTTATTTGGGGCCACTTCTAAAGTTGTACCTAACATTGGGTTAGTTATTTTATGTGTGGGAGACATAGAATAATTAACTAGGAAAAGTATTTAATGTTTATATGAAAATGTAAATGAGGGGTTAATTGTATTGTATACTCATGTTTTTGGAGCACATGGTTTTATCTTACCACTTGGTTGTATTTGTGTGAACTTGTGTCTATGAAAGTAAACATATGTTTAGTATTTAAGTTTAGCTGGGTGACTAGGGATATCATAGTATTGATTTTATCTTGTGAGCGCATATGTGAAGCATGGCATGGGATGTGTGGATTCATATTTGGACACATGGTGGATGCATAAGAGAGGCTTGATGTCTTAGAAGTATTCACTATAACTTTGTAAGTGCATATATTGGTTTATTGCTCAATAATAGATGGAGTATGGATTCTTTTGGAGTTTGTGTTTTTCCCTCTTGAGGGTTTTCTTAGTGTATATATCTTGTGTTATCTTGTGTCTTGTCTATTTTATCTTTGCGGTGATATTATTTTTTAAGCTTGCATACATGATTTTCTCTCATGGGGCTATGTATGAAATGGATTTAACACTTTGGGTATTATATGAATTGATTTAATAAAAAAAAACATGTAATATTTCCTAGGGAAGATTAATTTTATTAAATGGACTAAGGAAGGTAAATAATAATTTGATAAAATGGTCATCTCAAAGGCACCGATACTAATCAATCCATATTTATCCAAAGACTTTATTATATATTTGTGGAGTAAAACTGAGTATTGTTTCAATGCTAACTCAAAAGAGTCGGGAAGATAGTGTAAATGAACAAAAACCCTATTCCTTTCTTCAACTAGACACTGAAGGACAATGATGAGAGGTACAATTTTATTGAGAACTAGGATTTTTCTCTAGTAAAATGATTAAATATGTTCAATCACCTACTATTTTAAAAGAACATCACAACTATAGTTTTCCATTAAAGTATAAGGGAATACATCTTAGGTGGTGACATCAATGAAAGAGAGACATTTAGGTCACAAATATTATAGAATACAACATTGATGAAAGGCTAAAAATTTTGGTTAAAGGAAGATGCCTATTTTAACACTCGATAAAAGATGTCATTATCTCTAGATAACTAGAAGAAGAGTACAAAACAACAAGAAGAGTAATGTTGATTCATCAATGAAAATTAATAGATTCACTGGATTGAATAAAGGATAAGATATTTTGAAACTAGGCAATGCTTTGAAAACCTAAACTTGAAAAAAAGTATAAAGACTACAATCCTCCTATAATTATTTGGAGTCATTTTTATAATTAAAATTTGATGCATTATTACTATGGTGCATAGAAGAAGAGATAATTGCACCATCCTCAAAGAATTCCACCAGGGTAGTTTGGGGGAAACTATTCTTTTCACAACAAAAATCATGCAAGAAGGGTATAATTGGCCTCAATTTTTTACAACTTATCACAATTAGGTGATGAGTTGGAAAAACTGCAAATTTTATTATGATAAGAAGAAGAATGAAGCTCTTCCCCTAAAACCCGTATTTATAGATTGACCCTTTTTTGTATAGGTACAATATTTTATAGGAATGATCAATCCTTCATCCATCTTTAATCATAGGTTCATCATAAAAACCACTAATTACTTTACTAGATAGATTGATGCCATAGTATTTAAGAATAAAACAAATATGGTGATCATTAAATTCATAAAAATGATCACTTTGAGGTTTGGATCATCAAAGAATATCATCACTAATAATGTTAAGGTATTTGTGGGGATGGGCATAACTTAATTTTCTTGTGACCATGAAATTTACTTAAATACATATTCAAAGTGTTAACCTTACGAAAATGGATTAGAACAATATGCAAACAAGAACCAAATTAGAATAACAAAGAGGATAAATGTTGAATCCAAGTGAAAATGGCATGAGCACCTCAACAAAGCCTTATGGGTAGATATAATAACTTCCAAAAATGGAATAGAAACCTCTCCCTATGCATTGACTTATCTAAAAGAAACATGAGTGGTAAGATTGATAGTTTGTTAGCTTGATATTGATGAAAATGGTGCAATGATTGTCATAATAGTTGAATTGTTATGACTAGAAGAGCAAATAGCTCTTATGTAGAATAAATTAAGAAATAACCACAACATAATCAAATGGTGATTCAACAAACAATCCATGATGGGGGACTTAAAATTGGGAAACCATGTGCTCAAGTGGTATGAGAATAGAACAAATCTTAGATGACATGAGAAATATAACTCACTATGGAGCAGCCCAACACCATAATTGGATAAAATAATTTAAATGAATTCAAGTTTTGAATGCTCGATAGAACCATACTAAAAATCCTAATTAATGGATTTCACCACAAGCCTTACATATAAGTAAGTATTTCCATCTCTTGTATATAAAAACTATCTATATCTCTTTCTACCCCTTGTAAATCCTCATCATTTTCATCCTAAATCTTTATTTTATTCATAATCCATGTTTTTTGTTGTATTTATTTCCCTTTTGATCATTATCTCAAATTCTAAGGTATGTTTAAGGATTGCCTCATGGTATCTTTCCATTCAATATAATTTTCTTGGAATCATGAGTTGCACAAGAAAAACCTACATAAATTATTTATTTGAAAATATAATTAGCCTACTAATAACCTTCATGATGAAAAGTAGCATGAGTTGTTGATATTTCTATATTGGTTTGATCCAATGATTCTTGCTAGTCCCATAAAATCTTGATAAAATTTAAAACCTAAACCCCCACCAACTATTTAATGGTTCAAAATGTCTTAATCTATACTAATGAACATAAAATAATCCATCAACCCCACAACATTCCAAAATTTAGTGTCATCAATATTGCTAGCTCAACTTGATCTAATGCCTCCCACTACTTCAAAATATTTCAAGTGATTGTCAAAATAAAAAGCTTCACCAACAATTTATGGATTAAAATATTTCAATCTTAGACATTGGTTGTGAAGTGATTCATCCTCCTCAAGGAGAATCTAAAACATAATTCCTACCATTAATCTTGGCACATCAACATAGTCTAAGTATTCTCAATAATTTTGAGCAATTTCATTGAAAGTCAAAAATAAAATCTCCATGAGCCATCACATAGCTCAAGATGTTCAGTATAGATCATTAATCAAAGAAAAAGTTATATATGTCAAACATGGTCCAAATCTTTGTGAAATCCACCAATCTTTCCATTTTTCTTGATTTCAAAATTCTCATTACTTAAAAAGGTTCCAAAGTATTAAACCAGCCAAAATTTGTAGAAGTATTAGATTGAACTCCAATATGCAACCTCTACCATTCATTCAAAAAAGTAAATATTCTCATTAAAATGATAAGGAAACTAGCACATCGCATCAAAAATCCATGTAACACTACAAAATAATATGAAGATCTTTCAAGAACTGGTGATGGACCTCCTATCTACATGTCACATCATCATGACCACCAATAATAAAAAACATAATTCAAATCTAAAAATTGGTGTGATCTAGCTACATATGCAATAAAATTGAAATTTGTTATAATCAAGGTTCATGAAATTTGAATTTGATTCTATATATACCAATGTGGTGATCCATTCTTCTATTTGGAGATTGATAATTTCAAGAGCATTTTCATGTCCCCTTTGTAAATCTGGCATTGAGGGTTGAGGTTATGACTCGTCATGTTGAAAGGAACCACCGATGGTCAGGGATCGAGGGTGCAAACCAACATGTACCTAGCTAGTAGATATGAAAGGGAAAATTACAAAGGTCATGAGACATACCAAGACAAGAAGAATAATGGGGAAATTGTAACTTGTGGAATAGTGGGAAAATTTCTAACATGTAGAATGGCGAGAAATTCTATATGTGGTGTGTCGGGTTTGATTCTGGGCCTTGGCCCCATTTTGGGTTTTGGTTAGCTTATTAATCTTCTAGGAGGGTAGCATATAACATTATGGAACTTGGTAACCATAAAATTATAAACATAACACTTAGTTCAAGAGAACACTCTGATTTTTTGAATTTATGCTACTCTTTTGCTCGATGAATCAGCCTGGAGGGGGCCCCATGGAGGCTCCCCCACAAAATTAGCATGTTGTTTCCTAGATTAACGTTGCCTCTTCGTGCGAGAGAACTAAAATCTCCTTGTGCACTATGTATATTCCGTCGTTTGGGGGTTTGAACAACCCTATTTTTTCTCCTGAAGGCAAGATCTGTTTAGGTCCAGATGTCCAAATGACCTCCTATGTGGAAAAGCTTGTTGGAAGTCAAACTTTGACAAGGACACCTCAAAAGTCTGTGTCAACTTTTTTTACTATGATGGGGGATGAAGTGGATGTCCTAGATGTAATCTTGAATGATGCTATGAAGGGTTTGAAGTTTTCCTTGGTGGGGAAATTCTTCGTTGGACGATCCAATATAGACTAGGTACGAAAAATGGGCCTCTGACACTTGGAAATTCAAAGGTAGCATTTCTATAAGTGTTATTCCTATGGGTCTTTTTTTGTTTACCTTTTTTATCCCTAAGGATATCTTAAAGGTCCTCACAAGTGGACCATGGGATTTTGATAGTGGTTTTAAAAATATTTTTTCCTTATGCAAGTGGAAACTAGGGTTTGATGCCTTCGTTGATTTGGGGAAAGTTGCTCCAACTTGGGTTAGGCTCCCTGGGTTGCCACTTGAGTTCTGGCATCATAAGGTTTTCAAAAGAATAGTCGACTCCTTTGGTTCTTTGGTCACCATTGACAAAGTTACTCTTCTTAAAACAAGATTATTCTATGCAATAATTTGTGTTAACATAGAGGTTAATACAGTCCTACCCACTTTTGTTTCCTTAAAATCCAAGTTTGGAAAATGGGTTCAACCTTTAGAATATGAGAGGGCTATTGTTTTTTTTCAAGGATGCAATAAATTTGGGCACTTAAAGGATGCTTGTAAAATAGCTCCTCTTGAGCCTAAGTTTCCCCAAATTGAGACACAAATGGATGCTCCTTTGAAGAATATGTTGAATAGTTCAAAGGAACTTGAAACCTTAATACCCAATAAAGAGTTGTTACTCACAGAAGAATCCTTTAACCCAGACCAGGAAAATAAGATGAATGATACTTCTCCAACAAAGGATGTTTCAAAATATAATCTGGAAAGGCTATTTTTAGAGGCAGCCAACGAACCACCCACCCTGCCATCTTCAGAGAAACTACTGGATTTAGATAAAGAAAAAGAAAAAAAGGGAACAAATTCACCTCCAACACCTCAAGAAGAACAACAAAATGATTTACAGGAGGAAGGGGAAATTATAAGCCAAAAAGAATAGTTTTTGAATCCAACTCGGGACAAGCATGATCCAGTCATGGAGGAGGAGCGAACATCACAAAGCAAAGATGAGAAAGGATGGATAAACACCAAATCATGAAAAAAGAAAAAACTAGACGTGGGAGGAAATAGCAAAGTAGGTAGACCCCAATTGAAAGAAACAAGAATCAAAGAAACATCAAAATATGTGGCAGTAGGGAAACAAAAGACCATTTATTCATTGGTAGGGAACAAATTGAAAAGGAAGTAAGGGAGGTCAACCTACCACTTGGGGTAGTATCAGCCTGATACTGCTCCTCAACTCTTTGTAATTATGAAGATTTTGTCTTGGAATGTAAGGGGTCTTAATGGCCCATATAATCAACATGTGCTAAAGGCATGCTTAGTTGAGGTGAAACCTAATATCCTCTTGATCCAGGAAACAAAAATGAAAAAGGAAAGTTTTGAGAAAATCCTGAAGTGGCTTTGGCCTGGTGTTGGTTATGAAGCCAATGATGCAGAGGGAGCCTTTGGAGGGATTTCTACCTATTGGAATTCTTCTAGGTTTAGTGGCAAGTTGATATTTAAGAGTAAGAATAGTCTCTTGATTTGTATGGAGGTGATTCCTCCATTAAATGGAATATGGGGAATATCTATGGCCCCAATTCATGGTTAGATAGGCTAGATTTATGGAATTTTCTTGATGGATTTATGACTAATATCAAGGATGAACTATGGATGTTTGGAGGTGATTTTAATTCCCCGTTGTACCCATCTGAGAAAAAAGGAGGCCTAACTGACTACTGTAAGAGTATTATGGATCTTTCAAGATTTCTTGACTCGGTGGGACTAATGGATGTCCCTCTTGTTGGTTCCCACTTTACTTGGACTAACAAAAGGTAAGATAATCAACTCATACAAGTTAGGTTGGATAGATTTTTGATCTCCTCCAACTGGAACATTATGCAAAATATCTCTTATTGCCTTTCCTATAACGGGTTTTGATCATAATGCTCTTCTTTTGGAATGGGATGATAAGGTGATTAAAAAACCTTACCCTTTCAGGTATGAAATCATGTTGTCCCTTCAACCGGACTTTAAATCTCTAATTGAGGAACGCTAGAACCTACCTTGTGTTGGCACCTCGATGTTTAGGCTAACACAAAAGTTGAAAAGAATTAAGGAAAAGGTTAAAGGATGGAACAAATATACTTTTGGGAACATATTTACTACTAAGAGGGACCTAATTTTGAAAATTAAGGAAGTCCAAGATCAAATGGAGGTAGGAAATTGTAATGATGAGATCTACATCAAAGAAAGGGAGGTCAGAACCCAATGGCACAAAATAAGCAAGGGGAAATTTTCTGGAAACAAAAATCAAGGATTCAATGGTTTAAGGAAAGAGATAGGAATACTAAGTTTTTTCACCAATCTACTATGAAGCATAGAGGAAGAAATAGGATCGGATCTCTTATCACCTCTAATGGCATCAAACGTGAAGGGGAAAATGAAATAGTAAATGAGGTTGTTTCCTTCTTTTCAAATTGCCCAAAGCTTCCAAGGGTCGACAATATGGATTTGGGGGAGTTCCTGCAGGTTATACCTAATGTTATTATAGAGGAAAACCTGAAATAATTAACTAATACTATCACTATGAAAGAATTGAAGGATGTTGTTTTATGTTTCAGAGCTCCTGGAATTGATGGTTTCCCTCCCAACTCTTCCAAGTCTACTGGGAGATTGTGTCTATGGACCTCTTTAATGTTGTTAAAGATATTTTTAGATTAGGTAGACTCTTGAATTAGATGAATACCACTTTTTTGGCCCTTGTTACTAAGACCAACGAAGTTTCTTCAATGAGTTATTATAGACCTATAATTCTAGGTAACACAACTTATAAGATTTTCTCCAAAATCATTGTCAATAGGTTGAAACTTGTCTTAGGAAAATTGATTGCTATTAATCAAAAGGGTTTTGTTTAGGGTAGACAAATACTAGATGCAGCTATCTACACTCATGAAATTCTACACTCTATGGATTACAGTAAAAATCCAAGTATGGTTTTGAAATTAGACATCTCCAAAGCCTATGATAGGGTTTCCTGGAATTTTTTATTTGTTGTTTTGGAAAAAATTGGCTTCACTGGTAAATTCCTCAATTTTATAAAAGCTTGTGTCACTACCCCAAAGTACTTAATTCTGGTTAATGGTATTGCCCATGAATTTTTCTCTCCTGGTAGGGGGCTGAGATAGGGAGACCCCTTATCCCCTTACCTTTTTGTCATTGTGGCAGAGGCTCTTGGCCACAACATACAAAAACAACTTAGTAATAAATATCTGAAAGGTTTTTGTGTTGCTTCTTCTTTAACCTCAGCCTCACATTAACAATTTTTTGATGATACCATTCTCATGGGAGAGGCTTCAGTGGTTGAAGCTAATCAGTGGAAAACTATTTTGGACAAATATGTTGAATTGTCAGGACAGTGTATAAATTACCAAAAAAACAATTATTTTTTTTAATACTAGCCTGCTTGTGAAAAATAAAGTGATAAGGATTTTGGGGTGTTAGGATGTAGAGCTACCTATTACTCACCTGGGCCTACCTCTTTTCTCTTGAAATTCGAACAACAAATATTGGAACTATATAATGGAGAAATTCCAAAAAAAAATTGGCTAGTTGGAAAGGAAAATTGTTGAGCTTGGCAAGAAAAATTCAGCTTTTAAAGGCTTCTCTATAGAACATTCCTCTCTATTAAATTTCAATGTTTAATATACCGACATATATTGCTGAGAGAATTGAAACAATTCAAAGAATATTTTATGGTCAGGAGTGGAGGGAAGGAAAAGAACAACACTCATCAAATGGGATATGGTGTGTGCCTCAAAGAAAGAAGGAGGGCTAGGAATCAGAAGATTAAAAATGTTCAACAAGGCTCTGATAGTGAAAATGGGTTGATTTCTCTTAGAAAATGAAAAATATTGGGCTACAATCCTAAGGGCAAAGTATCTCAAAAATAAGGACGCTAGCTATTTTCTAAGGAAGAAGGAGCTTCCGCATGGGTCTATGTTTTGGAATAGTCTCCTTAAAACTAGAGAAGTTCTTACTAAAGGTGTTAAAATGAGGATTAGTAATGGGCTAAACACTAGTTTTTGGGATGACCCTTAGTCCACACCGACCCCACTGTCAACTTTTGGTGATCTTCAACAAATTAGAATGAGACCGAAAAGAGACATTGGAAAAAAAATTTCTAACTATCTAGTGTGGGAAGGATTGCGACCCAGGTGGAAAAGTTTCAAAGACTACCTAAATAATGTTGTTCTTAAGGGAAACAAACAAAAAAATTGGGATGCTGCTATTGAATTGCTAATGAAACAAATAGGAAATATTTACCTCTTCTCAAGAAACATAAAGGATGAATGGAAATGGACAAAAAATGCTACTGGTAGGTTCTCGGTTAAATCAACCTATGACTCTATGATACAACAAACTCAGGTTTTAGGATCTTTTGACTGGCTCAAAGTCTAGAAGAAGAATCTTAACCCAAAAATTAATTGCTTCTGGTGGACAGTTATACATGGTGAGATCCTCACTATAGACAACCTAAAGAAAAGAGGTTGGTACCTTGTCAACAGATGCAATATTTGTAATGAAGAAGATGAAACTATCATGCATCTATTTTTTCAATGTTCTTATGCCCAAGAAGTCTGGAGTTTTTTTCTCAATATTTTGAAGGTGGAGTGGGTTTTTCCTACCAATGTCCAAATGTTTGTGGAAGGATGGAGCTTTTTCCCTTTTTCCCACAATATAATTTGTGATCTATGGGGACAAATTTCGTCATTTCTGGCTTGGAGCTTGTGGAAAGAGTGAAATAATAGGGTGTTTAGGGACAGTGCTAGAACTAGTAAGGAGCTATGTTTAATTGTTAAAAGAAAAATTCAGGAAAATGTGGAAAGTTGCACGTACAATCAGGCTAAGAAACAACCCACACAATAAGAGCTAAGCATAAAACAACAATGGGAGCTTTCTCATGACTTAAATAATGTAAATTGGCTAAAACAACTTATTAGAAGGAATATTGTTTGGATCCCCCAGATCCAAGATGGGTTAAATGCAACTTTGATGGTTGCTCAAAGGGAAATCCTGGACGGGTTGTTGTTGGTGGAGTAATAAGGGATGATAAGGGTGCCTACCTGACTGGATACAACAAAGTCTTAGGAACTGCAATGAACAACTTCGTTGAGATGTCAATTGTTTGGATAGGAATTAGACTTCTAAAAGAGGAGGGGTACAACAAGGTAATTATAGAAAGAGACTCAAAACTGATAATAGATTATCTCAACAACATGGCGAATATTCCTTGGAAATTAGAGATCTATTGGATGATTGCAAAAGTATGTTGCAAGAGATTCAATGCATTAAAAATTTCCACCCCTTGAGGGAAGGTAATAAGGTGGTGAATGCGATGGACAACCTTGGAGTAAATAAAGAAATTTTAATAAATTGCGACTTCTCTAATCTGCCTAATCAAACTAAAGAAGTCTTAGCTATGAACAAACATAGAGAAAAATACTCAAGTAAGGGATTATGGGGTGGGAATTTTAATTATTAATAAGAGTGTTGGGGTGAGAATTCTTATGAGGATGTGGACCTTGTGGATGCAAGATGGCAAGACGAGTGTTGGGGTGAGAAGGCCTATGAGGATGTGGACCCCGCGGATGCAAGCTGGCAAGATGACTGGTTGGCGACGGAGGCACGTTGTGAAAGGATTGCCAAATCCTGATAAAAGGAAAATCCAAAGATGGAAAAGATGAATGGACGACAAAATTCTATACCTTGATAGGAAATATTTAAATAGGGAAATAAATCACATGAAGAAAAATATTAGGTCTGATCTCCGATGTGATAGATGGACTTGCGTTTGTAACAATAATAAAATAAGGAATAAAAGAAGTGTTATCATTACAAGAAAAGGATGCGGAGATGTCATTAGAAATAATGATGATAAGAGAAAAGGTGGTAATCAAGGAGTGAGCTCTTCTATGCATCATAGAAAAAACCCTAAGTTGATTGCATTTCAAATGAATAGTCACAAAATCACCACTAGAACTGAGAGTGTGGATTTACCTATTGCTAGTGTTGAGGACGCCAAAGGCAATAGAAGTGATTTCCTTCTCATTCCTAAAAATTTCCATAACCAGATAGCATAATGGGAGGCCCAAGGAAGCAAATCAAACCTCACAAATATGATTCGATCCACAACAATAAGGAGCTTTGGGGTTTATTTGAGCAGGCAGGTTTCACTCTGTATTTCGCTTTAATGGAGGGATACAACGAAAAACTCAGCTACAAGTTTTCTAATGCTTGGAGAGATGGTGAAGTGAATATGGGTGAGATCTAGTTCAAGGTGGATGTGAAGTTGATTTTGGAAGCAATAGGTCTGGCTTATGAAGGAATGGAGGTTGCTAAGATTAGAAATGGTAAGTATCAGGACTATTTTGAGAAGTTCTTTGAAGGAAAATAAAAACTTGAAAGATTTCAGAATGGTTACTCTAGGGTTAAATTGTCACCTCCATATCATAATGTATATTTTATTTTTATAAAATATTTTACCCTCGGAGGACGGTACCAGTCCATCCATGGATACCACTTTCCCACCCTCAACCACATAAGACATCAGAAAAAAATCAATCTGCCTTTCTTTTTATTCTCTTCCTTAAGTCAAAGTCTTACACATGGGGCTAATCCACCATTACACTAGGGCCTCATAAGATCCATATGAAAATTTGTGCTATCTAAGATCCCTCATAAAAACCTTGTTCTCAAGTTGATTGAAGACCGAAAACCCCAAAGCTTGGTGAAAATTGAGCTTCTTGAAGACCATCCCCACCGCACACCTAAAAAATCTAGTAAGAAATCCCAAAACCCTAATACTGCTATATGGAAGGACTTGCTTATGATTACACCTAAGAAAAGAAAGGACATGTCGATGGAGATGGGGCTAAAAAGAAGAGGAAATTAATTCTATGTGAACTCGGGGAAGAGGTGGACACAACTACCATACTTGATGATAACGAGATGGAAGGCTCAAACATTGGTGGAAGGAGGTCAAAGAGACTGGCTATGACATCGTCGAAGGGACAGGAAAGTAACAAAAATTCACAGAGCCCTGAGGAGAAAAGTACCCACAGTCCGTAAGATAGTGTGGAAAAGAAAGATGAAGAAGATAATGAATCCTCAACTGAAGAGATTCTTGATAGTTTGGGTGGCGACTTGGCTGAGGAGGAGGACTCTGATGTGATAAGTGAGGATGGTAACAAAAATGAAGATAAGGCTGAGGATTCACAACATGATATGGCTTGGGAGGAGGAGGAAGGAAATGTTCTAGAAAATCAAGAGAAGGAAGAAAAAATAGGCAGAGAGGAAGACAAGGCTAAGGATGACAGGAATGAGAGGATTAAAAAACTAGAGGAGAGGATGCAAATCCTAGAAAAAAGGATACATGAGAAGGTGAAGGACAACAAACTTCAAGCCCTCAAAAATGTGGTGAAGAATATAATTGAGGAAAGACTGCAGGTTCTTAAGAAAGTTTTGCAAGAACAAGGAAATGACAATAGAATTCAAACCTTAGAAGAAGTGGTAAAGAGTGTGTACTTGGTGGTTGATGCTGTCATGGAGAAGGATGTTATGGCTACTATTTTTGGCATGGGAAAAATAAAAAAGTAGTAAAAGAAAAAATCAGTGGGGGATGGCGTGGATCTGGGTGGCAAGATGGAGTTGAAGGCAATAGTGAATGACACTATTGAAGACTTGATGAATTCATGGAAGTTGATCGAGGAAGCATAACATGGTTGCTTCATTGTGTGGTTAAGATATTTTGATTCCTATGATAGAACTGTTATATTTAATCGTATGGGAATTGGTTAAGCATTTTGTTTGTGGGAGGGGGGAAGTTTGGTGGGATTCCTATTTTTGTTGTTTCTTACCACCTGTTATTCTTATCATGGTGTACTAATTTTTAGGTCAGGGCCCTTTCCCTGCTTAACCAATCAAAAACATTATGGAACTTTGTTATTGTAATCATTCATGTTATATTATGTAATTGTTGGGAACTTGTGCTCAAGAAATCTTATGTGGACAAAAACCCATATGAAACTACGATCATGGTGGAAAATCCATTGGTTGTTTGAACCAAAGGATGAAAACCCTTTGGTTCTTTGCAATAACTCTCACTCAAGGAGTGCATTAGAGCTTCAAGGATTTGCAGGAAAGTTTGGTTGTTTTAATGAACATTATTGTTGCGGAATTATAGTTTTTGTTTGATGTTATTATAATAAATATTATAAAGGTCCCATTGACTATGAAAATCATAACTATATCAATATATGAGTGGTGGGAATTTCTATCATTTTTTTAATATTGTATATGTTATTGTGATATTTTTGTATGATTAATTATTATTATTCATGGTTCAAATTTGATTATTTTTTAAGTTCATTATCTTTATTATTTTTTTTGGAAAGAGACATGACATTGGTATCAGATCCAAGATCTTGTCAGCTTGTAGGGTGAAATTTAAATTTTAATGCAATAGAATGGGAAATTAGAGAGGAAGATCTATAGATTCATTTGAATATATATTTTATTGCATTCTAGAGAAATTGGAAAAAATAATAGAACAACATTGGGATAAATTTTGGGAAGAAAGGAAGTCAAAATAACATGTAGACCTAGAACAAGAGGATGAAATAGAGACATATCTCATTGAATATAATGTCCTGACTCCAACCATTCATAATGGATTATATTTTTTTGAATACTACAAGTTTAAAATACGGAATGGGCATAGGAGGAGAAGGCATGATAATTGTACCTATAGAGAGGGTTTCAAAATGGAATGATGGGATAGAGATGACAGGAGGAATCCAAATAAAGGAAACCTTTATAACTAGATAAGAAATGGATAGAAGAAGAGGAAGATTTATAATTTTCTAAGGAGGTGATCAAGGAGCTTGAACCAAAGTAATCATTTTTGAAAGAGGGAGAGCCCAAGATGGTGGAACCCTCAATAGTGAAGAATACACTAGAGCCAGAATCACAAGATAAGATCAAGAAATAAGTTTTAATAGTTACATAGGAAGAAAAATTAGAGTCACAAGATGTCATAGAAGAAGAACAAGAGGACACCTTAATGAAAGAAGGTAGTGATATCCAAGATCAACACAACATCCTCCCTGACCAAGAGCTAGTATTATATGCTAGATATGTGTCAATAATTTTAAATGATTTCCAAGAAATATCCACCCAATTTTTAGGTACGAAAATAATTGCACCATGCAATGTTGATTTGTAATGTATGAAAGTGTTTGAATCAAGCGATAATTATTTTCAAGATAAGATTAACACCCAAGACGAAGAATTGATCTTTTTTCATGGAAACCCTATAGAGTGGGGTATGAGGATCCCTTAATTTAAGATCAAGGATGTATTTACATGCAATGGTATGGGATCCAAGAGACTATGAATTTTATGGAGCTACTCTCACCATCAATTGTTGATTTTCCATCCCTTACACACCAAAAAAATAATGGTCAAGTTGGATCATGAGCAAGTGTGAGGTTGATCAAAGGCTTGATGGAGATTTATAAAATGATAGTCACCCAAAATGGGCCACACAATTTATATTCCCTTTGCCCTTTCGTAAATTTCTAACATGAGGGAAGGGAACTCTGTGATGATACACACTGGCTACATAGAGGTTACTCGAGAAACATTTGAACTTTTCTCCAAGATCAATGAGCTTGTTGTTAGGTTAGTGTATAGTCTTGAAAAGCATAAAAATGGTTTGCACATGGCTGAAATAGGAGAAGCCAACAAGGACACTAAGGGAAAATGGATGCATTCATCAATCTGTCACTTCACTACACCTAAAGATCAAATGGAGATAGTCACCCTGAGAGGTTTGATGTTAGATGAAGGTACAAAAAATGAGTGTCATTTTGATGGTCATGATTTTGTGACTAAGTCTAGTATGGTGTTGTGGATTTTGAGCTACAAGAAAATTGGAGGGTTCATGAAGAATGAGACACCCTAAATTCCAAGCATCACAAAATTTCAGCGATGGGTCACTATTTTGGGTGAACAAATGATATGCAAAGAATTATATGTGGAGTTTCAATGGGCCACAAATATAACCATATTCAAAGGTGAGTCATCTATAAATGTATTAAGTGATTTTTTAAGGCTATTGTCAAGCAGATAATATCATCACAAGTTGAGGAGGTGAGGTGTTTCCATTGAAGGAACTATAAGAACCACAAGGATATTCTAGGGAGATTTTTATGCATGTTAGGGTAGCACAACATGATCAAGATGGGATGGATAATATCCAAAAAATAATGACGAGGTTGAGTTATGATAGGATAGTATCCTTATATCACAGTAGAGATATACCCAAGATAGTGATGGTCCTAATCTCTAATACTAATACTGTTGTCATCATTGTTAACAACTACCTCATTACCTTTGTGGCATTCACACAAGTGATTTTGCAGGGATTCCTAGCTATGGTGAAGATAAATTTATAGATAGTAGCTTCTAATTAAGAGTTCTCAATTTGTGTATGGTTGTTTACCACTCCTACAATAATCACATGGATATCTTTTGCATAGGTTTGTCATACTTGCAGTTGTTACATTACTTTGATGTTTCAAGTTATTGATAGTATTGGGGTGATACATATTGAGAGGATTTCCTTACATGGTAATTTTAATGGAAAGTTTTTGTTATGGGGGGCAATAATTTAATACATCCTAACACTTATGTAGATAAGGTGTTGAATGAATTGTGATTTATTCCTACCTCAAGGGTACAATCACAAAGCTCAACTAGATGTTTGGGATCCTTCAACACATAAGAAAAATTGGGCACAACAACATACCAACATAGTAGACAGACACATGAAATGTAACAACTTATATTTCATAGGAGGATTCAACATAATATGGAGCATGTCAAGGATACATCCTATAGGAGATTCCACTATGGAGTTGAATCTAAGAAAGAGGAGGTATAACTCTTAGGAATTGGAGGAGGAGATCCCATAGTGGACATGATGGGAGACTATTGGGTGAACAACATAACTTATTACATGGGTAAGGTGCTTAAACCTTGATGAGCTTATATAATAAATAGTTTTCTTTCATTAAATTCATGTCTTTTAGTATTTCAGTCTGCCAAGTTCACAAACAATCCTAAGATATACATCTTGTATATCTTTTATGCATCTCAAACTAGACTTTAGTATGTGGAAATATAATTATGATATGATGGTATTTGTATGTGTGGATGTATGAATGTTCATGAAATTCAATATGATTCTATGATTGATTCATAATTGTTATTGATGTGTATGCTTTAGGATGAAACTAACCTTTTGAAGCTTAGAAGAATTATAACCCGCAACAATTGGATTTCTAGCTTGTAGCATAAGGACCACAACCAGTTGCAAGGGAGAAGCCAAAACACTTGAAATGCGATAATTCTAGGAAGGAATGAAGATGACCATTGAATGTTCAACTGTGAGTCTCTGCTAGCACCAAGTAAGATGATAGGAAGGAGTCTACTCTGAGTAGGGAAGTATTAATGACGTGACAATTTATATGGAGCACGTATCTATCATACTCTTTGGGTAGATTTATAATTTAAATTATCTTCTTGTATCTTTTTCAATTATGGTTATTAGTTACAAAGACTAGTCCTCTCCCTATTCTTGAGTGAGAGTGGATGTATGCATTTATATTCCATTTTTAGTTTTTGTATGAATAAAACTCCTCTGAGCCTATATATTAGGATCGGTGGTTGAGGAGCAAAGCTATTTTTTTATTTACCAAATAATACTTCATTGTTGTTAGTTTTATGTTATCAAGTCACAATAGTCATGTACTAATGAATAAGAAATCTTTAGAGATTCTTGTCAAACTGTAAGAAGTCTATTTTTTATACAATAAAAGAGTTTAGTTTACTATCATGAAATGTTTATTAGAAGTGCATAGTTGATATCTACTGTGGGTGCAACAACTCGAGCAAGGGTCACTCGACGTGCTACCAAACCATCTTATTTTTGTACTAGATTAGATGTTACATTGTTATATCCATTTATCTAAATTATCAATTATATGTATGTGAATTTCATGGATGATATATTGTAGCATGGATTGCATTTTATAACGGTACATTAAGTTATTGTTTGGAGAAGTTAGAAGTAATTAGTGTTAGTTAGTTGCAATTTTAGATTCAATAGTTATCAATTACAAAATTAAGCAGAAGGTACCCATAGCATACGCAACAAATTTCTGTTATTTCCCCAATTTTACAATTTGACATTTTATTTTCTTTTCCAACTTTTATATTTTTCTATACATGTGTGACCACCTATGTTTCATCAATATAGGGCATAGTTAGGATCCTTGAACACACATATAATTCCAACACTATCAAAAGCTTATGAGCCCTAGTTGATAATTAAATGAAGCCTTTGTGAGGGTTTAGTGAAATGTTTAGTTAGGAACTTGTCCTCTAAATTGTGTGTCCACTCATAAACACAAAGTTTATTGAACATTAGAAATTCCTTACATTTTCGGTGTCATTGCTGAGGATTGTCCTACATTCAAGATTCTCTTATGTATTTTTTAGCTTTTATAGTTTGTTTTTTTTTCTTTCAACATTAGAGTAATTAGGTTTTAGCCATCAATACAATTGTTTTTACTAACAATGTACAAGAATCGTTGATCCAAAGAGTTGTAATCATTTTATGCAAAGGAAAGGAGACACTCTAGGAAGATTTTTTCCACGTTACATGAAGCATTAGAGGATATTGGTGAACAAATTGAGGGTATTCCTGATGAAGAATCATCTTTGACACCAATACCCACATGAGATATAGAGGAGAATTATCACATACACATCAACTTCATGGTTGATGCAATAGTTGAAGACCCACTAGAGCATGTAAGTTTTGAGTTAACTATTGCCAACCAGGAGAGAGCAACTTCTTTAAAGAACATACCTCCTTCAACATTACTTGTCTTCTATGGGTTGGTCATACATGATCTAGATACCTTCCTTTTTGAGTTTGATGTGCTATGCAGAAGTTAGGATTATACCACAAATGCACATAGTCTCAAAATATTTCCAACAACACTAACAAAGGATGCTCTAAGATGGTTCATGGGTTTGGGAAGAGATGTTGTTCCTAATTAGAATTCTATGAAGATAAAGTTCCTGAAAAGTACCGAGATTACTGCAGAGGCATGGATATAAAGAGGGATGACATATTTAGGATGTCACAAAAGGAAGATGAATCCTTGAAAGACTATATGGAGAGGTTCCAATTCTGCCTTAAGAAATCCCACCAAAATAGACTCTCTGATGAGTCGTCAAAGTTGATATTCTTGAGGGGGATTAATGAGGATTGCATGGATGCACTTAACCTCATTGCGGCAAGGGATATTTTTGTGAATATAATCATAACATGAGCTAAATACACTAGATCCAATAGATTCTAAGCAATACTTAACTAGTTAAGCTATAATCCCAATGAAATACTTGAAAACCATTAAGTGAGGAAGCCATTAAACATATAAAACAAGAAATGAATAATGAAAACATATTCTAATACCTCAAACCTCATCCCATTGGGGGTTTGGTGTTGTATTGATATGGAATGTTAGCCCTTTCCCAATCCCTTAGATCGAAACAAGCTTGATTTGATAGATTGATGAGAGATATGAGAGATAATGGAGATTTGAACCACAATGGGTGAAAAATGCTCAAATGAATGCTAATCGATGAAAGTATGAATGCATTTCAACAACATAACTTTGCTCAAATGATTGTGGATCCTTTTCTCAAATAAATGAGGAGCATTTATAGGAGAAAATGGTGAATCAATGGCTAGGATTGATTTGATCAATCAATGGATGATAATCCATGAGAGGTGAAGGCATGGATCAAGGATTCTCATCAATGGATGAGAATGAAAGGTGGCATGGATCAAGGAGTTAATTAATGGCTCTCATTGATTCAAAGAAGCACACTTCCTAAGAATTAGGAAGTTGTTACAAAGGAATATTCTATTTTTGAGTTCAAATGGAGGAATATTCCCTTGCAAGTGGGAAGGTGAAGAAAATTAGATAATTAAAACAAATTTTTAATTATGCAAGTTGAGTGAAATTAGGATGCTCATTAAATAATTAATTTACCTAATGAAAGGGGTTCAAATGATAATTAATTCAATAATTAAGATTATTTAATTAAATAAGAGGACATAAGCAATTTACTTAGACAATTCACATTATCAGATTAAATAAGATGACAATTAGTGTGAAAGGGGGTGAATTAGCCAAATAATAATGATAATTTTATTAATAGGAGGAATTGATGCGTTTAATTAAACAATGAAGATTATTCAATTAAACAGTTGAAAAAGAGGTGAATTTAGGATAAAACAGTGTTAGTAATTAGATTCAAGTGTGCAATATCAGTCGGGACAATTTTAAGTGTCTACAATCTCACAGGCACCATTTAAGGAAATTTGCAAAGCATGTAGGAACTATTCAACGTCTTTCACCAAGAAGGTTAGAGGAGACAAGACGCCTTTCATCAACAAGTTATCTAATGGAGTCTCTAGAATAGAGTTGAATAATGTTCTATCAAATATGAAGGAGGATATCATTAGCCACTTGGCTACACAATTAGACACCCTCCATGTGAGAAAGAATCAAGAAGAGGTAAAAATAACCCTTGCAAAATACTGTCCACATTGTAGACAAAGAAATACTAATTACAAGTGCAAGAAGGTGGCAAGTATCTTCAAAGATAAGTAAGGGAAAACATAATTTCATACATTGGAGGGTGAAGATGGGAAAGTATTCTACATAGCTCAAAGGAAACCATGGAAGCCAAGACAATGTATGCCCCAAGAACCTTTGAATTATAACATGTCATTTCTTGGAAACAATGTAAATTTCCTAGTTGGAACCCTCAATCTTGTGCTAATATACAAAACCACAATGGCCAATGCCTCAATCCAATTGGAATAAACAACAACAAAACATGTGGCCACCATAAAATTACCAAGGATCTAACTATAATTCTCAATGTCCACCCCAACAAAACCAATGGAAACAATAGTGGTAAAGAGGTCAGCAACAACAAAATCAAAACATGAATTATTAGCAGCCACAACAACAATTCATTATGTCAAACCCAAAAAATACAACACCACAACTACCTAGAGCACCTTAGTTGCCAACTCAAATTGCACCTAATCCCAATAACAAGCATGTTCAACAAGCTTATGCTAATGAAGCTATTCAATACCCTACTTATGGGGTTGAGGTGGGTGATGTCCACCTCAGATTAGGGAAATGTTGGCTAGGACTTCATCTCCTCACATCACTAAATTTGTTGATGAGGAACTCCCAACAAAGACCTTAGACAAACAACCTAAGGAACTAGAGTCAAACCAGGTTAACCCAACTAATCTAAGTCTAGAGCCTCCATTTCCTAAGAGATTAGCAATTCAAAAAATCAAACATAAGCTAAAATTGATCGATTGGGACAACTCAAGGATGTTTACATTAAAATACCCCTCATCCAAGCCATTAAGGAAGTTCCTATTTATACTAAAACAGTGAGAGAACTATGCCTAAAAAGGCCAAGAAAGAAGTGAAAAGACCCTTAGACTATACATGTCTTAGGACAACTTGTAGACATTATGTTGGGAAACATAACTATCCCCATGTATGTAGATCTTGGGAGCCCTTTAGTGGATGACAAAATAAATGGAATTCTCATTAAGAACACATTGATTGACTTAGGAGTAGCTATTAATGTAATGACCAAAGAGAGTATGAAATTATTATAGTTAATAGAGCTTAGAACTACACCTACTATGTTACAGTTCGTAGATAGGTCCATAGTTAAACTGAAGGGATTACCTTATAGAATTTATGGTATTGTAGCCTAAAGCTAATCTTGCAGGTTATCCCCTCATCTTAGGAAGACTTTGGTTGGCAACAACAAATGCCTTTATAGGTTGATGTTCTGGAAATATGATCATTTCCAATGGAAATGTAACTAAGAAATTAGTCATTTATCCACCATCCAAACCACATGTAGAGCTAGAACAAACTACCTAGCCTGCCCTAGATGAGGAAGATCAATATTCCTTATAAAATTTGATGACTATTGAATATAACCCTATTTAGAAAACATATATGAAGATAACCTAATAGAAAACATCATGCAAAACAACTATGGTAGGGTCATACAACATAATTATTGTCTAACATGTATGCAAGATCCCTTGTAAAATATGATCCCTACCAATTTAGCTAAGTCAATTTCCTAAAACTTCCATACTTTTTTACCACACCAACATGTTCCAAACATAACAAGACTTGAAATTTCATCTATTCAAATAACATCCTTGAATTTAGAGATAATGTTGAGTTAAATATTAAATGTTAATAGTCAATTGAATGATATACGAAAAACCTCAACAATGAATGTGCTGCAAACACATGCAACAACCTTTGTAAGGGATTATCATGGCATCAAGAGGATAGGCACAACATTATGCATGCATAGGATTTACATCAAAGATGGTTTCAAAATGGTTAGAAAAAAACCAAAAGAGGATTAACCCTAAGAAAGGATGGAAATGGAAAGAGTTTGCGTAGACTACCATTAATTGAATGCTACAACCAGGAAGGACCACTTTCTACTCCCATTCATTGACCAAGTACTTGACTCATTAGTAGGCAAGAATCACTTTTCCTTTTTGGATGGATTTAGTGGCTACAATTAAATTAAGATAGCCCCAAAAGGCCAATACAAGACAACTTTAACATACCCTTGGGGTACATATGCTTATTCTATCTTGCCATTTGGGCTATGTAATGCACCAACCACCTTCCAAAGGGTAGTATTGAGCATATTTTTAGAATTTCCCCATGATTCCATGAAGGTTTACATGGATGATTTTAGAATTTATGGGAATACCTGTTAGAACCAAAAAAAAATTCAATTAAAATCCTAGGCCTTCTTATCCATTCGAGCTCATATTTCCCTTTCTTTTTCACAAAAATCATTTGCTTTGTTCCTTGTCCATTTTATTATGAATTTCAAGTCCTTACCGCTCTCTTAGTATGCATTTTGTGAGCTATTACCGCCTTACCGTGGTCTCCCAAAATTAAACCGCGGTGGCGGTTAGCAGGTGGCATAAAGTGTTTACCGCACCATTGCGAGCGGTTAAACCACAGACCACGGTGGTCGCGGTAGCGGTCAACAGATAGTGAGGGAAGCCACCGCAGTACCACAGACGGTCTCCGACTAGATCACGGTGATTGTGGTGGACGGGCAATGAGTAGTTGACAAGAGCAGCTAGCGGTTTGAAAAGCGGCTACCGCGGTACCACTGGCAGTCAAGCTAGTGACCGTGGTAGTGTAGTAGACACAGAGATAACTGTCATGGTGAGCAGCGAGGCAACGAAGTAGCAGATGGGTAGTGGTTACCGTGATACCGTAGCTGCTAAAACAATGACCGCGGTAAATCGTTAGTGGGCAGTAGTGATGGTTACCGCCATACCGTAATCGGCCAGAGCATAAACCGCGGTGACTACAGTGGATAGGAATAGATGGCAAGGAAGTAGTAAAGGCCAGTCACCGCGCAATCGCAGGTGGAAAAGTCAAGCCCGCAGTAACGCGGTAAAGCAATAAAAGCCATAGAAGGGACTGGGGAATGTAAAAAATATATAGATCTTTCTTGAAACAGTGTAATGGAGAAGATGTTTTAAAATTGGTGAATTTCTTTTGGTGTTCAGTTGTTATGTTAAAATAATCTAAATTCTTTATCTTTGGTTGTCTTCAACCTGAGATCTTTCTGTCATTTAAATTAGTGTATCAAGTATATTTCTGATTTATCAAAGTGTTCTCCCATTTTGTGTGATTTAATTAGTTGGTGTCTGCAAATCAGAGTTAAAAGTATTCTAATAAATCATAGTGATTTAAGCATTTCATTTGGATTGTTGAAGTAAAACCAGATTAAGCAACATCCCAACACAGTTTATGCAAGACATAAATAAATGAAGTTATATGCCAGTCAGTAAGATTTCATTTTAATGTGCCTAACAACCAGAGTTAAACCAATAAGAGAGAACATATATCATTTTCTGTTTTGACTCCATTGCCCATGTGGATAGAAGGCACTGATCTGCCTCAACCCAGAGATAGAATTTCATATCAAACAATTCATTCAAATCATTTCATTTGTTCAGTAGGAGTAGGAGTAGTTTTAGTGTTTATGTCTATCCACTTCCCTTGCCATTGTGGGTAGATTGTTGCATCAGGAAGTTCATTTCAAATCTGCATCATTCATTAGGTTCACCCGCCTAGGTCTAGCAGAGCCTAAAGAACAGAAGGTATAGTTGCATCAATTGGCCTTGTACGTTGGCCAAAAGTGTTGAAAGAGCTTGGAAAACTCTTTTGGTTAAAACCTACATTTTTGAGACCCAACAGTTTGGCGACTTTGCTGGGGACATATTCAGGAATTTTTCAGCCTTTCCATTTATAGAGTCAGCAAAGTTTTACATTTTTGGAGATTCCACTGGGGCAAACAAAAGCAATCCATTTCATTTTCCTACTTTTGGAAAAGTAGGTGGTGACTCTGTTTTAGATTTGATAAATAATGCATGGATATTGTGGAACAGTCATATTTTTCAAGATGTCAGAAGAAGAGAGAAGACAACAATCAATAAGAGAGCTGAAGGAATTGAGACAACAAAGGTTACAATTAGAACAACAGATGCTACAAGCAAACCAATAATTGTTGCAATTGGAAGTCAAAGGTGCTCAAAGTACATCACCAAACAGGCCATCATACAGTGAGAATGAAGACACAAGCGCCAAGAGATCTTGGACACCACAAACACCACATGATAGAACTGAGAACTCTAGAAACAAAGGTAATGTAGTCTATTCACAACAAAATAATTTTGATGAGTATATTCAAATTGAAAAGAGAGGCAAAAATCTTGTGGATGCTTTTTTTGATATAAGAAGATATAAGGGAGAATCTATGAGTTTTTTATACAACAGGATGGTAGACATTTGTATGCAATTACCTTCTCATCTTAGGCCTATAAGATCCACATTTGTTGCACAATTCCTGAGAGCATCAGAGCATGAATCAGTTTACTGGTCAGAGTCAATAAAACAACATGCCTTTGATGTAGCAAATAAATTTATTGATTCCATGCTTGGGACAAAGTATGTGGATACTACCAACAGTGCTTCAGAAGCTGAAACAAAAGAACATGTCATGTTGTCCAACAATGAAGATATGGAGAGTACCTCTGGCATAACAAATTGTGAGTCAAATTGTCAAGATGAAATAGTGGATATTGATCTTCAATAGGATTATTGTTGCAGTTATTATGAATATCAAGAACAGGTTGGAGACATGGTTGAAGATGTGGAAGTAGAGACCTGTTCACTTAGCAGTGAGCAAGTTTCAGATTTTTTAACTCTGGAGTACTAGAAGTATGCAAATGAAAATGGTTCCAAGACTTTGGTCCAGCCTATATATGCTTTGATAGTGAAGATACTGTGTGTAGTGATTCAAATGGTTCCATGTGTATCTCTCATAGTGATGAAATTTTTGAAGCTGATCATAATTTTTTTGTATCCAGGAAGAGGTATGTGAATTGAATGATTTATGCCTGCATGAAAATGATGTTGGTTTGCATGATGATGAGTGTTCAACATTGGTTGATTCAAGTATGTATGAGGATGATTGTATGGATCATAGGTCTGTGTTAATGCCAACTGGTGATAAAGAGGAAATGGGAAGTAATTTTGATTTGATTATTTCAAAAGATCTTGATGAGATTGAATTTGTAGATTTCCATAAGGAATATTCAAATTTTCAAGTCCCAGTGTAGTTGCAGGCACATTCAGCAACATATGATAGTGAGCATGCCTATGATTGTTTTGTTGAATGTGGTTACACTTTGTATGCTGAGGCTGATAAATTTGTTTTATATGATAATGAGAATGATGAAATACAGAGTGATGAAATAAATATCAAACAGATTGAACACAATGATTTCCTGAAGGTTTTTAATGGCAGTGCATGTTGCAGGACAGGTGGAATGGATAGTTTCAAAAGAAACATGATGAGCTCTAATCAAAACAAACTCTATGACAGAGGAAAGTGTAGGTTTTCTTTTTGGGGTGGCCTAAGGCCATTCCTTGTGGTTTGATTTTTTGAACCAGAGCATGTGCAGAGGATTAAGGATTGCCAGTGCATGGACAATTCTTAGCAATGCCTCTTTAAAAAATTATTTTCCATGCACAATAGTCTAGGGTTTTTCCATTCTCGATGCTCCATTTTTCATATCATGCTTTGTTCATTCCCTCCATCTGCCATGGTTTTCATTTTTCATCATTTGCTTGGTCTCCTCTCCCAGTTGATTTTTTGGATTCTTGCAGTGCTTGCACAACCACTCATCCCCAACAGGAGCCACTATTAGAACCAAAAAAAAATTCAATTAAAATCCTAGGCCTTCTTATCCATTCGAGCTCATATTTCCCTTTCTTTTTCACAAAAATCATTCGCTTTGTTCCTTGTCCATTTTATTATGAATTGCAAGTCCTTACCGCTCTCTTAGTATGCATTCTGTGAGCTTTTACCGCCTTACCGTGGTCTCCCAAAATTAAACCATGGTATGGCAGTGGTGGTTACTAGGTGGCATAAATTGTTTACCATGCCACCGTGCGCGGTTAAACCACAGACCACGGTGGCCGCGGTAGTGGTCACCAGACAGTGAGGGAAGCCACTGCGTTACCACGGACGGTCTCCGACTAGACCGTGGTGATTTCAATGGACGGGCAATGAGCAGTCGATGGGAGCAGCTAGTGGTTTGCAGAGCGGCTACTGCAGTACCACTAGCAGACAAGCCAGTGACCATTGTAGCGGGGTAGACATGGAGATAACCGTCATGGTGAGCGGTGAGGCAACGAAGTGGTGGATGGGTAGCGGTTACTGCGATACCATAGCCGCTAAAACAATGACCGCGGTAGTGCGGTAAAACGTTAGCTGGTAGCAGTGACGATTACCGCCATACTGTAACTAGCCATAGCATAAACCGTGGTGACTACGATGGATAGGAATAGATGGCGAGGAAGCAGTAAAGGCCAGTCATCGCACAACTATGGGTGGAAAAGTCAAGCCCGCGGTAATGCGGTAAAGCAATAAAATCCATAGGAAATAAAAGTAAAAGCGGGAAAGGGATATAAGAGAAAATCAAAAGCATGACTATAGTATAAAATATTTAATTTGCCGATGAGGCATTAATTAAATATTTTATTTTGAAATCGAATACAAATGGCCATGAACATAAAAATGTAAATGAATGTAACTGTAATATGAAGGGTCACGACCCTTGGCATGTGATGTTTAAATGATTTGAAAATCAGTTGTAGTGGGGGTTCAAGGGGTAGTAGTCAGATTTTTCCCAAGAAAGGACTAGGGAATGTAAAAAATATACAGATCTTTCTTGAAACAGTGTAATGGAGAAGATGTTTTAAAATTGGTGAATTTCTTTTGGTGTTCAGTTGTTATGTTAAAATAATCTAAATTCTTTATCTTTGGTTGTCTTCAACTTGAGATCTTTCTGTCATTTAAATCAGTGTATCAAGTATATTTCTGATTTATCAAAGTGTTCTCCCATTTTGTGTGATTTAATTAGTTGGTGTCTGCAAATCAAAGTTAAAATTCTTCTAATAAATCATAGTGATTTAAGGATTTCATTTGGATTGTTGAAGTAGAACCAGATTAAGCAACATCCCAACACAATTTATGCAAGACATAAATAAATGAAGTTATATGCTAGTCAGTAAGATTTCATTTTAATTTGCCTAACAACTAGAGTTAAGCCAATAAGAGAGAACATATATCATTTTCTGTTTTGACTCCATTGCCCATGTGGATAGAAGGCACTGATCTGCCTCAACCCAGAGATAGAATTTCATATCAGACAATTCATTCAAATCCTTTCATTTGTTCAGTAGGAGTAGGAGTAGTTTTAGTGTTTATGTGTATCCACTTCCCTTTCCATTGTGGGTAGGTTGTTGCATCAAGAAGTTCATTGCAAATCTACATCATTCATTAGGTTCACCCGCCTAGGTCTAGCAGAGCCTGAAGAGCAGAAGGTACAGTTGCATCAATTGGCCTTGTACGTTCGCCAAAATTGTTGAAAGAGCTTGGAAAACTCTTCTGGTTAAAACCTGCATTTTTGAGACCTAACAATACCGATGATGAAGCACTTGGCAATTTGAAGAAGGTAATAAAGAGGTGTCAAGAAAATAACATGTCCTTGAGTCATGATAAATGCTACATGATGATGACAAGAGAGATTGTATTGGAATATTTTGTCTCAAATGAAGGGATTCAAGTAGACCCCAACAAAATTGAGGTGATATCAAGACTCCATATACCTCAAAGACAAAAGGATGTTAGAAATTTCCTTGGACCTACTAGGTATTACAATAGATTCATCCAAGACTTTAGAAAACTTGTAGCTCCACTATTTGTCTTTCTATCAAAAGATGTAGAATTTGAACGGCCAACTACTTGTCAACATTCCTTTGAAGCAATCAAGTTAGCATTAACCAAAACCCCTATCTTGAGAGGACCAAACTGGAGCTTACCTTTCCATATCCATACAAATGCTTTTGATTTTTCTATAGGAGTTGTGCTTGGACAAAAGGAAGGAAACAAAAATTATGCCAAAAATTGCATTAGCAAAAATCTTCAAGGGGTAGAATTCAACTATACAATTATAGAGAAGGAGATTTTGGCAGTAGTTTATGCAATAAAAAAAACTATACATTACATTATAGGGTATTCAATTTTCATACACACTGACCAAACAACAATAAGGTATCTCATGAACAAACCAGTTGTTGGTGGTAGGATTGTTAGGTGGTTATTGTTACTTCAAGAATTTGACATTACCATTGTGGATAAGCTAGGTAAACAAAATGTAGTGGAAAATTTTCTATCTAGACTATCAACCAAATCAGAAGAAGATTTTATTGATGACTCATTCCTAGATGATCATTTATTTGATCTATCTCTGCATACACTCTGGTATGCAGATATTGCTAAGTATCTTGTAGTAGGAAAAACACTACCCCATTTCTCACCAAGGGGGAAGAGGCAATTAGTTCACAAGAGTTTTCCCTACTCATATATATTTGGATACTTATGTTAGACACATAGGACAATTGAGAGGGGGGTGAATCAATTGTACATTAAAATCATCAAACCCTCATAAATCCTTAAACCATTATTAACTTTCAGGTCCTTATTAACCATCAACAAAAAGTAAATATATGAAACATCAACACAACACCATACAAAAGAAACAATAGATTTATGTGGAAAACCCTAACCAGGGAAAAACCACGATGAGGATGAACTCACATATATATGAATAACAACATTGAATATAGTAGGCTCATTGTCAGAAGGGCTCACTACACAAGAGAGAAGAAATGGTCACTTCCCAAAGGAATCACTGCCTGAAATAAATAAGAATATAAGAAGATTGTTACAAGGAGGTTCACTACCTCAAAGTAACATGAAAATCCACCACAACATCATCCACAATATTCAACTCACACTACCAGAAGGGCTCACTACACAAAAGAGAAGAAAGGCTCACTACCCAAAGAACTCATTGTCTGAAATAAATAAGAATAGAAGAAGATTGTTACAAGGAGGTTCAATAACTTAGAGCAACAGGAAAATCCACCACAACATCATCTGCAACCTTTAGCTCACACTACCAAAAGGGCTCACTACACAAAAGAGAAGAAAGGTTCACTTCCCAAAGGACTCACCATCTGAAATAAATAAGAATAGAAGAAGATTTTTACAAGGAGTTTCACTAACTCAAAGAAATAGGAAAATCCACCACAACATCATCTGCAACCTTCGAATCACTGCCTCCAACAACTTCAGACACACTGAAAATATAGACACCTTTTTCTCACTACATTTGATAGCCTTAGGCATTTAATCTCACACTTAGATCACCACACTTGATCACATTTGCATCTTTCTCATAACACATAACTCCAACAATTAAACTTTCATATAATCATTTGTGACCTCAAACAATCTTGTTTAGTTTAGCCTCAATGAAACACATGCACCTCAAATGTGAAACCAATAAATATGCCAACACCAAACACTTCCACAATGGAAATAAGTGAAGTCGGATCATGCCAAGGGTTAACTAAGACCCAAATCTACACTAAAAACCTTCACCACACTTCCACAAACAACAAATAACCTTCAAAATTAGTGCTAGCATGCTAGGTCAACCAAACCTATACTAACACTAACAAGCAACTACATACATGCCTCTCAAGGTCTGAAAACAACATATGGACCACAAAGAAACATCACACAACATACCTAAATATTCCAACATCATCATAATATTTTTTAATACTACCACAACCACCTGCAACTGAGAATACTTAACATCCTATCCAACCAACCACACTACTACAAACATACAACTCACTAACCAACCTTATAGAACAAATAAACACACAACACTCCAAGGGAAGATATGAAAAGAAAATATTAGAATGTTCCCAAATCCACAAGACATGAAATCTCAACATAGAGAAATGTGGAGAAATTCCATTTATCCTAGACAACCTTATTCATAGTCCAACATACCATCAAACACATCTTCCACTATCACATGATCCAAAACCTAAAACTCTAGATATAACACCTTAGAACACCTCTTATCAACTCATCCAAACTGCACAAGAACATCTTCAACCATGAAGAAATGTGGAGCACAACACAAAACACAAGTTTTTCACCTTGTACACTCTCTTATTTAATTTCTCAAAATCACTTGGAAACCAAGTGAACTAGCTACATCAACAACATCAAAAACACCTTCTCATCAAAACCACACTAGAGATTGAAAAAATCTCCCTAACACCAAAAATCTCCCCATCTATAACACTTTCTCAACACCAAACTAGAGGCTCGCATCAATGACAACACTAAGGACAACACAGTGCACCACTCTCCCTATTGACATCAATGGCAACATAAATATCCAACAATATCCCCCTTTGTAATTGATGACAAAACCAAATTAAAAAAACCATCAACAACAAAAGCAAAGTCAACACTACAATAGCAACACTAGCTCACAACAACAACCCCACATCAAGCATCTCTCCCCCTTACTAAGACATCTCTTATATTCAAACTTCTTTCTTTTCAGGCTTCACTCCCCCCTGTGTATTTTAGACTTTTCTCTCCCTCTAACATCAGTTATTTCCTTTACTCTCTCCCTCTATTTTTTAGACTATACACTCTCCCCCTTTGAAATCAATGGAAAATGGAAACACCTACATATTTCACTTTAGGAAACACCTGCAATTAACTCTCTCTCTCTCTCTCTCTCTCTCTCATTCTCTGCATTATTTTATCTTTACTGATCTCTCTTCTCCTTAGGGGCACAAGAAATTTCTCCCCTTGATTGCACCAAACAAAGACACTACTACCTAATTCCCCTGAGAGGTATCCTTTATTAGTCTAGGACCAAGAATGTATCTTGAATAGCTCACCCAAATAGATGCACTAACTTATGCATCTAGTTAAAAGGAGGGGAAATAACCCCAATTTTCTACCAAACATACTCAAATGTATCTTTTGGAAGAGACTTTGTGAAAATGTCTACTACTTGATCCTTTGTAGACACACACTCCAACTTCACTTCATTCTCTGCAACTTTCTCTCTTAGAAAGTGATACTGAATAGGGATATGATTTGTCCTTGAATGCATTACCAGATTTTTTTCAAATTCTGATAGCACTTGTATTATCACACAAGATAGAAGTAGGTTCATCATATGATACTTTGATATGCTTCAATTTCTATTTTATCCACAACACCTATGTGCAACAAGATGTTGCTACAATATATTATTCCTCTGCAGTAGACAATGGCACTAAATCCTACTCTTTACTCAACCAAGAAACCAATTTTCTTCCAAGAAAGAAAGCACCTCCACTTGTACTTATTTTTACATCTATACAACCTACCCAATTTGCATCTATATAAGCACTCAAAGAGAAATCAGTATCCGTAGGATACCATAGATCAAAGTCTAGAGTGCCTTTCAAATATTTGAATATTATTTTTACTATTTCCACAAGTGATTCTCTAGGATCTTCTTGAAATCTTGCCACATGACACATTGCATGTATGATATCCAGTCTAGTAGCAGTTAGATATAGCAGTCCACCAATATTTGATCTATACTTGCTCTGATTTGTCGTAGGAGATTCATCATTTTTTCTCAACTTACAACCAATAACCATGGGAGTACATATTGGTTTAGAATTCTCCATTTCCAAACTTCTTTAACATTTCCTTGATATAATGTGATTGTGAGATGAATATAACTTTATTAGATAGACTAATTTGTAGCCTAAGGAAGAAATCCATCTCCCCAAATATTGACATCTCAAACTCATTTTGCATCTCCTCTGCAAACTTCTTACACATTGATTCATTTCCTCCAAATATTATGTCATTAACATACACAACCACAATCAGGATTTGATCTCTCTCAACCTTGAAGTAAAGACTACTATCTGTAGTACCCTTTTGAATCCTTGTTGCAATAAGTACTTTTCCAATATTGCATACCAAGCTCTAGGAGCCTGATTGAGTCCATATAATGTTTTCTTCAACCTGTAGACTGTATTAGAATATTTTGATAATTGAAAACCTTTCGGTTGTTCAATACCTCATCTTCTAACTCACCATTCAAGAATGTAAACTTGACATTTATTTGATACACCTTGAAATCTTTATGTGCTACAAAAACCAAAAACATCCTAATGGCTTCCATTCTTGCCACTAGAGAAAAATTCTCTTCAAAATCTATTCCTTCCACTTATGAATAGCTCTTACACATAAGTCTAGTCTTGTTCCTGATAAATTCTCCATTCTCATTCAACTTATTCCCCAAAACCCAGTTAGTTCCTATCACATTCTTATTTGCTAGTCTTGAGGCCAATTCCCATGTTCGATTCTTCTCAATTTTCCTTAGTTCTTCCATAGATTTGATCCAAATCTCATCCTTGCATGCTTCAATTACCGTTTTAGGTTCTACTTTTTAGAGTAAACAAAAGTTTACATGTTACTCTATCATAGTGACTCTTCTTCTCTTCAACACACCTTTACTCTTATCTCCAATGATTTGATTTTCAAAATGATTCTTTTGCTCATACTTGGGATTCTTAGGATTCTTTTTTAGAGCTTCTTCCTCTTCCACTGCCATCTCTTTTTCTTTCTCTTCTTCTTCTTCTCTACAAGGAGTATCATCAAATTCATATCTCTATCAACACTAATCTCTTATGTGATTTTTCATCCACTTTGACACTTGCACTTTCAATCATATTATTTAGCCTTTTGTTATAGCACTAGAACATATTTCTCTTTGTAGAATATCCAAGGAAGATGCCTTCATCCGATCTTGCATCAAAATTTCCTAAGTTTTCTTCATCTCTCATAACATAAAATTTGGTTCCAAACACTCTAAAATATTTCACAGTAGAAGGTTTCCATACCATAGTTCATAGGGAGTCTTTGAATTGTTCACTCTTCCTTGTCCGCTATTAAGAATGTACACTCCACTATGAATTGCTCCTTTCCAATAGAATTTCGATAGATTTGCTTCCTTCATCATGGTTCTTGCTACTTCTTGAACTTTCATATTCTTCCTTTCCACAACTCCATTTTGTCGAGTCCTTGGAGCTGACAAATATCTCTTTATCCCATGATCTTCACAAAACATGTTAAACTCATTGGAGGTGAACTCACCACCTTTGTCAAACCTCAAACATTTGATTTTTCAAATCCACTTCATTCTCAACCATAGGCTTAAATGCTTTAAACTTATCTAGAGCTTCTGATTTTTATTTGAGAAATGTCACTCAAGTCATTCTTGAGTAATCATCAATTAACAACATAAAATACCTATCTCCTTGAGAGGTTATTTTGATAGGTCCACATATGTATGTATGCACCAACTCCAGGGGTCCTGTAGTAGAATGTCATTTAGTTCTTAACCTCTTCTTTGTCTTCTTTACAAACTAACACTCTTTGCAAATTGCATTGATAGGCTTAGTGATCTTTGGTAGATCTCTCAGAGCTTCAATAGAACTAATTTTTACTAGGTTTTCAAAATTGATGTGACCCATTCTTCTATGCCATAGCCAACTCTTATTGATTTGATACATAAAGCACTTAACACCACCACAATTGAGTTGATAAACGTTTCCTTCTACCCTTTTTCTTGTTGCAACCAATATTCTAGAGATCCATTTTTTGATTTGAAAACCATCATCCTATACCAAATTGTATCCTCTGCTACAAATTTTTCCTACACTAAGAAGATTATCTTAGAGACCCTTGACATAAAAAAAACATCATCTATTTTATGCTTACCATATAAAGTAATTGAAAAAAATTTGTAGATCTTAGCAGATATATCATCACCAAACATAACAAGACCACCATCATAATTTTAAAGCTCAACAGACTTACTCTTATCACCTATCATATTATTTGAGTATTTTTTGTCAATTATCCAATAGTTTCTTTCCTCTCTTGCATGAAAATTAAAAACATAGTTCCTTCAATACTATGACCTATTTAAAGCACTTTCCTTCATACATCTTTCAGGATCAATAGAGTTAGTTCTGATATTTAAAGCCATGAACAAGCATTCATGAATTCCATCATCTATATAGTTTGATTCTTCATCATCAAACATGCCACTATCTTCTTTAACATAATAACTCTTCTTGACAGATTTACCCTTATGATCTTTATGTCTTTCATTTACAACTTTGATTGGAAATTTAGAAGTATAATGACCTATCTTTCCATAATTGAAACACTTAAAGGGTAACTTACCTCTATATTTGACAATGCCCTTTTTCAATCTCCTTACAAATTTTGCTTCTAGTTCATCAAGATCATCTAGACGAAATTCATTGTTCTCTTTCTTGCTGAAATAAAAATAATTTCTTATCTTGGAGCATCTTGGTCAAACTCCCTTAATTCAAAATTAGTTAAAGCACCAAACATTTGATCTCTAGAATATTTATCCAAATTCTGAGCTTTCTCAATAGCAGAAAATTTAACACTATAAGCTTTAGGAAGAGTTCTCAATAACTTTTTCACAGCTTCTCTTTCCTCTAGCTTTCCACCAAGACCATCGATTGTTGGTATGTGGCGACTGATCATTCTATACTGTACACTCTTCATGTATCCTCGCTGGGGTTCAGGGCCGGGCCTCGGGCGGTGGTTCGGGGGCGGTAGCCCCCAAGAAATTTTTTGTCCTGCTTTTTCGCGAAATTACCGAAAAAGGGAAAAATCATAAAAAGGGAAAAAACCTCGATTTTGTATAATCCTAATTTATAAAGGGTTTGGGATAGAGTTATAGTATCATAAGAAACAAGCGATTATTCGCGATATTACAATAGGGTTTTGCACTGGTTAATAATATCATTGGATCGCTGCGGTTTGGTGGATGTAGCCCACATTGGGTGAACCACGTTAAATTCTCCGTGTTAGTTTTATGTGTGTTTTATTTCTGGTTTATTTGATAAAATCTGTATTTAGCTTTTAGATATTTGCCTTTGAAAACCTAACAAGTGGTATCAGAGCGGGTTGTTTTCGATTATCGTTTGCAGGAAAGTCTCACGGTTGAGTGGGAGTCTCATGGTTAAGTGGGAGCAATGGTAGACGAGGGTAAGATGAAGGTTGATAAGTTCAATGGGCAGAACTATCAATTATGGGAGATGCAGATGGAGGACTATCTCTATCAGAAGGATTTATGGCGGCTATTGGAAGGGAAAACCAAGAAACCCACATCAATGACGGATGAGGACTGGGATATTTTAGACAGAAAGGCACTTGGCAGTATTCGCTTATGCTTGGCACAATCAGTGGCGTTCAATATCACAACAACAAAGACAATTCTAGAGTTGATGGAAACCCTAGCAAAGTTGTATGAAAAGCCTTCTGCTCCGAATAAGGTATTTCTTATGAAGCATTTATTTAATATGAAAATGGTAGAAGGTGGATCAGTTACTGATCATTTAAAAGGGGTCAATATAGTTACCAGTCAATTAACTTCTGTAAAAGTAAACTTTGATGAAGAAGTTAGGGCTCTTTTGATTCTGTGTTCTTTGCCTGAAAGTTGGAATAGCTTGGTAATGGCTGTTAGCAATTCTATTTCTAGTTCAAATACATTGAAATTTGATGATGTTGTTGGTGTTATTTTGAGCGAGGAAATTCATAGGAAAAGCTCAAGTGGAACATCCACATCAGGCAGTGTTTTGAATGCAGAAAGTAGGGGTAGAACAAAGGAGAGAAGAAACAATTACGGAAGTCATGGGAAGTCATGAGGAAAATCAAGTTATAGAAGGTCCCAATCTAGAGACAAGAGGGATTGCTGGTACTGTGGTAAGCCAGGTCATTTAAAGAAAGATTGTTGGTCTCGGAAAAATAAAGAAGGAGACGAAAAGGAAGGAAATAAAGAGGCAAATGTGGTAAGTAATAAATCTGATGAGGATGCTTTGATTCTTTCTCTTGACAATGTTGATGATTCTTGGGTGTTAGATTTAGGGGCTTCATTTCATGCTACGCCCCATAGAAATTATTTTCTTGATTATGTCCAAGGGGATTTTGGGCTGGTTTATTTGGGAGATAATGAACCCTATCAGATTGTTGGAAAGGGAAGCATCAAGATTAAGTTGCAGAATGGGAATCATTGGCTACTACATGAGGTAAGGCACGTTCCAAAGCCAAAAAGAAATTTAATTTCAGCAGGGCAACTAGATGATGAAGGTTGTGTTGTTACATCTAGTGATAAAAATTGGAAGGTTACAAAAGGTGCCTTAGTGGCAACAAAAGGTGTGAAAGTAGGCACCTTATATCTTTGTACAGGTCATACTATTCCTTCTACTTTAGCTATTGCAGATAAAAATCAATGTTCAGGAATAGTTGTTGAAGTTCAGCAGGAAGAAAATCAGATAGTTGCTGTGAATTCTAAATCAACACTATGGCATAACAGACTTGGTCACATGAGTGCAAAAGGTATGAAAGTACTTCATTCAAAGAATGCTTTACCAGGTCTAAAATGTGTTAATATGGATTTCTGTGAAAGTTGTGTGTATGGCAAACAAAAGAAGGATGAGAAATTGGAGCTTGTGCATACGAATGTATGGGGACCAGCTCAGGTATCTTCTCTCAGTGGCTCTCATTATTATGTCACATTCATCGATGATGCAACTAGGAAGGTATGGATTTATTTCATTAGGCATTTGAAACTTTTAAAAAATGGAGAAGCTTGGTTGAGAATGAGACAGGTAAAAAGTTGAAATGTCTCAAATCTGATAATGGTGGTGAGTATTGCAGCAAAGAGTTTGAAGATTATTGTTCCTCTAATGGTATTCATAGGCAGAAAATGGTTCCAAGGACTCCACAGGAAAATGGAGTGGCTGAGCGTATGAATAGAACAATAATGGAGTGTGTACGAACTATGAGATTGCATGTTGGGTTGCCTTTAAACATGTGGGTAGAGGCTGTAAATATCGCTTTTTATTTAATTAATAGAGGTCCTTCTAATCCTTTGGGTTGTGGTATTCCAGAGGAAGCATGGAAAGGTAAGAAGGTAAGTTATTCTTTTCTGAAATCCTTCGGTTGTGAAGCATTTGCACATATAGATTCTGAAAATAGAACCAAGCTTGATGCAAAATCAAAGAAATGTATATTTGTTGGATATGGCATAGATGAATTTGGTTATAGGCTTTGGGATTTTGAAAACAAGAAAATTGTGAGAAGCAGGGATGTCATATTCAATGAGAAAATGTTGTACAAAGATCTATTGCAGCAGCATGAGAAGAAAGAACAGGATTATGCAGTGCTGGATGATATTACAAACACCAATGTTCCAGTGGTTCCTCATGCTCCGCAACAGCAACAACAAGAAATACCCCAAACTCCAGTGAATGTTAGGCGATCTTCAAGGTTAAGTAGACCTCCAAAAATATTTTCTCCCTCTTTGTACTCTATTCTATTAATTGATGTTGGTGAACCAGAATGTTATCATGAAGCTATGCAGGTGGATACCAAGGTTCAGTGGGAGCATGGAATGGAAGAAGAAATGGACTCCTTGCTGAAAAATCAGACTTGGGAATTATGCAAGTTGCCTGGAGGTAAAAAGGATTTAGCAAACAAATGGGTTTATAGGATGAAAGAGGAGGATGGAGGTAAGAAAAGTTTTAAATCCAGATTAGTTGTAAAGGGATTTGCACAGAAATAGGGTATTGATTTTGATGAAATATTTTCTCCAGTTGTTAAAATGACCTCTATTCGTACTGTGTTAAGTATTGTGGTTGTTGAAGATTTGCATTTAGAATAGCTTGATGTTAAAACTGCCTTTCTCCATGGTGATTTGGAAGAGGAAATTTATATGGAACAGCCACAAGGATTTGAGGTCAAAGGTAAGGAGAAACTAGTGTGCAGATTGAAGAAAAGCTTATATGGCTTGAAGCAAGCACCTCGACAATGATATCCTAAATTTGATAGTTTTATGGCTGAGCAAGGTTATAATAGGTGTAATTCAGACCATTGTGTTTATTTTAAGATGCTAGGTGAAGATAGCTACATTATTTTATGTTTATATGTTGATGATATGCTTGTAGCGGGGTCTAACATGGATCACATAAAGGAGTTAAAACAACAGTTAGCAAATTCATTTGCTATGAAGGATTTGGGGGCAGCAAAACAAATCCTTGGTATGAAGATTACAAGAGATAGGAAAAATAGGAAATTGTTTTTATCTCAAGTTGATTATGTTAAAAAGGTGTTGCAGAGATTTCATATGGAGAATGCAAAAGCTGTCAGCACACCTTTGCCCAGTCATGTAAAATTGACTAAGGATATGTGTCCAAAGACACAAGAGGAGGAAGAAAAAATGTCCAAAGTACCATATGCTTCAGCTGTAGGTAGTTTAATGTATGCCATGGTATGCACGAGACCAGATATTGCACATGCTGTAGGAGTTGTTAGCCGGTATATGAGTAATCCAGGAATTGAGCATTGGAATGCAGTAAAATGGATTCTCAGGTATTTGAGAGGTACACCAGATAAACATTTATGTTTTGAGGGATCTAATACAGATTTAAAAGGCTATGTTGACTCAGATTTGGCAGGGGATATTGATACCAGGCGGAGTACCACAGGTTATGTATTTATTGTTGGTGGGACAACAGTAAGTTGGATATCTCAATTGCAAAAGGTGGTTGCTTTATCCACCACAAAGGCAGAGTATGTGGCTGCAACAGAGGCAGCAAAGGAGATGATATGGATGCAATTTTTCATGGAAGAGTTGGGAAAACAACAGGCTGAAAATTACTTGTTCACAGACAGCCAGAGTGCTATACATCTTGCAAAGAATTCTACCTTGCACTCTAAAACCAAACACATACAGTTGAGGTATCATTTCATTTGGTCAGTGTTGGAGGATGGATAAGTAAAGCTAGAAAAGGTACATACAGATGTAAATCCAGTGGATATGTTTACTAAGGCGGTGATAAGGGAGAAGCTGAGCTCCTCTTCAGCTTCGGTTGGCCTTCAAGGTTGAATTAAAGTATAAGAAAGCAGCAGGGTCCAAGGTGCTTATTTCCAGTGGGAGCTGTAAGTGCAGCGGTGTCGTCCAGGTTCAGTCTCCAAGTGGGAGATTGTTTAGGTGTGGAGCTTGATCAGTCTCCAAGTGGGAGATTGTTGGTATGTGGTGACTGATCATTATATATTGTACACTCTTCATGTATCAAAAAAAAATTTGTCTTGCTTTTTCGCGAAATTACCGAAAAAGGGAAAAATCATAAAAAGGGAAAAAACCCCGATTTTGTATAACCCTAATTTATAAAGGGTTTGGGATAGAGTTATAGTATCATAAGAAACAGGTGATTATTTGTGATATTGTAATAGGGTTTTGCACTGGTTAATAATATCATTGGATGGCTGCGGTTTGGTGGATGTAGCCCACATTGGGTGAACCACGTTAAATTCTCTGTGTTAGTTTTATGTGTGTTTTATTTCTGGTTTATTTGATAAAATCTACATTTAGCTTTTAGATATCTACCTTTGAAAACCTAACATCGATGACATTGATAATTTCATCCACTTTGAGCATGTAGCTTCAAATATCTTCATCTTCTAACATCCTTAGGGTTTCAAATTCGGATTTGAAATTTTGTATCTTTGCTTGCTTGACCTTATCATCTCCTTCATAAATTCTCTCCAACTTTATCCAAATCTCTTTAGCAGTCTTGAGACATCACCTTCACAAGTTTTGAATTATAAATCCCACTCAAGATAGAATTCCTTGCTTTGCCATTATTCTCATAATCCTTGATGTCATCATCACTTTTTAGAGGAGTAGTAGGCATAGTGTATTCATTTTCAACTGACTTCCAAACACCAAATCCTAAAGAGACAAAAAAGGCTTCCATCCTGGATTTTTAGAAATAATAATTTGATCCATCAAACATAGGAACCTTGATAACATTCCTGTGTACCATCCAGATATACCTCAAATGGTTAATCTTCTTCCAAGGAACCACAAATCTAATACCAATTGTTAGACACACATGACAACTGAGAGGGGTGAATTAGTTGTACATTAAAATCATCAAACCCTCATAAATCCTTAAACCCTTATTAACTTTTAGATCCTTATTAAACATCAACAAAAAGTAAGCATATGAAACATCAACACAACAACACCATACACAAGAGAACACTAGATTTATGTGGAAAACTCTAATCAAAGAAAGACCATGGTGAGGATTAACTCACATATATATGAATAAAAACACCGAATATAATAGGCTCACTACCCAAAAGAGAAGAAAGGCTCACTGCCAAGGGCTCACTACCCAAAGGACTCACTATATGAAAGAAAGAAGAATAAAAGAAGACTATTAAAAGGAGGTTCACTACCTCAGAGCAATAGTGAAATCCACCACAACACCATCTTCAACCTTCAACTCACTATCTCCAAGAACTTTAGGTACACTGAAAATGTAGACACCTTCTATTCACTGCATCTGGTAGCCTTAGGCATTTAAGCTCACACTTAGATCACCACACTTGATTAAATTTTCATCTTTCACACAACACACAACTCCAACAATTAACCTTGCATATATATCCTTCATGACTTAAAACAATATTTTTTATTTTAGCCTCAATAACACATATGCACCTCAAACATGAAACATATTATAGTGATGGAAAATGTACTCCTTTACATTTTCTCACTTTTTTTTCCTCCCCTTAATTAATTGAACTTAATTAAGCCTTTAATTGACCCAATTATGAATTGAAAAGCCTAATTAATTGCATTTTTTGAAAGAGAAACCCACATTTAATTAATTCCTACACTTAATTACACATCTTGGAGATTGTGTGTTCTATGCTTAAGGCCTAGGACCTATTCACCTAAGGGAAAATGGGTCCCCATCAAGCATTAGAACCCAATTTTTAATATGTTTTTGGTAGCATTTGTATGATACAAATTCAAATTTTAAATATCAGACATGTAATGTTTAATTGTTGATAATTTAAGGAAATCGCCTATAAATACATAGTTTTTTTATCAATTCAAGTTAGAAGTCTAAATTTGCAAATTTCACAAGAGTCAACATTATTATCAAATTTGTTCAAGAGAATATTTACTAGTCATTTATTGCAGCATTAATATCTCAAGCATCATGTCAAAGTCATTTTCATTCAAGCATGTTTTTGGTGCTAGCATTGTGATGTAGGTTTCAAAAATTCAAGTCAAGCATACAATCAATCCATTCATGCAAGATCAAGATCTTAGAGAGATGTGTTAGAATTTAGTCCTCTAAGGATCTCCATTCAAGGGTCCAATGATTTGTGACATAGCATTGTTCATTCATCATTATTTCATTTCAAGTTTGAATTACCAAACTAGGTTTTGAACAAGGAAAAATCTTATACACCAAAAAAAATCAATTTCTCTCTCTTGCATATGTGCAAATCTTAGGTTGAAGAAAGGATTGAAGTTGAAGATCTAAAAATTAAAAAATTGAAAAGTTGTCACAAAAAGTTGTCAAGGCCATAGAAGCTCAAATCCAATATTTATTTTTGACTTTTTTGCAGTGAAACCTAGGGGAAAAAGCATCTTAGATCCATCTCCAAAGGCTTTTGAAAATTGACGAAATTTTTTGTACAAGGACCCATTTTCCATTTTTGGATGACCAAGAATCACTTATGGAACACATGGCTCCATAAGAAAACAAGTTGTGTTATGCTCGATGTCCCTAAAAAATACACTCACAAGGGCTAGTGCAATTCAGTATACACTATGTGACCTCCCAAGAAAGTGAGAAACACACACTAAGTCAGTATGTACCCACAAAAAGGTGCCTGATGGGAAATTCATGCAAATTCTACAAGCTCCCATACATCAACCATACCAAAATTTATACTCCCTGATAAATTTTGATAAGGTGCCACAACATGATCAATATGATAATATGCTAATGCTATACTAAGTTCAACTTCAGTGAGCAAAGTGAAGCAAGATGTCAAACAAAAATCACCTCAGGGGGTTAAAATAAATAATGCCAAAAATAAAAGAATGACAATTTCAATAAAATAATGCCAATGTAATGATCACACTTCCTAGGAGATGGATGATATAATCACTAAGAAGGGACATGCAAACAATGAACGAGATACAATATTCCCCCACTTAAAATATCAACATACTTGTTATGTTGGTATTTTAAGTAGAAAGAGAGAAAGAGAGGATCCTTCGAAAGAATGCAAACCTCCCAAAAACAAGTTATCCTTGTCCCCCAATCATAGAGATAAAGACAACCACCAAGAACTATCATGTTGCTTCCAAGAGAAATATGGTTGCACCTAAAATTGTACCACCATGAATGACAATGAGCAAGACACATAAAGCTACCAGTGCCACATATTGATGAGCAACATGATAGGATGATAACCGTTATCAAAATTTAGAGGGAATAGGTGCATTGACATAAGGAAGAGCACCACAATCCTTAAGATGTTGAATTATATTACTCAAAGCCTTACATTCATTGGTAGAATGACCATGAACTCGATGATATGCACAAAATGAACTTTTATTGTAAAATTTATTTCATGTTCTTGGAGGGAGAGATATCAAGCAGGCTTGGAGAAGCCTCGATAAGGTACCATCTTGATCAATGGTATAAGATGTGTATTTCTTTTGTGAAAGATATATTTATTACTTACTACAAGGTGTCATACATACACAAGACTCTCTAGGATGCGAGATTTTTTACTCTCCCTTAAAGGAGGGTGTAAAATATAGGGAACCCCAATCATTACTAAGACATGTGTTTGAAGATGTCCTAGGAGTGTTTTGTGTGATGGAATTGATATTGAGCGAAGGTTTCTTTGATGCTTTCGTTTCTTTCGAAGGACAATAACTGAGACCACTATTTGTTTCTTGTGTGTTAGGCTCTATAGGGACAAACATACCTTATTCTCTAGCACCACATCCTTTTCCATTATATCCAAGTTGTTTCAAAAGCTCACAACCTCTTCCATAAATTTTTTCAATTTCTTTTGGATTTGGTGGTTTCTCATGATCACACTCATCATATGTGGATGTATAATTTGTGTTTTCCTCTTCTTTGCTAAAATTTGTGGACTCAAATGTGTTTGATGACTCTACTTGTGTGGATATTATGTCATCTTCTTTCTCTTTACCTGATTTGTGTGTAATATTTTATTCTCTTCTCCCATGAATGTAGGTGTGAAATCCAATGAAAAATAATCATCATCCAATATCTTTGTTACTTCTTCAATATTCTTCTCTTTTTATTCCTCTTGCATGAGTTCTACTTTTGAAGTTGGTATCAATGTTTTGAAAGGACTTTCCTTATCTTTCTCAAATATGTAAACAACTTTCTAGGTGAGGGTTAGCCTTGATTGTATAAACCTTGTTGTTATAGACATATTTCATTAAAAAATGAAGAGTTGAAGGTACCCCATTAATTTCATGAATCCAAGGTCTACCCAAGAGAATATTATATGAAAGATTATTGGTCATGACATGAATAGGATTTTGTAGTGTGACCTTTCCAACTCTAATAGGAAACATTGTCACACCAAGTGGTTGTCTACCCACATTATCAAATCCACAAATAGATAAAGAATCTAGTTCAATCATAGTTGTGTCCACTCCAATATTATCTAAAATGTTTACACTACACAAATTAAGAGTTGAAACATTGTCAATGAGAGCTTATTTTATCCCAAACTTATTAATGAAAACCATTACCATGAAAGCCTCATTTTTTTTTATACTTCTATTGGAGGTAACTCATCTTTATGGAATGTAATGTCTAAGTTGACCAAGTTCATACCTTGAATTAGGGTTTCTACATCATTTGGTTGATCACTAGGAGAGATAACAACTTTTTGTAAAGAATTTTGAGGCATGTTATGATAATTAGGTGAAGATTGAATCAAATCCCATAAGGATATCTTAGCAGGAGTGTTGTGAAGTTGTTCTACAAGATCATACTCCTTTCCACTATGCAAAGAAGAATGAGGAGCACTAGGAAATATAGGTTGAAGAAGTGGTAATGAAGTAGGTATGGTTTGTGGTTGCCTATTTTTACTTGTGTTGCATGTATGAGCAATGGTATTATAACTTGGTTGTTGCAAAAAATTGTGACTAGTGAGTTGCCTTTCAAAGTTTAAGATAGCTCCTAGAGATTGTGGTTGGTGTTGTGGTGGTCCTATGATAATAATTGGCTTAGGAGATGACTTGTGAGGTACAATAATTAATGGAATATTAGGATTTCCAATGATTGGAGGACTCTTAGGATGTCCAATGATTAAAGGACTCTTAGGAGGACTAATAATCAAGGGAGATCTAATGTTTAGAACCTCAACAAACTTATCCTTATTTTGATGGTATTTTAGCGAAGTGGAGTCTAATGTCACCTCATCATATTCATCTAAGGAATCCACATTACTATTGTTTGAAATACATGTATCAATTCTATCATTGTCTTGCACCATGATATATTCCCTAGTAGTAGAGTTTTTAGGAGAGGAGAAAACTATATTTTTGTGACATTCAATGGTTGGATCTTCTAAAATTACTTCATCACAAGTATGAGAGATATAAATGGTTGGATTTATTGATTATCAATTATTTCATCCTCTTTTTCAATAATGTATTCTCAAGTAGGATAAGAGAAACAAATAGGATTCCCATGGCTCTCAATGATGGGTTCCTCTAACACTAAAATATCTTCTTCACAAATATGAGAGATATTGGAAGAAAGAAAAACTTGGTTGTCATGATTGTCTATTATTTTATTCTCTTTCACTAAATTATTTTCACACATGGGAGAGGGATCAATGAAAAACAAGAAAAGAGGAGAAATGACTTCATATTCATATGCTTGTAACAACAATTTCTTAGAGTATTCAACAAGATCTGAAAATAGAACATGAAGTATGACAACAAGAGACTTTTGTAATGAAAACATGATGTAATTATTGTTCTATAGATCTGAAATGCAATATTTTTTCCCATTTTTCAATGCCTAAACTAAATGGATGATTAGAACTAATGCATAAAATAGAAATTCCTGAAAAACTGCTAGACTGAAATAATGGTTTACCAATGGATCTGGGAAGTACAAAGGACCAAAAAAATTCCTAGAAAAGATGGTTTTGATAGGCCCTCAAGGAATCATTTTCCCAAGGGTGAATGGGTCCTTGTACAAGGTTTAAAAAAAATGAAAAATGCAATTTTTGAGTTATTATTTGTGCTTTTTGTTCCAGGTTGTAACCTGTAGTTTTTGTGATAAATTTTTCCAGATTTTGGTGTCTTAATGAAAGTGCAATTAATGACTAATAGTGAACAAAGTGACACTTTTTGAAATGCAATTTTGACTCAATTTTCTAATGTACATGACTAAAAATATACTAATATGCAAGTATAATGCAAAAACAATGTAATGTGCATGCAATTGTTTTGAATTTTTTCAAATTTTAGACAATGCAAAATGAAAGTTTAAAACCCTATGTGAGATGTGATCTAATGCAATTTTGACAACCCTAGATAAAATTCAAACTAATGTAATGCAATGAAAAGTAGTGCAACTCCTAGATCTAGGGTTTTAATGAACTCCAATTTCAAAATTTTAGATATTACAATGTTGGGTTCACCAAAATGAAATGAAGAAAAATAGGGTGAAAAATGATGATAAAATGAGATGGGGGTAAATGGGATAATGCACTTATCTTTCTAATTTCATTAGGAAAAAGAGATCCCAAAAGGTAAGATTTACTTTCAACCCTTAGGTGAGTCAACCTTAATGGAGATATTTTGTTTTCCTTATGAAAAGATGGGGTAAACTCTATCTGAACAACACTTTGGGGAGAAAAATAAAATAGTAAATGAATTAAATTATGTAATGTGAAACTTGAATCATCAATTTAAAGCATAAATGTTTTGGAAAAATCAAAATTCTAGAAGATATGAGAAGGATAAGACGTCATGCACCTATCACCAAAATTTGTTGTTGAGTGTCCTCTTAAGATAGATTTTCCCTAGGGCGAATGGGTCTTGCTACAGGGATTCAAAATCTAATTTCACAGTTCTCTGCTCCTATATCTACACTCCTGATAACTTTGTAAAACTACACTTTTGATCAATCTTCAATCCTTCTTCACTTGTAAATCTACACATACAAAGAGAGGGAATTTTTTTTATTTTTGGTGAATTGGGGTTTACCTTGGTCAAACCCCATTTTGGTAATTAAACCTTGAAATTAAGTGAAACATGAGTAGAAGGAATGATGAATAAACAATGCTATGAACTGCAACTCAACAAAACCTTGAATGGAGATCCTTAGAGGACTGAAGTATAACACATCTCTCCAAGGTCTTGATCTTGCATGAAATGGTTTGATTGGATGTTGATCTTGATGCTTGATTTGATGCTTGAATGCTTGAAACCTACATCATAATGTTAGCTCCAAAAGCATGCATAGATGCAAATAACTTTGACATGATGCTTGAGATCTTGAATGTTGATGTAGAAGACTAATAAATCTACTCTTCAATGATCTTAACAATAACATTTTCTCTTGTGAAAGTTTCCCTCTTTTTAGATGTTTTGAATTGATAAAATAACTATATTTATAGATGATTTTCTAATTTCTCGACAATTGCAACTTAAATTAGGATCATTAAAATACCACCAAAAACATATTTTAAATTGGGTTATGAAATCTAAAGGGGACCCATTCGCCCTTGTGCAAATGGGTCCTAGGTTCTAAATCCAAGACACAATTTTCAAGGTGTTTAATTTGATGTTTGCAATTCTTTAATATAGGTTCCCCTTTCATAAAATGAAATTAATTAGGTTTTTAAATGCATAATTGGGTCAATTAGAGGCATAATTAAGTCTAATTTAATTAAGGGACCCAAACATAGTGTGAAAATGTAAAAGAGTACATTTTCAACACTACAATTACATTCATCAAGATGAGTTACCTCCATTAGAAGTGCATAAACAAAATGAGGCTTTGATGATAGTGGCTACTATTAATAGACATGGAATAAAAATAACTCTTATTGATAATAGTTCAGCCCTTAATGTGTGTGGTGTAAACCTTTTGGATAAGATTGGAGTGGATGAGACTAAAATTGAAACTAATTCCTTGTTTATCCATGCATTTGATAATGTGGGAAAATAATCACTAGGTGTGATAACATTACTTGTCAAAGTAGGAAAGGTGAGATTACAAACTCCTATCCATGTCATACCTCAAGATCTCTCATACAACCTTCTTTTGGGTAGACCATGGATTCATGAAATGAATGGGGTACCTTCAACTCTTCATTGTTTAATGAAGTATGTCTATAACAACAAGATTTATACAATCAAGGCTCACCCTCAACTAGAAAGTCGTTTGCACACTAAGAAAAACAAGGAAAGTCCTTTGAAAATATTGATACCAACTTCAAAAGTAGAACTCGTGTAGGAGGAAGAAAAAGAGAATAATATTGAAGAAGTCATAAATCTATTGGATGATGATTGGGGTTTCATTGGATTTCACACCTACATTCATGGGAGAATGCAATACTACACACAAACAAGGAAAAGAGAAAGAAGCTGACATAATATCAACACAAAAGGAGTCATCAAAAGCATGTGAGTCCATAAATTTTAGAAAAGAAGATGAAAACACAAATTATACATCCACATATGATGAGTGTGATCACGAGAAACCACCAAATCCAAAAGAAATGGAAAAAAATAATGGAAGAGGTTATGAACTTTTGAAACAACTTGGTTATAATGGAAAAGGATGTGGTGCTAGAGAACAAGGTATCTGTGTTCTTATAGAGCCTAGCACACAAAAAAAAACTAATGGTCTTGGTTATTGTCCCTCAAAATAAATGAAAGCATCAAAGAAACATTCACTTAATATTGTTGGAAAATGTGCCTCAACTTGCTGGCTTGAACCTCTGTTAAGGACAAGAATGAGTGCTTAGTGTTGGCAGTTTGTTTCTATCAGTGGAACTCGATCGGTAGTCTAAACGATAGAACAATAAACACTGTATCAGTGTGACCTGGGGTCATCGAAGGAACTCTTCACCGGGCTATGTCGATGGTCCGATGGCAAAAAAAAGTGACTTGGATTCTGATGGTAGTGGGGACCATAGCAAAAAGGTGATCCTGATCTATGTTGCAATGTGATTAATCCAATGGTGCTCGTTTATTCTGCACTCCTTTGTGGTGAGGACCGATAGACTTTTGTGAAGCAAGTGGAATTGACTAAGCATTTGACACTTGCCGGCTTAATTAACGGTGCGTGTTAGTCACGTGCCTCTTGTAGTGGGTCTCGAGTGACTGATGAGGGGTGTGCCAGCTTCGAAAATGTGTCATTGTGTTAAGCCTTTACTAGGAGACTTATTAGGAATATTGTAGATTCATTTTTTATTCTTCGAAATTACTCAAAGCAGTGTACACGTGTCTTGGTGAACTTTGGCAGTTTGGCGATCAAACGACTACCACCATACTATGGTGGCCATTAGGCCATGCCATGGTAGTACGATGTGTACACTTCCATACTATGGTGGCTCTGACTATGGCGAGCGATAGCCCAATAGGTGGAGCTCGGGGCACAGTTGGTCGGTCTGACTCGATAGTCAAGGTGATGGATGAATGGTGTGTTGACATGTGGCACAATGCCATTTTTTTATTTTACATCATTGTTGTAAATCAATGATTAATTGGCCAAAATATTTATTCTTTGAAAGCGATATTTTTGCATTAAATGTTTATTCTGACCCAGTACAGATATGATATTATTCTTGGCAACCATTTAATTTTGGGCGGCCCGATGCGTGTTGCAGGGCGGTGCAATCAAAGATGAGGGAAGCTTGTCGGTGGGGTAATTAAATACCTTGGTAGTTATTGGGGATGATATTTGAGAAGTTACAAAGTGTGTGTGTGTTCGAATGGTATGCATAGAGCATTGTAACCATGAAAATAGAGACACACAGAACATAAAAAGATGTGAACCTGTGGTGGTCGTTAGGCTAGGCTGGCCGAGAGGCTGGCAGAGAGAGTCCACTGGTGAGATGAAATGAATCTGCACTGTATGTGAGAATAATGTAATAGTGTGAGGATTTTTTTTTGTGTTGTTTCCTGTATTCTCCAGATGGAACAAGATGTAACTCATGTAAAGGCTATTAGCTTGAGATTGTATTGTAACTCTGTCTGTTGTTGAATAATACAATGGCTTGATCTTTTGGAGGGTGGGGTTTTTTTACCTGAAAGGGTTTTCCCCACGTATATTTGTGTGTTCATTAGTTTATCTTCCATGTTGTTAGGTTCTGTGTTTTGAATCTATGTATGCGTTGAATCTGGTTTTGTCTGCATGTACTTTTCTCAGAAGGATAAATGGGAGAAAACAACTGTGCCTATTTTTGCTTTATGGCCTAGTAGTTTGTGTCTTTGAGGTGATTTGAAGAAAATAAAATCACTAAAGGCACTGTTCTTCTTAGATGTTTCATTCTAATTTGACCCATATTTTCCCAACAAGTGGTATCAGAGCCTTCTTTTAGATGCTGGTTATGGGTATTTCTCTTATGAAGATTTCTTAGTTTGTCAGGCTTGAGGAAATCTAGAGGAATCGAATGATGCTTGATACTCTAATGAGTAAAATTCTTTGCTCTCTTGAGATAACACACAACGTGAAAGACATTAATGATGGAGAATTTGGAGTTGATCATATTGTGATGATGTGGTCTGAGGCTCCTGGCTGGCAGCAAATGATCCTGATGCAAGGGATGTGATTTTATGCTTATGGTTGTGTTGCAGTAGAGCATGGTTCATACTGGGTTTCTATGTGAGGGGATCTCTAATGGTATGGATATTCTTGGGTTGTTATTCAACCATTGGAGTATTGTGCTTGTGTTGGGTGTTCTGACTTGGCATTGAAGGTGTTGTTCATTGCTACCCTAATTGCATAAAGGCTATGAAGTTGATATCTGGGTGGTCTAAAAACTTTTGAATAGCCTGGCTCTCTCATATGCTTGTGCATGATTTTGGTTTTGGAATTGGTCTAAAATGGGCTTGGAGTTCCTATAATACTTATATCTTGTACTAGCATGTTTCAATTTCATGTTCTTTGGCTCTGAAGGTTTTCTATAGATTTTCCTAAAAAGTCTATGATGCATATTCATGTTATTTTTCATTCTTCTGGTTAACCATGATGGTTGTGTATAGAATCTCAGGTCATCTAGATGTGTAGTGGATATGGATGTGCATGGGTGATCTGGAAACATGGTGGTTTTGCAAGTTTTGCATGGTCAAGGAAAAATTGTGGTTATGTGGAGTCATTGTTAAGCTATTTCCTAGACCCTGGCTTTTGGGGTGTGACTGGATGAGATAGTTGTAGTTCAACATGGTCTTGAGGAGGTGTGATTTCTTCTCTACATGGGAGTGTTGGTATGTGATTTGTCACTCAACATTCTTGTGGTTTTGCTTGTTGGTTTCTTAGACTATGATTCTTGAGTTGTGGATGTGACTGGCAAATCGGATCTATTTTTGATCTGGTGTTTGAGTCATGTTTGTCTACATTGTTGTTCTCTTTGAGATCTCAATTTTGTAGTTTCCTTTACGATGATGGGTGTGCATTGTTTTTGTGATTAATCTTTGAGTTATGCGGTTGGTGGATTAGCTACCCATTGGCTATAGTGAGATAACTTGGAAGTGGACTATCTATATCCGCGAGGTTGCTTCAGTGGTGGTGAAGATCTATTAGCTGACCTTGTTTATGGTCACTTGTGAATTGGCGTGGTTGCTTCTAGATGAGAGGATGGATGGCGTTGAGTACTTGAATAGTATATTATGGGAACCTGTAGCATGTGTATCATGATGTCATGGAGAGCTTGATACACATTATAGTGTAAGCTTTTGACAATGATGGTGTGGTCTACGTAGTTTGGAGATCTTGGTACTGTTTGGAAATTGTTGTCAGATGGACATGTTGTCAATTGTACCTGGAGGTTTTTCAGACCATCAAATGTTTGGTCATGATGTTTGGAAAGCTCAGATGTCATGGTTCAGTGGGAGCTTTAGTAGTGACTATGGATTCATTATTTGGTGGTGAATGATCTTCTTGGGTGTTGCAGATGTTACTAGGAGGGATTCTTAGATCTTGTTGCTGCAGAAGAGTTCTTTCATATTAGCAGGAATACTAGTTGAGGATGTACAACATCTTGAAACCATGGAGGACATTTGGAGTCTTTGGCTGAGATGTTGGTGGTGCTTGATAGGTGATGTTGGTTTAGAGTTTGTTTGCTTGATGTCATGCATACTCTTTCTTGAGCATTAGAGTTTTGGCATGTTGCATTGCTCTTGAGACCATAGTTTGTTCACTTGAAGCATGGTATCTCCTAAGGGGGATGAGTATATCATGATGTCATGATAAGTTCTTGTTATCAGATGTTTGGAGCTTTGACAATGGTCTGGTAATTCTCTATGTTTTGAGTACATTGGTCTTATGGTTGAGAATTTTTTTGTAGTGTAGAAGTGCAATTTGGAGTTTAGCATGAGATGATCGGTTGATGGTGCTCATGGATACATGGAGAATGAGGTGAGGCTGTGTTTTTTTATGAGATGAGAAAGGTGTTATTTTCAGCTGAAAGTTTGAGTATTCTACACCTTGGTTGAATGTGAGTTCAGAAGAGACCAATGAGGAGATTGCTCTTGGATGAGTCACGGTGGCTTGTATATCATGGGGGAGCATCTTGATGAGGTAAAAATAACCTCATTATAATAAAATCTAGAAAGCTTACTTTTGCTAATTCAATCCTAAGCATGTGCCAATTTATTAAACTTTAGAAGAAGTAATTACTTATTTTAAGGAAAATTATGCTTTCTTTCTTTCTTTTTATCAATTGAGGAAATTGTCCAAAGCAGGTTTAATGGGTTGATTTAAGCATTTTTGTAGGGACTAATAGGTCATCATGCGGTTGTTGCATAAGTTTAGCCAGAATGTGCCTCAAGAATAAATGTTGCAAACCCACTCCTAGATGCTTGGATGATGCGTCGAAGATTCAGTTTTAGTTTCTTTAAATTATGTTGTTAAAAACTTTATGGCTCTTCTCAAGCCTTCTACATGTTTTAAAAGCTTTAAAGACATCAAGTTAGTTTTAAGTTAAGGAAGACTTTTTCAATGGCTATCCATGCCATCTTAAATTTAGGATTTAGTTAAAAAGTTATCTATAAAATTGTAATTTCATAAGTAATGAATAAGGCAGAGAGGAAGTATCGTTATGTTGTTCACATGGTTCTTCAAATCACTATTAAAATGAGTTATCTGATTTATGTCTATTGGTAACTACTGAATTTGAATGATGGCGATTATTTTTAATAAGAGGATTTGAGAATCTATAGTTTATGTGAGTTAAAGATGAAGTAGTAGCCCGCGAGCTGGCCACTCAAGGGGAGTTAGCCTAGATAGATAATTATTTTATTGTTAAGTTATTTTCTTTGTTAAAGGTAAATCGTTGTTCAATAGGAAGTAACAAGTTGTTGAAGAGTCGAGTCTGTTGTTCCAGAGCACCATTTTTTAAAATTTGTATAAGTTATCTTCTGTAGTTCATAATATTCCTTTACTGTTTAAAAGATGTTTAATTGCCTATTTCCTTACTTTTTTCTTTTTATAATACACCAGTTGTATAGTTTACTTGTTTCCATGCTTTTTAGTTTAGTCGTAATGCTTTCTAAATTAGTTGTCTTATGATTTTTAGTTTAGTATTCCTGAATTTTCTTAGAGTAAGATTATTTTCAAGTTAAGAAGTAATGGCTTTAGATTAGACTTGATTTCTGTAGTTTGAAGAAAAATTGAAAATATAAAATGGGTTGTTCAAATATCTCCTTCTACAAACTGCCTTGGACACTGCCCAGTCAACAATTGACATTCAATTATTCTAAATTAGTAGGACCTAATGACAACCTATCACTTTTTGGCGCCCTTGTTGGGGAATTCTTAAAAATCCTTTTTGCTTAAAGTGTTATTAGGAGACGGTTTGAATACAAAGTTTTATGCCAAAAATATCTTAGTCGGCTTTCTTTTCTGCATGGTCTGGAAAAGAGGCCCTCACGAAAATTTTATACCAAAGACCCCCCCAAAATATGTACCTATCATACAAAGGGAAGCCCAAGGATCAAATGACCACACTTTTGAAGAATTATTTGAGCCTACTCCACCTGAGGCTTTCCATTATTTACCTCTTGAGCAACTAGCAGAACAACCAGTTATTGAGGAAATTGTTTTTGAGGAACATACTCTTCTAAACATCATGGGAGATCATAGAGCTTAACCTAACCATAATGAACCTCAGCCTCCTAGAACGTTTACCTATCCTATTACGTTGGATGATGATGATGATACTGTCATGAAGAAAATTTCTCTAGCTTTCCTTCCAACCTTCTGTGGCTTGCCTTCGGAAGACCCTGACCAGTTTCTCTTTGAATTTAAAGTCCTATGCCAAACTTATGATTATAAGAATGACAACCAAAAGTTGAAGCTTTTTCTGTCAACTTTGAAGAACTTAGCAATGCGTTGGTTCATGGGATTGGGTTCCAGTAGTATAACATCCTGAGGAGAAATGGAGATTGTTTTCTTGCAAAAATACCAGAGTTACTGTAGGGTAAGTGATCATAAGGAGGAGTTGTTTAAGCTAAGGCAAAACAAGGACAAAAGTTTGGAGGATTATATCGATAGGTTCCTCTTCCTCTCCAAAATATGTGGAGAAACGACTATTAGTGTAGAGATTCTCAAAACAATATTTCTTAAAGGTCTTGATGATGATGCTCGAAGAAATCTTGATTTAATGGGAAAAGGTGACGTATCTTAATTAACTCTTGAAGAAATATGTGAGTTTTGTTGGAATTTCTCCCGTACTAGGCGAGGAATCGACAAAACCAATATTTTTAAAGGGTCTAATGAGATAGGTAAGCTCCGCGAAGAAATGGCAAATCTAAAAACAGATATTCTCATGCAGTTGAATACCACCTTAGATGGTATACAATCTAAAACCCGCAACCCTGAGACCTTGTCAATTTATTGTCCAAGGTGTCGGAATAAACACCTATTGCGTGAGTGTCCTTTGGATAAATTCAATGTTTGTCAACTGTGTGAGAAAAATCATCCTACAAACCAATGTGAGCTTTTGTCAGATATTAAGAATACTAAGAAAAAAACCATTCAGGTTGAAGAAGAAATACATGCTTTAAACCAACGTCAAGGAGGTAATTTCTCTTATGGACAGAATCCTAATCCTACTTGGTGACCAAAAAATAATTGGGCTCATTATCAATGGACTCCATCTTGGAATTAGTTGCCTCCACCTCAACCTAACTGGGGAATTCCTTATTGGGGGTCACCTAAGTGGACAAACCACACATGGGGCAATCAATAATGGCCAAATCAACCCCAACAACAGTGGTACCAACAACATTCAGTACTCCAATGGAATCAGGCACAAAATTAGTTCTATACTGAACCAAGGAGGAATCAACAATAGAACCTATTACCTCTAGCTCAGAACCCTCCTCAAAATGAGCAAGTAAACCAACCTCATCTTCCAGCACAACCGCTTCCCAATCCTAAAAATAATCGCCAAAATACACCAGTCTATTCTACCGAACATGAAAATGTTAATGGGCTTAATGCGATACACTTCGGAAATGTGCAGTTGCGTTTTGGTTGAACTCTTCAACCACCAACCATTGAAGAAATAGTGGAGGAAACTGAGCCTAAAAGTCCAACAAGAGACACATCGTCTAAGCCAGATATTACTCCTTAAGACAAAGAGCTTTTTTTAATGGTAGGGGTTGCTGACTTGTCTCAGGGGGAGGAGGGTCAGTCCTTAAATCAACATAAGGAGGATCATGTTCCAAGAAAGAAAAATATGGCACCATATCTAGAATGTTTAAAGTCCATAACTTTGAAAGATACTCCAGAAGTATCTTTGGCTACGGAAACTGCGTTAATCCAGGAGATTAAGCAATTGCAAATTGAAGTTCCTTTATTGCGAGCAATAAAATAAATCCTTGAATTAAAATAGTTAATCAAGTAGTTATGTATCAAAACACCAGGGAGAAAGCCAAAAATGATAAATATCGTTCAGATTTATGGTTATTTAGCTGATTTTTTGTCTGGAAAGACTATTGCTCCAAAATACGATGATCTTGGAAGTCCACTTATAACTATTACAGTCAATGAGGTAACAATACCAAATGCACTAGTGGATCTAGGAGTAGCTATTAACGTGATGACTATGGATGTAATGGAAAAATTAGGTTTAATTGATTTACGTCCTACAACCATAGTCTTCCAAATGGAAAACTAGTCTATAGCCATCCCAAAGGGCATCATTAAAAATGTCCTTGTCAAAGTTGATGGATGGGATTACCCAGTCAACTTCCAGGTAATTCAGTCACTTACGCCTAAGGATAGCTATCCTATAATTCTTAAAAAACCTTGGTTGGCCACGGTTGCTACTAAGATTGATTGTAGGGAAGGGGGAATGACCATTTCACATGGCCAAGATAGCAAACGCTTGTTCTTATATCCCCCTACTAAGCTTACTAAGCATGAAAAAGATAGGGTTGATGAACCCGAGGAATTGAATGGTTCAGATAGTTTAGCCTCCCTAGCCATGGTGGTAATTAAACAACACAGGGAAGAACTGGAGGAAGATTTAGTAAACGAGATAACACGCCTTGATATAACCCCGAATGAGGAAGAAATGATGGATTCCCCAAGGATTTCCAAGTAGCCAATTGATATAAGAGGAATGGAGCACAGTTATCCTACAATGGGAATGTCGTGTCCCTTAGCAAATATGATTCCCAGAACAAGTCATTTCTATGAGGATATCACAAGGTTTCACCAACTGGTACCTCATAGTTGTCCTCTTAATACGTTGTTGCGACCTATGTATGTTGTGACCTCGGTTCATCCTGGAACAAAATCAATAATGCTATTACCAAGAAAAACCTTGAATATCAATAGCTGGTTGACAAAAACTTAGGAGGATAAGTTGTTTAATGTGTTGGTACAAAGATTCAAATATTTTGCTTGGGATTATACAAACATGAGGGGAATTCACCCAAGTGTTTGTACTCATCACATTTACACTGACATCAGTATAAGGCATGTTCACCAACCGTAAAGGAGATTCAATCTTGCATTAAAGGATTTGGTCAAAATTGAGATTGAGAAACTCCTTCGTGCTGGATTTATTTATCCAATCTCTGATAGTAAATGGGTATCACCTATGGTGGTAGTCCCAAAAAAAAATGGGAAGAGAATTTTTGTAGATTATCAAGAACTCAATAAAGCCACTTATAGAGATTATTTTCCCTTACCATTCGTTGATCAGGTCCAAGACAACTTGGCCGGGAGCAAGTATTTTTCCTTTCTCGATGGATTTAGTGGTTATAATCAGATACAAGTTGATCTAGAAGACCAGGACAAAACCACGTTTACCTGCCCTTGGGGTAAATTTTCATATAGAGTGCTTCCTTTTGGACTATGCAACACTCCAACAACCTTCCAAAGAGTCATTCTTACTATATTTTATGCTCTCGTTAATGACTGTGTTGAAGTTTACATGCACAATTTTACAGTCTATGGGTCAACCTATGACGAAGCTCTTCAGAACCTAGATCGAGTTCTGCAATTTTCTGAGGAAAATAGACTATCCCTTAGCCATGAGAAATGCTTAATAATGGCGGAGAAAGGAATAGTCTTGGTTCATCATATTTCCTCAGAAGGAATAAAGGTTGACCCTAAGAAAATTGAAGTCATCCAACAATTAACAATCCTGTTATGCCTTGCATAACCACCCCATCTTTTGCCTTGGTCAAAATGGGTCCCCCTTTTGTGTTTTTTTTTCTTTTCATGATTTTTAAACAAAGTTTGGAGTCTTTTGTTTCAGCGCTTTATTTTTCCTTGGTTAAGTATGTCAGAACCAGAGCCGAAACTGAATCGGGTTTTGAAACTTCTTTTAAAAACTCGTTCCAATCCCCATCCCGATAGTCTTTCTTTTGACCTTTTGTTTTGTCTTTTTCGGAGCCGGATTGGAAGTTAAGTCGGTCTTTTATTCAAAATCCCAAAATAAATTCTGATTCCAATTCCACCTCTGCTTTTTGTACTTTTGTTTTAGACTAAGTTGTATACGTTAAGTTTTCTTATTTCAGTATTTTTGTTTTATTTTTGTGTTTGGTTTTGATTTATGCTTTGTTGGCAGAACCGGACCCAAAACAGGAATGAAGTTGGGAAATTACTCAAGTTTCCAAATCCATTTTCATTCTGATTTCGCTCCCGCCATTTTTTGGTCGTTGACTTTCTACTAAAGTCGCACTGTAGTAATGTGTTAGTTATTCTCCAATTCTAACTCTGCTTTACTGCATTTAATGCGTTAATGAGAGCTGCCATGGGTAGGTAGAAACTTCGAGTTTTACCTTGATTAGGGATTAAATGGGTGATTATTATTGTTAAGAAATCAAAGAGCGAAGTAGAGTAGTATCGGAGTTCTTCTAAGTGAATCAATTGAAAGAGGAAGAGATAATTTCTTATGGATTTCTTCAGAAGGTTTTGCCAAGTTTTGCGTTCGAGGTAGGGTTCCTATTCTCATTTTTCTTTTATTTTGCTTTCATGTTTTCTTGTTTCTATTAGATCATTTTGCTTTGGGAAAGTTCGCTATCTCAGTGGGTTTGCATGTTTTTTTTTCTTTCTTTGTTTATTGTTGTTCTTGATTTTGTTTTTGCTTGTATTTTTGGTTTTCAGTGAGTTAGAGCAGGGTCGTTTTCACATTTTTCCGTGATCGAATCGTGTTGTATTGGTTTTTAAAATGCATAGATTAATTAGGGTTCCACAGTAAGATAGATTAAATTCAGGTTTACAGTGAGTTAGGGTTGGTAGAATCTTATTTTTTACTTAGGGCTTTAGTTGCACATTCAATCTGGTTAAAATAGAGGGTTAAATCGTGCCCTAGTTTTTATATCGCGTTTTTAGATTAGGGTTTTATGCATTTTTGTATTCACATTTTTGAATGTTAAATATGATGCCCTAAAAGTACAGTCACCCCCATGGTCATATGGGCATGGTCCTTTCATGTTATATTTGAGCCTCATTTCATTTTAATATGACCTTGGTCCTTAATTATGAATTTTTGTATTAAACTGTTAAAACCATTGATGATGTCATGGTCAACCTAGGTGAAAGTGAGATCGGAATTGATTTATGGTTTTTAGGCGTGTTTTATGATTAGTGTCAATTCCATTTTCCATCCCATCTCTGACTCCATTTGTAGTAAGAAGCTTTATTTCAAGATAGCAATGACCTAGGCGGAAGTGAAAGTGAAAGCGAAACAGGATACAAAAATAGAAAATTTGAAAGAAACTAAATCAGTTTCCATTCTGGTTCTGGTTCCGATCACTATTCCACTTCTAGCTCTAAGCCTGCTTCTTGTTAGTAGAATATCAATAACAGTTTTTGCTCTGAGCCCGATAGTATGTTAAAAGAGGATTGTATAAGATTTTTTATGCCAGGTTCGGCCTTTGATGTATGTTTGAAAGGTATGATTTTAAAACATATTTTGAGATGTTTATTCAGAGATCTAACTAGAGGTTTTGTTGTAGGAAAGCTAAAGGATGTCAAGAACATCAAGAGAAGCTGTCCAAAGGAACCGGCCTACAAGAACATCAAAGGCATCAGCTAAATCCAAGAAGATCAAGCCAGAACAGTTATATTATACCTTGAGGTATAACCATAGGAGTCTTGTTGTCATAGTAAGAAAAGTGGAATCGGATTGGTCAGACATCACTGACATAAATCTGGGCCAATACAATTTTGAGGAGCTATATTCAGAAACATTTGTTGAAGATATAATAGGGAGAACACAGAGAATTGTTGATTTTGGCTTGGCTCATATCACCCTATTTCCTCTATCAATCAAATGCCCAAAGTTAATCTTGATAGCTATATGAGCTTACAATCCGACTACCCGACAATGCATGGATTCACAAGATAATGTAATCATTGATCTCACTCCTCAAATGTTTCAAAGTATATTTAGTGTCCCGGATCCCAAGAACTTGGTGCAGTTAATTAAGGTAGATTCCCTAGAGAAATATAGAAAATATAAGGAATCCAACAAGTCTCACTTGAACAAAAAGTGGTTAAAAATAGAGAAATCTCTAACCAAGCTTTCAGACCAACCAAAGAGGGAAGATTTTTATAAAGAATTATCAGATTTAATAATGATGTTGTCTAGGGATTTTGGGAAGAGAGATGCCTTTCATTTCAAGGAGTGGATGTTTCCCTTCATCCAGATAATCTTAAATGACACCCATCAATTTGATTGGTCGATGATTGTATCAGATGTCATTCATGATCAATTGACCAGCATTAGGGAGACTAAATTCTTTTTCATGACTTCTTGCATTGTGTATGCAGCAACAAGAGTAGGTATCTTCCCAAGTCTAAACAAAGTGGGGATAAGGGGAGTGTTAGATGGATAAAAGAAGGTGTGGGAGCATTATAATCAGTTGTCCCTAAAAGTTGTTGAGACTCAATTCAGAAGGGTTAATGATGCATTCATATATGTGATCATTAACCAACTCAACAAAGATGCAGGGAATAGACTGAGCCAAGAGGCCATGGAAGTTATCACTGAATGGGGATGCTAGTACATTCAATACCCCAGGTTTACATACTTTGGGCTAGTTGGCTTTGAAGGTCATCCACATTTGTTGCTAAAATGTTGCAATAATAGGATAGTTTTAATGGAATTTGTATATCAGGCTCTAGGGGTTAATGCTCGGTTTGGATTGAAACATAAGATAGGATGTCATAAGTTCCCCATGAAGTTGGGTGAGTACAACTATCAGCATCTAGTAGGAGAAAAGGTGGTTTGCAATGAGTTGATATAGTTAAAGCTAGGTTTGTATACAACCCGGAAGCACTTTGACCCAAAGGGTAAGATGAATGCTTTGTTTCCTTCTGTGTTTGATAAACATTTCAATTTATTGGAAGATTTATGGAGTGACTGATAGGATGAGTATGACTTGAGGAAAAAGAATTATGAGAGATTACCTATCTCACTCATGTTGGAGCTTGGGATCAAGAATGACATTCCTGATACATTGGTGAATGATGGGGTTGTATTGGATCCATCTTATGAAGCTTTAAACATTGGGACTAAAAGCCTAGATCTAATTGACTGGGATAGTGAGGAAACCATTGACATTAAGCAGATAGGGTGAGCAGTCTTGGATAGAAGCGTTCAATGGTTGGTTCTAAGAACCAAAAATCCTCAAGGACAAACTCCTAAAAAGGGAAAGGGTATAAAAGGATTAAAAGAAAGACACCTCCCAAGGAGCCTTTGGAGTTCCTTCCTCCAGAAATTGAAGAAATAGAGATTGAAGCAGCAGTTGATGAATCAGAGACACAAGAAGGAGATGCTCAAACGGGATCGGTTGTTTCAACACCTACATTAGGTGAGTCTTCTACTCAAATCCCACTTGCAAAACAAAAAAGTGAGGAAGTGCAAAAAGGGACTCTTCATAGTATGGTTGAAACTATAAAGGGAAAAGAAGTGGAGATATAAATTCATGATGTTGGAACATATTCGGATGAGACTCTGTGAGATAAAGGAATACAAGAAAATATGCCTCTAGAGGAGGATACAAAACAGGTAATGACATAGGAGGATCAGTGGGCATTGTTTGAAGAATTCAAGAAGGTTGTTGATGAGCAAGCTCTAGCAATAGAAAATCAAAAGTTAGTTGATGCCAAGACACAAGATGATGCCATACTACAGCAGCAACAAATTGAAGCTAAGTCAAAAGATGATAAAGTAGAGAGGCAACAGAGGCAAAAGGAGCATGAGCTCAAGGTTAAGGAGGAGAATGATAAGTTAGAATTGATACAAAATATTCATGACCTTGAGGAAGAGAATGCAAGACACCGAAGGGAAAGAGAAGTTCTAGTAGCTAAGTTAAAGCTTTTTAAAGAAGCTCACAAAAAGGAAGAGGAAGCAGAATGATTACAAAAGGAGAAAGAGGCCGAAGAGCTGCTCAAAAAGCAACAACAAGAAGAAGAAAATGCAGAAAAGCTTAAAGCTTTAGAGACAGAAAGACTGAATAAAGAAAGACTAGATAAAGAAAGACTGGATAAGGAAAGACTAGAGAAAGAAATATTAAAAGAAGAGAGATTGAAGGAGGAAGAAGACAAGAGAGTACAAGAGCAAAAAGATAAGGAGGAAGCTGAAAAGTTGGCACGAATGAGTGTGGAACAAGAGAAATAATAGAAACAAAGGGTTGATTCTCAACCTCAAGTAAATGTGCAACCTCCCTTAGCTATTGCCTCCTCTTCTTCAACCATGATGACTATTACTCCAGGAGCTCCAACTTGGTTGAAATTAGACCTTCAAAAGAGAACATCGACACCTTCTCAACCTCTCAATTGGGAGGATATGATGAAGGAAATAGAAAAAGAAAGGCCTAGAAAGAAGGCCAAGATCCTGCACTCTACTAGGTTGACTGACAAGGGAGAAATTGTGGCTGAGTGTTCTATACCTATGGTAGACAAGGAGGCAACAAATATGCAATTAATGGATTATCAACTAGGCACTGTGAATTTGGGAAGACCTACCAGGGATCAGCAAATGAATTTGATAGATGTGGTAGTATCTTCAACTAAGTCAAGGATGTTGAAGGATAATCAAAGGAAGGATGAGCTTAAGGCTCAACTAGATCAATTGCATGCTTTCCTTAAGAATGTTTCCACTCCAAGATCACAACAAGTTGCTGCAATTGAGACCCCAATTTTGCTGAGCAAGAAGGAAGTAGAGGATTTGGAACAAGGGAGGGGCAAGGCAGAAATGTTGGATTGGTGGGTTAGTAAATTGAATCAAGAAATAAACGAGGTATTAGAAGACAGTTTTGAGGTTTACAAAGAAACTGAAGGGCTGATGGAAGAGATGAATAAATATGTTAAAACTTTGGAAGCATAAGAGGAGGAGTATAAGGGATACAACCAGAAACTGAAAGAAGTCAATAAATTGCCTAAGACTACCCTCCTAGAACAATCGATATTAGAAGAAGACAATAAAGATTTTCTGGAAAAGACTTCTTGTATACTCCAATTTAGAACAAATTTCCTATACAAACATAGAAATGAGGTTCAAGATTCTATTAAGGATCTGAGGGAGCAGTTTGAGAAGTTGGAAGCCATTCTTTCTATTATTGTGAACATGGAGGTACTAGAAAAAGAAGGCTTACCTTTAAGCCAAATAAAGCATAAATGGACTGAAAGATTTAAAGAGGTTATGCAGAGAGGAGATTTTGGTGAAGATCTGCTAATAGATCGATTGATGGACGTCAAAGAAGAAATAAGAGTAGCCAAGAGAGAGTTGAAAAAGTTGAAGGATATGAGAGGGTTTGCTGTAGCGGAGTTGGAGAGAATTAAGTTTGAAGACGGCTGGGTGGATGGGCTTGAATTAGACACATTACAACAAGTCTTCTCCAGCTATGACGAATACATGATGGAGCAAACTTTGCATGCATAAATCTTATGCATGCATGTTGCATGCAGCATTGACAGTTTTTGAAGCGCATGGCTTTTCTTCTCTTTTATTCTTTTTTCTTCCAGTTTAACTGAGTTTCCAAAGATAATTGTAATCCCTAAAAGGGTGGGTCAACTTAAAATAGAAGGGGACTTCTGAATTTTGTACATCTATAAATACTCTTTGGGTATCATATTGTAAGGGTCGAGTGATAGAGAATAGAATTGGCCACCTAATATTAGGAGATAGAAATTTTCATAGTTATTATAGAGACACATTGTTACTAGATTTTTATAATTAAATAAAATTACAGGTTTATGCAATATGGTGTTAGAATTAAGTTTTACTTGATAAGGCTGATGAGTTATAATCTATCTGTATGCCAGTGATTATGTTGAAGCATGATTGTTTCTTATGTGATGAAAGCCATTAGAAGAAGTCGGATTTAAGGACTATCTCATTAGATTACCATTGAATGGAATTTTTTGAAGTCTGTTGATCTATGATCTTGACAATGAATGAATGTGTGTTCCTTTTGAAATCTTTGAAATAGTTGTGATAGGCGAATAAAAATAAGCACCTTAGATGCATACAATGATATAGATTATTTTGTGAATTGTGTCATGCTTTGGTTTTCTTGATCTGTTGGAAAACATTCATTGTTGAAGATATATGTCTGGATGTTAGATGAGTTTGATTCATGTTTGATGGTTTACCCTCTAATCTATCTTTTTCTTTTATTTAAGACCCCTATTAAAGTAGCTCAATGAATAAGCCATTGCTTGTATTCTTTGTTACCAACACAGGCCCCCTTGAACATTACAGTTGCATGGACCGATTGAGTGACACTAGACAGTTGAGAACCAACTACCAGAACCTTGGGAGTTAGGCTACTATATGTTGTCTTTCTTTTTCAGGAGAAATAGAGTAGAAATATTATGTTTTAACGTTGTTTGTTTCATTTTCACCATCAACAAATCCCTCAAACTCGGACAGATGTAAGAAGTTTTCTTGGACTTGTTGGTTACTACAGAAGGTTCATAGAAGGATTTAGTAAAATTATAGCTCCTATGTTCTCTCTTTTATAGAAAGAAGTAGAGTTAGTCTAGACATCTGAGTATCAACAATCATTTGAAGCAATCAAAGAAAAACTTGTCTCTGCTCTTGTTCTGAGAGGACCAAACTGGAGTATCCCCTTTCATATCTATGTTGATGCTTCTAATGATGTTATCGGTGTAGTTCTGGGACAAGAAGATGAGAATGGGGGGAAGTATGCTATATATTTTATCAACAAAAATCTTACTCTAGCAGAAAAAATTATACAACAACAAAAAAAGAATTCCCGGTTGTTGTTCACGCTATCAAGAAATTTCATCATTATATTATGGGGTATAAGGTCACAGTTTATACAAATCACTTAGTTGTGAAGTACATAATGAACAAACCTATGGTTAATGGTTGAATCATGAGATGGTTATTGCTCCTTCAGGAGTTTAATGCCACGATTCTTGATAAACCAGGGAAATATAATGTGGTAGCTGATTTTCTGTCATGAATCAAACATGAAGAAGATGAAATTACCCATATACAAGATGATTTCTCAGATGAAAATTTGTTTGCGATTTTTGTAAAATCACCTTGGTTCACAGATATCGCTAACTATTTAGCTGCATCTGAGATACCTCCTAGATTCACGTCTAAGAAAAAGAAGCGGATAATCAGGGAAAGTGCCCTATTTAAGTGGATTCATGGAATGTTATTTCGTTGTGGTCCTGAAATGATTTTGAGGAGATGTGTAAGAGTTGATGAAACCTACAACATTCTAAGGGCCTGTCGCGATGACCCATCGGGAGGACATTACTCCGCAAAGAGAACTTCCCACAAAGTCCTAGGTGTCAGATACTATTGGCCATCAATGCACAAAGACATTAAGAACTATGTTCATCATTGTGATGAATGTCAGAGGGTAGGAAGACCAACTGCTTCTTCGAAAATGTTGTTGTTGTCTCAGGTAGTCCTTGAACCATTTGAAAAATGGGTTTTAGATTTCATCGAACCCATAGATCCTTCCTCTCAAGGGAAATAGTATATATTGGTTTGCAATGACTACTTGACAAAATGGGTTGAAGTTCAAGCCTTAAGAATATCTAGGGAAGAGCAAGTTGTAGACTTCCTTTATAATAAAATCTTCCTTAAATTCAGAGCCCCTCAAACTATCATAACTGATCAGGGACCCCAATTCATGTCCCGAGTGCTCTTGGCATTTACCAATCATTTTCAAGTAAGCCATAGAAATTCATCCCCTTACCACCCTCAAGCGAATGACCAGGTAGAAGTAACTAATAGAGAACTGAAAAATATTCTAACAAAAACAGTCTCTTCTGGAAGAAAAGACTAGGCCAGGAAGCTCCCTGAAGCCGTATGGGCATATAACACAACCTAGAAATCTACAACTAGATTAAGTCCTTATGAGCTTGTTTTTGGGAAGAAGTCTCTTCTTCCCATTGAGTTCGAGTTACAAACTCTAAGAATGGCTATGGAACTAGGTCTAGATTAAAAAAGAGCCCAAGTTGAATGAGTTCTGCAACTGAGCAAATTGGATGAACTTCGTTTAGATGCCATCCATCAAACTGAACTAATTCAACATCAACGAAAGGTATGGCAAGATAAAAATACTAAGGAAAAGGAGTTTCACAATGGGGACTGGGTCTTGTTATTTGATTCTAGATACAAGGATCATAAAGGCAAGCTCAGGACTCATTGGCTGGGACCTTATGAAGTTCAGGAAGTCTTTTCAAAAGGAACTGTTCGGTTAAAACCAATCGCTTACGTGTCTACCATAAGCCAATCAACAGGGAAGACTTTACAAGGATGGTCGAAATGCAAGGTGAGGTCCAATGTGTTGAATCTGCCATGACAGAGTTTATTTAGTAATAATGTTAGGTTGTTAAAAAAATTAAAAAATTAAAAAAAATAAAAATATAATATAATAATAAAATTTTGAAAATATACAATAAATGGACATGTATGCTGAGATATTTTCCTTCATTTAATATTTTGTCATTTTTGGGCTTAGCTAAATATTTTTCATATTTTTGTAGGACTTCTCAAGAAGCAGAAAATAACTTTCGGAGCACCCTCCAAAGATGCTCTGGAATGTTATGATGTCGATGCTCCGAAACTTGATGTTCTCAAGCCCGATGCTCCAAAACTTGTATAGAGATTATCATGTTGAGGAGGCATTCTGCACTAAGGTTCAAAGTCATGAAGATTCTTTTCCATGTCACTCAACCTTTCATTTCGTCGCTGCTCTAGCTGCATCTTTCAGCAATGCTCTGGAATCTTTCATTTCATTGTTGCTCCAGCTGCATCTTTCAATGATGCTTCAGAACCTCCATTTCATTCTTGTTTCAGCTGCATCTTTCAGTGATGCTCCAGAACCTCCATTTCATTCTTGTTTCGGTTGCATCTTTCAACGATGCTCTGAAACCTTCATTTCATTCTTGTTTCAGTCGCACCACACATTGATGCTCCAGAACCTAAGTACTCATTTCAAGCATGTTGACCAAAATACGTGCTCTAGAACTTGTTCATTTGTTTTTCGCCACCTTTTTCAAAATTTAAAAAAAATCGTGATTCTTCCGCTAGAATATCCAATACATCGGTCTTTCGATTTTTGCTTTAGTTATAGGTAAGCCACCCAACTCTGTACTCCTCATTGACAGCTCCATCCCCCATAGAATTTCACACCATATCATAATAACTCTGTCACTTCAACCAATGACTTCACGTCATCCTATCAAATCTGTGAGGTTTAAGATCTTCGAACGATCAGGAAACGTGGGTAAGTACTAATTTTTTCTTTAAATAGGTAGTTATTTTAAAATAAAGAATAATTAATTGGCATGAACCTCACTTCCAATTTAGCAATTTATGCCACCTGGCAATCAACTACTTGTATGACAAAGCCTTTCGCAAACCTCCATGCAGATTGGAAATCATTGAAGCGTAAGCTGCAAATAAAACAAATAAGTAATTTCAAAGGAAATATTTTCAAAAGGAACCTATGTGGGAGCTTTGTGCTGGAATTGAAATCTCTTGCAGAGTGTGAAATCAAGAAATGGGGGGTGGTAAAAGAAAGGAAGAGCCAAATTCAACAAAAAATTAACTGGGATTGAGTAATATCTCCAGATTGTTCGAGGAAGCAGGGTGGTTAAACTTCATCAAAAAAATTGAAGGCCATAATGAAAAGCTGGTAAGATCTTTTGGAAATAATAAATAAAAGGGATTAGGAAATAAGAGGATTGAAGCTACAATTGCAGGAAAAAGACTCAAACATCTATAAGTTGCAGGAACAAATGCAAGAACAATATGAAAAGCATGAAACTTATAGTGAGAACATTGCACAAAAAGATGCAAAAATGAAAAAAATAAAACAGAATTTTGTGCTCATGCTCTCAGCTTTTGAGGAGGACAAGAAAATAAAGACTGAGGAATTGAACAATTCTATCAGTAGAGTAGTTGAACTAGAACATGATTTGAAGGAATGCACTATGAGACCCCAAATTGAGTCCAAAGTAATTCAAACTGAACTAGTTGTAACTGATTGGTTCCAGGTCCGCATTTCGCCTCTGCTAACAAAATGGATGGAACAGTGTTACTTCCTCAGAAATGTCCAAATTGAAAATCATAGGCTGAAGAAAGAACTGGTGCTCCTAAAGGAGTCATTTCACAAAGCCTATAGAGGGAAGCAAGATGCCTATCAACTTGTGGATTGTTTGTTGAATTGTAGAAGGCCATCAAGAATTTACTCAATATTTTTGAATGAACAATGGCTGAGATGGAAACTGTTTAGGATTTATAATGATCAACCTTATGAGCCTAATGATAAAGAGTTTGTAAAAATATTTATAGAATCAACTCCTGAAGACCAGGATTTAATTTATGAATTCTTTCTGCATGATTTGTTATTAGAAAATCATACAAATTTCTTCATTAATTATTTGTTGGAGAGGTAGAATTGAGGGCATTTCTCTCAACCATGAGAAATCAAATTCATTGGCAAGATCAAACAAAATAATTTTCATAGGCAGAGAAAATAGTGGGCCTCCAGATCAGGTCCCCAAATTCAAGGCCTAATGGGTTCAAAGCTACATTTGTGTTTCTTCTTGTTAATGAAAAGATGAAGGAAAGGTATGACAATAACCTCAAGCTATTTTATGACAATTTCATGGAAAATGGACATAAAATAATTGGAAAATCATGGCATGCATGAGAGAAAAGGTTCGCCCCTCTTCCAAGAAAAGAGAATTTATTTCTCCTCTAAACATCAGATGGTCATTCAGAAGGGTTGATGCTCTAGTTAAAATCCTGAAAACCCTAAGAACAAAATGGATAGGAATGAAATATAGGCCCCCTTACTACTGAATCCACCCCCGACCTTTAATATTTCCATAGATCAGAATGATAGACTCTTTAATGAGTGGAGAGAGAGTGTGATGTTCCATAGAGGGTTCATTCATAACCTTGAAACTTTCAATGCATCAACCAAGGAAACACATGATCTCAATACTCTTTATGAAGAATGGAATAAAACTCAGGGGTTTAACCATGGAGCAGGAGGACCTGCCAGAAATTAGGTAGGGGAGGAAATGATGAGGCAAAAATAACCTCATCATAATAAAATATGGAAAGCTTACTTTTGCTAATTCAATCCTAAGCCTATGCCAATTTATTAAACTTTAAAAGAAGTGATTACTTATTTTAAGGAAAATTATGCTTTCTTTCTTTCTTTTGATCAATTGAGGAAATTTTCCAAAGCAGGTTTAATGGGTTGATTTGAGCATTTTTGTAGGGATTAACAGGTCATCATGCGGCTGTTACAGAATTTTAGCCAAAACATGCCTCAAGAATAAATGTTGTGAACCCACTTCTAGATGCTTGGATGATGCACCGAAGATTCAGTTTCAGTTTCTTTAAATTATGTTGTTAAAAACTAAGCTATCCATGCCATCTTAAATTTAGGATTTAGTTAAAAATTTATCTATAAAACTGTAATTTCATTAGTGAATAAGACAGAGAGGAAGTATCATTATGTTGTTCACATGGTTTTGCAAATCACTGTTAAAAATGAGTTATCTGATTTTTGTCTATTGGTAACTATTGAATTCGAATGATGGTGATTATTTGTAATAAGAGGATTTGAGAATCTATAGTTTATGTGAGTTAAAGATGAAGTAGTAGCCCGCGAGTTGGCCACTCGAGGGGAGTTAGCCTAGATAGATAATTATTTTATTGTTAAGTTATTTTCTTTGTTAAAGGTAAATCGTTGTTCAGTAGGAAGTAACAAGTTGTTGAAGAGTCGAGTCTGTTGTTCCGGAGCACCATTGTTTTTAATTTGTATAAGTTATCTTCTGTAGTTGATAATATTCCTTTACTGTTTAAAAGATGTTTAATTGTCTATTTCCTTACTTTTCTATTTTTTTAATACACCAGTTGTTTAGTTTTCTTGTTTCCATGCTTTCTAGTTTAGTCGTAATGCTTTCTAAATTAGTTGTCTTATGATTTTTAATTTAGTATTCCTGGATTTTCTTAGAGTAATATTATTTTCAAGTTAAGAAGTAATGGCTTTAGATTAGAATTGATTTCTATAGTTTGAAGAAAATTTGAAAATATAAAATGGGTTGTTCAAATAATCTCCTTCTGCAAACTGCCTTGGACACTGCCCGATCGACAATTGGCATTCAATTATTCTAAAGTTGTAGGACCTAACAACAACCCATCACATCTTTTCTTATCCTTGGTCTTCTCAGCAGAGAAATTTATTTGAGAGGTATTTTCCCTTTATATCTTTCAGATGTGCTATATGCTTTATCCTTCATAGATATGGATCTTGAATTACTGTTTTAAGGTTCTGGAGGATTCATAATGGAAGGTGGACAACATAGATTATCTCCTTGATCTTTTGTGTTATATCATCTTTTGATGAGAACTGGTAGGAGATAATTATATGGGCTAGTTTGATCTTCTTTGAGAGGCTTTCCTTTGAATGTGAAGGAGATCATACTTGACACAACCGACATTTAGAAGTGTATGTAGGAGGATGCTACATGTTATGATTTACAGTTTCTCTTTAGTCTAGTTATTCTTCCTGTATGTTTGATCTCATGTGACTTTAGATGTGAGATGTCTATGTGGAGTCGTAATGGTCACTAGTTTGTGGTCATGTGTTGTCACTTGGGTGATGACATGGAGGTTCGTGTGCCTCTTTCTTCTATTAGATATGGAGAACTTGGAAGAACTCTGGAAGACTGTTTTGAGAGATGTTGCTTGTAGTAGTTGGTTGCAGGTTGTGCATATCATTATGGATTTTCCTTGGTATTACATGGTTACATTTTTTATATGCTGAAATTGGTAGACTTTGTTATGCCATTGTTCTTTCAAATGTGGCATTACCCATGCAGCGGGCGTACCTGTATGTGTTTGGTTTTCTTGACTGGTTGGTACATGGTGCTTGTATCTAGGGTTGATGGGTTGGTTGTGCTGCTGGCATGAGTTTACTAATGTGGATACCTTGAAGGTATGGATGATTGGATGTAATAGCACTTGTTGTGGGTGCTATTTTTGGTCACATGGGTTTGATCAATTGGATGGTTGCAGTCAGTGTTCTGGTTGTTTTTCTAGCTGGTGTTCTATCTTGTTTCTAGAGAATGGTTGAAAGTTGTGTTTGGTTACATTGCTTGACAACTGGTTACAATTGGATACCTAGTTAAGCTATAGATTGTCTGATAGAATGCTATCTGTGGAAACACATTTGGTTGGGTGTCTTGGGTGTTGTTATACAAGGTCTGAACTAGAGGGGCCTAAGATCTCCATTATGTTCATGATTGAGATTTTTGAAGTTGTTGTAGTGTTAATTTTGTATGGTTGGTGAGCACAGTAGGGTGGTGGTAGTGTTGATCCATTTTTTTTCTGTAGGATCTGGTGTTGGTGTTCTTGAGATTGGTGTCTTGGTTGGAGCACGAAAGCACTGTGTTAGATTCTTGAGTTTGAGTCTAGAGGAAGCTAGTAAGTCTTCATCAAGTGGGAGCTTATTGGAAAATGTGCCTCAACTTGTTGGCTTGAACCTCTGTTAAGGACAAGGATGAGTGCTCAGTGTTGGCAGTTTATTTCTATCGATGGAACCTGATCAATAGTCTCAATGGTAGAATGATAAACACTATATCAATGTGACTTGGGGTCATCGGTGGAACTCTTCATCAGGCTACACTGATGGATTGATGGCAGACATAAGAAAATTGGATTCTTACGACAGTGGAGACCACAAAAAAAATGTGATCCTGATCTATGGTTGTGATGTGATTAATCCAACAGTGCTCATTTATTCCGCGCTCCTTTGTGGTGAGGACTGACAAAATCTTGTGAAGCAAGCAGAATTGATTGAGTGTTTGACACTTGTTGGCTTAATTAATGGTGCTCACTAGTATCATGCCTCTTGTGGTGGGTCCTGAGTGACTCATGAGGGGTGTGTCGGCTTCGAACACATGTCATTGTGTTAAGCCTTTTCTGGGAGACATATTGGGAATATTGTAGATTCCTTTTTTATTCTCCAAAATTACTCAAGTAGTGTACACGTGTCTTGGTGAACTCTGGTGGTCTGGCAATCAGATGGTTACCTCCATACTATGGTGGCTATTAGGTCATGTTGCGCTAGTGCGGTGTGTACACCGCCATACTATGGTGGTTCTAACTATGGCGAGCGATAGCGCAGTAGGTGTGCTCAGGGCATAGTTGGCTAGTCTGACTTGACAATCAAGGTGATGGATGAATGGCGTGTCAACATGTGGCACAATGTAATTTGTTGATTTTACATCATTTTTTTAAATCAACGATTACTTTTCCGAAATATTTATTCTTTGAAAGCGATATTTTGGCATTAAATGTTTTTTCTGACTCGATGCAGATATGATATTATTCTTGGTAACCATTTAATGTTGGGTGGCCTGATGCGTGTTGCAGGGAGGTGCAATAAGAGATGAGTGACACTTGTCATTGGGGTAATTACATACCCTGATGGTTGTTGGTTGGAGGGGAGTTGAGCAGTTACAAAGTGTGTGTGTTTGAACGGTATGCATAGAGCATTGTAACCATGAAAATAGAGAAACACATAACATAAAAAGATGTGAACTTGTGGTGGTCGTTAGGCTAGGCTAGCCGAGAGGCTGGCAGAGAGAGTCAACTGGTGAGATGAAATAAATCTGCACTGTATGTGAGAACATTGTAACAGTACGAGGATTTTGTTTTGTGTCGTTTCTTGTATTCTCCAGATGGAACAAGATGTAACTCCTGTAAAGGCTATGAGCTTGAGATTGTATTGTAACTCTGTTTGTTGTTGAATAATACTATGGATTGATCTTTTGAAGGGTGGCGTTTTTTACCCAAAAGGGTTTTCCCCATGTATATCTGTGTGTTCATTAGTTTGTCTTCCATTTTGTTAGATTTTGTGTTTTGAATCTGTGTATGCATTGAATCTGGTTTTTTTTGCATGTACTTTTCTCAAAAGGATAAATGGGGGAAAACAATAGTGCCTATTTTCTCTTTATGGCCTAGTAGTTTGTGTCTTTGAGGTGATTTGAAGAAAATAAAATCACCAAAGCCACTATTCTTCTTAGATGTTTCATTCTAATTTGACTCGTATTTTCCCAACACATATCAATGTCATCATGCAAAAAACTCCTTTGACATTCTCAAACACATGTCGTAGTAATGATTGGGGTTCACTAGATTTTACACTCTCCTTTATGGGAGAGTACAAAATCTCACAATCTAGAGAGTCTTGTGTATGTATGACACCTTGTAGTAAACAAAATATACCTTTATCACAAAATAAAGGAACATATTATACTATTGATCAAGAGGGTACATTGTCAGGGATTCTTCAAGCTCACTTGATATCTCTCCCTCCAAGAAAATGAAAATAATTTTATAACAAAAATTATTTTTATGCATATCATCGAGTTCATGATCATTATACTAATGAATGTAAGGCTTTGAGTAACAAAATTAAAAATCTTAGGGATTATTTTTATCTTTCTTGTGTTGATGCAACTACTTCCTCTAATTGATAATAATTTTCATCCTATCATGTTGCTCATCACTATGTGGCATTGGTAGCTTTATGTGTCTCGCTCATTGCCATTCATGGTTGTACAATCTTAGGTACAAACATATTTCTCATGGAATCAAAATGATATTCCTTGGTGTGGTTTTCCTTATCTCTATGTTTGGGGGGAAAGGATAGCTAGTTTTGGAGGTGTGCATTCTTTTTAAGGATCCACTCTTCCTCTCTTTCTACTTAAAATACCAACATAGCAAGTATGTTGATATTTAAAGTGGAGGACATATTGTCCCTCGATCATGGTCCATTCTTAGTGATGATATCATATATCTCCTAGGAAGTGTGACCTTTACATTGGCATTATCTTATTGACATTGGCATTATTTCATTTTGGCATTAACATTTTGACATTTATTATTTCACTTTGTTGATAGAGGTTAAATTTAGTGTAGCATTAGTATAACATATTAATCATTTTTTGGTGCCTTATGAAAGTTATCAGGGAGTATAAATTTTTGTATGGTTGACGTATAGGAGCCTGTAGACTTGGCATGAATTTCCCATAACCATATGTCTTGGGGGCTCACCTAGTGTATACCAGATTGCACTGGTCTGTATGAATGTATTTTTCATGGACACTAAGCATAACACAACTTGCTTGCCTATGAATCCATGTGTTTCATAAGTGATTTTACATCCTTATGAGTGTATTTGATGGACGTGGCATAATTTAACTTGCTAGTTCATCTTTCTTTCCTCTTTGCATTAATTTTGACATTGTATGTTTGTGTATTGTGTCTCGATGCTTCATATCATGCATTCATGTGTGTCCCTTTGTACTTATGTTGTTTTTCCATGGGATCTTGATCCTGGGGGCTTGGCTACCTCCTTGATCCTTGTCAACCTATCCCATCGATATTTGTGCACTAGGACCCCTCTTGACATATATTTGTCTACTTTAGTGTGAGTCTGAGTGTAATTTCATACTCTTACTAAAGTGGGGGTTAAATGATGAAAAATGTACACCTTTACATTTTCTCACTTTGTTTTCCTCCCTTTAATTAATTGGATTTAATTAAGCCTTTAATTCACCCAATTATACATTTACAAGCCTAATTAATTGCATTTTCTAAAAGGGAAACCCACAATTAATTCTACACTTAATTACACATCTTGGAGATTGTGTGTTCTAGGATTAGGGCCTAGGACCCTTTCACCCGAGGGTGAATGGGTCCCCATTAAGCTTTAGAATCTAATTTTTAATATGTTTTTGGCAGAATTTTTATGATTCAAATTCAAATTTTAAATGTTAGCTTGTAATGTTTAATTGTTGGTAAATTAAGGAAATCACCTATAAATACACAATTATTTTATCAATTCAAGTTAGAATTCTAAATTTTCAAATTTCACAAGAGCCAAAATTATTATCGAAGGTTTTCAAGAGAATATTTATTAGTCATTTATTGCATTATTTAAGATCTCAAGCATCATGTCAATGTTATTTGCATTCAAGCATGTTTTTGGAGCTAACATTGTGATGTAGGTTTCAAGCATTCAAGTCAAGATTAGAGATATCAAATCAAGCATCCAATCAAGCCACTCATGCAAGATCAATATCTTAGAGAGATGTGTTAGACTTCGGTCCTCTAAGGATCTCCATTCAAGGGTTTGGTGAGTTATAACATAGCATTGTTCATTCATCATTCTTTACTTTTATCATTATTTTAGTTCAAGGTTTGATTACCAAACTAGGGTTTGACCAAGGAAAACCCTTATCCACAAAAACAAACATTTTTTTTCTCTTGAGTATGTTCAGGTCTTAGGTTGAAGAAAGGATTGAAGTTGAAGATCTCAAAATTGCAAAATTGCAAAGTTGTCAAAGTTGTCAAGGCCACGAAAACTCAAATCTTGGATTTATTTATGAATTTTTTGCAATGAAACCTAGGGGAAAATGCATCTTAGATCCATCTTTAGACGCTCCCAAAAATTCAGGATTTTTTTTGTACAAGGACCCATTTTCCATTTTTGGACAGCTACGAACCACTTTTGGTGACAAGTTTTTTAGTGTCTTACCTTCTTCAAATATTTCATAATTTTACTATTTATATTAGTACTATACTTTATCTACATGATCCAAGTCTTACATTGCATATTTGAGTTCATTTGGTATTTTATTTTTATCTTCCAAAAGTGTTGTTTAGGTAGATTTTACCCCATCCTCTATCATAAAGAAATCACAAGATCTCCCATAGGTTGACTCACCTAAAGTATAAAAGTAAATTTTACCATTGGGGGAACCCATTTACTAATGAAATAGAAGAAAGATAGGTTCATTACACCCCATTTTTCATCTTTCTCTTTTTGGTAAACTTACATTGGTGAACCCCTATGAACCTATTTTCTTTGTTTCACCAACAAATAGGTCAACACCAAAAACTTCTACGGTGGAAATAAATGAAGGGAGACCATGCTAAGGGTTAACTAGGACCAAAATCTACATCAAAACACTACCATGCTTCCACAAACAACAAACAACCTCCATAATTAGCACTAGTATGCTAGGTTGAAAAAAAATTTACTAACACTAACAAGCAACTACATGCACACCTCTTCGGGTTTGGAAACAACATGTAGACCATAAAGAAACATCACACAACATCCAAAAATATTCCAACATCATCAAAATATTTTGCAATTCTATTGCAACCACCTACAACTGAGAATACTTAACATCCTATGCAACTAGTCACATTGCCACAAACATACAACTCACTAACCAACCTTGCAGAACAATTGAACACACAAAACTCCAAGGGAAGATAGATATAGACAATATTAGCACATTCCCAAATCCATAAGATAAGAAAACTCAACATGGAGAAATGCAGAGAAATTCCATTTCTCCGGGATAACCTTCTTCATAGTCCAACATACTATCAAACACATCTTCCACTGTCACATGATCTAGAACTTGAAACCCTAGATATAACACCTCTAAAAACCTTTGATAAACTCATCCAAATCACACAATCACATCTTGAACCATGAATAAATGTGAAGCACACCATAGAACACAACTATGTCACCTTGTACACTCTCTTATTCAAATTTTCTCAAAAGCACTTGGAAACCAAGTGAATCAGTTGCATCAGAAACATCAAAAACACCTCATCAACACCACACTATATATTGAAACAATCTACCCAACACCAATAATCTCTCCATATATAACACCTATTCAACACCACACTAGAGGTTGACATAGGTTGACATTAATGACAACACTAAGGACAACATAGTGCACCACTCTCCCTATTGACACCAATGACAACACAAATGTCCAAAAAATTCTTCTACACAGGCCTAGAAAACATAATGAGAAGATGCATCCATGAAGATGAAGTATATGATATCCTCAAAGCAGACCATGATAAACCTTGTGGGGGACACTTTGCAGCGAAGAGGACAACTCTTAAAATTTTGAATACTATTTATTTTTGGCCAACTCTTCATAAATATGCAGTGAAATATACCAGAAGTTATGATAGATGTTAAAGAAAGGGAAGAGCAACAAAAATAAATGAAATTCCATTGTACCACAGTTAGAAATAACACCATTTGACAAATGGGGATTAGACTTTATTGGATCCATTTCACCAACATCAAACAACAAAGAGTACATACTAGTTTGCACAAATTACCTTACAAAATTGGTAGAGGTTAAGGCTTTACAGTTTGCAAGAGATGGGAATGTGGAAACGTTTCTCTATGAAGACATATTCACAAGATACGGAGTTCCAAGAGAAATTTTCATAAACCAAGGGCCCCAGTTTACATCAGAGATGATCACCAAATTAGTTCAAGAACATGAGATCAAACATAAAAATTCTACGAGTTATCACCCTCAAGTAAATGGCAAGTGGAAGTCACCAATAGGGAAATTGAAAACATCCTCACAAAGGTTGTGCAAATTCATATGAAGGATTGAGAAGCTAGGTTACCTAAGGCAATTTGGGCTTGTAGAATAACTTGGAAGACCACAACATGATTTACACCATATGAGCTAGTGTATGGTAAGGAAGTAGTACTTCATATAGAATTTGAGTATAAAATTGTAATAACCCAAAAATTACCATTGAATATTTTTTTCTTCCTTTATTATTATCCTATTAAATGTCCATTCACTTGCATACTCAGGTACTTCTATCCATATGGGATAGGCATCCATCCATCAAAGACAGGCATCCAACCGTACAGGTTACGCATTGGTCCATACAGGACAAGAATTCATCTATCCATCTAGGATAGGCATCTACCCGAACGGGGTAGGCATCTATCCATAAAGGATAGGGATGTGCTCTGGCTAGAGAATTAGATTCATTAGGACCATCCAGGTCCTGAGTCACTCACTAAAGACTACACTCCCCTTGGAAGTGCACCGAGGTCATCACCTTAGGAGTATGTAAAAATAAATATGTAGCTTGATTCCCACTTCAAAATTTGACCTAAGGCCTCAGGGATTCAAGTGAATCCATCCGAGATTTCTTTTGAGTATACAAGGAACACATTTTATCTTATCTTTATGTTTGATATTTCTAGCTCCTTTTGACCAAGTAATTATCTTGAATTAATAGATTATATTTTAATTTAATATTACCCTAACTTTCCTAAGCTCCATCCCTAAACACCTGAGGTACTGGGAGCATCCTTCATTTCCCAGGTTGCCTACATATCTTGCTTCCAAATGAGATCAAGGCATAAAATATGTAGTTTTATTTTCTAATCTATGTTTGATGTGAAATATTTTGTGGGTATGCAGCCCTTTCTAGGGCCCCTTTTCCCTGGACAATTCCTCTACAAATTCTACCCACAAAGGGAAGCAATAAAAATAAGCAAATAGTCTCCATGACTATTACTTGTTTCCTAAACATCTAAAACCTAGTTCCTAAAATAAAATCTCCCTTGAACCTGTTTGAGATACAATTATCTTTTAATTAACATAACAATATAAAAAAAATTCCATAAAATCCTATAATGGGGTTTACTAGTTTTGAACTAGTGGATTTTCATTCATTTGAAATTATCTTATTAGATTATCGACCCAAGAGAGATTATCCGTCTCTTGGATTTTCTTAACATGGTATTCCTTATTTCTCCCTAGTGATTTAAAGGGATGATGCCACAGATGTCATTGTTGCAGTTGTGTTAGGCTATGGATGTAGTAGCTCAAGTGCGATGACATTACTTGTAAACGTGAGCCAGAGGCATTGCTAATACTGAACACTGTTGGTTTTAGTTTCGAATCTTTGTTTAAATTTTTCTATATAACACAATAAAAATCATACTAATTACATAAAAATACATGTTGAAAGTAAATAAACACTAATTACTTTTACATGGGTAACTTATCTAGTTCTATTTGCCTTTGAAAAATAATTAATTGCTAATGAAATTGAAAGTAAATTTATCCAATACTAATTGCTGAAAATAAACTATATTAATGAACTAATTTTTCTTTTCTAAACTCATTTCCTTAATTAACCATATTAAATATAAAATTAACTAATATCATATGTCTTTACAAAATAAACTTAAACTATTAAAATACTTAAAGAATTTCTTATGCATTTACCTAAACTATTTAAAGTACCTCAAGAATCACTTTTGCGAATATAATTTAATGAATACTTCTTTTTAAAAAAAACTTAAATTATTAGAATACTTCAAGAATTATATTTTCATAAATAAACATTTATTTCTTTCAGAAAAACATAAACTATTCCATTCATTTTGTAATTACACAATAAATACTCTAAACATTAAAAATTTCTTTACCAAAAATTAACTCCTTTGAAAATAAGCTTATTTTAATCTATTAAATGGTTGCCTTTAACTAATATTGATAAATTTGAGCTATTCTAAACACTTGAAAAATTACTTTACAACTATAAATTTACTAATGCTTAATTTTCTTGGAAATGAATTATAATTCTAATATGCATCTTTTAAAAAAATAGATTAAACCAATACCTAACACTTTGAAATTAGATAGTAATTGACCTTGTAAAAAGAAGTATTACATAGAGTTAAAAAGAATTGAACTTAAATTAAATCCAAGGATTAGATCTCATTTTTTAATCACTAAGATCCTCAAGGGCGAGGTGAGGGCATACAATGATTTCATAATCTTATTTATAATTTTAAAATCAATAAACTCAATTATTAATTTACTGTTAACCAATTTAGTTTTTATCACAATAATAAATGGGTCAATTATTCACATGTTAGTATAATGAAATAATTATTTGTAATCATAACTATTCAATTAAAAACTTAATATGCATAAAACTATACAATCCCACCACAAATAGAATGTGATGTACAAGAAATTATAAATGTGATCTTTCATTTTCTTACAAGTATTAAATCCCCCCCCTAAAATATTCCAAGTAATGCTTACCTCATTCCTCCACCTGAATTAAGTACTAGCATAATATCAATAACTATTATTGTTAAGTTGTCTTTGATTAATTAAACTATACTATATAAAAATTACTAATACTAATTAATAAACAAATTATATTAATTGCTTAGAATTTCTCTTCAATATACTTAATAAATTATTATTTTTGATGAAAAGAGGGTAAAAACTTTATTGAACTAGGAAAGCATTACAAAGCTAGAAGAAGCAAACCCATTAAGGGGCCAAACAAAAACAAGAATTAATTTATGCCCAAGAAACACCTCATATCCTCCTTAACCCATTCCTCCAAAGCTAAAGCCAAATCATCGGGAAGATTGCCCTAATCATCCACATACCAAGAACCCATCCTCTTAGTAGCCCACCTAGCCAACCCATCATCCACCTTGTTCCATTCTTGAGGAACATGGTGAAAGTCAATAAACTCCAAAGTAGAACATAAGGAAACAATTTGTTTCACCACCATAGCCGACTACCAATCCACATTTGTAATGCCCCCCACATAACCCTAGAGGATGATGCAAATATAACGAAAGCGTAACAATTTTTTTTTTGAAAGTGCAATAATAACAAGAAAACATACAAAAGTAAACTAATCCATAACATATAAAATATAATCATGAAATAAATAACATTGCTCCAATAACATTAAACTCATTTCATAAGATACAAGGTACATAATAAAATCATTCAATATAACAATTACAAGGCTCATTTCCAAAATAAGGTAGATCATACAACAATATTACAATTACAATGATACAAGGATTCTCTTCGAATGTAAATGAGGAGTAGTACATATACAATAACATCTAACTGATCCAATAGAACACAAGAGATGGTACAAAGCAATAAGAACATGCGAGCTCTCCAAACTGGAAGATCCTACCATCATGAACATGAAGTGGAAACCCAATGGTGTAAGGTGCACGTTCCACCCAACCAAGTGGTATGTGAAGGCCCACCCCCCGTGCTAGGAGATAGTAAAAGGGCTTCCTAGGAAAAACCAATGATCTCAAGACACAAGCAATCACAAGACTAAACTATACGAGTACAATACCATACATGAAGGTCACATTGCTTCTAGAGTAAAATAATCAATTACTTCAACTGTACAATACACACTGTTATCATAGGAGGAGTGTCATCACAAAGTAGCATGGGTTACCTTGATAGATCTTCCTAGGCCCTGACCCCAATCTTGGGTTACCCTGGTAGCCTCTCACGATCCCCAGCCCCACATGCAAACCGATGCGAAATCAAATATCTTTCAAAGGGACAAGATAATGATCTTGCCATTCCAGGCCTTCTCATCTCATCTCAAATCTAAATGAGCCCTTGAGCCAATGAGTGAGCCACAATTAACAAGTTGTGTGTTTTAAAGCTACCCTTTCCCCTAATACTTTTATTTAATTTCCACTGAATTAACTAACTCTCACATGAGTTACCCTAGCACCACTTTGTGTGTCAACCCCCATTGAGAGCCACTCCCCTACTAACAACATGAGGATCCAATCCATAAACCAAGGGTAAACAAAGTGCACATAAACCGGATAATAAATCCCAATCATAATACAAAAGGAAACACATCCCATTCATAGTAATCGGGTGTGTAAATTGAATCACAACCAAGTGCACTACCCAAGGAAAACAAAGGGCTGAACAAAATCTCACAACAACCCCCACATAATACTACTACATTTGGAAGGCTTACACATTCACAACTAACAAATTTCCCCAAATTACGTGAACACAAGACATCATAAATAAATAAGTAATTCAAGCAAGTAATTAAACTATGATTTCCTTAATCCAAATTCTATTCCAAGAAAACAATAATTCATTGCTCAAATAATCTAACTTAATACCATTTCATTTATAATCAACAAAGAAATCAAATCTAATATTTAATTCAATTTCCCAATTGCATCAATATAAAAATCAATTTCTTCTTTTAAAATCATTTCATTTTAAAGTCATCTAATTTGTACATTTGCATGCACTTATATATATAATTATATATATGTATTTATATATAGTTATACATATATAAATAAATATATTTAAATATTTAAATTACAAATTACAAATTTTCCAACCCAATATTAAATATATATATATATATATATAACCAGTGAGGGGCTTATATATACAAAGGAACACACACACACACATATATATTTATTATCATTTTTTAAAACATATGAAATGGAGATGGATGGCTTCCAAGGCACGTAGCTGCCTGAAGGTTCGGTGAGGGTTTGGTTGGGCTGACTACCCTCTTCTTGGGAGGGTGCGCTGCCTGTGAAGGCACTACCTCACAACAACCACACTCCCCTATGGGAAGGCGTAGCCATGGCTCAACCCTCCAAAGATCTACAGACATGCGAATTTTAAACTATAATTTTTTTTTCTAAAAAAATTCAAACTTGCAATTTAATGATAATCATCGTACGAATTACAATTTCGGTTTTTTCAAAATAAATTTCCACAGGAACAATTAAAATATAAATATGCATATATCTATATATATGAATATGTATATATATTATTATATATATATATATATATATATACATAAATATATATAAACATATAAAAATGATAGCTTCAAATGAGCAATTTTACAAAAATTTCTACAGGAATTATTTACAAAATTTTCCACAGGTTTTCATTTTCCCCAACCAAATAAAACTAATTGGAAGAAAAACAATAATCTTCTACAAGAATATATTTTCCAATACAATCAAATATTTTCTACAAGTTTTTACAGGAAGATTTAAATCCATTCCTACAGAGGTTTTCCAAAATTTCTATTGTTTTTCTTTTGGGAATTCTTTTGTTTTAAATCAATTTCCTACAGAGGCTTTAAAGATTTCACAAAAATCTTTAAAAATTTCAAAACCTACAGAAGCTTAAAATAAATAAGATTTCTTCATTATACAGGCAATCTTTTCCAAAACAATAACTAATTCTAATAGCCATTCCAATTTGTATTTAAATAAAACAATAGAGAACCTGTTTCAAATGTTTGAAGAATAGAAGATTGAAGTAGAGACTCACCTTTAGATTCCAAAATTATCAAAGCCTCTTCCAAAATAATCCTCTTTCCAAAAAGTTGAAAACAAAATCAGAGCCAATATCCTAAGAAATTCTTCTCCAATTTTCAACAACTTCCTCCAATCTCAACAACTTCCAAATTCAATCCCCCAAAATATCTTTTTTTCATTTCATTGAAATAGCCTCTTTCCCTCTTTTTGTTAATGCAATTACTCTCTCCGAGAATTAATTCCCAACACCAGATATTAATTAATTAAATACAACTTTTATAATCTAACAACTTAAATATCAAATTTAATCTAGTTAATTTTAATCACTATGTAAAATAAATTTAATATAAATAACTAAATTACTTTACACAGTAAATTAAATCTAATTAATTAAATCAAATTTAAATCTTCTAACAACATTATTCCCAATTAAATAAATAATCAATTTAAAACACTATAAACATTAATTTACCAGAAAGCATACCTTGCAAAATAATTAAACGACAAGGCAAACGGGGACAACATGAGAACAAAGCATGACAAAAACAAGGATGACGACACACTGTGACTAGGGTTGTGGTTTGACAAGGAAATCTTGTTACTATCTCCTAATCAACTATTTCGTTGGGCAATGCACACACTCAAACCTGTGAATCCAGGTGGAGTCAATGTCATGTACCTAAAATCCTACAATCAAAGCATACGGCGTACATGTATATAGATCATGATCAATCACACCATGAATAAAAAATCATGGACAAGGCACTCGCAAGTGAGTGATGCAATCCCATTCCCTTCACCAATACAGTGTCACATCAAAATTGATGAAACTAAAACATCAAATAACTACATATGAATATATATCAATATCAACTCACATAATCAACTATGCTAACCAGAAAGCATGTCAGAACCAATAATCATCAATATAGTGTACCATCACATCTCAATATAAAAACCATTATTTCTACAATGTCAATAATAAAATAACAACATCATAGTATCATAGTCTATCAAAGTAAGAGAATTGTCTGAAAACATAAGCAAATCAGAGGGGTGCTACGACATCCTCCAAACGACATCTATGTAGCATATCAATAACAGCTTGAGAATCATACTCACAAACAATTTGTCACCACCCAAGGTCGATCATGCACTCAACCACCAAAAGAATAGCAATAGCCTCCATGAGATTATTATTATGTCAGCCTCTATACATATAGAAGAAAAAGACCACCACTCTCAAGCTATCTCTGCCAATACCTCCAATGCCAACATGCCCAGGATTGCCCCTAGAAAAACCATCTGTATTAATTTTTAGCTCCCCCAAAGAAGGAGGACACCAACAACCAGCATGATCAACCCTCTCACAACCATGACCACGATGCAAACTTCTTAAATTTCTCCTACCCCTCATGAGGCCCAAAGCATTAACCACTCTCAAATCCCCAAGATCAACAAAAATAGATAAATCACACTTTGCAAACAGAGTCTCCTGAAGGGCCCCCACAATTCTCATCCAAATCTATCTGATAAGTAACTCTTATCCAAAAAAATCCACATTTTTCATTCCAACCAGATATGCAAAACAATCAAACTAGGGCCAATGACTCTGGCAATACAAAGAAAAGAGGTCTTAGCAAGAGGGGACCCCTGAATCCTCCAAAAGTCCTCCAAAGAAAGTACATGGCAACACGACCTACTCCAGAGACTCCACCAAAATTTCTAGATAACTCTCACAAAAGGGCATTGAAAGAAGAGGTGAGTAAAGCATTCATCATGTCGACCACACATAACACACATGAAAGGGCCCTGAAACCCCCGCTTCCAAAGGTTCTCCCAAGTAAGACACTTTCCATGCACAACTAACCAAGAGAAGAAATTACATTTGGGCCAAACAAACTTATTCCAAACATGCTTCCACCAAGAAACCTCAGAGCTCCCAAATACCTCCTTATCCAGAACCTGATAACCAAAAGCAATCAAAAAATTTCCCTTCAGATCAGGCCCCCAAGCCAACACATCTTTCCTAGGAAGATAATTGCAAACACATTACGGCAAAATCTTAGCAAGCTCATGACAGTCCTCCACCACACCGCCTAGAGGCCAATCTAAGGGATCCCTCCACCTAGACATAGTAATATGACCCATGGTCTATTGAGATTTAAAATCACCCACACAACACCAACCCTCATCCATAAAAACCTGGCACAAATTGTGCAAGTGAGGATGAGAAGACAAAATGGGAGAATGCCCATCCCAAGAATCATTCCAGAAAAGAGCATCCCGACCACCATTACAAATCCAAAACAACCCTTGTTTAACAAGCTTGGCACCCCTTTCGAGGTTACCCCAATTAAATGAATTTCTTCTATGATGTAGACTTAGGGAAGCTTTAGAATTGAATAGTAAAAGCCTAAATTGTTGAACACTGATCTAATTGCTAGAGATGTTTCCAAGAATGAGCATGGTGTGTGGTGAACGTACTTTGATGGAGCATGCAGTAAATAAGGTAATGGAGCAGGAGTTGTCTTTATTTCACCTAAGGGCACAACATTCAAATATTCATTCTTGTTAACATTTGAGTGCACAAATAATATATCAGATTATAAAGCCTTGCTTATAGGATTGAACATGGCTACCAAACATAAAATTAAAATACTCACTATTTTTGGAGATTCTGAGTTGATTATTTCACAAGTAAGGTCAAATTATTCTACTAAAAAAAGTCTCAAGCAATATATAAATGTTGTATGGGATACCATTGAGTTATTTGATGCTTTCTCCATTGAGCGAATAGATAGATTCAAGAATTTAATTGTAGATTTATTGGAAAATGTTGAATTGAAGAAAGATGATGTTACTCTAACATGAATTTCTCAAGTTGAGCACAAAACAAGACTTGGAATCCCTGATAACATTTATAGTTGGAAATTTTTTAATGATGATACTGATTTGATTAAGTTCTTCCATTGCATTGATCATTATGAAGCCCAAGAAATTGATTTCAATGCATTTTTGGAAGTAGATGGCAAGCAAACTATATTTGGAAAGGAATTTGTTCAACTCAAGTCACAACACACCCCAAGATTGTAAGGCTTGGGGACCCAATATACAAACATTTTTTTTTACTCTTATGGTATGAGCTAGCTATTTGGAAGATCATCGACAAGATCTCCAAGCTAAATCTAGCAATCTCAACACTCTCCATCACACCAAAATATTTGAATGTGAGAATTTTAGCCCACAACAGGTGCTATTGTGAACACCAACATTAATAAAATTTAGTTGTTAAAGCTTTCCCATTCAAATAAATTATTACTAAATACTCCTAGTATTAATTATTTTATAGCATTTTAACTATTTTGATTTACCTTTGAAAAAATATTAATTTCACTCTAATTTCTTACTTTTGAAGTATTAAATTTAGTAAGTATATTCACTTTTGCATATTGAATTAATTTTATTACTAGCTAGACTTGCAACATAAAATTGATGTAATTAATAAATCTAACTATTTTGGTTTCCCTTTGAAAATAAATTAATATTGATACTAGTTACCTGATGACAACTTGTAGTGACTATTTATCTTAGAAAATAAATTAATCAAAGTATAAGTGATTCTTTACTAATTACTTCTTTTGAAAATAAATTAATGTTGAGAAAAAAACATTTTGTTGAAATATAAGTTTAATTGAACCAATCCTTAGAAAATATTTACTACCAATTACCATAAAAATATTATATCTAAATAAATTAATACTAATTACTTTATACCTTCTAATTTTTTTTTTTGTTTTTTGAAAGTAAATTCTAAATTAACACTTTGCAAAAATTATTAAATATTCTTTGTAAAATAATCTTCCTTTTGAAAATAATAGTAATTACTAAAATTCTTTTGCAAAATAAATGAATTAAGACCCCACTAATTATTTTAGAAATAAATACTAATTACTTTTATAAAATATTTATTATTTTTTAAAAATCAAATTATAAAATTAACATTAATTAAGTTTAAATCAAATTTAATTGAAAAGCACACTAATTTGATTAAATCCTAAATAATTGCATGCTAACAATTTATTACTATATGAATCAATTTGAGTTACTACAATAAAGATGCATTTTCTTATGCATGTGATTAGATTAAGAAAATATAAATTTAATTTCAAATTAGGAAAGGGATTTAAATTCTTTCTCATTAACTTTATCATTACTAATTTATTATATTTTCCATAAACAAAGTGAATAAATAAATAATTGAAAGAAAAATTATTTAATAATTTAAATTTTTTTATTTTTTTTTTTATCAATATATTTAATAATTTTAATAATCTTATTAACAAAAATAACTTCCCCAATTTCATATATATATATATATGATTCCTCAATACATCCATAATTAAAATCTATTTATTTTAAATTTAAATTTATTTGTTTTATTTTTTTACCTTTTAAAATTAAAAAAAATTATTGTCAAATTTCTAATTAAGTAATTTTCATGAGAGATTATCTCATTAAATGATTGTTCAATTTCCCAATCTCCTAAATAAATGGAATAAAAATAAATATAAATTTCATCTCTTAAATCTTCACTCAATCTTTAAAAATAAATTCAACTTATATATATTTATAAATCATATTATTAATGATTAAGAGAAAAATTATCGAAAGAAAAAATTATTCTTACTAAATTAATTATTATTTTTATTAGTATTATAAACTATTATTAATATATATATACATTTTAAAATAGCTAAAATTAAATAAATTTAATATTTAAAAGTGTTGTTGTGGTAAGCTATTGGATACTAACTTAGATATGAAAAACTTGTATGCGACTTCAGCTTAATGGTCTTTGGTTCTAAGAATAATTATTCTTATCCATGCAGTATTTAACAGGCCCTTAGACTCCAGACTGCCTTTCTTAACCAAATCTTGTAGGGAGCAATGGAGTCTTGGAACTTATTTTGTTTTTTGAATCTTTTCATTTTGGATTTGTACTCACTAATAAATTTACCTTTGTTCAACGGGAATAAGTTTTATTTTCTATTGGTAATAATTTGTAGTGAAACACTTAATGTCGTTGATCTTCCTTTCTGAACATGGGATCTTCTGATAATGTGTGTAGCTTAATTAAGTCTCTTTGTTAAAAAATACAAACAATTTCTCTTCTTGAAATCCTAAGTTTTCAAGGTTGCACCTCACAATCACATAAATTACTAATGACTAATCACTCACATATGCGGTTGTTGTGTACAAATCTGCACAAAATAATTTCAACCATTTAAAGAATGAATGAGAAATTTAATAAGAAAGTAATTTGATGGTTGAGTTGTGTTTGGAGGAGGGTAGCTTGATACCAAAACAACAATTCCATTTTACACCAATAAGTGAAAATAAGAACATGAAAATAAATTCTATGGTTGATATCATTGGTGTTGTTTTGTCCATCAACACACCAAACACAATATTCAAAATGAATGCCAGACAAACTCAAAAAATAACCCTTCAATTGAAAGACATGTCAGGTTGTATGGTGGAATTAACAATGTGGGGTGGTTTCTACAATAAGGAAGGCCAACAACTCCAATAAATGTGTGATTTAGGAACTTTCCCCATTCTTGCTATAAAGGTTGGATGAATCAGTGATTTTGGTAAAAATATGTGGGAACAATTACTACAACCCAACTTCTTATAAATCCAGATCTTCTAGACTCACAACGATTGAGATTTTGGTTTGATACAAAAGGGAAGAATCTCCATTCTCATTCTATTACAATGGAAATATCATCTGTAATAGAAGATAAAATGATAAAAAGTATCACACAAATAGATGATGACGAACTTGGTAAATCTGATAAACCTTATTGGATAGTGATAAAAGCTACCTTATCTTTCATAAAGGTAGACAAATTTTCTTATACAGCTTGCCCCTTGAAAATTGGAGGTGTTGGTGTTTTTCTTACAACCTAAGCAGACTTCCCGAGAGCTTCTATGAACTTGCCACGTTCAATAATAAAAGTTAGGAAGCGATTGGCCAACTCGACGTGAAGAAGCGATAATGTTAATTCCCCTACACTTCGGGCTTTGTAAGACCTAGGGGGTGATCCCTAAAATGTGCTTCTCATATACAACTTAAACAATCTCAAATGCACATTTTCGAACAACAAATAGATTCTCTAATGACACTAAAAAGATGAAATCCTTCAAGAAATTGGAAATTCCTTCAAAGACTCAAGTCCTATTAGCAGAGAATCGTAAATACAACTAAAATAGGCCGATAAGAAATATTTGAATAAATGTTCTAAAATCAAAACCAAAGACATGAGAAACATAACCATAATTCAAATACCAATGTCATATCCTAAAGCACAAAGTCAAATAAAAAAACTTAACTACAAGGAAAATTTCATCTTAAACAATTATGATCTGTATGAATTGCATTACAATCCACGTATCTGCATCGAAATCTATTACTACTTATGGATCCAACTACTAACTTGCATGAACTTCCACATTAACTGGAGCATTTAACTGATCCTTTAAACCAGAGCCATCATTAAAACATAATTCATAGTAAAGAACAATGAAGATCAACGGAAACAATATTTGACTAATATTTCATTAATAATTCACAGAAGATATCACAACAGGAGACAAAATAGACTCAAGAGATCTTCATATTCAATACAAACATGCCTAAGAACCCCATAATTGACCAAGTTACTTTATCTAACTTTAAACCTTAAGACAAGGACTCATATTCATACTCTATGTATTATAAAATTCTGCTTTCTCCAATCTTGAATTCAACAGAAGACCCTGTACCACGGCCCATAATTCCCTTTTATAAAAAAGGGAGAAAACAAAGCTTCAGGCTGGAGGGTACACATGTCCATTTCTAATTGGACCGCAAATTCTTGATGCAGTTATATTTGTATCTTGCAATTGGAGGGAAAAGGCATAAGACAAAAATAATCAACAATTGTTGTGGAGAAGGAAACCAGCCTTCCAAAAGGCACTTTGTTCACATCAAAGGCATTTTTAACTATTGTAGCACTTTATTCCACCTCAAAAACTCATACCTGAAGCCGAGAGAAGCATGTGTATTTTCAAATGTAACTTTTGAGGCCAGACCTATATTATACATGACCAAGTCACACTTCTCAACCTTAGTGCTCATATTTCAAACTCATTAGTGAACACCTTTTTCCATAATTCAAATTCTTCCTCTGACGGCCACTTAAAAGCAATAACCTAATTAATTTTATCTCCATATGGTGCATACTTTACCATTACTCAAGTAGCCTCCTTATCAAAATATTCTAAGAAACTAATAACAAATGATAGTTTCTCAAGTGTATTCTCCAACATACCAATATCAGCATTCCTACATATTTCATGTGTCTGAGCTATCATTATATTAGTCATTTGATCCTTCCAAACTTGCAATGGTTTCACCTCATCATGACTATGTAGAATTTGTGGTAATGGAGTTAAGTCCATTCCATCATACTTGGCCTTCAACTCTTTGATTCTTAATTCCATAGGGGCAACATACCCCTAAAATTTTTTCTCCATAATCCCTTTGAAAAATTGATAAGTAGACATAACCATAGGATACTTATCCCCGTGTTGCTTTGCTCCCACTTCCATGAATGTTAGTTTCTCAATTCTGGGGCTCCATCTATCTAGCAATGGGGTGGCCAACTCTTTATCTCTCGAGAACATCTTGAGTGCTTGCAACATCAAAACATAACTTGCATGAACACTATTTAATTTTCTTTGGACTCTCTTGTTCAAGTGTCTCAACACAGTATCCACAATCACCAAATTGCTTTTCCCCATTGATTTTTGGATTTGCTACACCATCTCTTTATACTCCTCAACCTGAGAAATTAATTTTTCTCTAGAGAGTCCTCTTCTTGGGCTATTAGCCTTTTCAATTGTGATAGGCACCTATCCCATATTATATGGAACAATAGCTAAGGATTGTCCTTGTGAAGAGGGTTGAGGTTGCTCCACTGGTGGGTTAGAAATAGTGCGACTAGAGCTACCCTACCCTTGAGACTTCAATGTCTCCACTTGTTGCTTTAGTAATGCCAACTTAGTTTCTAACTCTGCCACCTTTTGTTGACTCCTATTATATTCAATAATAAGGTCATTATACTGGCCCTCAAAGTATCCCGATCCTTAGTCAAATCCTCAACAGTTGCCCTAGTGAACTTGGCAATATTCACTACCATATATGTAGCCTCCAATGCTGGAGTATCAACAACTCTTCTTACAACTAGGTGACCACTAAAATCAGATGGTTCTGCAACTATTGGATTCCTAGACCCAGTAGATAAAGACCAAATTTCCAATGCATCCCACTCCTCACTTAAGGTTGACCCTTTAAGCGCCGATGTAGCTTCTTCCTCAGTTGCAAGAAGTGGCCTATTGGCCCTTCTTATTGTATTGAATACCACAACATCAACAATATCCCACTTAGGAAGTAATAGTACTCCACTCTTTTGTACCAATGCTCGGCCTTGCTATGGTGTTATATCTTTGAAACTCTCCTTCATCTGCAACCTGACATTGGACTGAACTACTTGTTCTGGGAGCTTAGGGTATAAAATTCTTTCTTGAGCTACCTTCTCAGCATATAGTGAAACATGTGCCCTCCATACAAAATCCCTAAAATCATTCATCTTGACAAAATAATCATCCTTCATGAATTCTCTGCAAGCCTCCATCCTCAGGTCATCACTGTTGGTTATCCCTCTTATTTCACCTTTTCCCAGCCTTAAGGCAACCACTCCAAAACTTGATGGAATATCTTGTGGAAAAGATGGCATTTCCTAATGCATATCATCAGGAGTAGCCATGATCTCTTCATCATCATCATCAGGATACTCAACCATCCCTATTATTTCAATTTTTTGCCTCTTTGGTGATGATGGATGTGTTTGACCAGAAGGCCTTGGAGGGGAATCCAGATCAACAATATTAGGCAATGACTGCCCTGAAGATGATGGTACTGCATTCTTAGCAACTTCCTCAACCATAATTCCCCTCTTTCTGAAATATATCCTAATCATTTTTGAGGGATGATAATTAGGTATTTCCTCCAAACTTACCTCAGGGTATTCTTCAATAGTTTGTGTCTTTCCCTTATCTTCCACAACCTGCTCATCCTTCAAAACCCCCACTAAAATTTCAAAATTATCAATAGCATACATAGCCCTATTCAACTCACCACTAATATTTGGTATGGGATTAAAAGAAGGTATATTTTCTTGCTTCTTCCTCACCATCTTGGTAAAAGCAATATATTTTGCTTTTCTTTCTTCTTGTATCTCCAAATCAAAGATGTTCCTAATAATATCCTCAGGAAAATAGAAGTTTTGGATGAAAATTCCAATCTGGTGCTTGGCCTTCATTTGAGAAATGAAACCCTCAGGGTCATGATTCCTAGGGTGTACGTTATTTAATCCATAAGGTCTAAGAAATGTATACAAATCCTTCCATCCTCCCTTTTCCATGACAAAGTCAGCAAACACTGTATACTAAAGAAAGAAAGATCCATTCTTTTGTTCTACTAGAAAATGTGCATCCTGAGAACACCCCAACTGTCTCATGATTTCTCAAAATCCAATTCTCAGAGGCACATCCTTACGTAAAACATATTGGTTGATATTAGTGCCATATACCCTAAAAATTGTTATATTATGATAAGGGACAATATCTCCCAATTATGTGTCAAATTTAACTCAGGTCTCCTTTCCATTGGCCTCAAGAATTCATGAATCTCGTTAGGAATTTTGGGTGGATTATAAACCAGAGCTCTTCTCAATTTGGACCCAAAAACATTATGGAATGCCACATAATCAAATTTATGATCATGCCTATCAAGGACCCTGGTCCAATATTAGATAAGCATGTCAACATCATCTTCTCTCTTCTTAAATTCCATATCCTACCCAAAAAATACCTAGACCCTATATAAAAACATGTGCATCAATAGGGAATTCCATCTGAAACCAACCAGAGTTCTTCCTTCCTTAAGGGCCACTAGACACCCCTGCATTTTATCTACAATAAGTAGCAAAATCATATACCACATTAAAACCTCGATGTTGGAGATTTACGGTCATGTACATGATGTCAATAGGTAGAGTAGTCTTCAAGCTAATTCCAAGAACCTGACACAAGGAACAAACTGTCTTCCTGAAATAATCACAAAAGTAATTTACAGGAAAGGGCTCTGGCTCATTTTTACCAATCACTATCTTCTTATTCTTTCCTTTTCTAGTGGTTTCCAAATGAGGTATTAAAAAATATGTTCTAAACAAACCCTTAATATTTTTGTATTCTTCTCTAAAAACCTTAAGATCAATAGTAACCATATCCCGACTCCATTCCTGCAAATCAAAGATCTTTGCAATTTCCTCCCTGGTTATTTTTGCCATTTCTATACCAAAATATGTCCTGACGACTCTGGTTGCAGGGTCATATCTTGCAACAACATCTTTTAACAAATCTACATCTAGATAGACATTTGGAACCACCAGCTTACCAAGATCCAACCTCCAAGGGTTACATAGAGGAGCACACAAATTCTTGTTCCCAAACCAATTTGAGAACAATTTCCATCCAGCATATGGTAGCTTAGCATCCCAAATTGCACATTGTTTATCAGTTAACCCTTCCAAGAGCAAGGGCCCATAAAACAAAGCCTTTCCCTCGAGCTTTTTGTTGGTAGAGGGTTTTAACAAGTCTATAACATCTTGGGAAAGGGACCTATTAGAGGTTTCAAAGCCGAATCTTCTGGCCTTGGGTGCCATTTACACAAGATAGAATATAGTTTGAGCTAGGGTTTTGAAATATTAGACAATTATAGCCTACACCCTATATCCTCAAACAAAATACTTCACAATTCAAGAAGCTTCAACAATTATCAAGACAAGCTTTAAAACATTTTTAAAGCAAATTAACCCATACAATCCTTTACGAACAAAACAAAACGCAGTCAATATTTGTTCTCAAACAACCATAAGACCTTCTAAAAACATAAGATATGGTATATATGTTACTTATGGTTTCGCCTGTAGAATATGTCAATGGTAGTGATGCTGAATTTTCACGAAAAAATGGCTTGCCTTGCTTGGTACTAGGAAATTCTTCTTTGTTATGGAAATGCACACAAAAAATAGCAATTCAATGGTCTTTTAACATTTAATTCTGGGAGCACAGTCTGAACTCAACCATTACTATTCACTTGTGCAAGATAAAATGGTTATAGTACAACACCAGCTTATTTTAAATACCATCCATTGATCTGGATCTATGTAAGCAAGAAAGAACAACTCAAATCGAGTCAATACGGTTTGAAACTGCCATATTTTCTCATCAAACCTTAGGCAAATAGAAATCCACCTACAGGACACCACCTTAGCATGAACGGGTCCCACCTCGATCATCTCCCATACGGCATCGACGTCCATGCGTCAAAAATTTGCACACCTCGCAACATTATTAAAACTAGTGTTTTAATTGCACGAGGTCAGCAAGGAACGACCACAATGTGTTGTTAAAAGACAACCATCAGCATCAGTGTCCTTCATCGGTCAGTGAACAAGGACTGTGTCCCACAATCATAGGCACATATGGCAACATCTCACATCCCTTGCAGCATTATTGTGATTTCATCGAAAACCTTGTGAGGCCAGCGAGGAACGATCAGGATGTGAATCATTCCATCTGACGGTTATAAAACTTGCACATGCAAAAACGTTATTCATAAAAAAGGGGACTGACTAGGCGGACGGGGAAAAGACCCTCGAGGTAGATCATTTTAGACATTGGTCTAAAATTTAATCGTTTATCAACCCGACACTAAGGGAAGAATTAAAATACAGTTTGAGCGAAATAAGACGAAAAGGGCAGGTAAAGAGGGGTCGGTAATGCAACGACTAAAAGGGTTCAGACCACAACTTGAGCAACTAGCAACCTACAATAATAAGTCAATGCATGAATAAAAAATCCAAGACCAAATTTTATGGCAAAAACCCAAAACCCCAAGACAAACCAATAGAGCCAAGCACCAAGGACACAGTAATTAAGCAAACTCATGGGGAAAATTTTAAAAGCTCCACCAGGAGGTCGGCAATGCAAAAAGAAGGTAAACACTAATGGAAATGGTAATTGGTATTTTGGAAGATGTGATAGAAGTTTCCCTTAATGTGATTATAGATATATACTTCAATGCAAAGTGCAAGACAATATTGCTTTCACTTGGATTACTGCTTTTGAAGAAGCGACATAAGAAACTATGGGTGTTACACCAAAAGAATTGAACATTTTGAAGCATGAAGAACAAGGTGAAATTAAGTTTGGACACATTATACAAAAGGTCCTTTTCAACAAATACATATTTAAACTTCAAGTGAAAAGAGAGACTTATAGTGATGAATAGAGGATTAAGTGCACTGTCATAAAAACAAACAAGTTTGATTATTCATTTGAGAGCAACACTTTATTAGATTCAATTGCAAAGCTCTAGGTTTCATTACATTCAAATGCTTGAATGCATATCTTGTTAACAATGTTTTCAAACATTTCAAATAAACTCAATGGATATGTCTAAGTTAGTTGATGTGATTTTTGCCGTTAGATTGTTCTTAGTTTTTTTAAATAGTAAATCGGATGATTTACAAAAAAAATTGAATTGATAATAATACATGAGTTGTAAGATTGTTCCACTAATTTTTGAATATTGTTGAAAAGTTATTACCACTTCATAAATGTTTAACTAAGTGAAACTATTTCTTTAAATAAATTGAAAGTATTTGTGTTCTAATTAAATGGAAATGGTTGATGTTGATGTTATGTTTTTTTATATACAATTTGGTATGATTTTCAGTTAATCTTTATAAAATCTAAAATTGGATACTTACAAAGTTGTTAATCAAAACATTAAATTATAAGTTTGGGGAGGAATTCCAATAAATTTTAATGTGTAGCCTTATATATGAGAATTGAAATAAACAATGATAGAAACTATAATGAAATCATATATATTACTTTTGAAATTAATGCTAATGAAGATGTAAGCATTTTTTATCAATGGAATAAGCGTCTCGATAATGGTAACTCTCGACGTATTTTATATATATGATTAATTAATATATGTATGCTAGTATATATATACATGTTAAAATAACAAAAAATAAATAAATTTAATATTTTTAGAAATTTTATCAAAAAATATTATTAATATGTTTTAACTCACAATAAAATAAATTTAATAATTAAAATACTAAATATTATAATTTATAATTATAATTTTTATAAACTAAAGTTTTAAAGAAAATTCATTAAATTTTTATTTTACCTATTCTAAATATTAAATTCATTAAATATAATTTATAAATAAAAATTTTAAATAAATTTTAAGTCAGAGTTTTAGATAATAATTTAACGGAATTTAAAATAAAATTTTGTAAAAATTTAAAATGATTTTTTTAATAAAATTTATACATTTTTTTAAAAATAAATTTCAAATAAGTTTTATCTTTTACTAAATTTTATATAAAATTCTTAATGAAATTTTCAATAATCTAAAATAACATTTAGCATAAAATCTATCATAAATTTAATATAGAGATTTTTTTAAAACAAATTTAACATAGATTTATATGTCTTTATATATTTTAAACAAATTAAAATCTAATATTTTGAGGCAAGATTAACATGAAAGACACTAAAATACCCATAAACGAATATATTAATAAGAGAAAAGACATCCAACAAAGCCTATCTTATTGAAATTGTTGTATCCCTCTCTATTGATCCAAGCTCTTCAAACCTTCCTCGTCCTCGCTCTTCTACAACAAAGTAAGAAACGTCCTTCCATATTCCCTATCTTTTCCTAGGAAATCACTACCCTTTTAATGCAAAGAAAAAAAGTCAAGATGATAATTAATGACTATGAAGGATTCTAAATTTTTGTTACTTTGAAAGAGGCTAGAGAGTCATATTTATAAAAAAAATGTATACTGGTTAAATGGTTGAGATTTGATGGAAAAAATCAGTGGTCAAGATTGAAGAAGCAAAGAGGAAAGTTTTTATTCTTACTCATGAGAGGATAATAATGAATTTTTAATTTAAAAGAAAGGATAATGGTGTACACGAGGTTTCCCTTTTTACACATAATCTAAAAATGAAGTTTTGAAAAGAAGAGTAGTTTATTGATAAGAGAAAGATTTAAATTCTAAAAAGAAGTGAAGTTAACTAGTTGGAGACGAGGTGTTGAGTGAAGAGAAGAATATAAAGTTGAAGCAAAGTTATATGACAACTTTTAAATAAAATAAAATTTTTTATTTCATTCATAATTTGAAAAAATGCTTATTTCCATAATTAAATTTTGCATTATAAATTTTATTTATTTTCAAGGAATCTATTTGAGTCTTTAATTTATTAGTTTCAAATTTATTTTTCTATAATTTTTAAATTCCATAATAGTAAAATAAGAATAATAATCATTGTTTAACTTACTAATCAAGAGTTTCTTTTCAAATGTTCTAGAAAGAGGGTTGTGACAAAAAAAAATTGAGGATAGCAGTCAAATTGGGCATAGATTTGTCAACAACACAACATGAGAGACTACATAACTTGAATTACCTAGATGAAATCATAATGGAATCCATACACCACACTAAATTTGTTCAAAAGCAAAGAATTCATTGGCATGATCAGTTTATTAAGACAAAGGAATTCAGTGTAGGTGATTGGGCTCTACTTTATGATTCTAGATACAAAGATTATAAAGGAAAATTACAAACTAGATGGCTTGGTTCATATTAGATAAAGAAAGTATTTCCAAAAGAATCAGTGCAACTACAAACAATTGATGAAGTAAGGTTCTCATTATTAGTTAATAGACACATATTGAAGATTTATAAGAAACCATTGCAAAAGGATGACTTCCTCCTTACATTATAATAATATTTTGAACTTGCAATTGAAAATTTACCAACAAAGACAACCTATTCTACAAATGAATCAGTAGACGAGCTACACATCTTGCCCACTAATGTTCCACAATTATAATTTTATCACATATTTCACATGCACACATTTCCCAAGTGACAATTGACATATTCATTTTTTGAGATAGTAATAGAAGTAGTAGGGACCTCCAACATCACGCCTCTAGGCAAAAAACTTACAAAAGGGACTTGTTAATACATGAGCTCGTAGCACTTGTATGTTAGTCATTTCATATTACCATCTACATTAATTGCATATCTATCACTTCATAACCTATACATTCATACATGCACCCATACATATTCCATTCTATTACATGCAACTTCTTACATCCATTCCAATGTAGTAATCCTATCACCTTTATAGATTATAATATACCATGCATTAATCTCAAATCACCTATCTGTACACTCCACAACCTTTTGAATCCATTATTTTCCACACGTCACGCATATGTTTCCATTCATTTCAAATTACCATTGTACAAAATTTATTGCAATCAAGGCAAGTCACTTCAAATCATGCTACAGATGGTCATTAGTTACTTCACAAAAGTTCAATTTCATTTCAACCAATTCCTATGGGTTCACTACATATTAACTTGTCCTAATTAACATAGTTGATTATTGATTTTCTGCATGTTTATAGTTCATTCGTGCATACTACATATCTTAATTGATTTTCCACTACTTTTAATATAACCCTCCACCAAAATCGTACCCACTAGGTGAGGACACTTAGTATATTTAGTTGGGGGAGGGGTATTCCTTAGTTTTATTGGTTTTCAAAAAGTCTCTACAAAACCTTTATGTTATTTTCCTCCCTTTTCAAAAGACACAAAGTTCAGAGGAGAGGAAAGCATTCTCAATAGTTGAATTGAAAGGTGCATTTGAATAAGAACACTATTTTAGCATAGTAGAAGTGGTTAATTGAGGTGGTAGAACAAGAACATGGTAGAATTGATGGGTTCAATTATTGAAGAATTACTATGGGAGGTAATATAATATGCAGAGAACCAATGGAACATAACTAGTTGTAGACTGGCTAGTTTTTCCCATTTTCCAACAAGCTGGTTGGTTATAATATGTTTTGAATATCACAAAATTTAATGAGGTTATGACCCAATAGTTTTCAACCACATTGAAAAATGATGATGCAGTTTTTAGGGGCTTAAGGGTAGATGCCTTAAAGGTATCCATAGCTGAACTATCTAGATTTCCAAGGATGGGAGAATAATTTCTAGTTAGGGTAGATGTTATTGTAGCAAGAAATGAATTCTCCCAGCTAAGAGAAAACTTGGTTTCATCTTCATAAGGTACTAAACATTTTTCTTTACCCTATATTTGGGCTTCAGTTGCTTCCTATGTAGTTAAGTACTTGATATGTGATGGCAAACAATCTTTGTTATACATAATTCATTGTAAACTATTGAGTCATCTTTTCCATGGTAGGCATGTAAATGTTCCTAATTTCTTGTATAGTATGTTAGAGAATGAAATTTGAGTACAAGAGGTAAATAAACAATACAATATTGTCTCATTTCTATTTGGTTACATTATTGATAAAGAGGAGTCTTAGGGCTCAATTTCCAAATGTTTCTTGGTAAATTTCTCTTAATTGTAACAATATCAACAGTATCCTTGAAGGTACCAATAAGGATAACATGGGCCAAGAACAAACAATGGAAGAACCTATTGTTCCAGAAAGGGAAATGCCCTATGGATCCCTTGATACATCACCTACCCACGGTATGGGAGAACTAGAGGAGCGGGGCTTGTAGGAAACAAAACCTATAGCCTTTGTTGAGAATTTCATCTGAGTACAAGAAGAAAAGATAATGTAGTTAAGTACTTGAAATGTGATGGAAAAAAATCTTTGTTATACACAGTTCTTTTTAAACTATTGATTCATCCTCACCATAGTAGGCATGTAAATGTTCCTAATTTCTTGTATAATTTTTTGAAAAGAAGGTTGTATGAGTACAAGAGGAAAAGAAACAATACAACATTGTCTCATTTCTATTTGGCTACATTGTTGATAAAGAGGAGTTTTAGGGCTCAATTTCTAAATGTTTCTTCGGAATTTTTTCTTAATTGTAACAATATGAACAGTATCCTTGAAGGGCCCAATAAGTATAACAAGGGCCAAGAAAAAATAATGGAAGAACCTATTGTTTCAAAAAGGGAAATACCCTTTGGCTCACCTTCTACATCACCTACCTACAACATGGGAGAATCAGAGGAGTAGGGATTGCAGGAAACACAAATTGTCGCCTCTGCTAAGAAACCCACAATAGAGGACAAACAAGAAATCCATGTTTCTAAAAAATCGAAAGAAGGCAACAAAAGAAAACTTGGAGCCTCTTCTTCTAAAAATTAGGAGGTAATCACATCACATAAAGAAAAATGGGGGCATGAGAGGATCAATTAAAAAGCTGGAAGAGGATGTTGTAATGGTAGAAATAGATAAAGATTCAAAGGAGAATTCTTGATATGATAATAAGGTTAAGACACCTGTTGTACAATCTCGGTATTTTACTAGTACCTCTGAATCTAATTCAAAGGATGTTTTTGTGGAAAATAAAATGAGAAGGAGATCCCCAAGAAGCCTTGTTTCAAAGGGTTTTGAATACACAAGTGCAATAGGGGATGATCAATTTCTAGAAAGAGTTGAAGAGATTTTTATTGAACAAAGGAATATTAGTAAATAATTATAGAAAGTAATGGCAAGAATAAAAAAATTGGAAGAATTGTTAAAAACACATCAAAAAAAGGATAGTGAGAGGGATGCAATTGGATTTCTATCCCACAACATAAGGACCACAACCAATTGCAAGGGAGAAGCCAAAACACTTGAAATGCGACAATTCTAGGAAGGAATGAAGACAACCATTGAATGGTCAACTATGAGTCACCATCAACACCAAATAAGATGACAGGAAGGAGTCTACTCTGAGTAGGGAAGTTTTAATGATGTGACAATTTGCATGGAGCACGTCTCTATCATACCGTTAGGGAAGAGTTACAGTTTAAATTCTCTTCTTCTATCTTTATTAATATTTGTTATCAGTTACAAAGACGAGTCTTCTCCCTATTCTTCAGTGAGAGTGGATGTATGCATTTATATTCTATTTTTAGTCTTTGTATGAATAAAACTCCTCTCAAGCCTATATATTAGGATAGGTGGTTGAGGATCAAAGCTATTTTTTTTATTTACCAGATAATACTTCATTGTTGTTAGCTTTTTGTTATCAAGTCACAATAGTCATCTACTGATGAATAAGAAATCTTTAGAGATTCTTATCAAATTGTACGAAGTCTAGTTTTTATTCAATAAATGGTTTTAGTTTACTATCATGATTTTTTGATCAGAAGTGCATAGTTGATATCTTTCATGGGAGCAAAAAGTTGAGCAAGGGTCAATCAACATACTACCAACCCATCTTATTTTTTGTACTAGATTAGATGTTACATTCTTGTATCCATTTATCTAAATTTTGAATTATATGTATGTTTAATTACATGAATGATATATTGTAGAATGAATTATATTCTATAAAAGTACGTTGATTTATTCTTCGAAGAAGTTAGAAGTAAGAAGTCAATAGTGTTAGTTGCAAGTTCAGATTCAATAGTTAGCAGTTACAACATTAAGTAGAAGGTACCCATAACATAAGCACAAAATTTATGTTATTTCCCCTATTTTATAATTTGATGTTTTATTTTCCTTTCTAACTTTTATTGTTTACTATACATGTGTGACCACCTATGTTTCATCAATATAGGGCATAGTTAGGATCCTTGAATGCACATATAGTTCCAACATTGCCAAAAGCATATGAGCCTTGATTTATAATTAAATGAAGCCTTTGTGAGGGTTTAGTGAATGCTCAATTAGGAACCCGTCCTCTGAATTTTTTTTCCACTTAGAAACACCAAGTTGATTGAACATTAGAAATTCCTTACAACCCTATTGGTATTTGGCCCGTTTTAGTCATGTTCAATATCATGCTTCTAAATTGACCACTAAAGGGATAAATGTTGAATGAACTTTTTGGTTGAAGAATATCAATTTGACATAGCTAGAATGAGTTAGAATATGGTTTCAAATTTTAGATCTGTCACGTTCAACATCTCTAACAATCCCCACACTTTCCTAGCAACCAAAGAACTTCTAGCCACATGGAAAAATTCCCAAGTTAATATCATTGTTGAAGTATTTGTAGCTATTATAGGGTGGTTATTAACCATTACAATTCTGATTTTGAGAAAATAAATGCATTAATTTAGGGATATTTTTGGGAAGTTCCTTTGGTCTCATATCATGTGTGAAAAGTCTCATCCATTGAAAATATTAAGTGTCAATATTCTAGATTATATACCATTATTTGAATGGATATTTCAAGCCAAATATGACTGTAAAAGCCACCTTCTAGCCCATATGCAAAATAATATGAATTATCTTTCAAGTGATAAAGTTTGGGGCATCATTTTAATAATCTTCGGAGTCCAAATTAAATATTATAACAGTTTGTAAGAGGTGAACATCATAGTTGATATACATTGGTCACATTTATTTGAAATGTACATTATAGAGATAAAGTTCAAGGGAAAGGACTCCATACAGGTGTATTCAATTATAGATTTGAGTGATCTTCAGTTTGATGCTAGTGTTGGAATATCTTTAGGAATTGTATGGTTGTTTCTAGCTTCTATGTTATTTATTTTTACAAGGGATCTTTGGTGTTGCAACTATTATACCATTTTAACACTGTTAATTTTAGGGTTATTTTATTTTAGACTTCTATTATCAAACATATTTAGCTACCAAATTACATATTTTTGGAAAAAAAATTGTGAAGGGGGTCATCCATTAAAGGTGTAGAAGAAAATGGTTTCAACTACAACACTACTATTTTGGATGCTGTTTGGGACAAACTTTGGTTGTTACAACTCCATTTTACCTTGTATGCAAGTTGAGTTGTCCAAACTCATAAAGGTTCTAGCCTATAGTACATTGATAGGATCCACTAGAACTCAAGGGGGCTATCATCTGGACATCAAAGTGGTGCAACAAAATCATGGTGGAAAATGCATAATTTGAACTTAGTCTTATGATATTTTACGTTAGAATTATGAATAAACATGAGACATAGGATCAAACAATGAACAAAAACACCTTCATGCAATAGAGTTGCAAAAAAAAATTCTATATCCTCAATAAGAAAAACTTATAGAATGAACCTCAAGAGTCTTCAATGGAGATCTTGAGATAATAGAACGAGGGTGAGTGATTTATAGGAGCATCCCTAAATGATAAAGGGATTAGATCATGACAAGTGTCAACATCCTATGTGATGAGACAAAATGATATAATAAAATCTCACTCTAGTTAATAAAAATAAGAACTCCTAAGTTTATCTTAAGTGTATGAGAATAAATTAGTATAATAATTAATTATTAGCTAATACATGATTACTCTATTAGTTTGTGGATCACCAACATATGGATATTTGGTTATCTTCATCGCTTGAATCAAGTGGAAGAAGGAAAGGTACAAGATCCATATTACATGGAAATTACAGTTGGATTCATGATATTGGAATGGAGAGACTTGAATATTGGAGTTTTCATGGGACTCCTTCATATAATTTATATCATCTAACATGTACAAGATTTAGATTGTATAAACATCACATCATTAGCACAAAGATACTTTAGCATCCTAATTTTCATTCCTTGAAGGAAATCAATCTTGGGGCATGAGGACTTGTCATGTCCCCTTCGCAAATTTGGCATCGAGGATTAGGGTTATATCTCATTGTGTTCCAAGGAACCACCAGGGGTCAGAGATCAAGGTGTGACCCGATGCATTCCCAACTAGAAGGGATAATGAGGAAATTTGCAAGGTTCATGAGCCTAAACTATCAAGTCCAACACATCCCAAGACTACAAAGAATGGTGGGAAAGGGGGCCAACATGTCCTAAGACAAAAGGAACGATAGGTAAAATATAGTGTGTGGAATGTGACATGTGGGGTTTGATTTTGGGTCTTGGTCGACCTATTAATCTTTTAGGAGGGTAACATATAAGATTAGGTAAGTTTTTTATTGTAATAATTCATGTTTTTTTAGGTAATTATTGGGAACTTGTTCTCAATAAATATTTTATGGATGAAAACCCATATAGGATCAATATACAAAACCCCATTGGTCACTAGAATAAAAGGAAGAAAAACCTTTTGGTTTTTTGGGATCATTCTCACTCAAGGAGTGCATTAGAGCTTTAAGGAGATGAGAAATTTTAGTTGTGTAATTGAGTATTGTGTGGAATTGTATTTATTTTTTTGTTTGTAATAACTATCATAGAAAACTTGTTGACTAAGGAAATCATAACTATATCAATACATGAGTGATGCAAATTTCTTATTCATTTGTGCAATATTTTCTATGTTATTGTGTTATTTGAGCATGATTAATTATTGTTGTTCATGATTCAAATCTCATTATATTTCAAATCTATTATCTTTATTAAATTTAAACTAGAAAGGGACATGACAAGAATTATGAAATTCCTAAGTTTATAATCTATTCATACATCCTATTATTTTTGGAGACTAAGTGATTCTACACAAAAAAAAAATAGAGAGGGATTAGGCTTTCAAATGAGAATCAAGATGAGAAAATGAAGCAAGGGAAAGGATCCATCAAAATAGATACCTCCTCCTAGTCCACCATCAAAAAATGGAAAAGTGGTCATTCCAATGCTTGAAATTATGTATGCCTATTTCACCTCCATTTACCCATAGATATGAGTGGTTAATCTAGAGAATCATGCTCCCTACTCCCACAATGTCATAATTGAAGTGGTTCTAGGTGATGCAAACTTGCAATATCCATATTTCTACTAGCCCTCACTTGAGAGACATTGCATATGAGCATTGGGAGGCCCTCATTTCTAGAAAAAATCAACTTCAAGTTATAGAAAACTATGTATACCAAATCTAGACCTTTTTCCTTGCAATACACCTAGCTCCCACCACCCATCCCTATCCTAAAATCGTCACTAACTATGCTAAAAAATTCAATGAATCTTCCTAAACCATCAAGTGGAAGGGAAGGAGTAACCAATTTAATTATACTATCTCCATAAATATTATAAAAAATATTTTGGGTATCCCCTTGGGCTCCTACTACAGAGCAAATAGCCTCTTCATAGTATGAAGTAAAGTGCAAAACTATTTTCTCATCGTGAGTATCCTTTGCCCAACACACCTACTATAATAACCCATGGCCTTGAACTATTTCAAAGTAGAAACACAATCAATGTGTATCATGGTGGCCTACTATTGGGCATGGTGGATGAAAAGGGGTATTTTCAAAGCAATTGGTCATGACATACAAGATGAGAAAAACCTTGATCAATTAGCTCCTCTAGCTTGATTTCTCCTAGTACTTAGAGAATCAAATGGCATACCAACTAGTGAACTTCAATTTCCCTACAAATTTCAAGTGCATCTCCCTAGTCCTTCATATAATTCTCCATCATTATTACTAGCTATACCCCAACATGAACCCCATAATTACCTAATCACCAAAGGGGTATGATCCAATAATTCTCTAGATTACCCCATCTCAACCAAAAGTATGATTATCATATATTTTTTTAGGATTTTCTTATACCCACCCTCTCCTTGATCAATAATGAGCATACCCATAGGATCACCAAATATTCCATCACAACCTTGAGCTCCCTATATAAAGGTCACTAGTACTTTAACCAAGATAGAAAAATAATAAGAGTCTAGAGATATTATATTTGTCTACAAGTGACCAAGATAGGTCACTAATAATGATTTTACCTTCGACTATATACAATAGATAAACATTATGGATTAAAAAATTATCAATAAAATAGGTAAAGTTACATTATATCACCTCTCACACCCATGCAATGACCTTGAAACATTAAAACTAAATCCAATGAGTTTTTGGATGCCAAGATAAGAGATCTATAGCTATAAATGGTGGAGGATCACTAACAAGATCATTCTCTATATGGCTCAATGATATCAACAACAGTAAGAAATAAAGTTTTTCCCACAAACAAAGGAAAAGATAAGCTCCAAAGAGAAGGTAAACAATTTTATTCGTACCTATATAATTGTAATCCTAGTCAGAGTCTTACATCCCTTTGAGACACTATATAAAAATGATAATCCTATAGAGTATACCTACGAAATAAAAAATAATTCCATAAAGAAGCTTGAGTAGAGTGAAATTACATGATGGATCTATAAGAAAAGGTCAAATACATCGTGGATAATCCTATTGAATATTCCTTTGATGAGAAATGAAAATATATACATAATTGATCCCACCCTAGCTTAGCCTCATCCAACACTTCTCTAAAAGAAAAAGGAATAATAGAGGTTTCCTCTTCGAAGGAAGAAGAGGAATCACAATCAAAATCCCTTGGATATATGGAAACATTGGAACAAGAAATAGCACAAAAATTAATAGTTTTTCCATCTACATCTATCAAAGGCATGTACCCATCATGGTCTTCTACCCATGCCAAAAAATAATAGTATAAAAATTTAAGGCATAAGGCATGAAAACATAGTTGGAAAGAGCATTTCCCATATTAGAAGTTACCACGAGATAACTCCCAAGTATTAAAATATCTCCCAAGATAAAGGGATAGGCTAGTGATATTGTTTCATCATCCCAAAGACTATCCACAACGAGAAAGATCTTGTTCCAAGCTTCTATAGATGAATATGACAATCCTAATTAGAATAATAAGAGAGAAATAACAAGAAAAGGTGGATGAGCCACTAAAGAAGAAAACCAAAAGAGCTAAGGATTAAGAAAAGGAGCTCAAAGAACAAGAGAAATCTAGTAGAACCACCAAGGAGGTAAGTATCCCTCCCCCTTATATTTCTCACTTAGTTATTCCTTGCCTTATCCTTCTCAATTTGTTATTCCTCCTACGTCTATTTCTTATTTCCCACCTCTCATTCCTTTCTCACATCCCCTCTCCCCCTTCATGTAGTCTCATTTCCTTTCCCTCTTCTCTATATTATTTATCTCCTCCAACTCCATTTTACCCACTCTGAGCCCTTTCTCATATATCTCCTTAACTTCCTTAATGTAATTCATTCCACAACCCCCTCCATTCCATTTCCCCCATAATTCTACTATCCAAAATACCAATCAGATTCCTCATTTTTTTTTGTATGGAGGCCATCACCTCCCTGCCTTCCAAGTGACTATCTGACCACATCCATAGACCTTGGACTAACAACCACCTTCACTCACTCTAATTGTGTAGCTTCTTTATCTATGAACACTCACTCCCTCCACCAAAACACAAAAAAACTAGCCCCATATATGTCCATATTCTCCTTGAGGGATACTCAACTTACTTAAAGCATGATGGGAATAAGAGACCATGCCTTATACCAAAATTACATGATCCAAATTCCAGTTACACAATAGAAATAATACAAAAGAAAAATAAAATAAGGTGTTTCTCCAACCACCAAAAGGGTGACGACAAGTATGGTCTAGTGTAACATGTAATATATTTTGTACACTTAACTCCCGTCACAAACAACCATAAAGGCTAAAATTAGGCCACTAACTACCAAATAAATGAAAAAAATAGCATCAATAATGTAAGAGTTAAAGATAGGTAAAGTTGGAGTTTTTTTTATGGTGTCATGTATAGGGGTTGTGTACGCCATCGCCTACATTCCCTAGCTATGCTTTTCCTTCTACATGATCCATTTTTTAGTTTGCATGCTCGACCTTTTTGGTGTTCATGGTTCACTATGTTTTTTTGTTTGGTGTTGTAGGTGTACAAGGGGGGTTTGCTGCCATGGGGGACTGTTGTGGCATGGGGAAGCGTTCTCTTTTTCTATTTTGTTTCAAACTTTTTATCTCTCATTTCTTGTTGGTTGGTGGTGATGAATTTTAGTGGAGGGAAGATATAAGGGTAGTGTTCTCTTCCTTTGGCCCGTTTGGTGTTGGGCTCAGTCTTGGGTGGAGTTTTCCTTTTCTTGTTGCTCGTGAAGGGGTGTCTCATTTCTAAGGGAGGCATAAGGGTGTGGCTTTTTTTTCTCTTTGGAACATGGATCCAGGTGGATCGTCTGGGGGTAATTCTCCCTTGAACTTTCACACTTCCTTTGGTGCTAAATATTCATCTCCTTCGATGATGGTGATGGAGAATAATATTTTTATCAATTATTATGGGGTTGGAGGGCTTGATCCAACTAGAGGATCGTGTATCCTAAAAATGAATGGTTGTCTAGAGAGATTCAAAGAAAGGACAATTCTAATGATATAATTGGAATTGATTACAGAAGATATTGAGTATTTTTCTAAACATGATTTACTCTATAAATTCATGGGAGTACAGGTTTCATTCCACTTTCTAGAATTGTAGGCTCAACAGACTTGGGCTTCGAAAGGTGAAATGGAGATTATGGTGTTGGCTAATAGTTATTTCATTGTGGTTTTCAACTACATGGAAAAGTGCAATAGAGTTTTTCGAGGGTGGGCCTTATTTTCACAACCAAATTGGCTTATTTATTAAACTCTAGCACGTGGGTTTTAATCCTTCAAAGGAGCTCCTAAATCGAATTTTGGTGTGGTTGTATCTCCCTAGGTTTCCAGTCAAATTTTGGCACAATGATATCTTGCATATGGTTGCTTCATTTTTGGGCAAAGGAGTGGGCCCTTCCCAACAAACTCAAGATAAAAAGGTAATGATGTTTTCTCGTATTTGTGTTGATATTGATTTAAGTAAGCCTCTTATAGATTCTTTGGAAATTTGTGCGGGTTCATATTCTTGAGTGTGGTAGCTTGATTATGAGACATTTACCTTTCGGTGCTGCCTATGTCATGAATATGGCCATTTGTAGTGAAGATACCCGAGGTCTAAACCTTTTGAGTCTCAGACTTCCCAGCCTTCTCACAACCTTCTTGTGGTTTAAAAAGGAAAGGCTCCCATTCCTGGTGTGGCTACAGATGCAAAGGGTTTTAATCTTGTTAAGGCTCATAATAGGAATCATGGTCAAAAGAGGAATTTTAAGGAACGAAAAGAAGGTGATACCTTCAATAGATTTGAGATTCTAGATTAACTTAGTTATCAAGAGGTGAATCCAAGTATTATGGTTATGGATCAGGGTGTGATGGATGTGGTTCGGGAAGGCATTATTCTTGATATCACTTAGACTTCACAAGAGATTGGTGCTTTGCAAATGGGCATGGATCTTAGTTTGGTAATTTTTGTGAGGTTTGAGACTCTTGCGGATGCAAAGATGGGGGGGAGAGAGATCTCTAATCCATTGGTGAAAGTGGGGTCTGATTCAGTAAAAGGAAGCCAGGCTTCTCCCTTGTTAGGACATCTTCAAAAAGATCAAAGAAAAGGGTTGTGGAGAATCTTTCCAAGGTTGGGAGAAAAAAAGACTTAGAGAAAATCAATATGATGGGGGGGACTTTGGTGGAGTTGGGATCTATTAAGACTTTGGACTCTCACTTTTCTAATCCTCTAAAATGATCATCCTCTCATGGAATGTAAGGGGCTTGAATAGTGGCCCTCAACAAAAATTTGTTTGTGACTTGGTGAGAATTCACTCGCTTGATGTTCTTTTCTTACAGGAGACTAAGTTGTTAGCTGAAAGTATGGTTGGTTTGTTGTCAAAATTGAGGGGGTAGGGTGAATGCTAGTGTATTGGGGCTCATGGTAATTCTGGGGGTGTGGATTTCTTATGTAACCCTTTGAGGATTCATCCTCTTTGATGGATGTCCTATAAGTCTTATATCTCTATGGTTGCCTCAAGTCTAGAGACAGGGGAGACTATTCTTCTATCAAACATCTATGCACCTACTGATTTTCCTGGTAAGCAGTATTTGTGGTCTCATATCAATTTTATTCAGAGCCTTGCTTATTTTTTCCCTTGGATTATAGTTGGTGATTTCAATGCCATTATTGAGTTAGATGAAAATAAGGATGGTATTGTGAGGCTCGAGCCCTCTTCTTTCCTTCTCCGTGATAATATATATGCCTTGAATCTTGTTGACATCAAGCCCAGTAATGGTAAATTTACTTGGAATAATAGGAGGTTGGGGGATAATTGTATTATTGAGAGACTTTATCATTTCTTAGTGTCATATTTCTGGATTGGAGGATTGTGGTCTACTTGTTTTGAGATTCTTGGCTGGAGCAGATCATATTGTTGTCCTATTAAGTTATCTACTTCTTCGGCTTGTGTTTCTTGGTCCCCCTCTTTCAAGTTCAATATTATGTGGTTAATGTGTCCTTCTTTGCAAGAGTATGTGGTTGAATGGTGGCAAATGGGGAGACCCACTCATGACACTGCTATGTATTATTTTTTCCAAACTACTGCAATATGTGAAGTATCAACTCAAACGATGGAACAGGTAGTGTTTTGGAAATATCTTTCATGCTAAGAATGATACTCAAGTCAAATTTGATGTTATTACCTAGGAGATAAGGGAATTGGTAATTTTAGAGGATTTACTCGGGGAGGAGGCGAGGGCTTTCAGAGTTCTGGAAGATTGCAAGCTACACAAGGAGATTTATTGAAAGCAAAAGTCTCATGTTGAGTGGTTGTAGGAGGGGGACAAAAATACTACCTTCTTCAATTCGGTGAAAGCCAGGATACATGGTAATTCTATTCATGTTCTTGTGAATGACAGGGGTGATCATTTATCTTCTTGGTAGGATATATCTAGAGAAGCTTCACAGTTCTTTGCCTCCTTATTAAGAGAGGATTTTCAAGATGTTTTTGCGGAAGAAAACTAGGTTTTGTCTTGTATCCCCTCTGTGGTGATTGGGGAGATGAATGAGAACCTTTTGGGATATATTTCATTGGAAGAATTGGAGAATATGGTCTTTCATATGAAGAAAGGGAAAGCCCCAGGCCCTGATGGCTTTCCCAATGAATTATTTTAGGAATTTTGGGATATCATTAAGATGGACTTATTGGAGTTGGCTCAGGAGTCTCAAAGGAATAAGCGGATGTTGAGGGCTTTGAACTCTACTTCCTTGCTCCCATTCCCAAATGTGAGGGAGTGGATCGGTTGGGTCAGTTTTGACCTATTTTTATTTGTAATGTGGTTTCTAAAATTCTTTCCAAGTTGATTGTTGAAAGGTTGAAGTGGTGTCTTAGATGGCTTATTTCTGAGGAATAGAGTGGTTTCATGGTGGATCGATTTTTTTTGAATGGGATGGTCATTGCTACTAAAACTATCCACTCTATGGTGTCCTCCAAAGAAAATCTTGTGTTCATCAAGTTGGATATGGCTTCTTGCGCAAAGTTCTTATAGCCTTTGGTTTTGTTGAGGAGTGGGTCCAGTGGGTTATGAGCTATGTTACTTCCACTTCCTTTTTGGTGTTGATAAGTGGTGAGCCTTCTTCTCTTTTTGGTGCTTCTAGAGGCCTTCATCAAGGGGATCCTCTCTCTCCTTATTTATTTCTTCTTCTTACTGAAGGTTTGGGGAGAGTGTTGAAGTGTAATGTGGAGTTGGGTCTTATTCAGGGATGGGTGTGGGAAAATGGTTTGTCTCCTTAGTCTCACCTACAATTTATGGATGATATTTCTTTGATGGGTATGGCTAACATCTATTAAGCCACTAATTTGCGCAAGGCTTTGGATACTTATCTGATTGCTTTTGGGCAAATGATTAATGAAAATAAATCTTCCATTTTCTTTTTCAATACTCCACGGCTCGTTCAACAAAGGATTACTCGTATCTTGAGGTTTCAGATTGGTTCTCTTCCTTTAACCTATCTTGACATTCATGTCTCTTCTGGTATCCTTCTAAGGGAGTCTTGGTAGAATATTCTTGACAATTTTTGTGTGAAGGTTAATCATTGGACTCATAGATGGTTATCCTTTGTTGGGTGTGTTCAACTACTTAAATCTTTGGTGTGGGTTCTTCCCATCTATAGATGTATGCTTCACATGGCTCCAGTTGGGTTTGTTAAGGATTTGGACTCTTTGGCTAGACAATTCTTATGGGCGAGCATCTTGTCTTCCTCCAAGTGGAGCCTTGTGAAGTAGGATATTGTCTATAGTTCAAAGCAGTTTGGGGGCCTTGGATTGCGGCAGTCAACTCTAATTGGGCTACTGTTAGTTGCCAAGCTTTATTGGAGGTGGTGTTTGAAACAAGATCATATATGGGCCAAGATTGTTTCTCATAAGTACCTTTGAGGGGTTCCAAAGGAGGAGATTCCCTGTTATCCTCTGGTGGGAAAAGGTTTTATGATTTGGGGAACTCTAAAGAAAGAGGTTGCCTTGATCAAGGAGGGATTGTTTTGGATATGTAGTAGAGGGGCCAAGGCCCTTTTTTGGTCAGATTCTTGGGACAATTTTCGCCCCATTTTTTGCCAATAGTCTAATATGCTAAATTTTGGCTAGATATTCTTGGAGGCTGGCTAGTCAAGGGTGGTTTATTTTAAGACTTCCTACCCCTATGGGAAGATGAAGGTGGCTAGGTGGAAGGATCCTTGCGATTGACCTATCATTGGTTCAGAGGAGGACTATGTCGAGCTTCAAAATATTTTGTCTGGTAGACATAGCATCTCTCTTAGGGTTAAGGATATTCTTGCTTGGATTTTGGATCCTAGGGGTGTGTTCACTGCAACTAGTGGGTATTAGGAGTTGTTGATCTATAAGTTTGGGGGGGGGTCGAGGTTCCATGGTGGAAACAAGTGTGGAACAAGTTCTCCTAGCCAAATTGTAATTGCTTTTTCTGGAATCTAGCTTGGAATAGATGTTTGACTTGGGATAATCTTCGGAAGTGGGAACTCTAGGGCCCTTACATTTATATTTTATGCGGATGCAATGAGGAGGATTCAGCCCACTTGTTTTTTCATTGTTCTTATTCTATGTTTTTTTGGCATTTTTGGTGGGGTGTTTGGAAACATCCTTGTATTCATGCTTCTTCCCTTGTGGAGTTCTGGGGTAGTCTGGGAAGACCTCCTTCTTAGGCCTCTTTCCTCTAGATTGTGTGGTATATCGATCCTACATTCATCCTTTCAAAAATTTGGCTGCAAAGGAATCGTAGGATTTTTTGTGGGGATAGGTTGATGGTTCAACAGGTCTGGCATAGAATTGTTGGTATGATCCAAGAGACGGTGGAAGCTAAATGTGAAGTGGAGTATCCTTTGGAAAGGAGTGATGTTGATATTGTGAATAGTTTGGGTTTACAAGGTTTGACTTTCATCTCTTCTTGTGTCAAAAGAGGTAGGCAGGCTAAAAAGAAGGTTCAAAGGGTTGGAAGATGGTGTCCTCATCCTATGGATATTTTGAAGATAAATATTTATGGTTCCTCTAGGGGTAATCCAAGGCTTGTCATGATTGGTGAAGTTGGAAGAGATAGTTCTAGCTTGGTTGTTTTCCTATTCTCCATTCATGAAGGGAAAAAATCTAACAACTTTATGGAGGGGTTGACAATTCTTTGGGCTATTGAGTGTGCTTGTATTTTGGGTTGGCGTAGGATTATTTGTGAATCTAATTCACAGATCATTGTTAATTTTTTGAATGAGAAAAAGTTAAATGAGGTTAATTGGTAGCTTGATTTGATTGTTCATCAGATTTTGCAGTTGAGCTCTATGCTAGAGGTGGTGTCTTTTACCCACATCCCACGTGAATGGAATAGGGTTGCTGATTGTTTGGCTAAGTGGGCTTTGAAGCATGATGGTGATTGGAAGTTTGAGGGTTGGGGACAGCTATCCCCTGATTATCCTCATGATTTAGAGAGGGTCATTTATGAGGATTTGGCTAGCTGAGGTGGTTGTTGCTATGTGGGTGGAGGTTTGGTCTTGGTTGGGTTGTCTTCGGCTTCCTTTTAGTGGGACCTTGTTGGATCCTTGATCTCTTTGTATTGTTAATTTCTTGATTTCAATAAAAAAATTACCCCTTTTATTCAAAAAAAAAGATAGGTAGAGTTCCTATAGGAGGGCATAAAGGCTATTGGCACCTCTCTAATCACATTAGAGAAAATTCAAAAAGAAATACACCAAGACAAATGTAACCAAGTAGATAATAAAAACTATTAAAATAAAGATGAATGTATTCTAGTTCCAAGTGTATTATTATAGAAAATGTCATTGAGCTTGAGGAAACCCAAGCTAAGAAAGCAAATAAATAATTCATAATTGTATAAAATTAAAAGACGTAAGTCAAAATTGAATTGGCTACAATAAAGAGCCAGACAATTGACATATTAGAGAAGTATTTTAAAGATCTTAAGGCTCATCTTTCTCAAGGGAAATCTGATGTTAGTGTCACAATAGGGGAGATAGGCCCATGAAGAAAAAATTGAGATCCTAGGTTCATCAACTCACTAAGCTAAAAACCCAAAGAGAAAATCAAATGTAGACAATCAAGGACCTCATCAAGAAGGAGAAGACATAGAGTCCATTTTTTCATATCCTTGAGCTCTCTATCCTGATGATGGATCATGGAGTGTGATCCAAAACATTGATTCAAAATCTTACACACAATCGAATCAAGAAATAACTATTGATATTCTTATGGATTGTGGAAATCTAATAGCATTGAGAAAATAAAGAAATTATGTCCCCAAGGTTGAAGAATTAATATTTTTTTGGGATCTATTGAGCTCATCAGAGTTGTTTGAAACTCCTATTGGAAATAAATTGAATATTTAATATCATCCTTCACACTAGAAATTTAGCTCATGGAATTCACCAAGGTGTTACATGGTATATGGTAAAGAAAGAGGTAAATTCCATAGTGTTGGTTGACAGATTTGTCCTTTAGATAATTAACACAAAATGACTCTATAACACCCAAAGAAGGAATAATCAATCAAAAAATATTGGAGAGATCACCATTGCATTGATGATCTTCCTTTGAATTTTGATTGAGGTATAACTCCCTCTTCTAATATAATTCTTATTTTTTGAAAATATATGAAAGTAGGGGTATGCTTTTGACCAAAAATTAAGAAATGCAAACTAACATCTACCCATAGACAAGAAATAGATGTGAAGTAAAATGCTTTTAAAACTAAATAAAACTAACACCAATGTTGGAAATGGGTTGCCAAACAATTAATATTCTAGCTCATAGACTAGACTATCAAAGCTTGTTGACTTGACTCAATACAATCTTAATATTTTCTACAAATAAATGAATCAAACACCATTGAAAAACACATCCTCACGGTGAAGGAATATCCAAATGTTCATCTAAGCTCATATACATTCATAAAAATTGGTATCTAACTCACAATTTTCTGCACACGAACAATAAACATTCACAAAAATATATTAAAACTGGAAAATTGATCCTTCTGTTATTATTGATTCACACTCATACATCACAGTGCAAGGGGGGTCAAAATTTCAGACCCTTGCAATATCCAACAAAGGGATATTTAAAATTTTACATAATAATGGTTGGGATATTTAAACTGGTTCTTGAAGATCAACCACCATCTGGCCAAATAAAAGGTTGGTTGAAAACTAACTATTCCTGTCAGATTATGATAACACAGTCATTAATTGCTATTTTTAAGGGTGGTTATGATAACATCCATATTTCTGATTGATGTGATGATGGAATGAATTAGTGCTTGTTGTAAGCATACCATGTGGCCTACTCCCATGCAAAACATTCACCACCTTCATTTTTTCATGACTATTTCCAAGCCACTTAGGATTATTTTTGTGTGATTTCTTTAAATGCAAAGGACTTTGTCAATGTTTAAATCTCATTCACTAAATTCTCATCACATCACCTTACTGATTTCATTAAGTTTGAGGATATTTGGATGTACTTTCAACATTATTTACCTACAAGCGAACTCTTCTAGCTCTCTCTTATCCATTCTATAAATAAGCTTCATCATTGTTTACTTGTGTAATGTTAATTTTTGCTTCAAGCATGCCGAGCACATCAAGTGATAGAGCTCTAGAGGTTAGCGAAAACTTTCTAGTCATTAAGGGAGTTGGGTGTAGCATCATTCATAGGTTGGTCATAGACCAATTTAGAGAAATATTTCTATTCCATAGTGATGTGGAAGAGGACGTGATTCATAAGATCATTAATGAGCACTTTATGTCCCAAGTGCACGTTCACAATTGTGGTCTACTTGATTTTTTCCTATACAACATCATGTGCACCTTTGGGAGTTTCAAATGGGGGTTGTGAGTTATCGAGCATCTGGTTATACCATGATATTTACTATGTGTTGAAGATGCCCTAAGCGGTCTCTCTATACATCCAAGTATGAGCTTGGTTGGTGATGCAATTTGCATTACTTATGTGTTGTGTAATGAGCGAGTTGGTCAAGTTGTCACCTTACTGCTTGCTAGACTGGAGTGCAACAACATGGATACCTTCACCCATTTTTTTGAATTCAATGAGAACCTCTTCTCCCTTGCACATATTGAGTGTATACATGAAGTTTTTGAGGTCATCAGATTCCTCATCTTTACTCTATATGCCTAAGACACCCTGTGCTGCTAAATCCCTCTTTTGTGATGATGTAATATAAACATTTTATGATAAATATATAATAATATATCTATATTTTTGGCTTTCAAATTGTTTTGTATAATGGGAATGTCTTGGAAATATTTTGTTTACTTTATTGTTCATTAATTTCATGTGATAAGCTTTTCATTTTACACTTGTGGTGAATGAATTTAGCCTTTATGAATGTATTTCTCATGAAATCTTCATTTTTTTAAGTATCTTATTCGACCTTGAATGCATTGGTTATTAGTTTCTAGGTAGGTTCTAAAAATACTTCACTGTCCGCCTTATTTATGAAAACCTACTCATACACCACCTTACTAAAACCACTTTAATCCACTCATTAACCCCTTTTTTCTTTTACAAATAACACTTAGAAGAATAGCCACCACTTAAATTGAAAATAATCGATGAGGATGAAGAATTTTTGGGAACCTTGTTGGGGACCAACAAAAGTTTTGAAACATCATAATACTCTGCCAAGTCTCTTTATTGTTTCGGTCTTTGCCCATCTAGTTCACCTTTTTAGTCACATAATCATTCCAGCAACTGCTTGATTGACTAACAACTTGCCACAAAGACTGACACAAAAAGGATTTAAAATTTAAGCTTGTCAAATGGGAATGAAGTTATGAAACTTTGTCAGTATCTAACATAGGTTTGAAAACTTGGTTAAAGAACAACAAAGGAAAACTTTTGATTTAGCTAAGGACTTCATGGTTTTTTTTTCTTTGTTTTAAAAAGGGGTGACTAAAAGTGACACTAACAATTGGCTCTAACTGGGAACGAGGATTGTGAAGGATGAAGATATGAACCCAAACTCAAAACCTTGACACCAGTCCCTTAGCCATTGGGTAGCAGAGTCATGATCATGTAGTAAAGGATCACACACACCAAAAAGGGCCAAAACCCAAAAGCAAAATGATGAAGGGAAAGCAAACTTATTTACAAGGTAGGGGACACCTACCGACCACTCAAACCAAAATATATTATACATATACATTGATAGTCTAAGGAAAGTATGATCCATGATGGCTAAGAGGAGTACACCTTCATCCTAATGGCACATTCAAATCACTAACTGAAAACAAGAATAAATTACATAAAAAAAGGTTATTTGTGTCATCCCCTCGCATGGCTCGATCAACTTCTAAATGAAAAGGCCCCAAGTTGCATCTTTAGCTACTTCTCTGGTTGGTTTAGCCTTCAAGGGATTCATCCCAATGATTGCAACAAATGGAAAAGAATTACTTGTAATTCTATTAGTCGATGATTAGGGAACATAGACCACCTCATTCTTCTTGCTTAATGTAGGTGCATCATCACTTGGAATGATATCTACAAGGACCAGAGATTCGTGCACATTCTCACAATTGCTCACTTCTCCTTCCAACCTGCAAAGGAATGTAGCCCTCATCAGAAGTTGTTGCTTGTTAGGAAACTCCAACACCTTCTTTGTAAGAGAATACTTCAATATATAATTCTCGTCAATGAATATCCCTCCTCTCATTTTCCTTTCTATTTGTGCAAGAATTTTAGGAGTGGGATTTTCTTCCTCTTTTCTATGCTTCAGGACGAGAGAATACCAAAATTATGGCTTCTTTCCATCACTTTTCTCAATTATTTCCTCATTTCAAATATTTTTAATGAACTAATCAATCACATTATTGGTTCCACAAAAGGGTATTTCACGTTCAAAAGACACTAAACTTAACTGAACCTCAAGAGCAGGTGATTTCTCAACATTCTTTTGTGTTGGGGTGGTAGGCTTTGGGGTAGGACTTGGGATACTAGGGAAAGGAAGATCTTCTTTGTCCTCTAAGTTATCAGATTCTTCTTTTGGTCCCGAGAGTTCAACATAGGCTTCACTCTTGCTTCCCACTCTAAAAGTATCTAAAATTTCCTCCTGATGTGGCATGGTCAAGTTTAAGGAATTGGTCCTGGGCAATTCATCACTACTTAATACTTTGAGAACTTCCCTCGAGATGAGGTTTGAACCTAGGAAAGGTTCATCTTTTGGACGTTCATGATGGCTTGATAAATATTCTTCTATTCTTATGGCCTCAATCTTTACTACTTCACAATCAACTATGCCTCTTCTTCGTAGTACAAAATGAATGTTAGGAGGAAAGGCATGCATGAAGACAATTATTATATTGGATGGGGTAGGCCTATTGGAGCATGAAATTCATTCTAGATTGGATTTGGTAGGCCTATTGGAGCTTGGAATTCATTCCAAGGCTCTAGTGAATCTTCCAATAAAGCTTTTGACATCTTCAGCTTCATTTTTCTACATATTGAAAAGAGACATTAAAAGTGTTGCTACATCGACCACTATCTTGAATCTCTTAGTGAATATACCTATCAAAGAATTCCAATCAGTAATGCACCCATTGTCAAGCCATCTGAACCATTATGTTGCTTGACCTTCCAAAGATACAACAAAAAGTTGAACAACCACATTTTCTTTGATGACTCCAAAAATAGCATATGCAATAGAAAAGGCATATATGTGATCTTTAGGGTCTTGTAAATCTTCCCCAATGAATGTTGGTAAGTTCTCTCTTGATCCTTCGAGGAGGGGAGAATATCTTGATAATACCAAGGTTCCAAAACTGGCTCTCCCTGGCTGAGATGAATAATAAGCCATCAGAAGAAATTATGGAGGAGGTGGGATTCTTTGCAATAGAGTTGCCAATCTCTAAGAGATAACATATTGATTCCAATTAATTTTGATGTGGCTCTCTTTGGGCTGGTGGCAAGTTCTGATTTCGGTTAGGTTGAGGTGGTGGATTAGGATAATGCACAATCATGATCCTTGGAAACCTCTCAATCATAGGTCTTGGCAGGCGTTGTGCACGTTCTTCTTCCTCGATCACAAAGCTTACTCTCAATCAACCACACTTCTAGAATACCACCACACAAGAGTGTTCAATTTGGATATGATTTCTTCTTGTTCATATGTGACAAATTTTAAATTTGGATACAAAATAGGAAAGATATTTTCATGCGGAAACACCATTTTTTATCATGATCTGGATAAGGCAACAAGAAAAATCTTCACACGAATCCCCAGTAGAGTCACCAAAAATATGTTGGTTGACAGATTTTTCCTTTAGATAATTAACACAAAAAGACTTTAATGCCCAAAAAAAAACTAATCAAACAACAACAGTTGGAGAGATCACCATTACATTGGTGATCTTCCTCTGAATTTTGATTGAGGTACAACCCCCTCTTCTGATATAATTTTGATTTTTCAAAACTATATGAAATTGGGGGAATGCTTTTGACTAGAAAGTGGGAAAGGAAAACTAACATCTACCCATACCCATGAAATAGATGTGAAGGAAAACACTTTTAAAACTAAATAAAATTAACTTCAATGTTGGAAATGGACTAACAAATAACTAATATCATAGCTCACAAACCAGACTATCAAAGCTTGTTGAATTGACTCAATACAATCTTAAAATTTGTTGTAAATATATAAATCAAACACCATTGAAGAACACATCCTCACAGGGAAGGAATATCCAAATGTTAATATAAGCTCATAGACTTCTCACTCATGCATCACAGTGCAAGGGAGATAAAAATTTTGGATCCTTGCAATATACAACAAAGGGATATTTAAAATTTTACATCACAACGATTGGGATTTCTTGGAAACTAATTCTTGAACATCAAGTGTCGTCTTTCTGAATAAAAGAATGGATAAAAACCAACTGACTCTTGTCAGATTATGACAACACAACCATTAATTTCTATTTTAAGGGTGGTTATGATTACATCCACATTTCCAATCGATATGATGGTAGAATGAATTGACACTTGTCGTAAGCAGACCATGTGGCCTACTCCCATGTGTAACACCAACCACCTTCAATTTTTGGTGACTATTGGAAAGAAATTTAGGATTGTTTCCATCTGAATTCTTTAAATGTAGAGGATTTCGTTGGTGTTTGAATCTCATTCACTAAATTCCCATCACATCACCTTGTCGAGTTCATTGAGTTTGAAGCAATTTGGATGTAATTTCAACATTAATAATCTTCAAAAAAACTCTTCTAGTTCTCTCTTCTCCATTCTATAAATAAGCTTCATCACTATTTACTTGTACAATGTTAATTTCTACTTCAAGCATGTTGATCACATCGAGTGATGGAGCTCTAGAGGTTAGGGCGAATTTTTGGTCATTGAGGGAGTTGAGTGCAAAGTCGTTCATAGGTTATTCATATACCGACTTAGGGAAATCTTCATAATTTGTAGTGATGTGGAAGAGGACATGATTCATAAGATCATTGGTGAGGAATTATATCTTAGGTGCATGTTCACAATTTTAGTTTTCTCAAGTGTTTCCTATATAACATCATGTGCACCTCTAGGAGTTTTGAATGGGGGATATGAGCTATTGAGCATCGGGTTGGACCATAATATTTACTATGTGTTGAATACACCCTAAGAAGTCTATATGTACATCCAAGTGTGGGCTTGGTTGGTGATGCAATTTGCATTGCTTCTGCACTATGTAACAAGTGATTTGGTCAAGCTATCACCTTATTATGTGTTGGATTGGAGTGCAACAACATGGAGACCTTCACCCATTTTTCTGAATTCAGCAAGAACCTCTTCTCCCCTACATAGAACAAGAATATGCAAGAATTAATTGAGGCCATCAAAGTCCTCATCTTTACTCTTTGTGCCTAAGACCCCCTATGCTGCTAAATCCCTCCTTTTGTGATGATATACAATTTTTTTGTGATAAATATTTAATAATATGTCTATCTTTTTGGCTTTCTAATTGCTCTATATAATGGGAATGTCTTGGAAATCTTATTTTTACTTTCCTATTCATTGATTTCATGTGATAATATTTTCATTTTAAACTTGTAGTGAATGAATTTAGCCTTTATGAATGCATTTATCATGAAATCTTCATTTTTGCAAGTATCTTATCCTTCTACAAAAATATCACTGTTAATGAGGTGATTCGACCTTCAATGCACTAGTTATTAGTTTCTAGGTAGGTTCTAAAAAAAATTCAGAGTCCACCTTAGTTATGAAAACCCACTCATACACTGCCATGCTGAAAACACTTTAATCCACTCATAAACCCCCTTTTCTCTTTTACAAATAACACTTAGAAGAATAGCCACCACTTAACTTGAAAATAATCAACGAGAATTAATCATTTTTGGGAACCCTGTCGGGGACTGACAAAGGTTTCCAAACTTTGTAATACCCCACCAAATCTCTTTATTGTCATGGTCTTTTCCCATCTGGTTCACCTTTTTAGTCATATAATCATTTTGACAATCATTTGACTGACTAACAACTTTCCAGAAAGGCTGACACAAAAAGGCTTTAAAATTTAAGCTTGTCGGGTGGGAATGAAGTTATGAAACTTCATTGGTATCTGACATAGGTTTGTAAACTCGATTAAAGACTGAAAAAGGCAAACTTTTTATTTAGCTAAGGACTTGGTGGGTATTTTTGTTTTAAAAAGGGGCCACTGAAAGTGGCAAAAATAGACAGATATCATCCTCTCTCCAATCATGAAATATGCACACGCTAGCATCACATAACTTTGTACTACTATCACAACCAAGCATATATTAGTTTGGATCACCAACAAGACTAGTCACCCAAAAGGTAAATAATATCCTATATAAGGATTAACTAAGACAAGAGTGCAAGGTTTTGGGTTCTAAAACTAGTGTTACACTTCCTAGAACAAAGTTCCACTCACAAGGCCAAGGTGTAGGAATACTCAAGATCATTGAGAGGGGGGGTGAATCAGTGATGCACAAAAACCAAAGAAATTAAATAACTTTAACTTTTAAAATCACAAACTTCAATGGAAACACATAAATATCACCATGACACAATATTTATAAGTGGAAACCCCTAGAAAGGGAAAAGACCACTGTGTGAGTTGGTTGGGTTTGAAGAACCAATCTAATCCTCACAATTTGTTCACCATTAGGTCTCACTAACCAAATTATCATTGAATACAATGGAGCACCAACTCCTTATAAAATACAAGAGCATCAACTCTAATGAAATACAGGAACACCAACTCCAATGAAGTACAAGAGCACCAACTCCAATAAAAAAAAATGAAAGACAAATGTACAAAGTACTACTCTATTTACAATATTATTTAGAACAATAAATATTCAACCCTTATCTCTCCTTGCATACATGTTTCATAGTTTCTTTACAAGAATCTTCTTATCTCAAAAAACACAAACAATATTTAAATTGATGAGCAAAGGATCTTCAAATTGTGCACACACCTCGACTATAACCTTCTTTGAATGAACAAACAAATGACACAATAAAACTTTTTCATAATCATGTTCCTAGTTATGGCAGTCAACCCTAGACAACATTTAGGCTTTAGTCACATGAACTGTACATTCAAAACATTCTTAAATAAATTCACATACTATTCAAAACCCTAAAACCCGTGATCTCATCCATTTCAAACTTATCTATGCAAAGAAAATACAATCCATGAATACTATCATACATAGGCACAAATAATTATTTTATGCTTTGTTATTCAAATACCTCATCCTATGTATTATTTGGACACAAACATGGTATGGTATTTTTCAACACTCTCTCACAAAGCCCAATCCATGATCAGAAACTACTCAATGCACTAGCTTCACTACAAAATTCATTGTGGCCACAAAACAGTTGAAAATTATGTGTAAGTGAAAACTAGGTCAATGACATCCATATGCCTATCAATGTGAAGGCTTCGAGAAGAACTATTCTACAGTTTAAAAGAGGACCTTTGATCTTTAAATCCCACCAATCCATCCATTAAATACAAACCATTGATCTTTCTTTGGGTAGTAAACAATATGGCTTTAACCTGTCTAGTTGCTTAAACCAAGGAGTAGGGGTCGGTTGCTTGATGAACTTAATCCCTCAGGTTGTCACTTAAGTGACTTTTCACCGGCTATAGCAATTCAACAACTTAATATAACATAAAGAAAACTCTACATTAAGACCTCCAAAAGACATAAACCTTGGGTCTTTAGGATATAGGATAGTCTTAGGGTTTTAGATGCTTAGTGTTTTAGGTTAAAAGATATAGAAATGTCAATGACCAAAACCCTAAAATGGGGTTACCACCATATTCTTCATCCTCTGTAAATCTCTGAAATAGATAAGAATTTAAAATTGTGCTAACCTTTTGAAAGTAAGAAATGATAACAACCCTAATCCTCATAAGAACATCAAGAGAATCTCTACCCATATCTTTGCTTCTATTAATCATGATTTTATGAAAAACCCTATTATTGAATACTTGATTTATGAAAGATGGCAACTTGTAATCTAATGAAGGGATATTGTGAAAAGAACTTATGATATGATGAATAATGCTTGTGAAAATAAAACTCCATGAGTGAACTATAACACTATCAACTTTTTCCACTCACCATCTCAATATAACATTGAATGATCAACACTCACTTTGGAATGAAGCAACTATGATTTTTGCATCAACACCATGAAAGGAATGTAGCAACACTAAATTTTGCATCAACGCCATGAAAGGTACCTTCACTTTTTGCATCAACACTAACAAGTGGAATGAATGAATAGGTACCCTATGCCATCTTTGACATCTATGACAAGAATCACCATACTCTTTTTCATCTTTGACATCTGTGAAAAGCATCAACAAGTACCATGAAATGCATCAATCACCAAACACCATAGAATGAATAAAAGTACCATTGATTGACATCAATGACAAATCAATCAACACAAGGTTGACATCTAGAAAATAAAATAAGTTCATCAATAGAATAATAGAGGGTTCAAGGTCAATTATATGAGTTGGTTTTCTCTACTACACTTTGAGATCAACTTAAACTTAGGAGGGTATTCCTAGAGATTTTTATAATATAAACTAATAGTTACTAAAATGGTAACTAAACCCAATTAGTTTATGTAACTCCAAATGTTGTTACCAAGCATGAGAAAAAATAGTTGATTCCCCACCATTGCAATGAGTGCAAGGTGAAATCAAGATACATCATTCACATATTTTTTTAAAATATATTCCTTGTGTGCAATGAAATAATGAACTTATTACTACTGGAATTAAAATAGAGAAGGCTACTTAATGATATGTTTGTCTAAGTGTTTAATTTAGATGAACAAAAAAAATATACAAGACCAATTTCAATCCTAAGATGACAAAGCCACAAATAATAAGAAGTGAATACAAGAGAAAACTTTAAGAAATAATTGATCCAAGCATTCAAATGCATCAAAATAAGTTATTATTTAGTTTTGCATACTTAGTAATTCATTAATGAGCTGCACAAATTCATACATAAACAAAAAATTCTCTATTATAGGAAATGATAATAGGTTTAGAATCTTGTCACATTCACACCAACAAATATGATAAGGAAATACCTTATAAGATAAAATATTTTTGAAAGAGTGCACACATGCATGGAGAAATAAAATTGAATAATGACCTAACAATAATGTTTGTATCAATTTGACATTGTCTTTTCCCACCTACAATTGAACTAAAAGAACAAAATCTCCCTCTATAATACCTTTTTTGAGTTATTTTTTCTTTTCATATGCCCATGTACTTCCCAATCTCTAAAAAAATGCTCAAACTCTAGCAATATACTCAAAAGGTCCAAAGCCCTAATCACTACATTGTAGCACCCAAAAAATCCATGAACTAAGAATTATTCCCATCTAAAATGGGTGTCGTAGATTGAAGGAGATCATCTCCAATAACTTCTCATAGATAGGTTCCCTCTACATTCATGGAGAGTTGCTAAGAGAGCTACCACCATTACGACAAGTTAGTGGCGAGTGAAGCACAATTCCACATCTATTTGGCATCCAAAACCCTTTGAAATATATTTTAAAATTAAACATACCACTTTTCATCTTTATTGTGAGCTCCCCTTATCATAAGGTTGTGGCATTAAAATTTGTGCACCTCTGATAAAGACAAAGTAAAGCTATCGAACAAGGTATTCATCATGAAAAATTCATACAATTTGAAAATGAGAGAAGGTGGGATTATGTCAAATCACCTCAATGAATTCAATACCTTGGTCACCCAATTGATTTCAGTGGGTATCAATTTAGATGATGAAATTAAGGAATTTTTGTTATTATGTTCTTTACTAAACAACTGGAAAGGAGTGGTGATGGTAGTTAGCACTTTGGTGGTTGCCAAAAGTAAACTAAAATTTGATGATTTTTCTAGCCACCCTGAAGACATAAGGAGAAAGAATCAAGAACCCTCATCTGATGATGCTTTGACTGTTGTAAGTACTAGCACTAGGGGATGGAGTCAATATAGAGACATAAATAATAATAGAAGAAGGTCCAAATTTGCAAGAAGATCAAAGTTCAGGGGCAGAAATGGTTATTGTTGGTTTTGTGCTAAACAGGGTCACACAAAAAAGAATTGTTGGAATTACAAAAGGGCACAAGACAAGGTGAGCAATAATGAAGTAAACACTGCATATGATAAATATGATGGTGTTTTGGTTTTATCAGTGAGTGACACTACTGCAAACTTGTGGGTGCTTGATTTTGGTGCCTCTTTCCATGCTACTCCATGCCAGGGGGGTTTTCGCAAATTACCAAGAAGGTAATTTCGATAGAGTTTTTCTTGGAGATAATAAAGAATGTGAAATAATAGGAAAGGGTGATGTGATATTATGTTTAAAAAATGGAAATAAATGGATCTTGAAAGATGTGAGACATGTTCCTATGCTAAAACACAATTTAATATCAATGAACCAGCTTTATGCTCAAGGGTGTGATGTCAAGTTTTCTTTAGATACTTGGAAAGTAACCAAGGGTGTCTTGGTGCTTGTAAAAGGAACCAAATTGGGTAATCTTTATATTTTAGAGTGCAATGGTGAAGTGGGAGATGTAATGGTAGTTTTGGATAGTGGTTCAAAGCTTTGGCATAAGAGGCTCAGATATATGAGAAAAAGGGGACTTGAAGTCATGCTTCAAAGGGATCAACTTCTTGGCCTAAAATCCATTGATTTGGAATTATATGAGCATTGCCTTTATGGTAAACAGAGTCAGACTAGCTTCTTGAAGATTGGTCATGACAAGAAGTCTACACCTTTGGAGCTCATTCACTTAGATGTTTTTGGTCCAACAGAGGCAACCTCCTTTGGAGGTGCTAATTATTTTGTTACTTTTCTTAATGATTGCACTTGCAAAGTATGGATTTATATGATGAATATAAAATCAGAGGTGTTTTCCAAATTTAAAAATTTTAAGGCTATTATTGAAAATCAGATTGGGAAAAAAACTAAATGCCTACTAACAAATAATGGTGGAGAGTTTTTCTCTTCAGAATTTGACAACTTTTGTGCAGATAAGCAGCTAAGCGGTTGAATCGAACGATTCTTAAGAGAGCTCGATGTATGCTCTCTGATGCTAGTTTGGGAAAATAATTTTGGGCAGAATCTTGTAATACAATAGCGTATTTGATCAATCGAGCTCCTTCATCTCGATTGGATTTTGATATCTTGGAGGAGAGATGGCTCAAAAAAATAATTTCTTATAATCATATTCGTGTTTTTGTGTGTGAAGATTTTGCTCATGTTCCAAAATATTAGAGAACAAAGATGAAAAATATAAACGATGAATATTTCTTGGATATGGCAAGCATCAATTTGGTTTCAGGCTTTGGCATCCGATTGCAAAAAAAATTACCCACAGTCGGGACATTGTTTTTAATGAAAGTTTTCCCTAATTTACAAAAACAAAACACGTCTTCAAATGATTATATATAGGTTGACATGTTTGATAATAGCTCACAAACTCCAAAGGTATTTTCATAGCCTTCATATGCCTCTATTCAGCCATTTACAACTAATGCACAATCAAGTGTTAGTTTTCAGCCTTTAAATGTTTGTGTGCAACATCATACTTATGCCCAGCCTTCACCAATAGGAACACAACCTTCTACAATTGGAACACCTTCTTCTATAGTTAATATGTTTCTTTCACAAATCTCCTCACTAACTTCACAACTATTTGAGTAGCCTCTCCATGTGCATGCACTGCCTAAACAAGGAAGCAGTTCATTGTTTGAAAGTTCCTCTTTTGGTTTTCAATCGCAACCTTTGATTACTTCCATGCATCCTCAAAATGTGCCATCACTGCCTTCAAATGTGACATCACTTCCCTCTCATCTTTCAATGCAACATGGTACAAATAAAGTGCTGCCTCTTAAAGTACTGGCACAACCTCTTAATGATCATCCACGGCCTCCTAAACTCCCCACATGCAGCCAACAAATGATGATAAACAACCACCATATATTAGTGCACAGTCTTCTAATGTCTATGTGCAACCTTCCCAAATTTCACTGCTACCATTTCAATCAATAATTGAGCACAAAGAATGAATCTTTGGAGATAATATATTTTCACTTTCTCAGATTGGGGATAGAGAGAAAAATATTGGAGGTAGTGTGCAAGAACAAGGGAGTGTGCAACAATAGGGTAATTTACAGTTGGATATAGATGATGTACAAAATCAATTACAAAGACTAAGTTTGGATAATAGTTTGAAGCAACAAGCTCCTCAATTAAGAACATCTACCCAAGATAAAAAGGTGTCCAACAAAATATGATGATTATGAGCTATTGCTTTCTGATCAGTTAGAGCCTACAACCTTTAAACAAGCTTGAAAAAATGAAAACTTGTTGAAATGGATGGAGGCTATGCAATATGAAATGGAGCCATTGTGAGAAAATGATACATGGGATTTGGTTACCCTTATGCCAAATCAAAAACCACTCAAGAAGAAATGGATGTATCAACTGAAAGAGGAAGATGGAGGTAGTAGACGCTATAGGGCCAAATTGGTTGTGAAAGGTTTTGATCAGAAAAAGGGGATTGATTTCAATGAATTTTTCTCACCAGTTGTTAAGATGACAACAATTCATGTGGTTTTAGTCATGACAGCTATTTTGGATCTTGATCTTGAGAAACTTGACTTTAAAACAACATTCCTTCATGGGGATATTGAAGAGGAGTTGTATATGGAGCAGCATGAAGGTTTTTCTAAACAAGGTCAAGAGCATTTATATTGTAGATTGAAGTGAAGTTTGTATGGGCTCAAGCAAGCCCCAAGGTAGTGGTATCTTAATTTGATAACTTCATGACTCAACAACATTTTAATCGTTTTGAATCAAACCCCTCTATTTACTATAAGAAGCTTGCTAATGGTGAGTTTTTCATACTTTTTCTTTATGTTGATGACATGTTGGTTATCAACACTAGTGTGAAGATAGTTCGTGAATTGAAGCATCATTTGGCTCAACATTTTTCCATGAAAGATTTAGGGGTAGTGAAGATGATTCTTGGGATGCAAATAATCAGGGATAGACAAAAGAGAGAAATCAGATTATCTCAAGAAAATAATGTTTCCAAAGTCTTGGATAAGTTCAATATGACGAGTGCCAAGCCTGTTAGTACACCATTAGTTGATCACTTTCGCTTATCATCAGCAATGTGTCCAAAAACTCAAGAAGATGAAGAAAACATGAAGGGTGTTCCATAGTCATCAACAGTTGGGAGTCTCATGTATGCCATGGTTTGTACTCATTTGAATATCGCTCATGCAATGGGATTTGTGAGAAGATTTACAAGTAATCCAAGTAAATCTCATTAGTAGGAGGTTCAGTGGATTTTACAGTACTTGAAAGGTATCTCAGATCATGTTTTATGTTTTGGTGGTAAGGACACTCAGTTGCGAGGCTATGTTGATTCGGATATGGCTAGAGATTTGGACAAATGGAGGTCTACTATAGGTTATGTGTTTACCTTTTCTAGGGTAGTGATCAGTTGGGTTTCACGATTGCAACAAGTGGTTGCACTCTCCTCTACCAAGGCAGAATATATTGCTCTCACCAAAAAAGAAAAGGAAATGATATGGTTACAGTGGTTGTTGGGTGAATTGTCTTGTAAGTAATCTATTTTTACTTTATTTTTTGATAGCAACAATGCTATTCACTTTGCCAAGAACTCCTCTTTTCATTATAGGACTAAGCATATAGAACTTTGATATCATTTCATTCGACATGTACTTGAAGAGGGTAAGTTGCAGGTGGATAAGATTGATATGAATGTGAACTTGATTGATGCATTGACAAAGATTGCACCATGGGAGAAGTTCTAGTTTTGTAGAGCTTCTCTCGGCATTGGGAAGAAGTGACAATAAGCTTGAAGTAGGGGAATGTCTGATATGTTGCAGAAATCATTTGACTTCAAGTGGGATATTGTCGGGAATATGAAGCTCAACGGTTTCTTCTTGACTATTTCAATTATCCCTTTGTTTTCCCTCTCGAAGTCTCTTTCTTTCTATCAATTATTCAAGGTTGAGTACATGGTATTGAGTGATTATGTATGGTTGTATTGATCGTTGTGATCACTGGTTGATGTATAATAAAAAAGAGAGATTAATAAAATCAGTTCCCCTTGCTTTGAGAGTGGATGTAGTCTTTTTAGACGAACCACTATAAATTTATGTGTTATTTGTACTTTTTTATGATTTTAATTTTTTCTATTATTTTTCATTTGTCTACAATCAATTTATCAACACTATCAAGCCATCAGAATTTTCTTTACTTATCTTCCAAAACATGAGAGCACAAAACTATCTGAAACTTTGATGAGAGCTAAGGCAATAAGGTGTCAAAATCAAGGAATCAGGGTGAGGAATGAATTGGTGCCTAGGGATGAGAATGGGTGAAAATCCGACTCCAAAAGAAAAATAATTTGGGGTGAAAAGGATTGGATTCTAGGGAGTGGGGTTGTGACGGAACAGTTTCTTAAATAAATGGATGGATGAGGAAGCCTGAGAGTATGAAAAGCAAAAGAAATTTTAGAAATTTTTATGGGAATATTAGGATTTCAGGACATTAGGGAAGGCATGATGGGGATGATAATTATGAAAAGGGATGAAGGGATAAAGGGATGAAAAAGTATGACAAACTAACAACATGGAGCAATTTTTTGGGGAAATGGGGAAGGGATGGTAGGAAGGGAAGAGAAAACTAAAAACTCTAAAAGGTTGAAAAATTAACATAGAAAAATTTCAAAAGGTTCTAAGGTTTCAGGATTGATAGGAAAGGCATGTAAGGATGGATGCCCTCAAAACCCCAAAACTCTAACAACATAAAATAGCAAGGGAAATGGTAGACAAATTTTAGACTTAAGCATTTTTTTAGATTCAACACCATTTGACACTTAGAGAACCCATTCAAAGTTTCTTGAATTGGTTATCAATAATAAGTCACAAATGGCTAAAACAAGAAGGGACTCAAGAAAAATTAACACAATGGAATTGAGTCCCAACATAAGGTATAGGTTGAGGCAATGAAACTATTTATCTAGGAAATCCAAAAATAAGTGTAAATTTTGACATAATAAGGATTTTCATCATCATTTGGTGATAATAAAATGATTCTCTCATGAGCACAATTCTAGGACTTGATTAAGAAAAGAAGATAAGATGAGTCCAAATTGGATAGGATATCCTCAAAATCCATTGTTGAGGAAATGTTATCAATTCTCAAGCCATATGTATAAATGAGGACGCTTATATATGTAGTGGTTGCTCATGCACAAGAAGTATCATACAAGAGCCATCAAGCTAAAGCACTTAGAAATACTTCTACAAAGGAAAAACCTGCCCAAGGATGAAGAGTGGTGATGTTCATAGATCCTCTTAGCCATTAATAAGTTAGGTATCCTATGTTGCTTCAAAATTTTGAAATTTTGAGTTTTATGGTTAACTATGCACCCAAAAGATATAACCTTTGGGTTTGTCCTTCAACTAGTGAAATAGCCCTTGAGAGTTGTCAAAACTATGGAATATCCTTCACTATAGGTGATGAAGACACTTAAATTTGACTAAAACATTTCTTCCAAAACATGTCATTTTTGATCATCTGACCTAACTAATCTATCTTCAATATTTAATTAAATAATTTTATTATTTGATTAAATTAATGATCCTTTTCACTTCATCATGATAATTAAATGATTTTTTAAATTATTTTATTATTCTAATTTTGAATTTCCTCACAATTTCTTTAATTAAATACTTGAATTACTTGATTAATTTATCTATTTCACCACTATTCATCTATATTGATTAAATAATTAATATTATTTAATTAATTTACTAATTATTCTTCTATTCTAAATTTTAATTATCTAATTTTTTATCATTTAAATAATGCATTATCCATTTTCCACTTCCCAAATTAAATAATTGGTTTTAATTATTTAATTTACCCATTTAATTCTCAACATTATCCTTTTCCCAAAATAAATAAAATTATTTATTTTATTTATTTCCACCTCACACATGTAAATAATAATTAATTCATTTAATGGGGTTGACCTCGTAGTGCAATGGTTAAATTGCAAGGGCAACAATTGGGTTGTCTAAGGTTTGATGGATAGTGGGATTGCCGCAAGGAGAGAGCGGCACCATTCAGCGCTCGAGGTGAGGTGGTGGAATGATGTTCGAGTTTGGTAATCGTTGTGACGTGGTTAACAAAGGACATAGCAGTAGTGGATATGGTCGCGGCAATGGTGGATATGGTGGTGGTGGCAGCGGTATGGATATGGTGGTGGTGGTAGTGGTGGATATGGTGGATATGGTGGTGGTAGCGAAATGGCGGGGATGAGGTCCCCCAAATGTGGCCTCACTTGTTCATAGCTCCAGTCAAAAGTGTTCAGGGTTTTTGCCCTTAGCAATGATTTATCGAATCAAAAAAATAATTAATTCAGTTAATTATTAAATACTCATGCATTTCCACCTCACCAATTGATTGAGACTTATTCTCAATCCACTCAATTAAATCCACTTCACTCTCACTCACTTCAAGTTCATCGATCTATCAAATCAATTCACTGAGAAATCAATTCTATCTACTAACCATCAGTCTCAGTTATCACTCAAATCAATCCTCTTAACTGATCCATACAAGCAGTTACCTGAAATCATGCAACCATTTAACTATCTATCAATTCCTCTCATCAATTTGAATTGTTGATCATTTTACTCTCTCCTCAGATCTTGACCATCAATCGATCATTGAATATCTATAAATTCAACCTTCCTATCATTCCTTCCTCCCAAATCATTGCAAAAAACTATACTCGTATCTTAAGTTCTTTTATTATGCTACCCAAATTTTGAGAGCAAATATTGATACACCATTCTCCAAGGTGAAGAGAGAAGAATAATGGAGCAAACCAAAGAATTTGCGTAGGTTTATGGTATTGTTTGGAGTGAACTTTTATGCTTCATTGCTATGATCTTTTGTTGAGTTGTTTGATTGTGGATTTCGATTGTTTACTGTTTGTTATTGGTTTTCCCAATCATTTTTCAAGTCATACAGGCGATATATTCATTATTCCTTGTATGCCTAAGTTAAGGTAGCAGAACAACTTTTTACACTAACCTTGAGAGGAGGGTAATGCAAAACCTTTTCAAACCTTTACAATAGTTACATAAATTAAATAGAAATAAGCATAAACATCATGCATACTGCAACATAGTGATTTACGTGGGGAAAACCCTTTCAAGAGAAAATCCCACTCTCCAATTTTTTCTCAATATATTCATAAATCACAAAAAATACAATATACTTGTAGAGAAAACTTCTCACAAGAGTATCACCAACCAGATATTTAGAGGAAACATAACTATCCCATGGTATGAGGTGGTAGCATTTAAGAGACTTGGTTTGACAAAGTCCTTTGGTGTTCAACTATGTTGCAATCTACTTTTCAAATTGATATGTGGATATCTGCAACATAGTTTAAAACTAAAAAGGATTCTAGGGAATTCAAGTTTCCCCAATATATTATTAAATACAAAGTGGATTCGAACATGTATTGGTGCCTAAGGTAACAAAGACCCTAAAATATGTGTGTAGGAAAGGGTTGGAAGTGAGAAGGATGCACAAGGTTTTAAAGCATTGAATGAATAAATACATCAAAAGTATGCACCAAGAAATCTAAGTAAATGGGAAGGAACATGTACTAAATGTGTTTGGATAGAAGGGAATGAACAAGCGACACACAATAAATATGGGAAAGTGGATGTTGTGGGTGGTAGACTATTTTCTCACCATGCAAAATTGGGATCCAATACCAATTTTGTGTCACACAGCTTCTAAGGTTGGACCCAACCCAAGATTATTTAGCCATCCAAATGGAAAACTATTGAACACATTGGACCAATTAGAGGTGTACACATGGAAAATTTCATCAACATAGGCTAAATTAAACTGAATAGGGCTTAGAAATTGAACATACTTACAAACAAAAAGCATTTCATTCCCATACGAAAGAACTATAAACATATTTATAAGAAAAAATTGCAATCTCCAACATACACTAAAAAATAAAATAAATTAGGATGTCTTTGTATGATTGGTCCTTCTAAACCTCAATCAAATAAAATAGGAAAATAATTTGGAGCCATGTTCTCGTCTTTTGTTGATGGATTTGGAGTGGTGGTTACATAAGGGAATTGGATTTGAAAATTGAGTGCAACTTACATGTGATGGTGTGAGTGTTAAACAATTCATAGCAATAGAAAACTAAGGGATATGATGTTCATCCTGAGTAGATGTTTGACTTGGAAACTGAGTGTATCTTATATGGGATGGGTTGAAACTTGAATAATTCATAATAGCAGGAAACTAAGAGATATTTATGTTCACGAAATCTTGAAATAATACATGATTTTTTTGTAAGGGTCAATTCGAGTGCTTAACCGCCTTTCTCATTATAAAGCCCTTTGGGCCACCTCAATCTCTTTTTCCTTTCTATCTTGTTCCTTCTGAAACTTCTCTTTCTCACTTTCTTTCTCTTTTTTCCTTTTATAAAATGTTTAACTGCTCTCTTTCTTTATACAGTATTTCCTTATTCGCTTTTTCCTACTCTTTCAATTCCCTTGCAACAACACGTGTTGTCTTTCTCTCATTTTTTTTCTTTCATGACTTGAGATCTTCTAGTTCTTTCTTGCCTTGCTCTCACTACATTAAGAGACTCATTTAGTCATCTATTGTTAAAAGTTGAGACTACTGGCTCAACTAAATTCCATTATCACCAACATTATTGGTTCTTTCATTAACAATGTGTATAGGCATTGAATAATTTGATGATGATTGAAACTAATTGGGATTCCATTATTTGATTCAATTGTGATTCAATTTTTTCCTTGCCTTCCTTACCAACTACTTGTGTGTCTTAACTTAAATTTTCATTACCTTCACCATCTAAACCTCCATATTCAGCATAGTAATGTACCATTTGAGGTACAAAAAATGTGTCTGGTGCAGATGGGAACAAAAAAGTTTCATGTTCTTGGAAATGTAAATTGATAACTAGATCCATAGATCCCTCCACCAACCATTGTGGTTGGATATATTTTAAGGAAAGACTAAGATCATCATCCAACTCCTCACATTGACTGTCTACCATGTCATGAGATAGTTGATCACCCACCACTTGTACAATTGAATCAGTAGGATTAATTTGAGGTGTATGTGATATACCTTCCTCTACCTTTTTTTTGTGCATTACAATTCAATATCTAGAATAATAGGCAACAATGTGTGTGTCGCTTCATCTATTGAAACAATAACTCTTGATAAAGTAAGGATATTCTACACTGCAAAATCATCATCTATTTTGAATTGATATGTGACGTTGGGACACATGTCATCCACCAATGTATTGAAATTAAGGGGTCATATCCTTGTTCTTTTGAATCTTGATGTGATATTCAACACTGTCAATATTTTTTCCAGTGACTTGTATAGTTCTGCCATTTTTTCCCTCTTGATTTTGATGTTTGGATACCTTGCTAGCCATACTACTCATTCTGATTTGAAGTATGATTTGAAAAGTGAAAACGTAATTGCATATATGGGTTGTTGTTTATGCAATATGTGTGTAAAAAAATAAGAAAATCAATACCCAACATCCATGCCTCTTAGATTGATGTGACTGCAACATGGCTTCCATGACCATCAAAAATCAATAAGTGTATTTTTTTGGATGACACACCTCTTGCACTGAATATGCAAAATGGTGCAACTAATTCATAAAAAACTCTTGTCATTCATGTGTGTGGTTAGGTTTCCATGAAAGCACTCGGTTTGCAACCTACAATGTAATTTTTAGTTGTTTTTTCTCTTAAACAAGTAGAACCCTAGTATGCCATGTCTAATAGCATTAATAGAACAAAGAATGGATATCCATTCCCAACTCTTAGGACTAATATATGACATACTCTTTCTACCTCTTTTGTCCAACACCCTCATCGCACTATTTCTACTTGATTTTCATCATAGTTTTATATTTGTTGAGGATCTTATGGATTTGCATCATATGTTGTGGACAATGTCTTGTAGAAAACAAATACAATAGAAAGTATGAGGTTGAGTTCCCTATCCTTGTTAAGTCCTTTAATTGTCTGCAAGGTGAGTTTTGAACGACGCATCTTAAAACCACTCCACCAGGACTTCCTAGACAACCCATACTTAAAAGGGTTGGATCTAGTTTGGAAATTATGGGCTACCTCTGCCTTGAAATTGATAATTTCAAAGCCATAGTCAATTGTGTTAGTTTTATGATTAGAAACGCAATAATAAAAAAACTCAACACATGAAATAATGAACACAATGATTACCTTGGGAAAACCCTCCTACTCGAGGGAGAAAAACCCAGCAACAATATTCTCTTATATATTAGAAGAAAAGTGTAGAAAAATGCATACAAAATCAAGCCCTAGAATAGGCCGAGTCTCATACAATGAGAAATAGCACTTCTCCTTGAAGTGAAACTTAAATGCACTAATGATAACACTTCTTCAAAGTTTAATCTACTGCTATGAGGGGAACTGTTGTTGAATATATTCTAATTGGAATGAATTGATTGCTTGATCAATTGAGAGGACTTCATCTTCTTTATATACAAAGTTGGGCAGCCTCCTCTCTAGGTCAGCTCTTAATTAAGAGAAAATAGCTCCCGAAGCTATAAAACACTAACACTCCCTCTTAGCTAGGGAGGTATTTTCCAGATATCCTCATCATGGAGTCTATCAACATGATGCCCACAATAGCGACATCCATTTGTGGAAAACCACATCTCAGTCTCAAAGATGTACAAGAGTTCATCATGAAGTCTCTCAACATGATGTCCACAATGGCTACACCCATTTGTAGAAAACACATCTCAGTCTCAAAGATGTACAAGGGTTCATCACAGAGTCTCTCAACGTGATGTCATCATGGATTTTCTCAACATGAAATCCATAATGGCTACTCCCATGTGTGGAAAGAAACACATCTCAGTCTCAGAGATGTACAAGGGTTCATCACAGAGTCTCTCAACATGATGTTGTCATGGAGCCTCTCAACATGACGTCCACAATGGATACTCTTATATGTGGAAAGAAAAACATCTCAGTCTTAGAGATGAACAAGGGCTTGCACCTCATATTTCTTTGTCTCAAAGAAATATACACTACAAGGTCTTTCACCTCATATTTCTTCGTCTCAGAGAAATATACACTACAAGGGCTTTCACCTCATATTTCTTCATCTTAGAGAAATATACATTATAATAATTCTTCATGATGATGTGACTCCCTCTAAATCTCCAAGTGCTCACATCAACCTCCTGACCTCCTCGTCCAATTGCCTACAATTATTTCCTTAGAGGAACGGTTTCCAACGCACACCTATGGTAGTACTAGCATGCAAGAGTCCAAGACTGTCCTCCTCGACCTCATCCCAAATCACCCTATTTTGAATAGGTTTGTGGAGCTACCAATGTCAAATCCATATTGATTGTCTTGTGCAATTTTGTTCTCTATAGCTGAAGAGGTCTTCCAAGGACTTTAGCATCGGCCTTGCAACACTGCAACCCACTTAGCTGACACCTTCACTTCTTCTTAGTGAGTTACTCTAGTTCCTCGAGACATAGGACTCTTTTTTCTGAACACGAAACTCCCTCTAGATCCTTGCCTCAATACAAATATTGCAAAAATCCTTAGGAAGTGAACTCCCCTCCATTAACAAATCTCAGAACCTTAATCCTCTTCTCGACAAGATCTCAACTTGTGCCTAGAATTCTTGGAATCTAACTCCCTCTAAATGGCAGAAGAGTAATCGAGGGATGAATCCATATCCATTTGCTCCTTGATGCATCCTACATTTTAAAGAGATTAATAATAGTTCATAAAATCAAACTACCCCGAAGAGGAATACACAGACCAATGCTAGTAGCATACATGTTCATTATTCCCAATGTTATTGCATGAATTATTATTGACTACATGATTATTTAAATTCATGATCATTATTCAAAGGTACAAACATAGAATACTTATCTCTTTATTGTTGATCAATTCAGCGATGCCTTTTCAGATTTCAATCTCCATATCTTTCCCTACTATCAACACCACAATATCTTTCACCATATCGACCACCACTATAATGATCCCCTCCAAGATGATCTCCATGACCCATACCAACATGCAGGGATAGCATGAAGAAAAATGGAAAATTTGGGAGTTGGATGCTATGTGTTGGTTGGTGATCATTGAGAATGCATCACAGCCTTACTGCCAACACCCAAGCCATCATCACCCAGGAAACTTGAATCCAAACCAACAGTACCACCCAACTCACCACCAACGTGATCCACCATTGATGTTCTATTAATTGAAGTGTTGCCTCTATCCAACTTCTTCAAAAAATTGAACAAGCTTCAATTCTTCGCTTGTATTTTATACTGCTTCTTCCCTTGATTGAATAATCACCCAGACTTCCAAATGCTTGACCAACTATATTCTGGCTACAACCAACTGGAGCAACAATCTGTACAAATTCGTTCACAAGCATCATTTGACTCTGTCGCTCAAATAAACTTCACCAGTTGGTTTCCCATCCATGCGGCGGATGAATGCTAGACCCTCTTCTCCAATCAGATTTGAAACTCTTTACAATTCTGCTCAATAATTTCTGCTCATAGGTCTACAAGTATTTTCCCTTTAAGGTCTGCATAAAATTTCCTTCAACTCGACAATACATAGTCTTTAAATCTGCAACAACTTGCCCTTGAATATTTGCACTTAATTCTACCACAATTCACTATTTAGGTCTGCAAAAATTAGCCTCAAGGTTTGCTCTTAAATCTGCTAGAAATCGCCCTTTAGGTCTTCAAAAAATTTCCTTCAAGACTGCTCTTAAAAACACCTTATATCTGCTTCTAAGGTATGCTCCAAATCCACTATCGATGGAGTTATGTTTTATGAAGAATGCTTAGACAAATCTGATCAGATCTTTTCTAAAACCCGCTCTGATACCATGTTAGTTTTATGATCATAAATGCAATAAGCAGAAAACTCAACACATGAAACAATGAGCACAAAGATTACCCTGAGAAAACCCTCCTACGCGAGGGAGAAAAATCCAACAACAATATTCTCTTATATATTAGAAGAAAAGTGCAGAAAATTGCATACAAAATCAGGCCCTAGAATAGGCCGAGTCTCATACAATGAAAAATAGCACTAATGATAACACTTCTTCAAAGTTTGATCTGCTACTAAGAGGCAAACTGTTGCTGAAGATATTTTTTGGAGTGAATTGATTGTTTGATCAAATGAGAGGACTTCATCCTCTTTATATACAAAGTTGGGCAGCCTCCTCTCTAAGTCGGCCCTTAGAAAAATATAATTTATTTATGAAGCAAAGGTCGACCTGTCTTTAATAAAGAGAAAATAGCTCTCGAAGCTATAAAACACTAACAAATTACAGCCATCTCTTTGCACCATTCCACAGTAAGAGCCTCTTCATCTTCTATCGAGAGATTTGGAGGACCTTTCTTCGATGTGGATGTAAGCCCACCTAACCAATTAGTTAGTGTGTTTGTTGGGATTCTCTTTTTTGTTGCAAATCTTGTCGACATATTTTTATCCTCAACATCTTTAAGAGCCCCAATCATGTCCTCTATCGACCACTCTCATTATCACGTTGTTGTTTTATGAATTCTTAGAAGTATAGTAACCTCCACTACTGCCTCAATAGGTTATGGAGTGTTGTCCACATGAACTAGAGGATCTTCATTTGGGAGGAATCTAACTCCTCTTTTATTCTATGCAAATAAAAATAGGAATGAAACAAGAATCAAAATCAATTAAGGAAACAAAAACAAATGTTCAATATTATTGAAAAAAAATACCTACACCATTTTTCATAACCAATAACAACTTGTGTGTAACATAACTTTGTAAGTTCACAATGATGCTTGAACAAAAGATTATTAAATGATTTCCCTTTATATAATTTTTGTTTCCAAATTTTGGTATACATGTTGATATTTTATATTTTGTAAGATATTTATAGTTTGATTTTTAGTTTTCTACTATGTTGTTTTCTTTCTTCACAATAAATAGTAAATATTAAGCCATTATATATGCACTTACAATACACTGGGTTGAACATTTATATCCTATAGAAAATGACAAGGCAAGGGCGAAAATGAAGGCTAGGAAGGCGAGTTTTCATATTATCATCTTATTAAGCTAAAGTGAAGTTTGATGTTGAAATTGTATAGGGGTGCAATTTTATGCCATAACAATATGATATCGATAGTGGTGAAGCATTGCAATGAGTCTTCCACAATAATCAGCTTGGCATCGACAATGGAGAGATGGACTTGAGACTAGGAGTAGGGGCATACAATGATCTCCCCTTGGTGCTTGGAGGGTTGATATCTAGAGTTATTGTTCCAGATCGTAGATCACGAAGATTTTTAGTTTGTTGGGGTCGCATCCTTGAGAGGATGATGACAAACACAGTGGTGTATGTGTGGGGGCCATGTGTACTAGCCCATCTTTATCATTATATGCACTAGGTGGTGTATAGGCTTGCTAGTAGTTTATCAACTAGTGGGAGCATATCGTTGTCACGCGACCATTGGGACACATTGATCGGCATGAAGCAGATCCCTATGTTTATTGCTATGATACGTTGTTGACTCAACAGTGTTTGGGAGACCTTGACTATTGGAGGAGATGCATAGATGACATGGATGCATTCATTTGGAGGTCATGGTTGTAGTATGAGGCATGGGATGAGAACCCTGTACAACTATTTTGTAGACAGATTCAGTGACTGATTAGATAGACACCACACATCTTGGAGAAATATCTTCTTGAGAGGGTCAAGAGACAATTTGGGGAGACACGAGATGTCCCTCAAGAGTTATCTATGTTTTCTTGCACATAATGAGAGATAGGTGACTGGGAACTAATGAACAACCCTCGAGTAGCAGTGTCTGAGTTTGTTGGATTGGCAACAATTTAGTGGGATGGGAATCATCAGTAGAGGATGCGAGGATGGCCTCTAATTATGATGCATGGTGGGCAGTGCAGAGACCACTTAGGTTCACACACTCAGATGGTGGGGCAGTGAGGCAACGAAGACAAGAGGCGGATTCAGACAAGGCTCATCAAGTGAGGCAATGGATGGAGGCAACAAGTGGCAATGGAGGAGGTGGAGGGGGAGGTCCTGATCAAGGTGAGGTAGGTGCCCAAGGAGATGATGGACAACATAGGGAAGTGGCAATGAGAGGAGGTGATGATGGACGGAGGGGTGATGATGGTATGGAGGTGTGACTTATAGTCAGTATCTAAGTGGGACCAAGCTCACAAAGAGAGATGGATACCAGACATAGAGGGACAGCCTCTCAATACAACTAATGTAGAGGATGGTTGAGTAGGATGTTGAGATAGCTTGATGTCAGTAGGCAAAGATTCAAGTAGCTCAATTGACTACTAAGTGGGACATGAAGAGGCCACGTCACCAACAATTGAGGTGACAACTAGAGGTGGAGCAGGGGTTGGTACAATCATCCCCATGGATCAATATATTGAGGAATCAAGGAGATTGATGTAGGAGGCCACTTAAAATCACATTGTACGAGGTATTTGTGCCTTCAAGGAGGAGAGCACCCAGATTCTCCATGAGGAGTGGGGTGGGGGGATCAATAGAGAGATCAAATGGGTTAATGGGACGTCCACCACTTGTTCCATAGTAGCCAACACAGGCAATGCCACCAGAAGCTCAAGATCTAAGGGCACAACAAGCAATGGGTCAGCAAGTTGCTCCTCTCCATCCACCTTCTCCTACTCGGAAGGAGAGAGGGAGCTCCATGTAGATATATGATGTACAGTTATTTTGATGTGCACATTTTTGATATGCCTGTAGGAAAATGTGTATATATTTTTGGCTCTTGGTAGCCCCTTGTTCAAACATTGATGTATATGGAATTTTATCATGACATATTTTTGATGTATATATGAGATTAGACTAGATTTTGATGTGACTATTGATGTTGTTTGCATGTGATGGATTTCTATGTGATTTGATGTATGCATCTAATTCAAATCATCCATATATCCATCTATCCATCATTATCCAAAAAAAATCCCCTATCCTATTACGAGATAGTCCTTGGAAGAAAAATCCCTTATTTTAGATCTATTTGCACAATGTTTATCCTGCCCATCCATCATGCTAATCTATTCATCCATTCATAGTGTCTCATACTTTTTTCAAACATTGGGGGCAGGTGCCTACATCCCGCTTTGGAATAAATCTTGATATATGTCTTCTAGCTCACTTAGTCATCTAGACACCTTTCGCAAAATCTAAAAAATGTTCAAATATGTCAAAAACCAAAAAACATTCAAATATGTCAAAATCTAAAAAAAAATCAAATAATCGAAATCCAAAAACATCCAAATATCATAAAATAGAAAAATATTCAAAATTTCTAAAAACTCCCCAAAAACAATTTGCCATAACTCGCCCATCCACAATAAAATCATCGTTTGTATTAAACCTATCATCACACTCATCTTTGACAAAGTAAGAAGAAGCAAATACGACAACCATCGAAATCTAGGACATTCACGGAAAAATTGCAAGCATCGATCATTGGTGAAACAAACTCAATACCTCCATGTCGATTGCCTAAAAGATCATCTAATCAACATCAAAAAAATTGCCTTATCAAATATATCTTTCCTATAATAGGCACCATCTTGAATAACAACAACAATCTCTATGGCAAGAGATATGACAACTTTGATATGTCTTGTCAATAGGTCTTTTCTTTTGATTTATCTTTTCTCTTTCAATCGCTTGTTTGAAGCCACCTCGATCTTGAATATCTTGATGTCTAGAGGAGTACAAAATGGGACATAGTCATTGCTTTCATCTGCTATGTTTGTGAGACGTTCTTGTAATACTACCATGGGGCATACTTGCCTTGTGTGTGTAGACGTAGTTTCAGGCAACACAAACGACCCTTGCATATAAAGTTCTTTATATCTTGTATTCATAGGCCTCACTTGCTTTTAATTTCATTCTCTCATATGATCAAACAAGGTTTTTTGTATGTTAGGTATGAACAAGGATACTCCTATTTGTTTGTAGAGTGCAAGTCCATGCAATAGATACAATGCCACTTTGGTTCTTCATACCTTGGTGCATAATGTCTACTTGCTATATCAAAATAAAGATTGCTCTATGCATTTTTTACCATAACCAAAGCAAAAGCAAAAACATTCTTCCCATCTTATTTTTCAATCAAATCCATGATCATCTCAATAACTATAGCTTTCATTGATATTTGATCAACATCATTCATTTATCCATCTATCCATTATCATCCAAATTCTACCTATCTATTCATACTAGCTCATTTCTTCCAAAATTATTTCTTCTATCTCATTTTTTCTTCCATATTAACTCATCTTTAGACCAAAAAGTCCAAATTTTGCAGCTCTTTGTTTCAAACGTGACCTAACAAAGTTTTTCCAATCATATGCGAGCTAGAAAACCAAAAGTGTTGCTTTATCAAAATCACATGTGTCTCAACATGCCATTCATGTGAACCAAAAATCTAAATCGTCTAAAATTGTCAAATGCGACTTGACAATTTCAAACATGTCATGTCGAGTTTCAAACGTGTCGCGACAAGTTTCAAAAACATCAAACCTAGATCAATGTATTTGATGGACTCCCAGACCTAGCATTTAATGTGATTGATTTGACAACTAGGGACAAAAGGATTCGATCCATACCGACAAAGGTGCTTTAATTGGCCTCTGGTACTATCGTATGTGGTAAACCAACCATTTTTGCAACAGCTTTGCACTTAAATCTCTTTCAAAGCTCTCAAATCTCTAAACTAAGAGGGTGCAAACGACTTGAAAATGACTCCCAATGGGGCTATTTATAGACTTTCAAACCCTAGATTCCCTCCATTCCACCCCTTGCATCCCATTTTCATCATGACCTAACCTTCTTGATCAGTTTCCTCGCCAAGCTAAACCCAATTTTCAGCCTCGCCTTCACTTAACGTGTCTCATTTACCTATAATGAACTTGACCCGAAAATTATTTTTTCTCGACTACTCTTGAGGGAGCAACATACCATCTATTCATCATTTCTTCGTCCACAAATGCATAGTGGGGCATAATTATCACCATTTTTTTCCAAATCAACATGTCTTCGAAACAATGCAACAAATACATTGTCTCAAATAGAAACAAAATGTACACACCTAAAAATGTCTAACACATTCTTCTAATTCATCATCTCTCGTCATCATCATAAATCATGCATTCTTCTATCTCATCATTTCTAGTCATTATCACCCATCACCCTTTCATCACTTTTCAATTATTTAATTAAACTAACCCATTTCCCTTCATTAATTATTATCATCATTTTCTTTCCCACTTTTCATTATATAATTTTTTATTATCTAATAAATCTCAAATATTTATCTCATCCACACAATTAAATAATAAAGATTTAATTAAATATCATGCATTCCTTCTTGTTCATTTAGTTAAATATTTTTTAATCATTTAATTAATTTCAAATATTTATCTCATCCACAATTAAATAATTAAAATTTAATTAAAAATCATGATTCCTTCTTGTTCACATAATTAAACAGATAATTATTCCTCCAAAATTAAATAATTTTAATTTATTTAGTTGCACAATCCTCAAAAAATAAATAAAATATTTATTTTACTTATTTTCTAATAAAAGCATGTTCTTTTTTTATTCTTCCAAAAACCTAAATTTAGTATTCTTCCTAAAAGCAAGGGAATGGACTTCAATTTTTTGTGCAAGCCCATGCACAACTTCTTGGTCTCTCATTCATCCTCAACCATCAATCTAATCTTACATCTCACATCGTTGATCTCACATCTTGAAAGTCTATAAACCAAGCATTTTTAATCATTCATCCTCCTACTTGAATTGGCATTCTAACTCCCATAACACATCATCAATCAATCTTGCTTTTGCACAACAAAATTATGCTAGATTTATGAGCAATCCACATATCATATAAAAAAACATAATCTTATACTTTTGATTATGGAGTAAGAATTGACATTTTCGAGTGAAATAAAGTAGGTTATATTAGCTTAATTTGATCTATGTTCTTGTTTTTTTATTGTTTTCATTTTATTATTGAACACTTCTGGCAATAGGTCTATTCGATTATTGGAGTAGGGCTATTGATTGTGATTTCTTATTTCCATTGAATCCTTTTTAATCGTCTCGATATATTCTTGTTCATAGATGCATATATACCCACGACTCTTAGTTTATATTTTTTGTATTGTTGAGTACAGATTATAATACGATGCATATTTGAGCACCATGAGTTGTATGTGAATTGTGTCAAAAGCTTAATGAATATTCTGACTTATAAATTGTGATGATACATTTCTTTTTGGACAAATATAAAACAATTTATAAAACAAATATTATTTGTACATTGATCGGTCAAAATTATTTCCTTTCCAAATAAAAATTGTCACAATTGGTTAATGAGGTGCTCCATTGTGAAGCCCAATCAGGACAACTTCCATCCCTGCTGTAAGAGCCCGTTCCACCACTATTGAGCCCTCTCCCCTAGCTGTTTATTTTTCTATGTACTTTTCGTTTTTTAAAGTTAGCATAGTTATTTCAATTGGTCCTTTCAATGTATTACACACCCTAAAGAAAATGATTACCTTACCTTCAAAATAATTTTGTTTTATATTTTAAACTAATTTTGTTTTATTTCAGCAAAAGAAACCTTCGGCAGTGCATTGAGATTGGCAGCCACCTCCTAATAAAATTAAATATAGACTGATATAAAACTAGATTGGCAGCCACCTAATAAAATTAAATAGACTAAAATAAAACTAGATTGGCAGCCACCTCCTAATAAAATTAAATATAGACTGATATAAAACTAGATTGGCAGCCACCTAATAAAATTAAATAGACTGAAATAAAACTTTCTTTTACTTACCTTCAATTTTTCCAAAAAAGTAAATTGAAATTTAGTCTTAATATATGGAAGCTTACAATACACAAGACACAAGACAAATTTAGTTTTAATAATGGAAGCTTACAAGACACAAGACAAGCACAAATTTAATTGTTGGCAACAAGCAAATATTACTAATTTTCTAGAAGCATCACAACAATCTTACCTAAATCCTGCCCACAGGTATGCAGTCTACCGGCAAGTTGTGTGGTAATTGAACTTTTCAACATAGATAACCACAATCGAGAACCCCCAGCAGTTGCTAATGAGACCGGATGCACATCTTAGGTGACTAACAGCAAAGAAAAACCTTCAGGTTCTGACAACAAAGAAAAAACTCATGAAGCAACCACTCAGTATAAGGGTAGCTGGCATATAAGCTGCAATTCTAAATAACATCTTACCTAATATCTGCAATGATATGCAAAAGTAACTAATTCTAAAATTCAGGTTAGAAATGGTAAAATAGGTTCCTTTACTTGCTTTACAATGTATAAACCAAAATGGGACCATGCCCTCATTGTTAACATACCCTGAGAAAAGAAAAAGAAAGAAAGGACAGCTCATAAAGCAAACTAGTTGTGTTTTCAAGTTTTCAATAATCTAGTCTTAGATTTCCAAGTGCAAGTTCAATGTTTTAATGATAAGCGTTAACTTGATTTCTACAATTACATTAAAATGGTCGTATCCAAACAAAACAAAATGCATTATTTGTGATATTTTTTAGAAACCACACATATCAGAACAAAAATATAATTGTCCATTTGATAGACTTGATAAGCTTAGATTTGCCTCTGGTCTATGACTTTTGTTTGGCTGTCGTGAAGCTTTTCAATATGTATTACATCATCCCTCATTTTATTTAATCATCCACTCTTTACAGCTTTACTTAAACTGAAAGTTTTAGCATTAACCACAACCTTCTCTATTGCATAGCTTCAGAAGAGTGACTTTTTGGTAGAATGCCACTACTGAGACATGCCCCACAGGTTGCACCACGTGCAAAACAAAGTTCATTATAATATGCTACAATGACAGGTCTAGCTGTCAAAATCCATCTGGGACTTTCACCCTGCTGCATCCCTTCTCATACAGGATGCGATTCACTTACATGCTGCAAGATTCAAAAGCCTGATTGGTGATTATAAACTCACCAAACCAACCAGAACCTGATAGTCTGTCAGACAAAAACTAGTGGTAGTTTACATCTATTCACTAAGTCAGCAGGCATCGTTTGCCAACATCTGGCATATCCATGTTTGGACAAGAATTGTTACCCCAAGGGTTACAGAACTGCCCAATCATATGACAGGAAATGAATGAATGAATTTAATTACGTCCACGAGACCAGCCAGTCTATGGGACCCGTGAAATGAAACCGAAAACTGCCTTTGCCGAAACAACAAAACAACCGCTGACCCCACCGAAAAGAAGGCCCCAAACACACTGGATGCTTCTTTCTTTATGTTTACCACGGCCAATACAAAATAAAAGAGTTGATTGAATCAAAAAATTCAATACAAACTTGCCAACTGAATAAACACTTACTAATTTAACAATGTGCTTAGAAAGAGAATATCGAATACTACACAGCAAAACATTTACTTGCATGAAACCCTTTAAGAAATGATTCGCAAGCACCCTAAAACAAGCAATTGCATATACATGTAGAAACCTGAGATAAATGAACTTTCACAACTCCAACTTTGTGAATCCATACAAAATACTTCAGAACATAGTATAGCGCAAATTGACAAAAACCAGAGAACTTGTGAATCGAACAAATAATGTGCTGTTCTGAACAATAAAATTCCCAATTTCTTCAATTACTCACCAGGATTTTCAGTAACTAGACAGTAGTTCCCAAGTTTTTTAATAACTCGGTAAACTCCCGAGTTTTTCAAGAACTCGCAGTTAGTTCATGTGTTTTTCAATCAATATTTTTTACCATTTTTATGAATATTATTATAATTATTCAGTTTTCCATGTTTTCCCTGTATTAAACTCAGGTGATCGAAAACATTTTTCCAGGTTCCTACATGTCAAAAGCATGTAAATTGAATGTTACTATACTTCAGATAATGTGTGCCATATCCGTTGCAGCCATATTGAAACAAATTGGGAAGCTGTGATCTAAAAATAGAGAAATTAAAATTGAATTAGGAACACAGCCCATGAAAAAGTCACAAAATTACCTCAAAAGATGTATGAGCTATCATGGAATATTTTCCTTAGGAATGTGTCAAATCCCAATCAGCCATACTAGACTGTTTTTACAATGATAGTTGAAAGTCATTGCATAATAATGATCACTCTACTTGCACGAAATGCAGCCAAAGAAACTGAATAGCCGCTTTCTGGATTTCAAAAGTAATATAAAAATTGCAAATACCGAAGAGACTCCCGCCATTGTTTCTTCAGTATTTTCTCACCAATAGCTAACATACATAAAATCGATAACCACAATTAGTTAATATTGTCAACTGTCCAATGAAGCATTGGTACTTCAATGCTTTATTTTTTTCATATGTATATATTCAGTTTCTTGAACCCCTGTGAAAACTACTGCTAGTAATACATGTGGAGTTTTGCTAGAAGTCAAAATTAACAGGCTCAAAACTATACACAATTCTGAAAGTGAGTGGAGGGACGTGAATCAAAGACAAACCAAATAGCGGAAAAATATTTGTTCCTGTGAATTCATATGCATATATTTGGTTTTTGGGTGCCCAATGTGGTATCTTGAACATCAACATTACAGACTCTAAACTATAAACTGTGTTCTCAAAAAGCAGGTAGGGAGGAAGATCAAATACAAACCAAAAAGAAGGAAAACCGTTCCCTTGAAAATACACAGGGAAGAATCCACTTTAAAATAATCATACAGCTGCAGCACCCTTGTCTTCATCAAAGGCTGGTTGTGGAATTATCCTAGTACTCTTTAGAGAAATGACAAGAAAATCTTCAGTAATGAGCCATTATCTACCTTTATTTTCTTGTAATCTCTCAACCTCGAACAAATAAAGAACCAATCACATTTTATCAGAACCAGGTACACAAGCACAACAATCAATTGATATAAAGAAACAAAGGTAATGAATGTGACGCACTTCAAAACCAACTGGTTATCTGGAAAGAAGTGGATCCAAACCCACTAGAAAACAAATAAATCTAATATCGGCATAGATCATCTATGCCATTTGTCATTGTTGCCTATTTGCCATATACCTCTCTATAAACTTGTCCACCAAAGAACGAATCTGCACAGAAAAAGGTACAGAAATCCTCCATCATTTATGCAGTCCCAAAAAGAAATCGATAACAATACTAAAATTTTCAAATTCTATTCAATTCATTTACAAGGCAGAAAAACAATGACAACATTATAATAACAATCCAACCATATGTTAGTAACACATCATCAAAGACTGACAATGTACTCCCAATAATATTTCCCATTCAACCATAGAAATCTGTACTTGAAATTAAATAAGATTTTAAAAAGAAAACAATCTTACCTAATATGATATCAATATGAAGACAAAAGGATTTCATGAAGAGGAAATGACGAAAAAGAATATCATTGGCTAATGATATGCATTGTGTTAATCTTTTTATGTCCCGGAGTCATTATGCAACTCTTTCAATTCCATTGTTGGATGTTTTCCTAATTCCCATTCTTTCATAATGTCGCATTTTGAATGCCCAGAAAATTACTAGCATGTCATTGTCTTTTCTTGACAATGATTGTTTGGGTGTTAATTTAATCACCTCTTTCTGAAGTTTAGAATTCTTTTTCTCCACTTCAATATTCTACTTGTATTTGTTTTCCTGAGTGAAAACCCACATAGCATACATATAAAAAGGAGGTCTTAACTGAAATTCTTAGTAAAGCAGAGGCAGAGGGAAAAGATTATTTCACATTTTATTTTCTTTTTCCCATGTTCGCATGTCTAAGAGGAAGCCAAGTGGCCCTTACATGATGCATTATATTTGTTTTCATAAACTGTAAGAGTGCATGGTGGTAGATAAAGGCACCATATTCAAAACAGCGGTCAAGCATAAATGAAGTTCATGAGCTGCCAAAAAAGTATAAAGACAAATATAGCCACTCTCGAGTGGCATCAAGGGTATTTTGAGGAAAATATTATGTATGGTAGACTTGAAAAGATTTTGGCTTTTATTCTCCCTTTCGTAGGTGCTACTTTGAGCCTATGTCTCAAGGTTCGAGTTTGTGTTTGTGTTCAGCAACAATGAAATTCAGCGAGGGCAAAAAATTCAAAAACAAAATCATGATTAAATTCACCTTATATAAATTTGATTTTTTTTTAAATATAAATAATATACTCACAAAATGTTCAAAATAGTTTATGATAAATAGATTTGGGTTCGTTCATACAAAAACATATAAAATTTTATATATAGTGTAAAACTAAAAATTAATTTAAAATATCACATACATAGCATGTAATATGTCCAACTCATCCCTTTGCGCATTCATCATGATGCGACTTGGAGCAGCCCTTAAGGTCCCTAGTGTCTTAGAATCATATTTAGGAAGGCTAGATTTTCGCCATAAAAATTAAACTCATAATTCATAACTTAAATAATATTAAATTTTAAACATATATATTATTATATTAATAAATTAAAAATATTCAACTTAAATATAATATTTTTTACATGTATAATATTATAATTTATATTAATAGCTAAAAATATTAAACTTTAAAATATAATATTTTAAACATATATAATATTATAATAATAAATTAAAAATATTCAACTTTAAATATAATATTCTAACCATATATAAAATTATATTAATAAATTAAACATATATGATATTATATTAATAGATTAAAATTATTGAACTTCAAATATATTATTATTAAATATTAAAATATTAAAGTTTAATTCTAATGAATCCCTGAATTTGAAAGACTAGTTGCAGGTGGGAAAGGGAAGGCAAGCATGAGTTTCAAGTCTGCTCTAGATTCAAAAGGGGACTTCATCGGAGAGGCTCCAACGATGAGAGGAAGCCTACACCTGGACTGGGGTGACAACTACCAGCCAAAACAATCCTTTTAGTTGCCAAGGCATGATCTTTTAAAATTTGAATCGCGATTTGCAGAGTATTCACGAAGGGCTTGTATCTTATTTTGGGGTTCTTTATAGGTACGTTTGGGTTCGTCCAAAACAAACTGACTGACATTTGAATGTTCTGTATCCATCCCAAACCCTAAAAATGGCGGGAAAAATGCTACCGAACCCTAAAATGGAGGGAAAAACTGTACCGAACCCTTTAAAATGTTTTTACTTTAATATATTTTATTAAAAAAACTAAGCCTTTTAATCCGTACAAATACGAAGCGAAATTCAACAATTTTTTAGTAATTCTTTGAAGTCTGCCAAATTTCAAATTTCATGGCTGAAATTCAGCAAACCCTGTGACTTAGCTTTGAGCAATCCATTTCCTCATCAATTCCCCCTTTCTAACAATTGGCTGAGAGGAAGAGCCAATTTTTGTCAATTCAAACAATACCAAAGAGTCGCAGTCAACTCACAGACAGATTTAAGCACAAAGTTTAAGGGGATTCATATGATTAACTTTTCAACCCCAAACAATGCTCTCAACCCATTCTTGGGTGGTAGACGATGAAATTGCATTAAGTATCAATTAAATAAATTCTTGCTTAGGCAGATGTCTGAGTTCTCTAAAGTGGCAAAGAGGTCTGTGAGGACCCTAAACCAATCAGTGATTGAAGTCGAGCAGAGGTGGCAGTATGAAGTATTTGGTGAGAATAAAAGTTCTAAAAGAAATCTCGACCTAACATATAGTGTCTCTGCAAACACAAGCTCACAGTTTGATTGAGGGCAAGCTAACCATTAGTGGTTCATCTGATTGCCAGTGACCAGTGGAGAGTGTAGTAGTACTTGGTGAGTAGTGGCAAGTGTGACAGGTAACAAAACCTGAGTGATTTCCTTGGCAATAAATTAAATATCGCAATCACTTTAACAGCAAAACTAGTGGTTAAGTGCCCTACATAAGTAGAAACCTAATTTTTGATGCCTAACCTGATCATTTTTCTGCTCCATGAATTTCAAGTGCCTTGAGATTTTCCTGATTTCATAATATTGTCAGGGGTAATCATGCCAAAATACAAATTGAATGAAAAGCTATAATTCCTGTACAGCAAAGCCAAAGAAGTTTCTAATACCAAATTCGGACATGTTGACATGAGAAATTGGTCAGAGGAGCTGTTGAACCCTCTCACTGCCTCTAGATTAATCACCATAGCTGGATTGCCAAGTAACATCATGTTTCTGGAGATGATTTTGAAATGCATAAAGAACTACCATCCCAAAACATGCACAATCAGAACCATCCATGGACACGAAATTGCAAATCTCAGCCCTGAATTCTTCAAAGTCATGCTGCCTTTCTTAGAAGGTGTTGTCAAAATAAGCCTAGAAGACTAAGTAGACAAATTCAATCTCAAGACCAACAAAAATCACTAGTTCATCAACAGAACGTGGATCCCAGTGCAAAAGAAGACTTATTCCAAGATTGAGCTTTCTAGATGCATCGAATTCAAAGAAGAATATAAACATGCCCTCGTACTCCTATGTCAGATCGCCAAAGAGCCAGATTCAAGTTTCTTCATGGCATGGAAGTTATTCTTTATAAAGCAAGTTTCCTGAGAGCACCAAAAATTTAGATGGGCTGGGATAACTAGTGAATGAAATGATAATTGATATTTGATATTTGTTATTGTGTGTTTACAAACAGAGAGGAAAACTCCTTATAAAGGAAATTACAAGACGATGTTTCTAAAAAGAAACCATCATTAATAGAAGCAAACTAAAGCAAAAAACAGAAAGATGCTAAATCAACTAAAGTGTAAACAAAAGTTACTAAAAGCTAACTAAGTTAACTACAAGTACACTTCTGACTAACTAAAGTTAAGATGACCATTAATATTACATTTAATACTTTAATATCCTCCCTTGATGGTCATCCTACAAACAAAAACTAAGTCTACCCATATTTAGATGGTGTGTTGGTCATCAAAATGCATAATTTGCAGACTCCTTCTACTCAGTATACTTCGCCACTTGAGCACTTTGTTGAGACTCTTCCTAGTTGGACTTCTCATCAGCCAACCACTTTTTGCAATACTTTTGTATATGACCAATCTTCCCACAATAACGACAAGTAATAGACATCTTGGAGCCCTCCTCTGAATCACCTCGTCCTTTCTACTGAGTGGACTTGCCTTTGCCAATGTCCTTAGCAATAAATGCTTGTTCAACACTAGGAGACTCACTGCTACCCCCAAACTGCTTCCTCCACCTATCCTGTTGCAAAAGCTTGCTGCACAGTTCATCAAACTTCAAGTCAACATTTGTGGATGTAATGTTGAGCGTTTCAATGAAGTGCTCCTAAGAACATGGCAAATTTTTCAAAGTGATCACCACCATATCCTCCTCTTCCATCTTACGACCAATGGCCTCTAGTTGATCATGAATATCTTTGATTTTCATCAAGTGCTCCCGCAAAGACACTCGATCACCCATCATAATGTAAAACAGCATATTCTTCAGGAAGAAAGCCCTGCCCTTGTCTGAGGTCTCATGAAGATCTTTCATCTTTCAAATGCTTCGAGATCTCCACAACAGATTTACCATATGGTATTTCTGGTAACATCTCATCAGTGATAGATAATTTTAGAAGCATAACTACCTCCCTATTATCTCCATCATTCTTGTCCTAATCCTTCCCCATAGTTGTGGGATGAACTTTTGTACCTAGAACAAGCACATCCAAACACCAGTATTCAAAGATGGTAAGCATCCTCTGCTTCCACATGTTGTAATTCTTTCCATTGAACCTCTTCATATTTTCCAACATAACATTGGACAAAGACGCCATCCCTCCCATTTTCCAAAGCCCGAAAAACGAGGTAATTATGTGATCGGCTGGCACAAACTCTAGACAATCAATTGGCACAACTCACGAGTTATTTTTTTCAAAAATTGTCTAAAAAAGAGGTTCATAAACTATAAGATTTTTTAGAAAAACCTTCGAAAACTCTGAAAAAATAAAAAAATTTCAAAAAAAATCCTCAAAAAACTTTAGCAAAATTTTTATAGAATTTTTTTCAAAAACTCTCCTTGTAAATTTTTTAGAAAAAATTTGAAAAACTCTTTGCAAGAACTTCTATTTTTCTTAGAAAAATTTTGTCAAAAAACTGGCACAAAAAATTAACCCTTCAGGCTATGCCATGAAACCTAGAAAACTAGGTCCACTGGAAATCTGAAAAATCAGAAACTTTTGATCCAGAAACCCTAGGGTATTTAGAAAAATTCTCAAAGCCGCCCACAAAAAGATCCTCAAAAAAAATATCACAAAACTCCAGCAAACCCTAGCCACCACAAAACTGCAAAAAAAAGTCACATACCCCAGGAAATGCTCAAAAAACTTTGAAAAATCCCATGAGTTGTAGGTAACACAACATAAAAAAAATCATAGCCCTTTTTCCAGTAGCGACTTTGAAGAAAACCAATGCCCAACAAGAAGAGAAGCCTCCAAAAAACCACAAACCCGTCACAGAATTTAGAGCAAAAGAAAACGCGTCACAATTTTCTGTAGAGAAAATCACAATCTTCAGAAGTCATGACCTCTAGATCAAACAACTGCAAAACGACGAAAAAAGGCCTCGAAAAAGAAAAGAAAAAAAATCCAGAAAGAGACGCGATTTGCTATGAAAAAGAATGCCACACAAAACCTCAAAAGTATCTCCACAAGGGCCGAAAATCTGCTTCAAGCCCTCAAAATTTCTTCACAAGAAACCCACCAAAAAATTCTCACGAAATCTTTTGCAATTTCTCCTTCAAAAACACTTCGAAAATCTTTCAAAAAGTTCTTCACAAAAATCCACCAGAAAGTCCTTGATTTTTATCTTAGAAAATATTGGCTAAAAAAACTTTTTTTAAACTTTTAGAATATTTTTTTAATTTTCTAGGTTCAAAATCAAGCAAAAAAAACATCTAAGAAATTTTGAAAAAAATTCCTTAGGGAAGCCTGAATTTTTATTACTAAAAAATCGTCAAAAAAGTTTGAGTCTGAGCTTTGATACCATGAAATGATAATTTGATATTCGATATTCATTATTGTGTGTTTACAAACAGAGAGGAAAACTCCTTGTAAAGAAAATTACAAGACAATGATTCTAAAAAAAAACCATCGTTAACAGAAGCAAACTAAAGCAAAAAACACAAAGATGCTAAAACAACTAAAGCGTAAACAAAAGTTACTAAAAGCTAACTAAGTTAACTACAAGTAAACTTACAACTAACTAAAGCTGAGATGACCATTAATATTACATTTAATACTTTAATAGTGAATACGTTAATGAGCAGGAGAAAAGAACCCATTTTAAATGACTTTGTATGGTCTATGTGCTTCTGCAGTCAGTGTAAATGTCACCCCTAGGAATCAAAGATTTGATCAAGAAGAATGCTCCTATGTACCAATGTTGTCCAAGGTTTTGAGAACTTCAAAAGGGATTTTGGAGTGATTACTGATGGCTTATCTTTCAGGTCATCTATGAACTTCACAGGAATCTAGATTTCTTCAACTCTCAAAGACAGGATGAGGTCCATCAAGTGGTGAGCAAATCATGAGATTAGAAAAAAACATTCACATACATCTGAGCCTTCAATTCCAGAGGAAGAGTATACCACCCACCACATCAAGTGCCCAATTTCCTTCTCATGGAATTCACTCACCAAACCCTGGAAATCCACAAGGTCTTCAATGAATTGCATAACAGAACATTGCCAATCAGATCCGAATTGGCCATTTCTCATGCAGAGAAAAAATGATGGTCATGGACCAGTGCATGGATCTTTTTCATTTCAGACTTACCATGGAAGATGCAAGGAACCATTTCGATCCAGGAGGAACGATAAATGGAGCAGTGTCTCAGTTCTTGGGATGTAGCTTCAAGAATGCTCCCGATGATGACCTTTGGAAGAACTACTGAGATGACCAGCATGTGCACAGCCCATGGCAGGAACGGAGGCCTACCCACTCAATTGGGTCTGCACAAATGTCTTCTCACAACAGTATTGCCATGACTAGCTCCATCAATTGTAGGGGTAATGGAAGTAATGCAGGAATTCCCTACCCCAAAGATGTCAAAAGATCCAAATGACTAGCAGATCCAGTTGTCTCCAAGAGATCTTATTATATCTGACTCCAAGCTACCTGCCACATCTTACCAAGAGTTGATTGAACTTCACATCACAGATGCAGCAAGTGGAAGTGGAAGTGGCAGTGGGTATGTGTGTAAGTGGCGATGGGTATATGGCAAAGGTTTTTCCACAACAAAGTGAACAAGAACCATCCTCTCAGTCAAATTATATCATGATCAATCAAGAAACTGCCCCACAGGGGTGGTAAAGGAACAGGAGGCTACCATGATGATGAGGACACAAATCAAAGAAAGAAGATTATCAGAACTCCTCCCCACCAATTCTCCTTGGGAACCGAAGAAGACTAGAAAAGAGGATGGAAAGAAGAAAGATACCCCATAAGGGCAAATCTGGAAGATTAGCTACACCAGTTCCACGAGCAGCTGAGACTTCTCCAATAATTCCAAAAGGATTAATTGTCCATGAACAGGAGATTTCAAATCTCAGCACTGAATTCTTTGAAGTCATGTTATCTCCCAGATATTGTTGTTGAAGCTAGCCTCTAAGATTCAGCAGACACATGGAATGCCAAGATCAACAACAATCATTAGTTCATCAACAAAACATGCATCTTGGTACAAAAGGAGAACTACTACAGGATCGAACTCTCTACACACGCCAAATTCAACAAACATAAACATTCTATCATACTCTTGAGTCAGATCGCCAAAGAGCTGGAAGCAAGTTTCTTCAGGCCATGGATGCTCTTTATGAAGCAAGCTTTCTGGAAGCACCAAAAATTCAGATGGGTTCAGATAATTAGTGAATCTGTTCATCAGCAATTGATGAAGGTAGGTGAAAAGAAGTCATTTTATATGACTTTGAACATGTATGCACTTTTGTGGTTGGTAAATAGAATATCAGCTCTAGGAAATAGAGAGTTGATCAAGAAGAATGTCCATGCACCAATGCTAACCAAGGTTTCATTAGGATAACACTGAAAGGAATTTCAGAGTGATTAATGATGGCTTTATCTTTCTAGCCATCTACTCAACTCTGAAGAGGGGATGAGGCCCATCAAGTGGTGAGTGAATTGATATATCAAAAATTAAAGGCCATGTCCCTGAGCCTTTGGTTTCAGAGGATGGACATACTGTCTACCATGTCATGTCCCTGATTTCCTCATAAAATCCTCTCACCACACCTTGGAACTGCACATGGTCTTCAATGAATTGCGCAAGAGATCATTGCCAATCAAATATCCAATCTAGATCAGTCATTTCTCATGCACAGACAAATCAATGGCTGCAAAACTGAGCATGGACCTTCATTTTGGACTTCCCATGGAAGATGAAAGGAACCATTTCAATCTGAGAGGAAAGATGAATGAAGCAATGTGTCAGTTCTTGGGAGATAGCTTCAAGCATGCTCACAATGATGAAGATCTTTTTGTGAATTGCAGAGGTAATAAACATGAGCACAACCAGTGGCCAGAATGGAGATCTACCCCCACCCAGTCAGGTCTGCACCAATGTCATTTCATAATGACATTGTCATGACTAGCTCCATCAATTGTGTGGACAATGTAAATAATGCAGGAATTTCCTACCCCACAGATGTCAAGAGATTTGAAGGATTAGCGGATCCAGTTGTCTCCAAGAGAAGATCTCATTCTGTCTCACTCCAAGCTACCTATCACATCCTATCAAGAGCCAGTTGAATTTGTATCACAGAAGCAACAAGTGGAAGTGGAAGTGGCAGTGGATGCACAGCAAAGGTTGTTCAACAACGAAGTTATCAAGAAGAATCCTCTCAGTAAAGCCATATGTTGACAACCCAAGTCAAAGATAGAAGATTATCAGAACTCCTCTCCCTAGTTCTCCTTGGCATCCAAAGAAGGCAAGCAAAGAAGATAGAGAGAAGGAAGATGCCACTAATAAAGACCAATCTGTAAAATTGACTACACCAGTTCCAGGAGCAGTTACGACTCTTCCTGTAATTCTAGAAGGATCAATTGTCCCTTCAAATTTCAATTGATAAAGACTTCTTTCAGGCTGCATGGCAAAGGAGTAAACAGTTCCCAAGTTCAACCTGAACCAGTGTAGTACATACAAGATGAGATGTCAAAGTTCAATGCAATGACACAAATCAGATTTGACACTCCCCAAGGTCTAACGGTAGTTGACACAGTAGTGCCAAGAGACTAGATTAATTTGGATAGAGTGAGGGTTGAAGATTTTTACATTCAGAGTCATGCTTTCCACAAATTGATCAACAAGACATACCAAATATGGTGGGATACCTTGCGGAGTTTGGCAATATCATTTGCAAAAAGTTGCTCGAAGATATGACTCACTCAAAAGCTGAGAGAGAGGCCTTCGTCAAATACATTGACAAAGTATGTACTTCATGCATAAGTATTCAGGCTCCTAAAGCTATGGAGATGCTTCCCACGTCCAGTGAGCAGCATGACAAACTCACCCACGTGAGTGGATGGAAACTCACCCGTGTGAGTGAATGGACAGCCAATGAAACAGAATTTAAAGGGTATATCTCTGATAATCTCCAACTTGCTTGAGAATTGCTTCTATCTATGTGTGATGCAGCACAAGCTTTGCAGGAGTGTACACAAAGATTAATCTTTATGTACCAATACTTTCTTCAGAATTTCAGGACTTTGAGCCAAGTGAAAGATTCTATGGAAGAGATGGTAGATTCAACTGACTGAATCTTTGACAAGGTTGATATGGAAAACAGCCTTCAAGCAGCACCATAATGGTTCTTCAAACTTCAACACCATTGTCACATTCTTGAGGGTCCTGAAAATTATTTTCCACTCATACAAATGACATTCATTGGATTCTGAAACAGAGCTGTTTCAATTCAAGCTTTGAAAGATTCTTCAAAAGAGATGATAGATTCAACTGATCAAATCTTCAACAAGGTTGATATGGGTAACAGCATTCAAGCCGCACCGAAATGGTTCTTCATGCTTCAACACCATTGCAACATTCTTAAGGATCCTGCCAATTCTATTCCTCTCATACCAAGGAGATTCATCAACTTCTGAATGGAGCCATTTCAATTTCATCTTTATGTTGTTTATTTTCCCAAAATTGATGCAAGAATTATTTTCCCTTCAGAAAGAAATAAAGACTCAACCTTCTAGATCAACGACAACATCAAGAAATTCATAAAGGAGGTTTGTGATCTTTCTCCCAACGGGGACAACTAACAAATTTCATGAAGGAGCATGGGAAAAAGAGGATGCAAGTAGATCATGTCATTCTTCAACAGAATCCAATTTCAAGAGAGTTTGGGTCCTTGGATCTTGCCACAATGGTCATCAACAAATGAAATGTCTCTTGCAGGTGGATCGCCTCTTTCAGGAAGGATAAAAGCTATTGTTGAATTGAATGAGGAGTGATGACTGCACTTAGAATAGCATGTTCACACGTTGGCTTTATTGGCTTCAAAATATATTCTAATTTGAAAGTCACTTTTAGTTCACTTTTGTCTTTGAGCCTCACCTTATGTTTTAGAAGTGACTTCAATCATTTTAGGGTTTCAAGGTGGGTGAAATAATTGTTAGTAGGAAGTTACAAGTTAGTTATAACTTGCAAAAATCCAAAGGTGTTGTTAAAGGACATTCGTTGTGATTTGAAGAGATCTTTTTCAAAATTCAATGAGGAGAGTTTTGAGAATTTTCTATATATTGTAAGGATGGTGTTTATGATCTGCCATTTATTATCCATTTTGTGATAAAATACTTGGTTTTGTGGACTATCTTATTTCCATGGAGCCTTGTTACTGGGTGTTGGAGGAAATTGGTCATTCCCTTTCATTTCTCTGTTTCATAATTTATTCCAAATGAAAACTTGATGTTTTGTAGTTTGGCACTGCAAGGAGGAACTCTATTTCTCTCAATAGTGTAGATTTATGATTGCATGTAGTTTTTAATGATCAATTTTACAAACAATATTGTATTTATGTAAATATGCTTGTTTATATCACCATCTGTAGGATTTCTGCGAGTGTTCAATAAAGGGAAATCTCCCCTGATAATAGAGAAGGGACACAGTCCCACAAGCTGCCCCTAATCAATTTGTGCAGATAAATTTCAGGGTTAAATTTCTAATGGGTGAAGAAAATAAAAACATTGCTAACATCTAACATACAAGCAAAACAAAAGAATTTATTCAATTTAACATATACCTTATTTTTACGTTTGATATCAAGGAACTCTGAAACAGTCATGGCATTCTCTGCCGACGTGTTGTGCTCCATTACCTAAAATATAAAATACATCACATTTGATCATCAATATTCCATTCTATATAAGAACATATGGAGATAAATAATTTCATAAAGTTTGACAAGCTGCAATTGTCTAAAAATAATAATAAACAGGAAAAAAATTGGTATTCTATCATTTTTGCATAATCCACTTCAAATTCTTCAAATATCTAACAAAAAAGTTTCTAACAATTTATTATTTACATAGAAAAGATGCAGAGTCAAAAAGTGTATGAGGCTATTATCAATTAACTTGCATCCTACTGTCTAGAAAAATTACAACACTTTAACTTACCTTGATTGTACTCTTTTTCATTATTGATTTGTACCCATCCCTGTCAATTTTTTTGTTCTTGTACAATGGCATTAATAATGATGCCACATAGTCTGTGATACCTTTTTTGATATGCTCTGATCCTCTGGCTTCATCTTTATAAACACTTTTAGTCCTTGGGGATTCTTTATTTGATCCAGCTTCAAAAACACATTTTTCATCTTCACCATTTCTTGAATGGTCAATGGGAAGTTGCTCCATCTGAGTTGAATATTTATCATTCATCTTCTGAATATTTTGATCATGTATTTCTGAATGTGACCCCAATGAATATGGCTTGCGTTTATCTGCAGTGTCAAAAACTGTTCCTCCAGAAAATTTGCCAGTGTTATGCACTCTATGTTTTTTTGACTTACTTTCTACTGCCCCTGTTTCTGCTGACCGCTCCTTAAGGTCAGAATGACTATCAATATCATTTGATTGACTTCTTTGTTTCATGTTCAAATCAAGTGTGGGCAAACTATTTCCACCTCCATAATCTGAATTATCCAGATTACCACAAGTAGCAGCAAAATCTACAGACCAATTCCTAACTCTGCAACTTCTAGAATCTATTTCAGAGGAATCCTGCTTCCCAAGTACTGCACCAGACCACTTTTTCTTTCTCACTTCTGAATCATCCTTTTGCACATATTGCTCGCGCCTGGCAAATTTGTGAAAAGATGGTATCTTTGGTAATTCACGGAAGCTGCTGCATTCTGCTTCCGTTGCATATGCCTGTCAACAATACATAAAGTTTCGAGATAAGTAAAGGACTATATACTAAGTCATAATAACAGCATAAGGTGACTGCCAAAAACATAATGAGGCCAATCATCATGTGAGGTAAACAAAAATCCCACCAACTTTATTTAGTGTAAACCAACCTCTGCAGCAGCTATGGCTGCTGCACGAGCTGCTTCTGCAGCAGCAATAGCTGCAGCTTCATATTCAGTGAGAGCACTGTCATCAAGTTTATCAACTTGTCCTTGATCACAACTCTGTCCAACTTCAAAGTTTGATTCTTTTTTCTCTTCAGCCCCAGCATCCACTGGCACAGACTGCATCTCAGAATTTTTATTTTTCAGACCAGCACTAGAATGATCCTTAACAGAAGCCAGTTCTACCAGGTTCCCCTTAAAACCATTGGTTACCGAGTTAGAAAGTTTCCCGCTAATTTGTTCTTTATATTTTGTTTTCATCACATCTGATAAACTAGAGATCTTAGCAGGTCCATCTGACTGCTTGAGAAGTTTGAAACCTCCATTAGCCTTTTCCTTCCGAAATAATTCAACCCATGTCTTTACCAGCTGATTAGCTACAGCACGAATGTCACGGCTCGTATGGTTAATTACTTTCTGCTTAACAGTTCTTCCAATACCTAAACAAGAATAATTTGTGTGAGCTATGAAAAAAGACAATCATCAGTATTATATTAAAAAAGAGTGTTAAGTGATATGAGGTGTGCACTTCCATAGTTACAAGCATTGAATTTCATACAAACAAACTGATGTGAGCAGCAGCAAAAGAAAGTATCCCTCTTTATTGTATAATAGCTAATGCATTAGCATGACCATATGCAGGAGGGGAAGATTGCATTTTAGCCTATCCAATTAAAATTGACCCTGCACACTCAGGATGTGTTCGGCATCTATACAGCATGTTTGGTTTTGTGACAGAGGCCTGGACTATAATAGAATTAGTTTACTGTTTCTAAGATGGAATATCCAGCGAGGGAGACATAATCAGTGTTCTCTTAATCTCCTTTCTGGTCAAAGTATGCAACTTCAGCTCTAGCATTAATCAATTATGTACTGCCCTGCTTCTGAGATGTAGTATCCAGAAAGGGAGACATAATAAGTGTGTGCTCTCTTAATCTCCTTCATGGTCAAAGTATGCAACTTCAGTTCTAGCACTAATCAACTATGTCAAAGCAAATCACAGTTCATATGGGCATAGAAAAAGCCATAACCACATTTGAGTTCCCCAATCAAGCTCATTGCGCAATACAAATCAAAAGAATCACAAGTCTTGCGCATGCTAAAAATGAAACTAAGAGATTCCTCCTGCATAAAAATTAACCAATTTCTTATCTTACATATTATTCATTTAAGTGCAAGAAATTGCAATTAAGATGTAACCATGAACTCAAGTAAAGTTTATAAAACAACAAACAAGTGACATATACTGTCTCAAAAAATAAAGCACAAATTGGCATATGCCATGCAAAAGAATAATGTAAAGGAACTTGTCTAGACTAATTTAGATATCTTAAATATATATATCTAAAAGACACTAAGAGATATTGGTCTTGAAGCGACTATATTGAATTTGTTATATAGGTTAGATAGGCCCCTTGAGACTAGTATCTCTTGGCATCTCTTGGAAATTGATGCATTTAAGATATCTATGCTAATTTAGAGTATACATATTATCATATATTATTTATATATAACTGTAATGGTGAATTTGCAAACCCCTACGAATTCCCATTTAGTTTTGAGAATTTTCTTCACAATATCTATATGAAAATCAAATTTTAATATCCATTTAAATTACTACATACATGTAACACACACATGGAGATGTAAATAGGTAAAAATATAGATAAGAAAAGTCATAGAAATTATTTATTTTGAGAGCTATTTTATTTTATACTTTATTTTTTATTAAATGGCTATTTATTTTTCAAAAGTAATGCAATAAATTTTAGAAACCATGCACTAACTGTCAAAAAATAAAATAAAAACAATTTATATTTTCATTTAGTTTAAGAGTTACACTTATTTTGTTTTTCTTTGTGAATATCATTTTAAATATCTATCTAAAGTACTAAATAGACAGACGAACATATAATAGGTAATTACATGTGTAAAAAGGCACAAAACTATTTATTTTAACAATTATTTGAGAACCATTTTCTTTTAGATATTATTTATTTTTTTAATTTAAGAACTATTTTATTTTTCAATAGTTCTAAATAAAACTAAATAAAAACAAATGATTTACTTTTAACTTTTACTTAAAGAAATATTTTATTTTTCCATAGTAATAAAATGAACAATACAACACATGCAAACAATTAAAAAACAGTTAAATGAACAGTTCACAGTAATTTCAATATATTCTGCTCCATTTACTAATTGTTTTTATTGCTTCTTTTTATTTTTTTGTTACTTAATAAGGCATCATTAGTATTATGTCTATTATTAAATGGCATCACTAATCACCTTTATTATTCAATATTAATAATTTGATGTGTAAAAACATGTCAAATTTAAGTTCAGGGATTTTTGTTAACACATGCCCTTACAACCCATCCCTTTCTGCCACTGTTGTTACACCTCTCCGCATAATGATCAAGATTGATTAAGAACAAGAAAAGTAATACAGTTATCTAGTACAAGACATTTGTATTGTACCATCTTTCAGAAAGGCTTATCTATATCTTGTTGATGAATCAACATTCACTGCATGTATAACTAAAATATGTTTCCTAAAAACTATTTGTTGTACAAAACTCTCAACTTCAGAACAATGCACACACAAGCTCAATACATAAACACCCACTATAATAAAGTTTTCATTCTATTTTAATAATAAACGTGCAAGTATAGCCAAAAAACTGCAAAAGAAATCCCAATTATTCTTCATATGTTGAAAGCTTTAATACAACACAAATTTTCTAGAAACCAGGCACAAGCATTGCCAAGTATGTAAAATAAGAAATAAAAGATGACCACCAAATTTAAGAAACAGGTAAAGAGCCGAGTAGATTTATGTTAGCTCTTACAAGTCTAACAGCAAAGTTTCATGCATCAGGCATCATTTTTAATTGACAGTCGGAGAGTTTTTAGGTTTTTAAGCCAAATGCAAGACTGCTAGTAACAAAAATAGTTATCCAAGCCTACATAACCAAAAAGGGGTACATAATGAGAATTTATGTCAATCTACAAACCAAAAAGAATAAAGTAAAGTTTTGTGAGGATCAGAGTGATCTTACCAGATTGTCGTACTGACATCATATCAGTTGAAACAATCTGTAGCAACCGCACACAATGACGCAAGAGTTGTGTTCTGTCTTTGCCCATGGAATCCTGTTTGACAGAAAGTAGGGCAGAGATTACATCAGATAGGTGGAACATAGCTGCATTTTCTCGATTCACATCATACTACAATTATAAAGCAGGTGCCTTGAAAATAACACTGGTAAAAATCCTACGTACAACTCTCTACCTGTATTTCTTTCAATAAACTAGGGAGAGAAACTTCACAAATCAGCCAACACAGTGAAAATTAATGATGAACATTTATAAAATCAGTTCAGGCCTGATATCTTTCTATTGTACTGGAAACTACTTCAAATGTGGGCTAATCAATTTTTTAGCATCCATATATGCATACGTATACATATAGATATATATACATGTATATACACACACAACACTAGAAAACCTCATTATACTTCTTTCAATAAAGTAGGGAGAGAAACTTCACTAATCAGCCTACACAATTAAAATTAATGATATCAGACAAACAATTGCAAAATCAGTTCAGGCCTGATATCTTCTCATTTTATTGGAAACTAGTCAAGTGTAGGCTAAACAAATTTTTTAGCCTCCATGCATACACACATGTATTATGTATACACAGAAAAAAAATCAGTATGCTTCTTCCAATAAACAAGGGAAAGAAAGTTCAAATATTAGCCCAACACAATGCAAATTAATGATGAACATTTGCAAAATCAATTCAAGCCTGATATCTTCTCATTGTATTGGAAACTAGGTCAAATGCAATAAAAACGGGACAGTAGGCTAAACAAACTTTTTAGCATCCTGAAATGCAGAATTTGCTGCTAAATACAACCCTCTTTTTTATTTCTTCATTTTAAGTTTGGATGCCATCAGGAACATCTAACCATCTCCAGGACAGATTTTGAACATACATTTTTTCCATGCAAAAAATGCCTTGGAGTGATATCACCCTTGAGGCATAAAGATGGCTAAGAATATTAGAGCCTTGGGTGCAGAATGACGAGGATGACCTGGGTTCATTTTGTAGCCATATGCCCAAAATAGTAGAAACGCCAGTACACCTCTCCCAGATGCTAGTTAGTGTCTCAACATATCAATATCAGAAAAAAGCCATAACTCAATGAAGTGGACTCCTAAATTGAATGGGAATATATTTTTCATATGGTAAGATCAATACTCAATTAGTACACTAAAAGTGAGGACAGAAATATCCAGGCATAATAGCCATACACCTTGAAACAAATATCATAAGTCTTGCAGCCAGGGTACTCAAATAATGCAGAATTTAAAATCAAAATCTATGGATAACAACTCTAAATTAGCAATCACTTGGCAATGCCACATTATGCCCAAGGAAACAATCTCCCCTGAATTTCTGGTAACAGAAACTAAAATTCAAAATTCAAAGGGAAGCAATGACTTGAAAACTAACTAGAAAGTCAACCATTAATTTTGAATTTTGAGATGGCAAAATCAAATTCTATGTGTGAGAGTGATTTAAACATCTTCCATACCAGTATCCACTTATTGAGAATGCTAAGTCCTTCTTTAGTGCCAGCAAATGCCTTCACAGCAGCAGCAGGCACCTGCAGCATCTCCTTTGCCAAATGTAGACGCCCAGATGTTGTCTTTGCACTTCCAAACATGTCTTGAAGTAAAGCATCCTTGCTTAAGGGCTTTTGTTCACCATCTAGAGATCCTTTGCAAAGAACACTAGAAAGCTCTCCTGCATCAAGCCTCTTCTTAATGTCCCTCACTTCATTTCTTTCACTTTCTGACTGTCTCTGTGCAGCAGCCATAGCTTCAGCCTCTGCCATAGAGTCCACACAATTTTCCAGGATGTCAATAATTCGAACAGCTTCTCGAAGCCCACTCATTATCGCACCACCAACTGTATCAGGGTGCTCTTTACAGGTTGCCTCCCCAGCAAAAAATAAACAGTTTTCTACAGGCCTGCCTAAAATATCATAGTCCTCCCCAGAAGCCCCAACTGCAACATAAGAATAAGCACCCCTACTGAATGGATCACTACCCCAGTTTGTAGCGACAGATGCTATTGGGTCTGGTACAGCAGTTTCACCAAAGAGCTTACGAAGAATCATGACTGCATGTTGAACGTGATCAGAGGTTTCTGTGGTTTGACTGTCCACTGCAGCCTTTCCAACCACAAGAGCAATGAGAACTGGAGATCCAACAGTTTTCTTAAGATTCCAAAACATGAAACATCGACCTCTTAAATCTGTACTCTCTGCAGTTGCCCCAAAATAATCCACACTTTCGTCCCAAAAGACTTTGGGAAATTCCATCACTACCTTATTCAAGACACCAAATCCAAGTCGTTGAATAGAGGCCAATTTCCAATCAGGAAGAGCTGGACAAAATTTAACAGTATTTGCTTTTAAGCAGCCAAGGGGTAGAGTGATCAGAACTGCATCACCAATAAACTCCCTACCATTTGCAGTGCGAACTTTGACTTCTTTTTTTATTTCGCCTTTTGAATTGGAGTCTTTTACAAGGTATTCAATCTCTGTTACAGTGTGTCTGAGGTAGATATTCAGACCTCCTGCTAATGCCTCCATTACAGTGCTATAACCTCCTTTAATCATACAATGAGCTCCCCCAAAACCTCCATAAGCATCATCTTGATTCCAGTAAGGAAGCGAAACTCGGCAAAGCTCTGCAGCACAGCCGTACTCTAAATTGGCGAAATGCCAATCCATAACCCTCCTTTCTAGTTGGCTTAAGCATTTCTGTTCACTGGCTGAAGATGATTTCAAGTTATCACATGAAGAATCCTTTTCAATTCCATTTTCTGAAATTACAACTTCTGAAACGTTACTTTCACCCTCTGGGGTTACAGTTAAGTTACCATCTGCGATCCCACCCAGTGCCTCTGATCCTGTCATTGAGGAATCTAAAACTATACTTGTGTTATCGGGATCATTATGAGGACTTCTGATAATTTCCAGCTCCGAGTAACTAGTGCTTGATCGTGGCATTCGCCGCTTTTTTAGAGCATACTCCAACCCTTCTTCAAGAGACATGCGCATTGCTGTATCTCCATTCTGTGCAACAAGCATTACCATATCATCCAGCAGGCTGTTGTACTCCATCTCAAGTGCGTCATCTAAGTCAGCAGGGACTTTTTGACCAGTTGCAGAATCATATAAAGGACACTCGCTATTTAGCACTGTCAACTCCAAGCCAAGCTGTGTACAAAGCAATGCAGATGGATCTGGCCTTCTCTCTGTAGCTACATCCGCCTCAACACCAGTGATAATACTAGCACCAAGATCAACTGGAACAGAAAGAGATAAACGATCTGTATAAACTCTTCCACCAACCCTATCCCGTGCCTCTAAAACAGTCACATGAAAGTTTAGTCGTTGCAAATGCCGAGCTGCTGCAAGTCCAGCTGGACCTGCACCAACCACAATTATCTTTTTCTTGTCTTTTAAATCAGAATGTGCATCAGCTTTGTCCTCTTGTACTGCATTTAAAATGACTTCTTGTTTATCAGTTTGTGAGTCAGTTTGCAACTCATATTTACGAAGATTATGCAAAACCTTTGCGCTGTCAATATCACTAAACTCATCTTCATCATATGAATTTTTTATCTGCTCCAAAGCAGAAGTGGCTTTAACTGCTGAATCTGTTTCAGCTTTTACGTCATAGTCCTTTCCTAATGAATCTTGATCTGCAGTCGCACCCGATCCAGAAATGTTCCCTGTTCCAAGCTCCTCCTTTTCTTTATTGGGCATGATGCTTTCACTTTCAATCTCATTCTTTACAAGAGGGCTTCTTACTGTCCCCATAATTGCATCGCCTTCCTTAAATTGTGCAACCAAAGGAGTTTCATCTATTTCCATCAGTGAAATTTCACACTCATCAGAATATTTTCTCTCGGGCATTGTTAATCCAGAACAGTCCTGTGCAGGTTTGTTGCTTTCTTCCATGTTAAGCAACAACATTTGGCTTTCATCTCCCACTTGAATGTGATTCTGACCATTTAAGCTATTTTCCTCAGAACCCTTGATCTGGCCAAGAATAAAAGCGACCTCTTCTTCTGCATCAACTACTTTATCTCCAAATTTTTCAATGTTTGTGCATTCATTTGAAAGCTTCAGCTTTGGCTCAGAATCTGCTTCCGTCTTTTCCTTTTTAATCGCAATGCCAACATTTATATATCCCTGTGGCACTCATTGAAGAAGACTGTAAGCCATTAATTTTCTTGAAATATATTATCCTTCACAAATTTATAGCAGACAAATCGAGAAATGCAAGTTGTGACATTCAGAGACAGATATAATGTTGATCATGCACCAAAGAAATAAAATATCTAATAAACAAAGCTTAAATTTTGATTTGCAGCTGCAACAACTAAGTGATCAGATTATTAAAGCCCCTATCAACAATGAACAAATTTGTTCAAGTCAACCTTATTTAGAATTCAATCTTTCATCAGATCAAAAAATAATTCCATGAATGCCTCAAGTATCCCAAATAAGTAGGCATATTAAAAACGAAAGGGAAGAAAACATAATATATTCAAAATTGCATGGAAATAAGCATCCATCAACTATCAACCTGAATCAAATTCAATGCCATTGTTCATTAAAATCGATACAATTCTGAACTAAATCAACACCAATATCTGGCCTGCCTACAATAAGGACAAACTGTACTTACACGATAATCTAAAAAATTGTAGATGTCACGGATAAGAGAGGCTCGTGGTGATTCATCTTGCAAAGGAACAGAGCTTACTCCACACTCAGAAAGAGGCAAGATTCTACGTACATCTTTGCCCCACAGCCACAAGATTGAATTTCTGCAGTATTATAGTCAAACAATGAACATTAAGAGTTCACAACTAATAAATTTGTACAATAATATTATTCAGCCAGCACTAGGCAAACTTAGTGGAGTCATAAACTGAAAATTGTGTGCATTATTATAAGACTACAAAACTTATGAAAATATGATGTGCAGTAAATCGCCATAAGGATCCAATTAAAATTTATTTTAATACCACATAGAGTCCACAAAGATACAATGCAGAAAAATTAAAATATTACAATGTCCTCAACTAATAGTCTAATACCAAACATGAACTAGAGAAAGCATTTCAAAGCATCCAACTACTGTCGATTTTACTGCCAGGTATAAGTCCACAAAAGTTCAATCAGAAAATAATTATAAGTATCCAGCTAATGCCAATTAATTGTTCAGAGAATATCAGATGGGATAATGTTTGTAAAACCATAATTGATGATTCTTGCAAGGAATCTCATAGGTAAGAACTTGTGCATGTAATATTTATAAACTATTCCCTACTGATAATCACATGTGCAGATTCTGCAGACTATACAAATCTTTGTATTTTCCACAACTGCATGCTAAATAAGAAAAAATCACAGCAAGCCATATCTGGATTATGTTGTACTCTACACTTGAGTGGACTGTAACCCTCTTGGCCTGTGGCTATTATAGTATTATCTTTTTTGGCCTCTGGCCATGATTTTGTTCTGAACCCTATCAAAGATTATAGGTAAAAAAAGTTCATCTTTTGGGAAACATTATCAAGGCAACCAGAAACAATGCACTTCCATAGCCTATCTGCCATTTAATATAATTAACAAGTGTGTGCAAATTTGCAACACAGAATTTTAATGCATCAGCTTCTTTTTGCAGACATTATCATACTATGGATCCATTCACATCTGAAGGATTTTGCAGATGTTAATATGGATCCAGAATTTTTTATACCAAGAACTAAACAAAATCCTACACAACTATCAGTCCTTACTGCAAAAGTTGCAGTTCAATTTGCAAGAAATTCTGCAGCCATTTATCAGACAGCAAATCAAGGAACATTCTTTCAAAAATATTGAATATTAATTTCTGTTTGAACATCTTGAAGGGATTCTAGGCCATCATTTGCAAATTTATGACTGCCACACAAGGAAAGGGGACAACAAGACACTCTCGAGGCACACTAACTGGTGAGGACAAAGGCATCCACATTTAACATATTCTGCAGCCATTTATCAGACAGCAAATCACAGAACATTCTTTCAAACATTTATTTTGTACTCTGGAGATTGCAAAAATATTGAATATTAGTTTCTGTTTGAACATCTTGAAGGGATTCTAGGCCATCATTTGCAAATTTATGACTGCCACACAAGGAAAGGGGACAACAAGACACTCTTGAGGCACACTAACTGGTGAGGACAAAGGCATCCACATTTAACATAATTCACATAAGGTTTTATTTCCATAACTTTCATTTGTACAAGGATGGCAATTTGAAACACCTTCTAACACAATAAAACAGATGTAGCTGTGTCTCTATTGATTGCTCTTTCCACTGTTAATTCCTAGTTCATTGTCTGCTCAATACACAAGGAAAACAAAAGTTAATTCTAAGTGTGCCCTTTCTCCATACGATATATACTTCCCTTTTAAAACCATTCAAGAGATAACAATATTTAAGAAGATACCTCAAGCAAACTTTCTATGAGAGACTTTCAACAAAGGGAATATAACTAAGTTTACTTTTTGAGAATTGATTTTGATGGTACCTGGAAGAGAGATCCAGGAAATCCTGGATAAGGTGTGCATAAAATTACTATTAGCGATCATCAGCATAAACTAACACTCACATATCACACTTTACAGAGTTTGCAGCAATGAAGTAGATTTATTGGATTGGAGATTAACTTGGATTCACCAACCCCAAAATTGAGTAGAAGGAAAGTCACTTTTCAATGATCACCTTCGAAAAGAGCAAGGAAAAATTACTTCTCTTACTGGAGGCTGGTAATTTTACCAGAAGAATTAATAGAAGTCACTGGAGACTAGCAAATCAAAATTCATCAATCCAGTGATGTAAGTAGAATGTACAACTTACTGGAAGGTTTGATTCTTAAAGTCTGTGTTAATGGAGTTCTAGACCTATAAATTAGAAGACTTAGATGAAAAAGTGTCCTGTTTGAATCCACATTTATGTAAGGGGATGAGCTCATTACAATTGCAGTTAAAATATTTTCAAAGCACAGAATTTGATGAAAGTGTGATTGCAAATAATTTTACTAAAGCTAGCCAGTTAGTCTTTCCTGCTCACATAAGTAACGTCCAGCTTCACTGTCTGATTTGGCATTCAAGCAATTGCTTAGTGCAGTCTACAAGCCTGGCAATATGCATTTGGAAAGCAAATCATGAAGCCTTCATCCTCAAAGGAAAAAGGAATTAACACAAGTTGGCTAAAATGATTGGCCTTTCGCTGATGCATGAATGGCGAAAATTTTAAGAAGAACAAATGATATCAACAGAACTATATTTAAAGTTCTCAAAAGTTGAGAAGGCTTGATTACAAACATGAACTCTAAAATATGAAACCTTGCCTCTCTACATGAAAATGAATAGAGACTTCGAACACAAGAAGTTGAAAAATTGGAAGACATATTTCAAAACTGATGAAGTATACACTTTACAAATCAACTCCAACATGACAGTCAGCCCAACCAGCCATCAAGTAGCACACAGCACCTCTTGCTCTTATTTAATTTTCTTGATTTTGTACTATTAGTTATAGGAATAACACAGTTAGTCTCAAAAGCATATAGTAGCCACATTGGAATAAATGGTTTCTACGAGTTGAAGAAACTACCAACAAATTGAAAAATATATATCTAACATAGAGCCAACAGTCAGGTGTTAGATGTAATATTTAAAATAAAGTAAAATGTGGAGACAATAGTGCAAATATTTATAACAAGTCCGATATAAAATACTGCAATGAGGAAAAGCTGATGGATGAATAACAATTTCGTTTGTTAATAAATTTATAAAATTGATACAAATTGTCCATTTTATTTCTGAAAAAGACAAATACCAGATACTTTGAAAAGCAGAGTACAAGCATCTTTACAGTTCCTAAGGAACAAATGCAAATGTCACTGTACAAAATACATAATTATGTTCAATTTTAGGACTTGCTGGCAATTGGCTTCGGAATTATTGCAACCCATCTCCTTACATTTGTTGCACTTGCAATAAACCATGTATGGGTAGCCATTTTAAATTCAAAATCAGCATCAAAATCCTACCAAATGAATGTTAACAGCAGAAGGAAAAATTAACAGCAATCAAAGGATTATGATCTCACACAAGCTAATTAATTTTCTTCTCTGACTAGAAAAAGCACAACAATAACCACGTGATATATAAACAAAGACCAATATCAGCAATGCATATCATGTCTTTCCTACACTCGACACCTTCATTGTTTTACCATCTATAATATAACAACCCAAAAGCGTATATAACCAAACATGGCACAAAAGACCAGTAAAACTAAATAACTAACCAGGAGTAGCATAGTTTACCATCCACGGCACAAACAACAAAAACAACCAACCAACCAAATAAAAGCAAACTAATAGTCGAAAATTTTTGAAAATAGAAATTGACTGATAACACTCCATTGGGTCCATCCAAAAGATGTTCTCAGTTCTGATATATAAACCACTTTAACTTCCTAACTCGTCTATGAATTTCGCGAGTGAATACACAATGAGAATCAAAGTTATAAACAAGCTAACCTGCAATCCAGGTATTCTTGTAGCCCTCCCCTGCGCTTCAAGACTTCTTTGAATCTTATCTTTTCAGCTGGACCAGCTTGACGCATTTTTAATCCAGCAGCAACAGCTGTTTCCTCACCAGGCACTACTTGTCCCAACAAAGTTGACATCAACCCACCCCTGGCCCTGCCTTTACTGAGACGTTCTTTGTCACTAGTCTTATTTTCATTAGTTTCTTCCCCATTTATCAAAACATCCCAATCACTATCACCCTCATAAGCCATATCACCAAATTTTCGTTTCTTAACCTGCCTTGAAGCTCGCTGTGAATCAAATTGTTTGTTGCCTTTGTCTGTATCTGATGCTTTAACTGGAGCATCTTTCTGCAATCCTTCAATATTTGAATCAGACAACTTTCCGGCCTTTGTACTCTTACCAATATGCATTTTCTCAACAGGTACTGAAGGTGAACCTTGAGATGAGGCAATTGTTTTCTGCCGCTTTATACGAGTATCTTTTCCCACAGCTTCTTTAATATCATTCTCTGAAATAGACGCCTCTCTTATGATAGAATTAACTTTAGGCTTTTTTTTTTTGGTTTTAGAACTCTTTATCTCCTTCTCAAGCTGTTCAATATTATCTTCTGAATTTTGAGCAATGTTACATTGCAGACTTTGGTCCATGTCTCTAGATATCTCCACAGCATTGTCTAAATCCGATTCTAAAGAATCCTTAACTTCAAACTTTTTTAACCTGCGAGGCTTTTTGGTTTTTGCTGGTATTTCATTGGCATCTTCTAAATCTTCGGCAATGTAACCTTTCAAGCTTTGGTTCATGTCTGTTGATGTCCCTGCTGTATTTTCCACAAAATCTTCTTCATCATTCTTGACCTCACGCTTTTTTAATCTGCGAGGCTTTTTCATTTTGGCCGGTATCTCATCCACTTCTTTAACACTAATATTATCCTCCAAATCTTGGGCAGAGTTATCTTTTGAACTTTGGTTTACATCTGTAGATATATCCCCAGCATCTTCCACATCTGCTTCTAAACTATTCTTGGTATCACGCTTTCTTAACCTACGCGGCCTTTTCTTTTTGCTTGGAAATTCATCCACTTCTTTGGTACCAAGAGAATCTTCCAAATGTTCTGTTATGTTGCCCTGAACGCTTTGGTTTATGCCTGCCGATGTCTCAGCCACATTTCCCATGTCTGCTTCTAAAGTATCCTTGACCTCACCCTTCTTTAATTTGCGTTGCTTTTTTATTTTGGTTGGCATATCATCTGCTTCTCTAGCAGCTATGTCTTTCACTAGGCTTTCATTCTCATCCCTTGATATCTCAACCGTAACCCCTGTATCATCTTCTAACATATCCTTGTCCTCAACCTTTTTTAATCCGCAAGGCTTTTCTAATTTTTCTGGTGTTTCATCTGCCTCTCTAACAGTAGTGTCCTTCACTAAACTTTTATTCTCATCTGTAGATAGATCCACCATGTTTCCTGTGTCGTCTTCTAAAGCATCCTTGACCTCACCCTTTTTTAATCTGCGAGGCTTTTTCATTTTGGCTGGTACCGCATCTGCTTCTCTAACAGTGTTGTCTTTCATCAAAATTTTATTCTCATCTATAGATATCCCCATCATATTGCCTGTATCATCTTCTAAATTTTCCTTGACCTCTCCCTTTTTTAATCTGCGAGGTCTCTTGATTTTGGCTGGTGTTTTACTTGACTCCCTAACAGTGTTGTCTAAAGACAAGTTTTGATTCTTGTCTTTAGAACTCTCCATCATATTTCCTGTATCATCTTCTAAAGCAGCTTTAACTTCTGCCCTCCTCAGACGACGAGGCTTTTTGAACTTAGCTAGAGTTTCTTCTCCATCTGAGTCATCCTGCATCCCATCCATGATATCCTTCAGCTTGTGTGCGGGCTGAGTATTGTCTTTCCCACAGCGATCAGCTCGAATCCCATCAACATCATTCCCAGATACTGACGATGGGAGTTCATCATCCCTTTCCTCATCAGGATCAGCTTGAATCTCAGACATGATATTTTCACCTTTCACCCCTTCCTGTTTATCAATCGTTTCACCACATCCATCTAAACCCACACCATCATCCATTGTCACGGTTTCCATACCATTGCAGTCTGAAACATGCATGCGCCCTCTAGTCTGAGATGAAAAACCCTTCCCACCGTCACTTTCTATTCCCAATTCACTGTTGCCATTACCATTATCATCACTCATGGGGTTGTCCTGCATCTCCTGAAGTTAACAATATAAATTTCAATAAATAGCATGTTACAGAAGATTTTTTCCCATCAATTCCAATCACCTCATAACCAAAAAAGATGAGCACCCCTAACTAAACCCACAGCATAAATTGCCCTAATAATTCAAAAATTGTTATGGTTTCAGAACAGAGGTAACTAGCAAACGAATGTTTAATAGGGTTTCAACGAAACCCTAAAAGCCCCCTCCCAAGTCCATCTTGAAAAAAACCCAATATCAATGGAGGGCCAAGAAAAACAATATATAGCAGTAAAATTAACAGATAATAGTTTGAAATGATGCACAAGATAACATACCTGCTTCCTTCGATCGCAGATCCACGAAAAATAACTTGAATTTTTTGCCCTAGCAGTGATCTCTATACAAGAAAAAATTGAATATCATCTCAAATTTGTCCAGAAGACCAACGTTCTGTCAAAAAGAAAAAAATGGTCTCAGACGTACGGATAACATTGCAGTACTGAAGGGGGTGAAAACCATAAATTATCAATCAGTGAGGGAAAAAAAAAAGGAAAAAAATTGGAAGGGTTTGGGTATGAATGAAAAACACAAACACACATGCCCATCGTCACCATCCATGTATGGCAACCATGTCATCATAGAAACGCTTGTGTCAAATACTGTTACCTCGTTTATTACTCCCTTTATCTCGCTTGGAATGAGCACCGCCCTTAGAAACGCCTAATTCCAGGGAGTGAGAAACTCTTTTTGTTTTTCCTTTACGTCATTGTTGTTTCTGGGCAAAACAGGATAATAAATCAACTTTTGCGTTTAAGATGGTTGATATTTTGCAATTGGGAGCAACTGGGAAGGACACTCACCCTCACCCGACCAAAACCCGGGGTATCTTTGCGCCTTTGCCGATTGGTGTGTGCTTCCAATTTTTCTTTTTTGTTTCGACCAAAAGAGATTAAATTTGTTCTCTCAACCAAAGTAAAGAATATGTGATAAGACATCAATACAATATTTCCAGCTTAAAATTCAGCCTCTTTTATTTATTTTTTTAATTTTAGATTTATTCATTTTAAATGTAATAATTAGTGTATAGATAAATGATTTTTTTTTATTTTATTTTTTTTATATACTTAAGAATTTAAATTTATTTTTTATTTTTTATTTTTGATTAATTTTGTGGACGTATATTTGAATTTGGTTTAGATTTGTAATATAGATTTTATTTTCAAATTTATAATGGTTTCAAGTTAATTGTCTTTGATTTGTACAATTTATGTTTAAACTTGTACACTATGATGTTGTATTAAAGAAATTCATTTTAAGAATAATAAAAAAAAAAAGAGGGAGGAATCATCTTAGGACACCATGATTTGTTATGTCCAAGTTTTCATTTGAACCTAACACATAAAAGTAATAAGACAACTATTTTTTAATTAATTCATCAATTAGTACTATAACAAACATTGAATGCATTTAAAATAATCTACATAACTTTTACTATTCACAAATAATTATAATAAGAGATTAAAATTAAATATAATATTGCTTGTAATTGAATTACAGGACTATTGACTTCTCTCATGATCTAACTAAGAATTAATTAAATTTGAATATTTAATTGTTTATTATTACTTATTTAAATTATGATGAAATTTTTAACTTAAATTTGATTCCAAAATTAAACTAATTTCTAAATCCCAAAATTTATAATATATTTATCCTTTAGTTATTATAATATAATTAATTAATCTAAATTAATTATATGATTATCAAAATGCAAATAAATTAAGTAAAACTAAATGTTTATCTTAAAATAATTCAAATAATTTCTAAATATAAATTTAGAATAAATCAAGGTAAAAAAATAGCTAAAAATATACTTTTATTTTTTAAAACATGTAATTGATTTTTAAAAGCTTAATTAATTATTTTTATTAAGAGGGGTAAACGTGTTTGACCCGAAGTTATGAACCAGTGAGGTCACAAATGGGGACCTCATCCCCAATATAAATTCTCAACATGAACCTTGATGGCAAGAATAACAACACAACTCAACCCACCATGCCACTATTGGCAAAAAGCTTAATTAATTATTAGTACTTGTAGGCTATTGCAATGAGTTGTATTAACTAGCAGTTGCACCTAGGTGTGCAATAGGTACGTTGAAGAGGTGTGGAAGGTCAATTAGGGAAAATTTTGGTCTATTGATAGAGAGAGGGAGAGGGAGAGGGAGAGGGAGATAAAGATGGTTTGAGATATGGGAGATTGAGAGATATAGAGGAAGAGGGAGAGGGAGAAGGAGAGAGATATTGATATAGATGGTGAGATAGAGAGAGGGTGAGATATAAAGTAGGAGAGATGAAAGCAGAGATAGAGTGAATGAGAGAGAGGGACTAATAGAGATAGGGGGAGATATATAGATGGATAGTGAGAGAGATAGCGATAAATAGGGAGATGGAGGTAGAGAGATATGGATAGAAAGAGATAGCGAGAGGAGTGAGAGGGAGCTATAGAGAGCAGAGATATGAAGTGAATAAAAAGAGAGGTGGAGATAATGAGATATAGATAGAAAGGGGGAGGGATAGGTGGGAAGATAGAAATAGAGGGGACACGAGTGAGAGAAAGAGAATGACAATGAAAAGTAATAGAGAGAAGTATAGAGAGAGGAAGAGATAAAGAGGGGGAAAGATAGAGAGATATAGATAGGAGAGAAATAGTGAGTGTGTGTGTATGAGTGTGAGAGAAATATATGGAGAGAGATATATATATATAAATAGAGAAGGAGGGAGATGAAGAGAAATAGAGAGAGGAAAGAGAAGTAGAGAGATATAGAAAGAGGGAGTGTTATTTATTTATGTCTTCTTTGATAAGATGAATAGGACTTTACCCTAATCAAATAAGTTTTTTAACATTATCAGGATTATATTATTTTAATTTCTAATAAATAATATAATATATTGTATAATGTAAATATAAATATAATATATAATATATGCAATACAATATTATATAATAGAATATAGAATATAAATATTAAAATTATATAACAATACAGTATAAAATTTATTATTTAATTATATATAAAATTCAAATTATATTTCTATTTATTATATATTATATTCTATGTAAACTATTAATTATTATTTAATTATATATAAAATTTAAATTATATTCCTATTTATTATTATTATGTGTTATATTCTATATAATATACTATTAAATATTAAACAGATTATAATTAAAGTTCATGAAAATAAAGTTAATTGCCGTCAAAATATAACAGTTGGAAATGAGCAAAGTTTGCAAGAAAAATATTATGGATCTTGAGAAAAAAAAGTGACGGCAAAAAATCACAAGAAAAATAGTGGCGACAATAGGAAAATGGGGATGAAAAGCGATAAAAAATGATGAACGGTTGAGATATGTTTAACCCCCTTGCAAGGTCTCTTCGGAATTTACAACTATTCATGGTAAAATTTGCTCGGCACTCTCAAATAGACGCACGCCTTTGACATAATTAGTTATTAATAATTTATTTTTGAATCGATTAGAAACCAAAATTTAATCTTTCTCAAGTGAAATGTAAAATATTCAACTTTATAAATTTTAGAAATTATTTTTTGTGCATATAATTTGCTAAAAAAAATTGGGTTTTATGAGTGGATTTTTAGGAAGTATGAAGTGAATTTTTTGTTTTTGATAAGGTGAGAAGTATTTACAGGGTGTTGTACCTGTTGTGCAGTTTTTGTACACACGCCCCACTGAAGGTGGGGACCCTCTTTTTTCGCATTTTGGTATCTTGGCCCTTCTTTCTTGGGGGTTTTTCCTTGCTTGGGCTCGTGCTTTGATGTTCATCTTGCCAATTGAAGTGGCACACTTATTAATTTTATTGAAAATCTTGATTTTTGAATGCATTCCGGAGTTTTCCCTGTTTTCGGGATAATCAGCCCTGGCCGGATTTTCCTGGTTTTCTTTTATGTCCGGAAGTGGCTGCCTTTTGACCCAGATCCGGGAAAATCTGTCGTGTCCAGATTCCTCTTAAATTCATTGCTTTGTCGAATCCCCAGCTTTTGTGGTCTTGGTTGTCTTGTCGATCGCATTAATGGTGCTTGTGTGAATGGTTTGAGGCAATGATATATTGAATTTCAGGGAGTAATTGGTCATTTGAGTTTGTTTGTTTGTTTTCTTATCATTTGAGTTTGAGCCTTAGAGCCTCTGGTGTATTGTTGGATCATGGATTTCAAAGTTGTTTTGACTAGTGCATTTGAATCTCATGTGTGTGGCTTGTATCTTATTTGCGTTTGAGAGTTGTTTGTTGGCATCACCAGTTCTAGTCCTTTCGCTTTCATGGTAAGTAATTATGCCCTCTTTCTTTGTTGATTACTTTGTTTCATTTGCTTTCTAGCCTTTCGTTGCTTCATTATTTCCTTGGTTGGGCGTCATGACTGGGCATTTGTCGGGTTTTCGAGGTCCACCAGGTCAATCATTAAATGCTCATTTTGGTCTGGTATTTATTTGCCTTCGGGCATTTGCTTGCATTGGTCTCAAACTTCCCATCTTAGCATGTGAGCAAATCGTGCTTGGTTCTTCGTGCTTTCATGGCAGATATTTTAGGGTTCTTGACCTAGGGCATAGCCAATCCTTCTCGAGCTATTGTGAGGAGTGTTTTAAACTCGCATTTGATCCGTTGGAGGTCTAGGTTAAGTCGTTGCCAAGGTGCAGGCCGAAATTTGGAGTCATTGGAACTATTTTGGGTAAGGGTGAGAAAAGGCGAATGAGTTTGGGTTTTTGAAGTCCTTGCGGAATTTCGCTTCCCCCAGATTTCCCCGGCTTTTCATGTTCTTTCTCTTTCGCCATTTTTTCCCGGATTTGTCTACCTCGCTAAAATCTGCTTCCTCTGGATTTTCCTGGAGTCCGCAATCAGGTCATTTTTCTAAATTGGTGCTTCAGTGGGAGTTTATCTAGTTCCCGCTAAAATTCATTTCCTCCAGATTTTCTCGGATGATTTCGTGCCTCCTTCATTTTCCCAAGTTAGTTATAACTGTTGTTGTTTTCGCTGAAATCCGTCTTTGGCGGATTCTTCTGGGTTTTTGGGAAAATGTCGAATATGGTGGTTATGAGGAATTGGTTTATTGATGATATGTTTAATTGATTAAATGAGCTTATGTTAAGTGTTTTAAGGTTACTCCTTTGTTGAATTGATGGATTAAATTGGTAGTGTGGGAGTTTGTGTGCTTGGTTCGTTGAAGTCCGCCTGGTCCGAATTTTCTTGGAAATCCTCTCCAGTGTGGAATCCGCAAAGGGGGGCAAATCCTAAACTTTGAGATATTGATTTCCTACACTTGTTGTTTATTTTGGATCTTGTTGTGGTCATCTTTATTTGTTTGTAGGCAGGATCAGAACAAGATGTTGGTTGAGGCAAAGGGAAGGCAACAAATCCAGGTGCAGAGACTTCTGCCATCTCTGATGCAGAGAAGGTCAAGTTGGACATAAAGAGCAGGATTCCTGAGAGTAAGTTGACTTCCATTTGGTCAGGAATCACGGATACCAACATAGGCATGTGGGACTATGAAGAGTTTAAGGTTGAGATGTCAGCACCAAACCCTCCATTATTGGCTAGAAGAATTGTGGACTCCAAATTAGCTCATGTAGCAGGTTTTCCTTCCATAGTGCAGTGTTATGAGTTGGTGCTTGAGTTTGCCAGGAATTATGATAGAGGGACACAAAGGATAATTGGTCCCTAGGGAAGGGTTTTGGCAGGCTTTTGCCCTGTATCCATTATTGCAACCTTTGATATGCTTGATAGGTTCCATGTGGTGGCCTTTGATATGGATGGTGCCAGGAAGTACTATGAAGAAAATGTTGTTAAGTCCCAGCAGGTGATTAACTCTTGGTTGGAGAAGCCTAAGTCTCATTTCTCCAAGTTGCCAAAGCAACTATTCAGGCTCAAATTCAAGAAGGAATACTACAATGTCATCACTCTTCTCAGCAGATTGGTGGGTTTGAAGAGTGCAGTAGTGTTTGAGACTTGGATGTTCAATGTTATTGCTCGAATGGAGTAAGGGATAGATTATCACTGGGCAGGTATCATAAGTGCAGTCATTCATGAACAGTTGTGTAAGGTCTTACGAACCAAGACTTTCACCATGACCTCCTACTTGGTGTATGCCTTAGCAAGACTTCACCCGTACAAGGGGTTGAGCACTAGGGGTACCTTTGGACAGGATGCTATATATGAAGTATACCCATAGTTGCACTTAACTGGGGGAAGTTACAGAAGAGAAAATGATGCTTTTACCATGTACATCACTAGATTGCTCCAGGGTGTAGAGCATATGAGAATTTCTGACAAGGCTAAAGAGTTGATAAGGGAATATGGGGCATGGTTTATCCAGTTCCCTACTTTTTCATACATCAAAGTTGATGGTTGCCAAAGGGATCCCTACAGATTCCCAAGGTATCCTACTGATCATATCATATTGTTGGAAGTCACCAGGCAGATTTGTGACTTTGACAACGTTGTAAAGGGAGAAATGCACAAAACAGGTTTTGGGAATGACTTTCCCTTGAAGATATGAATGGGTGAGGTTTGTCCTTCTATCCAGTCTTCTCATGCTTCGAAGGAGGAGATTAGTACCTTTGGTATCTCTTTCCATTCCAAGAGAGCAAGGTTTGACATCATTGGTGAGGCACAAAAGAAGGCCAGTAAGGAATATAGCCATAAGGTCAACATTGAGGACTACTAGGTTAACTTAGTTGATGAATTTGAGGTAAGGAAGAGGAAGTTCTCCAGATTTCCAGTGGATTTGATAAGGTTATACAATGTGAGGGTCATCCCTGACTAGGTGGAAGAGGATGGAAACTTAATTCAGGGTCATGTTTATGAAGTTGTGAAGGGTAGGCCAGTTGGAGATGTTGACCAATTAGAAGAAGAGAAAATAGAGTTGGATCAAGTCATGACTCCAGTGATCAGGTACACCAAAATGTGGTTGAAGCATAAGATCCTGGAATTGGAGAGTGAGGGTATCCCATGTACTTATGATCTGATGGGAGACTTGGAGTCTCATTCTGCTTATGAGGAGTCACACGAGCAGGATCCTAAAGGCAAGGAAAAGGTGGATTCCCCTTTCAAAATCCAGGTTAGGGATGTCCAAGATGAGAAAGAGACAAAAGGGGGTAAACAAAGGAAGCCTGTCGCCAAGAAGAGGAGACATCCCTCAAGGAAGGAAGTTGAAAAGGATAAAGAAGAGGAAGAGGGGGTCGAGGTAGTTCCTCCATTGACAAAGAGAAGAAGACTCACGAAACAGAAACAAGAGGAGGCTCCCAAAACTAACAAGGAGGTGGAGCCACCAATGATAGAGGTGGAGAGCTCAAGGGAAAGAACCCAAGTGTATATGAGGAGTTCAAGGACTCCTTCTCCAAGGGACACTACGGTAAAAGAGGATGTTCTAGTGAATATTCATGTTGTTGAACAGGTAAATGTCTCCATTCCTCAAGATGTTGGTAGCACACAAGAGGAACCAAAGAAGGATGAAGATCCTAAAGATTTGGGCGAAGAAGAATTTCAAGAAGGAGACCTCAATAATGCAGAGGCAGAAATTGACAAAATGATTCAATCTCCCTTGGTGGCATCTGCAAATTCACCTATGAGAGAGCAATTGAACAAGTCTCCTCAACAGGAGGAGATACCAGCTAAGGTCCCTTCACCGGTGCAGGTTGTTGTGGAAGAACAGTTGCAGGATAAGGAGAATCCAACCATGGCTATCTCTAATGTGCCAAATATTGAAAAGGATGCAACTAATGATCAATAGGACAAGCAGGATGCAGGGCCAACTAAGTCTATTGTTCTGAATTGGCTAGATAAGGAATTGAAGAGCAAAATGGTGATAGTGGAGGACACTCCTCCTAATTGGGATCTCTTGATGGCTAATGTTGAACAAGGGAAAGCTAAGAAGAAGGCTAGGGTTGTGTCCCAGATTGAGAGAGATGGGTCAGGCAATAGAGTGGCTCATATTGCTACCCCTGCTTAGGGTAAGGATAGAGACAATGTGACTGCTAAGGACTATCATGTGCAAATTGTTGACCTAGGGCGCGCTTCTGTAGAAAAGGATATTGAGGAGTATGAAGGCTCCAGTGTTGTAATTGTGGGTAGGTTGAAGAAGGTTGTGCAAACTAGGCATGAGTTGGAGAGAGAGAACGAGAAACTAAAGAAGTATTTGCAGGAGTTGATGAAACCCTTGCAGGCTATTGTTTCTTCCTCCTCTACTGCAGGTTTCTTGCCTCAGGAAATAATATCTAAGCTAGAAAAGATGAAAGGCACCATACATGCTACAGTTGCTTGGTTGCAAGGTGTCCAAACCAAGGGAGATGTTTCCATTAAGGATATCTTGTCAATTGGGGGAGATGCCATGAGATCGGTGGACTGGTTGAAGGCTGCATTGGCTCAAGACAAGGATGATACTGATCTCCTATTGCAGAAAACTACAACAATTATGGAGTTTACCGAGGATAAGCTGGTAAAGAGTGGGATCCTTCCTTTTCCAAGGGTTTCTGAACCTTGGGAATGGTTTGAAATCTTGCAAATGAGGCAAAAGACTTTAAGGAAAATCCATAAACAGGCAAAGCAGATTGAGGACACTCTGACTGGTATCCATGATAGGTGTATCTCATTCTTTGAGGTCATGACAGGAAGGAAGAAGTTTGCTCCCAAACATCTTAATCTGGAGCAACTTAGGAAATGGTGGAGAGATGTTTATTCTCCAATCAGTGAAGGTCCGGTCACTGAACATCAGCTAGATGATGTTGCAACCTATATTGCAGCTATTGACAGATTCCTAACTAATAGAGTTGATTGGGATGTTACAATTAAGTAGGCAAGAGATGACATCAAATCTCTTGAAAGAAGAATTAGGGTTTTGCCTATGCTACCTGTTGTTGAGCTGGATAGGGTCTTGTTGGCCATGCATGGTGAAGAGGATCGAACTAAATACATGGATGGGAAATAGTTATAAGGATTACATCGAGATTTGTGCTTCCCATTACTTACATGCATTGGGCCGACCCTTTTGGATTTTGTGGCCGACTAGGATGAAATCGATGCTAATTTCACATTTCATGTCATGTTCGAATATCTTTAGGCTGGCCTCTTGGAGGTCTTGTTTTATTATAAATTCTTATTTTGGGCCGACCTATCTTGGGGATTCTCTATAAAATGGGTATGTTGCCTCATTTTGGGTATATAGATGGATAAATAGAGATAGGTAGATAGAAGGAAAAATAGATAAGTGACATCCGAATAGAATAGAGATTTGAACTAGGGAAAATTAGAGTTGTTTCCAAGCAAGTGTTGTAACAAAAAACTAGAGTTGTTGCTATTTTGGATGAATTAATGTAAGAGAGATATTGTGATTTGGTATCTATCTTGTGGAGCTTCATCTGGCATGGTTCTTGTTGTTCTATCTTTAAAATTGATTATGAGTTATGGTTAGATTGTTTGGTGATGCTTAGGGTTTCATGTTTGGAATGTTTGCAACGATCTCTAGTCCATACTTTTTGCAGTTAGCTGATTGTTAGCTGCTTTGCAAAGTTAGCCTGGACTTAAATTTGTGCTTAGTTCAGTTATAAAGATTTGTTCATCTCAATTGCAATAGGATTAGTTGAATGAATGTTTGTGATTTGAAAATCTTTAAATACCTTAAAAGATTGCACTATTTCTGTGAGATTGCAGATTCATCTGGGTCAAACAAAAAGTAGTTTATGAGAGATCGATCCATTTTGAGCATTTTATCTTTTGGCATTTTCAATCCTAAGGTTAGGAGTAGTCTTAGAATTATTTCTGAAACTTTTATCTTTTACTATTTCTTTATTACCAGGGTTCAAAACAAGATTCCAAGTATAAATTCATTGTTTAGATCTGATAAGTCCAAAATCCAGTACTTGCTTGTAGTAAGGTCCCTTTCTGATTACCAGCATTTTCACATTTATCACTGAGTTGTTTTGCTGCATTGTCAAGACCTGATATTAGAGACCTTGGGGTTATCTCTTTTCCCATAGAGATTTACCTTTCAAGAGAGATAGGATATAATATTTTGTCTGAGTTGTTGTTGTGCAGAAAACACCATCAACAGTACCCTTAACACATAGAGCCATAAGGGCCAAAAAGTTCAAGTACAAAAAAAAATAACTAAGCCAAAAAAACATAAACCGCGGATCAACAACAGATAGTCAAAACACAGACAAAACAACAACTAACTGGTATTTTCCCAGTTCTTTGATAGGAGATCAATAGCATCATCCCCAACCCATTCTTGGTCATCATCAACATTCTTCCCGTCTAATTCATCCTTTATAACCATAGATAGAGTGATGGTAACAAAGTGAAACAACCTAACTGTAAAACGGGTCAAACCATGAAATCTCTTGCCCAACTTATCCATTCTAACCTATAGCACAAGACGCTCCTCCTCATCATCAATAGCCTTCATAGTATTAGCAAGCTCCACGCCCAATGATTCTAAGGACTGGGAAGCCGAGTTATCTTTTTTCACTTTGCTATTATCAGGAATGGTGTGGGGCCCTCCAACATACTCCTCTTCCTCATCCCCAGACACCTCTTCACCCTTGTAATCTTTGTTGTCAGATCATTCCTCCTCTGAGTCCAAATCCACCTACCTATTCTTGTTGTTCTTAGCCAATCTACTAGACCTTTTGATGATGGTATCCCCACCAATCACAACCATCGCCACAACCACCATGTCACCCTTAGAATCCTTACCCGCCACATTTTTACCTTTGTTGTCCTTCATCGAAGGCTCCATCAAACCCTTCACATCATATTTGCCTTTCTTCTTTAGGGTGGGTTTGCTAGCAATCTTGGCAGGGATTGACTTGAGATCACAAAGACTAGCCGCAACACTAGTTTGGGCATTTCCTACATTACACTTAAGCTTTTTAGCAGCAAGTTCAGGCTTGTGAGTATCAGCAACAATCAGATGGGTTTTTTGAATGGGACCTTTGGACTCGGCTGGGGAAATATTGGTCACAGCAAGAGGTTCAATTTCCTCCACACGAACAACAGATATGGGTTTGGGTGGGCATAACATAAGATGGAAGTGGTAGAGTCTCATAATGAGACCTTGCTGCAGTGGCAGGGGAGGGGTATCATCAGGGTTAAGGTCAGCGGATTCAATGCATTTTTCCACAGAACTCTCTAAATCCTTAAGCAAGAAGAAATGAAAGCTTAACAAAACTTTATGCCTAAGGTGATTTAAAAGAGGGAAATGGTAGAAGTAGAAGGTTTTGTATCTACCTTCAAGAGTCACATACTTCATAAGGGTCAAGCAGACTTGGTCCCATGGTTGCGGAAGGGCCTGTCTCTCAAATCTCGACTGGTTATAGACTGACTTCTCATTCCCCACAAAGAATGCATTCATACTATCATTATCTTGGGTCTTGGTATGCTTCAGATATTTCATACCATTACTCTACAGCCTCGTCATTTGTGTAGTTTCATTTTCGTTCACTTCAAAATAAAACCCACCTAGAGTCACTCTTCGGTCTTTCCAAGAGTTGGAAAATTGCGTAGATAAATTAGGGTCGTGACCCACCAAACTCTCCATTAGGGGAACCAAACCACCTTCAACACATATGTGCCACACCAGTGGATCTTTGTGAAATTCACCATAGTTGTTGGTCTTCGTTCACACATGATCACCACCCATAATGCCTCTATGCACAAGAAAAAACTAAAGAACCTGTGAGTAAAAGGTTAGATAAAATGGTTAGGAGAAGGGTCACCTGCACACAAAGGATTTTTAGTCATACATAACAGGTTTGGTTAATCAAACCAATGTGTAGGACACACGCGTGAGGAGGTAAATCTCTTAACACAATCTCAGCGGTATCATTAATGGGAATCTTCAAGTGATTATGGCTAGGTAAGAAGGACATGGTGGGAAAGCAAGGTTTGCCAACCACATTGTTCTTACACAAAAAGCTAGGCAGGATGGCCGGGGGGCCAAATTTAGAAATAACAAACAGCCCGACTTTTAGAAGAGGAGACAAAATAGTAGAATGGATAAAGCCAAAAAGGAGCTTTCCCTCATAATTAATAGTCATGTCAGTATTTAATCAAAGGAATTAATGAGAATATGATAGCTTAGCACAATCCCCAGAAGGAGATAACGTAAGGTACGACCTTGTTCGACCTTGATCACAAAGTAGCCACCATACTTCCTTATGATTCCCTTTTTTCAAAGATAGAATTTACCGCATTTTCAAATTCTGCCACTTGTAGGCCACCTCAGCATTAACACCCATCCTCATAGCCCATAAGACGAACATGTGGGCCCCTCATAAAACCCAAAAATCTCATGTTTAGTTATCATCATATTAAGTAAGGGCTTTGTTCTTTCAATATTAGACCTTGAATACCTGGCGGTAAGTTCCCCAAATCTTATCAACACTTAGAGCAATTCCAAAGAGTGCCAAAGTTGGCTAAGGCATCATCCACCTGATTGCCCTCCCGATAAACGTGGGTAGTATTCTTTAAATTTAACTTAGCCTTATGTCTAATAGGATATCCTTAGTGCTCCACCCTAGTAATCTACCAAAGTCAACATAATCAATAATGGACTTAGAGTCACCTTCAATGTGAAGGTTTTCAATCCCCATAGAAACAACAATTTGTAATCCCTTGAGTAGTGCACAGGCTTCCACAATCATAGAAGATTGGAAACCTTTTCCCCTAGCATAACCAACCACAAAAATTCCTATGGAATCCCTGATAACACCTCTTATACTAGCTCTTCCTGGGTTGCCTTTGGCTGCCCCATCAAAATTGAGTTTAAACCAACCCCTATCTGGAGGCTTCCAGATAGTGTTACTTCTAGCCAGGGATCTAGGGATCTAGAGTTGTCATAGGAGCTTGCATCCAAAATTTGATGCCAAGCCTTAGCCATTAAAATTTCTCTCTCAATTGGTCCCTTATTCAGAGTTCTCCCTTTGAAGAGAGAAATTTTTTCCTTAATGAGTCGAGAACCTATACCAAATACCTCCAACAAACACCTCTCAATGTTCCTAAAGATCATGTTGTTTCTCTCTTTCCATAAGAACCAATAGATAATGGGAGGAACCTGGTTCCAAAATTCACTAGGTAAGGAGTGAATGTACAGTCCAATCCAGCTCAATATAAAAGATTTAATATCCTTACACATGGTCCATTGTATGCCTAATCGTTCAATAGCCATTCCCCAAACATCAATAGTAAACGAGCAGTGTAACAACAAGTGGTCAACAGATTCTTCATTGCATTTACATAAAAAACATTTGTTGGGGATTTGGAATCCCCTTTTTCTCAAGTTGTCCTGGGTAAGAATCTTGTTGTGATAGGCGGTCCACCAAAAGAAGTTAACTTTCGAGATCATGTGTTGGTTCCAAACCCTCTTCCAAAGGTCAATGACAACACCCAAATTTGTCAGCAGATTGTAAGCAGATTTGCGTGACAGATCACCCTGCATATCACGAGTCTAGAAGAATTCATCCCCCAAGGAGGTTGAGGGAAGTCTAGTGAGTGAGATTAAATCCTGCAGAGACTTAGCTATGAGGATTAGTTTAGGGGATAAAGGGAAGCACAAAGCCAAAACATTCCACTTCCTAGCACCAAGTGGCCCAATGATATAGTCATTGATATGAACACCAAAGAACCGTTGAGCCAGCCTCTTAAGATTTCTAAATTCAAAATTTTCAAGCGGGGTGTCAAGTAACCAGGGATCTTCCCAGAATTTGAATTTATTACCATTACCAATCTTCCATTTCATCCCAATCCCGAGGAGACCCTGCAAGTTGTAAATGCTCCTCCAGGCCAAGGAACCCGAAGGATGAACCTTCGATAGGTAGTTAACTAAAGATATGTTTTGAAGATATTTAGCATTCATAATTTTACACCAATCCTTTGTATTCCTTAGTTGATCCCAACCAAATTTGGCCATCAAACCCTTATTAGTGTAAGAGACAATCCTGATCCCAAGTCCACCACAATGTTTAGGCTGACAAACTTTTTCCCATTTAACCAGAGAAAATTTCTTCTTATCCTCGATCCTGGACCAGAGAAAATTTCTATGAATTTTCTCAAATTTCTTAGCTATATATCTAGGGATCTTGAATATAGGAAGGAAGTAGATTGGGATACCTTGAAGAGTGGTACAAAGGAGTTGAATTTTACCAGCATGGCTAAGGATGGAGCCTTTCCACCCAGCCAGTTTTCTTTGGATCCTTTCAAGGACCGAATTCTAAAAGTTGGGAGTGACCTCCTTGACAGTGTGGGGGAGACCAAGGTAAATTGAAGGAAGAGAGCCGCTTATACAACCCAACACAACAGTCACCCTAGTTTTCAGGTTAGGAGTGTTGTTAAAGAAGTAAATCATACTTTTATTGTAGCTAATGCATTGACTAGAGCAAGCGACATAGTTGTTAAGATAGTTTTTCCATTTCTTAGCTTTAATCACAGAGGCTTTCCCAAATAGGAAAGTATCATCCACAAATTGTTGGATAACAATTGGATCTAAAGAAGAGGAAGCTTTGATTCCCTTTATAGACCCATCCAATAGCAGACTAGCAAAGTTCCTGCTCAACACATCCGCAATCATGATAAACAAATAGGGTGAAAGGGGATCACCTTGTCTGATAACTCTCCCAGCAAAGAAGAACCCAAAAGGAGCCCCATTTACCAGAACAAAGTACTTGACCATTGTAACACATTCCAATATAAGTTTGACCACAGATTGATCAAAACCAAACTTGATTAAAAATTTAGGGATAAAGTCTCAAATAACCTTATCATAGGCTTTTGATATATCTAATTTAAGGGCCATACCCAACATAGTTGCATCTATCTATGGAATGGAATAGTTCATGGGTGGTTATGGTTGCATCAAGGATATGACAACTGGGCACAAAACCTTTTTGAGTGGGACCGATTAGTTTGTCAATGAGAGGTTTGATGCGGTTCACCAAAATTTTAGAGAGGATTTTATAAAAGGTATTACAGAGGCTAATGGGCCAAAAATTAGTCATTGACTGTGGATCAACAATCTTAGGGATTAAGGCTAGGAAAGTGTGGTTCAGTTGTTTGAAAATCTTACCAGATTAAAAAAAATCACAAGCACCTAAGATGAGGTCCTCACCAATAATATCCCAAAAGATCTGAAAGAAGACAGGTGGAAAACCATCAGGGTAGGTGCTTCGAAAGCCCCCAACTGAAAGTAGCCAACCAAACCTCCTCAAGAGTGACAACATTGAGGATCCCAAGGTTATCATTTTGGGTAATGATGGTTGGGATAGGGTCTAACAACAAAGTGTCCAGAGCTAGATTAGGCACCTCTGCAGGAGCCGAATAAGCCTTCTGAAAATAATCAACAACCAAGAGGCCGATCTGGGTGGGCGTTAAGATCACCTCCCCCTACTAATTTATCAATTTAGAAATTTTATTCCTTTTCTTATGTTTGATAGCTAAAACACAAAAAAAAGAGGTATTCATGTCACCCTCTTTTAGCCATTGGACTCTGGATTTATGTTTCCATAAAATTTCCTCTTTCCTTAGAATTTTCTCCCACTCCCTTCGACTCTCTTTTTATTGGTTGTAATTAGGCAAACTGACATCCCCCTCCTCCATTTTCTTTTGTATAGTTTTCAAATTTTCCCCAATAACTCTTTTCTTCTGGAAAAAATCTCCAAGGACACATTTGTTCCAGCCTTTCACCATAGATTTAATATGTTTAAGTTTAAAAAAGATCCTGAACATAGGAGAGCCATGAACATGAATGTTCTACCATTCAACAATTTTATTCTTAAATTCAGGGTGGGAATTCCACATTATCTCGAATGGAAGGGGAAAGGTCCCACATCAGATAGGTCATTTGAGATTAGCAGTAGAGGATTGTGGTCCGACACTGTTCTGGGTAGAGCCCTAAGGTTAGCGCTGAGTAGGCCAGTCCAATTACTAGAACAAAGGAATCTATCTAATCTTACTTGTATTAACTCCTCTCCAAGACGCCTGTTGGTCCAAGTAAAGGCTTGGCCGGATAAGTCGATGTCAATCAGACCAACAGAACTCAGGAAGTTAGCTAGATCAATCATGTTGTCAGAGTAATCCACCAGTTCACCACTTTTCTTTGAAGGATGTAAGGAGGAGTTGAAGTCCCCAAACACCAACCAACGAGAACCACTATTGTTTTTAACCCAACCAAAAAGAACCTGCCACAAGGCATTTCTAGCATTTCTCTGGTTGGGAGCATAGACATTGATAGGAGACCATGATCCACCCGAGTAGGAAAAAGAAACTCCCACACTAATCCTACAGCAAAATAGTTCAAATCCATTAAATCTAGAAGGGTTCCAAAGCACAAAAGACCACCTAACGCCCCTTTACTATCACTATAGGAGTAAGAGGCTCCCGACCATAAAAACTTTACAATATTATCAAAAATTGCTTTCTTCATCTTGGTTTCTTATAAAAGTAATACATCGATCTTATGTTCTAAAACATAGTTCTTTAGAGCTAGCTGCTTGTGGGAGTTGTTTATCCCTCGCACATTCCATGACATGACCTTCATTTTTTACCTTTCTTGGAGGACACATCCAATGTCCTTTATTTACCCAAGGAAATCTCATTTGTAGTCTCTCTCAGCCTAGTATGTCGCTAGTTGGGTCTACCAAGTTTGGAGTCACCTCCCACATCTGCCTCCTTTTTCCTCCCTCTTTTCTTTAGGTTTATCCAGTTCTCCTCTTCAACAATTTTCTCCAGCTTCAAACCTTCTGTATTAACAACGACTTCATCAATAACTCTAGTGCTCTCATCCTCCCAAATTTCATCTTCTTCTCCCATAGTCTCACTTGTCCCAACAACTCCAATAGGGAGCCTCCAACTACTTCATCCCCCCCAAAAGTGAGGCCAGAGGATAGAGGATAGTGATTTTTTGTTATTTTGCTATAAAAAAGTAATTAAATAATAAAGATGAACTATTATTTTTTCATTTTTAATTTAAACCAACTTAAGAATTAGATTTTGAGAAAATATATTAATATGTTTTATTTGTATTTTGATTTTTTAATACTTTACTAATAATATTTTTTACTTTATAAGATATATTTTTAGGAGCTATTTATATATTTTTAATGATATTTAATTTATATTTTAATTAAAAAATTATAATTTTATATTAATATTATTTTAATGTTAATTAACAAATTTGTTTTAAAAAATCCTTTATTAAATGTTGTATAATGTATTTAGATAATATTTTTATTTATTTCTTTAACACTCCTAAGCTTATCCAACAAAGAATTGATAGGATTCTCAGAATTCAAATTGGCTCGCTACCCTTTGTTTATCTTGGTATTCCTCTTATTGTATGTGCTCTTCCAAGGTTGTTTTGGCAGGATATTATTGAGAAGTTTCATAGAAAGGGTAGTCATTGGACTTGTAGGTGGCTCTCTACAGTCGGTAGAGTGACTCTAATGAAGTCTATTGTTCAGGCTCTTTCGTTGTACATGTGCTTTGTGTTATTGGCCCCTACTAGCTTTATCAAAGACTTTGAGAGTTTTTGTTGTCAATTTCTCTAGTCTGGTAATCTCCTCACAAGGAAGTGGAGCCTAGTTAAGTGGGATGATGTGTGTCGGTCGAAGTTAGAAGGTGGACTTGGGTTGTGTCGAGCTAAATTGAATGGGAAAGCTTTGGTGAATAAACTCTATTAGGGACGGTGCACTCATCAACAACAAATGTGAGCTAAGGTCCTGACCTCAAAATATTTTGGGGAGGTGGAGAGTGTGGATGTGACTAGATACGGTCTTTTAGGAAAAGGGTCTATGATTTGGAGTACCCTCAAAAGAGGAGCCAAGCCTATTAAGCAAGGTTTGTTTTGGGTTTACAATATAGGATCAAAAGCTCTCTTTTGATTTGATTATTGGGATGGACACCCTCCTATTATGAATACTCATCCTCACTTGTAGGATTTATGTAGGGGTTTGTTGGTGGTTGGTTGGAGTCATGTGGAAAATTTCAAAGCTCCTCATGTCCTGGCTCAAGCTATTGTGTATAGGTGGAAGGACCCACATGAATGGCCTCCTAGCGGTTTGATAGAGGATCGTTGAGAGTTGGTCGACATTTTGGCTGGTAGGATCTGTAACTCTCTTCAAGAGAGGGATGTTCTAACTTGGGGTCATGACCAGAAAGGGAAATTCTTTATTGCCTCTGGTTATTAGGTGTTGGATAAGCAGATTTATGGGGGTACGGGGGTCCCTTGGTGGAAATAGATCTGGAATAAATTATCTTGGCCCAAGTTATTTTTCCTCTTGGTTGGTGATTCATAATAGATGCTTGACCTGGGAGAACCTTTGGAAGTGGGGTTTTTAGGGTTCCTCTATGGGCGTATTATGCTCCAATAGTGAAGAGAATACTTCTCATCTCTTTTTTGGGTATTCTTTTGCTAGGGTGATTTGGCATTTTTGGTGGGATGTTTAGAACCAGTCATGCAGGCATGCTTCTTCTTTAAAATATTTTTGGTTCAGTTTGGGAAGTGCTTCAACCAAGACTTCCTTCCTCCAAATAGCTTGGACAATTGGTCCCAACTTGATCATTTGGCATATTTGGTTGGAATAGAATCACAAGATCTTTCTAAACAAGAAACTCCAAGTGCATTAGGTTTGGATGAGAACATTGGGAGTTCTTCAAGAGACTTTGGCGGCCAAATGTGACATATCAATCCCTGTGGTGTTGGACTCAAGGGAACATTGAGAGGGAGGGGTGAATCAACGTTCAACAAATTTTAACTTCATTAATCTGAAACTTAAAACCATTTTACCATTCAACCAAAAGAAAGATGCAAGAACATAAAGAAATTATTCACAACACCATAACACAGGGATTTTTGTGTGGAAACCCTATTAGGGGAAAAACCACGGTGGAGGTTAATCCACAATTTGAGTACTCAAAAAAAAGTTTTATAAAAGAGAATGCAATTGCATTCAGGCACACTGCCTAGAGCTCATTGCTCAAAAGGGAAGGTTCACTGCCTTACAAAAGTTCAGATTAAAACCATCTGAAGGATGAACCTTAGATAGTAGCATCTATTCATGCTAGGTTACGGTTCTAGTGAAGCTCATATATTAGATTATGAGTCATCTATCTGACTTTGCACTTTGCTCTGCTTTGCTCTACTCTACTATGCCTTTATCTGCTCTTCGCACCAGTTCGCACTTTACTCTGCTAAATTTCACACCACACACTGATGTATTTGACACTACACACATTCACTATTCACCACTACTACTATATCAAAATGATAAAGTAGATCTCATATTTATATCTGTTATCAAGGATTTGAACATTCATATGTCGACTTCACAAAACATTAAGTTATTTTCAACTGTCAGCTAGATCCACCACTAATTATTTATATGTATCCTCCAAAGTCGATTAAGACATAGAGAGAACCTAAACAAACATAATCAAGGATGAAAGCATTTAAATAATTACTCCTTATACATCCGCAATTACTATATTTGTTAGGTCAGCCTTTTAGCACAAATAACCAACATATTAATGTACCAGATCTCCTAGATCGTTCACCAGTTAGTGTGCATCGATATACTTCATGAATAAGGTATTAAAAACATCAAAAAACCTTTCTCTGAGATCCTTAACTCAAAATAACAATCCAGTGAGGTATTCAAATCAACATTTATGCCTTTAATCGAATGTCTTGTTCTTTACTTTGTTTTGTCGATAGAGACCAAGATTAGACTATAGACCAGATGTATGAATAAGGTTGCCATCAATGACAACAATTAAAATCCATATGCCAAAAATCTCCCCCTTTGGAATTGATGGCAACACTTAGTGAAAAATGACTAAGTGTCAGAATCATTATAAGTACGCTACCAAACTTTACTGCACTCTCTCCCCCTAAGATTTATAAGGATTTTTTCATTGCATTCTCTCCCCTTTGAAAACAATGACAAAGCATAGAAAACATATTCCAAAAAGACAAAACATGTGTTCAAAATCTCCAAAACTTCATAATATATATGCCGACAATTCTCCCTTTGACCAAAACTTCAAAATTTTGAAACAATTTTGAGAACAAGCAACTACTACTTTAGAAAATTATCTTATGATTTTCCTTCATTTCCGGAAGGAACTTCTCCAAGCATCTATTGTGATCCCAATGATTACGATCAAACTATTTTTCTTGGATGTCCTATTGACAATTTCAGTGAGAGATTATAGAATTGTAATTACTTCCTCTAGATTTTCACCTTTCCTTAGTATCTCCACCATTTGCTCCAATCTGCATTCGGTTAGATCCTTCACCTTCCAGAAAGTATCCACAAGAGTGTTCTTGGTGAATTGAACTTTGGTGTGTTCAGTTTGTAGCTCCCGAATCCTTTTCCTGATTGTACCATCTTGGTCCTAAAACATGTCAAAGCTTTTACCAATCCCATTCAACTCCATTTCAATTTGTTCCTGTTTCTCCTTGTATTTTCCAACTGCATGGGACCAACAAATGCAATAGTTGTAGATGTTATTGGATGAATTGATGCATTGTCTTAAATCATTCATCTTCTTCTTTAGTTTGGTGAGTGATAGCCTGAACTGCTCTTTCAAATGAGAGATAACTTCACCTTCTTCTTTGTCTTGAACCTTAGAGTTCATTGTTTCCTTGCTACATTCAATCATTTCTTCAAGTAGAATGTTCTGAAAACCTTCCAATCTGACCTTGCAGTGCTCAACATGAGCATTTAATACACTCATAATCATATCTTGATCATATGATGGTCTAGCAGACCATAATTTAGCAATTTTTTGCATTCCACCTTCTTCCTGAATAAGTTGTTGTAGTTTTTCCTTTGTCAGGTCATCTTCTTCCTCACTAGCTTTTGACAACTCCTTTTTTGATTCTTGTTCATTTCCCTATGGATCCTCAATTTCTTCATCAAATTATTCATCTAGAATATCCACAATTTCCTTTTCTTTTCCCTCAATTCTAGGAATTTTTCATTCCAGAGGGTTGTATTCAACAATTTCTTTTTCTCTTTTCTACTTTTGCTCCATGCCACCATAAGAGGAACCAACTTCAATTGTTCTTACTAGAAGAGAAATATTGACTGAGCTGCGCTTTCCAAGCACATTCTTAAAAAAAATTTCAAAGCCAAGCTCCTAGAATATGAGTATATTTTTTTGCATACCGGTTCGTTCGTTTTCCATATCACATTGTTGATTTTTGGCAAGCAATTCAAGAAATACATTACTAAGCATATAATCAAAGTACCAAACCTACAGGGGTAGCCTATCTCTTTTGTTAGTGGTAGATTATCCATTAGTTGATCCTTCAGTAGGCCACATAGGTCAAAGTCCTGACCTTCCACTATCATCTTGTGAGAAATATAAATTGCACCAGCTGATGTCGCTCCTTGTTTGTTTCTAAATAACACTTTGTATGAAATTTTGTGTACAATTTACTTTGTAACAAGATTCTTGATTTTTTTAACTATCAATGCCCTCTGATGTCTGATTATTCTAGTTAGGGTTTCAACTTCTTTGTTTCAGATGGATTTCTTCCTCGGTATATCTTTGACTTTGCATAATCCAGTCAAATTTTTGATTGCCTCCTTTGAAATGATGTAGGGTTTGTCTAGAGTCAAAGTATCATTATGCATTATGCTCAAGATGAATTTTACGAATTTCGTGTTCTCAAAGTATGGAAACTCATTCCAAATATCCAAATTCCTATGTTTGGCTTCTCTCAATTGCTTTAATTCATTGGGCAATAACAAATTTCTCGTACTCCTAATCTTTGCATTGTTATATTCATCTAGAATGACTGACCCTTTGATTTGTTCCATTTTTCTTTCGTACTCAGGGTTTACAACCTCACACCAAATTGTATGAAGATTTTGAAAAGAATTGAAATACCTAATGGATTTCGAGTTTCATCGATGAATTAGTTTCACTGCTTTGAAATTATGCTACCAAGTGCTTTCCTCCTTCTTTTATTTGATGCAAAGTGACAAATGAAGGTTACAACTTGTCTTTTATAGCTCATACACTTGTAATAAATGTGTTTTCCCTAAATTTCTAGATACTATGTTTTCTTAGATAGTGAGAGAAAAATTCTTCTGTGGACCTATGAATTCTCTCTGAATTTTCTTGCAAATGTTCTCCAAAACCTCTACACATAATTAATTAACCTTCTTGACCATTCTTTGCATTTTGGTGCCATCTATTGACAGGGGAGGAAAATATTTTCTTGAAAAACTCCCCCTCGGCCAGTGGCCTAAAATCAATTATTGAAAGAATTACCAAAAGCAGGTTCCGGTGCAAAACCATTTCCAGCATCAGACTCATTTTTCCTTACCCATGTCTTCTTCATCTCATCTCTTATCTCATATGCAGTCACTTTTCCTTTCCCTTTATCATCTTTTTGTATATTTATGCCTCTGTATACCGAACCTCCTTTATCCATATTTTTGTTTCTACAGAATCTTGCAATGTGACCATATTTATTGCAATTGAAGCACACAATATTTCCTTGTACAGATCAATCATTCCATTGATTTCTTCTTGATTTGCATTGATTAGCAACATTTCCAAATCTTCCACATGTGTAACATTCAACAATTTCCCTACTGACAGGGTAGTTTGACATATTTCTACATTTAATTGATTTATGACCAAAATTTTTGCAATTGAAACACTGACCAAAAATTGATGAATCTCTTGACTTCATATTACTTCTACACTGAATAGCCATATGTCCAAACTTATTGCAAGAAAAACAATATCCATTAAATTTTTAAGTATTAGGTTGTCATATCGGATACCTTCCACCTTTGTTCATCTGGTTTCATTGTCTGAAATTCTTTTGTCCTGATTTGGAACTTTCTCCTTTTTCATATCCAAGACCTCTCTTATCATTTCCACTCTTTTGTCCTTGGGTTAGCTCATCAAGCTTCACTAAATTGATCTTAAACTTCTCCTTGTATTCATTTGTAGTAATAAGTTCATTCCTGAGAATGATAATTTATTTACCAAATTCTTCTTCATTGTTTCTGGATCGTTGTAGTTCACTTTCCAACTGAGTGAGTTCTCCATTTATTATTTTGCATTCTTCAGATTTATTCTTTAAGGACTGAGCTAGATTATCCTCATTCTTCTTCCTTTCTTCAATCTCTTTATTTAGCTTCATCACCATAGATTCCATTGCATGCTTTAGGATGGCATTTTATCTAGAAAGATTTTCATATTCTTCAGTTATTTCCTTCAAGGTCTGATTTAGGTGAGTATCATCCATGTTTTCACTCTCTTGTTGCTTGATCTAATCACAAAGATCCTTCCTTTTCTCCTTAGATTTAACAATCTGATCCTTCAATGACTAAATGAATTTCTTAGCATCCCTAATATTTTCTTTCAATTCCAGGACTTCTTCTTTAGATTGATCAAGGTCATCAAGTGCCACCAAAAGCTACTGCTAAAGACTACCAGAGTCCATCACATTCTAAGATCCAACTCAATCTGCTAAAATTCTTTGGAGGAACTAAGCTCAGATACCAATTGTTGGACTCAAGGGAACACTGAGAGGGGGGGTGAATCAGTGTTCAACAAATTTTAACTTCATTAATCTGAAACTTAAAACCATTTTACCATTCAACCAAAAGAAAGATGCAAGCACATAAAGAAATTATTCACAACACCATAACACAGGGATTTTTGTGTGGAAACCCTGTTAGGGGAAAAACCATGGGAGGTTAATCCACAATTTGAGTACTCAAATAAAAGTATTACAAAAGAGAATGTGCTTGCATTCAGGCACACTACCTAGAGCTCACTGCTCAAAAGGGAAGGTTCACTGCCTTACAAAAGTTTAGATTAAAACCATCTAAGGAATGAACTGAGATAGTAGCATATATTCATGTCAGGTTACATTTCTAGTGAAGCTCATAGATTAGATTTTGAGTCCTTTATCTGACTCCGTACTTTGCTCTGCTCTGCCTTTATTTGCTCTTCGCATCAGTTCACACTTTACTTTGCTAAATTTCGCACCACACATTGATGTATTTCACACTACACACATTTGTTATTCACCACTACTACTATATCAAAATGATAAAACGGATCTCATATATATATCTTTTATCAAGGATTTGAACATTCATATGTCAGCTTCACAAAACATTAAGTTCTTTTCAACTGTCAGCTAGATCCACCACTATTTCTTTATGTGTATCCTCCAAATTTGGTTAAGACATAAAGAGGACCCAAACAAACATAATCAAGCACGAAAGCATTTAAATAATTACTCCTTATACATCTACAACTATATTCTCCAGGTCAGCCTTTTAGCACAGATAACCAACAGATTAATGTACCGGATCTCCTAGATCATTCACCAGTTAGTGCACATCGATATACTTCATGAATAAGGTATTAAAAACATAAACAAACCTTTCTCTGAGATCCTTAACCAAAATAACAGTTTGGTGAGGTATTCGGATCAATATTTATAACTTTAATCGGATTCCTTGTTCTTTACTCTATTCTATCGGTAGAGACCAAGACTAGACTATAGACCAGATGTATGACTTAGGTTGCCATCAATGAAAAAAATTACAAGCCATATGCCAACATGTGGATCCTAGAGACATGGGAAAGGTCTGGGTTTTGGGGCTTTAAATTTATGTTAGGGGTGTGCTTAGATCTAGCATGAGTCAGATTGCTAGAGGGAAAATTTTGAGAGAATTTCATTAGATTCCACCTCCTTTAGGGGTGGTGAAGATCAATACAAATGGGTCCTCTAGAGTTAATCTTGGCCATGTTGGGGTTGGTGGTGTTGGGAGGCATAATTTTTGTGTGGTTGTGTTCTTCTTCTCGAAGTATGGGGGGTAACACTCTAACAATTTCATGGAGCTTTGGCTATTCTTTTGGCTTTGAAAAGGGCTTGTGCCCTTGGTTGGAGAAGGATAATTTGTGAGTTTAATTATCAATTTATGATTGACCTGTTGAACAAGCTTAAATTAGATGAGGTGAATTGGAAGTTGGCTATGGTAGTTAGGTAAATCATCTCTCTAGGTGGGGCCCTGGATTCTATCACCTTCTGCCATATCCCACGGGAGTGGAATAAGGTGGTCGATGGCTTGGCTAAATGGGTGTTTGAGCAGATGAGAACTTGGAGTGTTGTTGGACTAGGGTGGACTTCTTAAGGACCTGTCTCAGGAGCTGGAGGATCCAATTATGGAGGATATGAGATGTTTCTTGGAAGTTACCTAATGATTTTGTAGTTAGTTTTTTACCCTTAGTGGGTTGGTTGTACTTTCTTGCTTTGTACTATTTTTTTGGATCAATAGATAATATTATTTTATAAATAAAAAATATGCAATTATAAAATTAATATATTAACATTTATATAATTTTAATAATTAATATTAATTAGTATCTAATTATATTTATAGTAATATTATCAATACAATTATTATATTTATGTTTAGTAACTAATTTTATTTATAATAATATTATCAATGCAAAAATTAAAAATTAAAATAAACATGTTATTTATATTTATTTATTCATTTTAATTTTTTATAATACATTAAATAATTATAAATATATTCTTAAAATTTATATTATAATAATTAATATATTGTTTACATATATATTTTTTTAGACTATAAGCACTTGGTAAACTTTTTTCACGTGACTCGTGGTGTTGGCGCATACCATGGGTTTGGGGGGGAGACTAGACTTCGTGACCTCTTGCCTACAACAAGATGCTTTAGCCAATCAAGCTAAGCCCCCTGCCCCATTATTTACATAATTTTTAATAATCAATATTAATATATTTTAAATGATTATATAATTTTTTTATTAATATATTAACCTTTACAAAATATATCTATATAATATGTAATTATTTTTAAAAAATATTCTTAATGAAATATCTAATAATATATTTATATAATATTATTTTATAAACTTAATATTATTTTAAGTTTTCAATGTGTTTAATTTTTAATTTTCATTTTAATTTTTAATATTTTTTTTTACTTTATAAAAATATATTTAAACTGAATTTATTTATTTGAGTTAAATTTATTTTTTAAATTAAAATTTTAAAAATATATATTAAAATTATTTTAATGATAACTAATAAAATTAAAAATATCCTTTGTTAAATGTTGTATAATATATATTAAATAATATTATTTAATATATATATATAGTATGTAACTATAAAATTAATATAATTTATATTTATAATAATATTATTAATACATAGATTAAAATATGAAACAAATATATTATATTTATTATTTAATCTTGATTTTTTAAAATTTAAAATTTATATAAAGTTAAGGTCAAAGGTAGGAATCAATAAAACTCAAATCCTAAAGCCCTAAACCAACAATGAAGCACAAATGAACATAGAAACATAAAATAATGAAACAATATTACCATAATAATTCTTATGTCATGGTTGATAAGCCCAGTGATAATGATAGCAAAATATTGAAGATTGTACTTATCTCTTATTAGTTGTTAGCCTTGAAATGACAATGATAGGTCTCTTTTTATTGAAAATCCAATATGACATGACAATCAATGGCCAAGATAGCTTGAGAAGCAATGAAATAGGGTTAGGGCAAAATCAGGGCAAAGATAGGGCTTGGTTAAGGATGAACAATGGAGATTAAATTATAAAATAATTTAATCAATGGTGGAAATTAAATGAGATGTGAAGATATAAGAATGACACAATAAAGAGATTAGCACATAAAATGAGGTTGTTGGAGTAAATTAAATAATTCTAAAATTATTTATTTTAGGAGGGAAAGTGAATAATTAAATAATTAAAACAATTATTTAATTATAAAAGAAAAGGGAAAGTTCACTTTTCAATTAAATAATAATTTAATTTAAAAGTGGAGGATAATGACAAAATATTAAAATAATAATTTAATAGTGGATGAAAAGGTGGAAAATAATTAAATAAATAGAATTTATAATTATGGAAGAAAAAGCTAATAAATAACTAAATAATTAAAATAATTATTTTATTATAAGACAATTGAAATGAATAATTAAATAAATAATAATGTATTTAATTATGAGAGAAAGGATAATTAGTGACGTAATTAAATAAACATAATTTATTTAATTAATCAAAGGAAGAATAAAAGGGAAAAGTGAATTAATTAAATAATTAAATAATTTAATTAATAGAAAAAATATGACTTTAGCTATAATCAAATAATTAAAATTATTGAATTATGCATGGGAAGAAGGGAAATTGATGGTGAAAAATAATGTTCATAGGCTAAGGACATTTTTCAATGTTTGCATTTTGCCCCTATTTGATACAATGCAGTTTATCGCATTGTGTCAAAGAAATTTAGTCCAAAAATATGCCCCAATGTGTCATGGTGAAGGCAGGATAGACCTATGCCCCCTCATTTTTTGTTGTTGCAAATTTTGAAAGAGTTTTGAAAAATATTGAAAAATTATTTTGATAAGCAAATCTGATAGGCGATGGATGCAAGTTGATGAAGAGAAATGTTAGCGAGAGGAAAATGTTAGTGTGGAGTTAGTGGAGACAAAGAAATATTAATATTTTGCTTGATAGATGGTAGGATTTGTATTTAATCATCATTGAGCATTAAAAATATGGCAAATGGACAATAAACACCATGATATGACATAACCAAGGTGTGCAATGTTATCCCCTTGCAAAAAATAGAGGATTGACTGACAAAGAGTGTCATGACTCATACTAAGAGCGAAATTGCCCTAGTCTTTTTGCCAAGACAATCCAAAAACAACAATCAAAAGAAAAAGCAGGTCATGAGACATCATCAACACTCCTCTAAATCCTTTGCGGGACATCCTCGAGGGTGCTAGTAACGTAACCAAAAGAAAATCTATAAAAAGATAAGACAAATTAGACTAACAAAGTCAACATCCATTTAGATTGTTTATCAGTGATTGTTTGTTGATATTTGATTGAAAAATTAATTGACAAGTTAATTGATTAGCAATGCCTGGTTTTAGGAGAGGAAACATGTCATATAAGACGTCACTGATTGATCATGTAACCACCTACATAAGGAAAATGATAAAGTTTGATGGTGACAATGTCTTATTTCAGGAAGGGAACATCCTGCATAAGATAGATGATTGATTGATTTAATGCTGATATTTTGACTAATTTGATTTAAAGACTTATTAGATAGTTTGTTTGTTGGATCATGATTTTGGTTGAGGTTTAGATGACTATTTGTGTTTAAGAGTTTTTGATTTATTATATTATGGAAAGTGACTAACTCGAGAAACCCTAAGGGACCGACCTAGGGCCTCAGGGGCTCATCAAAGATGGTCTTGCCTATGTAACAATGTGTAGAGACCTTGTAGTTCGACTAGAATTTGACCTTATTTTATTTATTATGGACTGAAGCATGATTGACTTGACTTGACAAACCATAAAGGACTAACCTAGTGCCTCAGGGGCTCATCGAAGATGGATTTGCCTATGTTATACACACAGAGGCAACATAGTTCGATTGGACTTGGACTGACATGACTCGCCACTGACTCTATTTTTGGATTTTTTGAAGGTTATTTGGATGTTTTTGGATTTTAAAATGTTTAGATTTTTTGGCTTTTTGAAGTTTTTTGATTCTTTTGGATTTTTGATATAGTGACCTCCAATATCAAGTCTAGAATCCACTGAAGACATGAGTTAAGTACTTACCCCCAATCAGGTATAGGACCAAATTATTATGGGTGGATATGGAAGGAAAAAAGACGTGAAGTGTCAATCGTTCTAGGCTATAGGAAGAATTTAACAAAGCATTATTATGGATGATGTGAAAAGTGTGAAGGCGAATTTATTATGAACAAAGGATGAAAAACCAGATAAAATGATGGTAGATGATGGAGTAAAGACTGACTACACATGGTGCTTGTTTGCTAGGTTTTCACCATGGTACTTATCCAAAGTGCCAATGAAGTGGTTTTCAAGTTATTAGATGAATTATTTCTCTTTACTATTTTCTTAATTTTAAATTTTTTTGGTTTCACCGAGATGCCTATTTGTCAGGTTTTCATTAGGGTGACGATTATTATTTTTCCTTTTTTTTTTTGTATTTTTAGGTTTTGACATGGCTCTCTGAGGTTAGGTGTAGAACTTATGAAGATGTAGGATATTGATAGGATATGACAATGGTTCACTTTCGGGAGTCGAATGTTGATAAGCTCTTGATCCATATATTGTCATGACGATGTATGGACCCAACCAATTAGGGTCAAATTTTCCTAGCTTCTTTCATTATGCTTGATTCTTCAGATTTTCCATTAAAACCAAGTCACCAATGTCAAAGTGTCTAACCAAAACCTTCTTTTTGTAACTGTGGTGAAGATGATTTTGATAAGCTTGTAGATGGACCAATGCATTATATCTTCATTCATCTAACAATTCCAACTCACGCAATCTGGGTATGTGATACTCTTCATCATCAATAATTTTTTGCATAGATACCCTCAAGGAGGGTAACTCGACCTCGATAGGTAAGATGGCCTCATAACCAAAGACTAAGGAATATGGTGTGGCTCATGTGGGAGTGCAAATACTAGTGCAGTAGGCCCATAAAGCAAGATTGAGTTGAAAGTTCCAGCCATTGACAACATTTTGAGGATTTTAATGATGGTTTTGTTAGATGCCTCAGCTTGTCCATTACCTCATGGGTAGTATGGGGTGGTGAAGTGATGTTATATATGGAATTTTTCACATAGTTGGTGGATATCTTGGTTCTTAAAAGGATGACTGTTATTAGTGATGATGGACTGTGGGACACCATACCAACAAATTATGTAATTAAGAATGAATTTAGATATTTATTTGCTAGTAATGTATGACATGGGAATAACCTCAATCTATTTGGTGAAGTACTCAGTCACTGTGATAATGAAATTATGGCCATAAAATGAAGTGGGATAGATTTTACCTACGAGGTCAAGTCCCCATTGGGTGAAGGGCCATGGTGATGTGATTGGTTATAGCTCCTGAGATTATGTATGTATAAGGTCTCCATGAATCTAACACCGTTGACATTTCTTGACAAAATGGTATGCATCACATTCCATAGTGGGTCAATAGTATCCAAAACACATGATCTTCTTAGCTAGAGTAGGACCACTAGAGTGGGCTCCACATATACCTCTTGTAAGGTCATTTGTGATTCATTAGTATCGAGACATCGTAGGTGTATTTTCTAAGCTTCGACAATAAAGAGTATCACCAATTATGGCATATCTACAAGTTTTTTGAATGAAAGTCTTATGTTGATTGGAAAATAGGTGAGAGGGAATAACTAGGTCATGTAGGTAGTCATAGACATATTTGTACCAAGGAGAGTTAGGACCAAAAAGTTCACACACCATCTCAAACTTGGGAATATCAAAGGCAAGGATCAATACTTGTTCTACTAAGAGCTCATATTGGGACACATTATTTTGAATATCCAAGAGAGAAAAAATTGTAGCCATTGCATGGAATGCCTTGTTTTGGATTCATGGGACCTACCAAAAGATGATATTGTCAAAGTAATTCTTAAATCTGTCAACCATCTATTTATAAAGAGTGAGCTTCTCATCCTTTGTGTCATAGTCAGATAACCAATTGTGAGTCATTGTATACCAGAAGGATTTTAATCTTCCATTTGATAGCCTTACAAAGTCCTATGAGTAGGGCCTCATATTCTATTAAGTTATGTATATAAGAGAAAACAATTTTAAATGACTTATGTATGGTATCACCTTGGGGTGTAACAAAAAATATGCCTACTCCTGAACCATGACTTGTGTAAGATCTGTCAAAATATAATTTCCATGTGGCTGAAGTTTCCAATGTGAATATAGACTCGTCGAGAAAATTTGAAACCAATGGACGGTCTGCTTTTATGGGTGCATTTACAAGTTGGTTAGCTATAACTTGTCCTTTTATTACATTTCATTAAATATATTGGATCCCATATTCACTTAATATCATTACCAATTTACTTAACCGACCTGTCAAAGTTGATTTGCTGAGAAGATATTTTGAAGGATCTATTTTGGAAATGAGCTTCATTTGATGGTTCAGCATGTAATGCCTAAGTATTTGAGTGGCAAAAACCACCACAAGGTAGGCACATTTGATAGGACCATAATTGAGCTCATATCCCACAAGTGTATGGCTAATATAATAAATTTCTCTTTCTCTACCTTCATCATCATTATGTGCAAGTAATGCCCCCAATGTTGATGCAGTTGCTGATATGTAGAGTATGAGATGTCTTCCATCAATAGGTGGCATTAGGACTGGTGGTGTTAATAGGTAATATTTTATCTACTGAAAATATTCTTGACACTTGTTTGTCCACATAATGGTACTCTTTTTCTTAACAAGTGTTGGAATGATTGAAATTTGTCTGCTAGTTATGTGATGAATCTTTGGATGTATTGGAGTCTTCCTTATAGTTTTTGTAGCCAACTTATGTTGGTTGGTGGTGGCATGTCTATGATAGATTTTACTTTGGCAAGGTCGACTTCAATTCCTCTTCTAAAAATAATGTACCTTAGGAGCTTCCTCGATGTTACCCCAAATACACATTTCTTTGGATTTAGCCATAATTTATATTCTTCTAGTCTCTTGAAAATCTTGTCTAACACTCACAAATGATCACCTCTTGTTAATGACTTGGCTAATAGGTCATCCACATAATCTTCCATGGGAGTGCATGAGTTCATGAAAGATCGTGGTCATGGCATGTTGATATGTAGCTTTGGCATTTTTCAATCCAAAAGGCATGACGTTCTAGCAATATGTTCCCCAAAGACATGTGAAAACTTTCTTGTGCTGATCTTCAGGGGATATCTTGATTTGATTATATCTTGAGAAACCATTTGTGAGGGATATCATCTAGTAGCCTGTCGTTAAGTCCACTATGATGTCGATATTCGGTAATGGGAAGTCATCCTTTGGACATGTTTTTTTTTTAACTTAGAAATCAGTACATACACAGATTCCTCCTATTGGCTTTGTCATGGGTAGTAGATTAGAAATCCATTATGCATAGTCAATAGGTCGAATGAAGCCAACATCCAATAACTTCTTTAACTTAGCCTTGACCAATAAGGTAATTTGTGGATTCATTTTCCTTAGTTTTTGCTTGACTAGTTTAGTGTCAAGAAATAATGGTAAGTGATGTAAAACCAACTAGAGGTCCAAACTAGCCATATCAGCATAAGACCAAGCGAAGTTGATTTGTCTCTCTGTGAAGAAGGCACGAAACTCTAGTTGTTATGTTTCCATCAATGATGCTACAAAGTGGACGATCTTGGGATTTACATATGTGATTTTTTTGACTTTGATAGAATTTTCTACTAGCATGGGTGATTTCTCTTGGTTTATGGGAAGTAAGTCCAAACCTCCATCCTTGGGTGCCTCAAAGATGTTTTCACCCTTGGATGTGTCCTTTCTTTTTACTTTTTTGTGGTCTAGAGGCACCTTTCTATTTTTACGTAGAGACCTTTCTTTTTTTATTTTATCGTTTTCACTTTTATGACTAGAGGGGTGGACAAAATCCCCAAATTATGTCATGTTATCAAGATTTATGGTAAATCCAACTTTATGATCTTCATAAGGAATGCCTTCACATAATCCCATAAACTCAGCGATTGCCTCATTGTTTTCAAATATGTCTAAAGTTGGTGGTCTTTATTGGTCCCATTCTATCAATTGTGGGTACACTAAGGGCATGCCATCATCAGTATGGATGAACAAGGTGAAAATAAAAGTATTTTTAGGATCCAAAAAGGAATAAATCCAAGATTTTCCATTGGTTGAGGGGTCAGATAGGTCAAGTTCCTTGAATGTCTCAGCTAAGTCATAGTCACTAGAAGTGCAAGAGTCCCACTCCCACTCGTTGGAGTCAGTATTAGTATGGTAGTCCTCAGATGTCTCAGATGTCTCAATATCTTTTGAAGCACTCACTTCCTCACTCACAAGTACCTTAGTACTAGGATCTTTCAATTTTAATGGTTTGAACCCTAGCCCTAAGTTCTTTGGTTGCTTGGATGGTAGCAAAGGTTTTGTCATCCCATTTTTGTGCAAACCAAGTATGTTGTGTCCATCATAATCTTTGTGCTTCATTATTTCAAATCCTTTTCCATAATACTCAATTGAGACTTGCTTGGGTTTGATGTTTATTCTTCCCTATATAACCATGCGCTGACATCTTCTTTGTTAATATTTTCTTTACTTAGTTCTCCCCACTTTGTGAAGGTTGTGGTAGGAGATGCTTGAATAGTGACTTTGGGTTCCTTTTTGATTATTGATGGCTTACCATAGGATTTTGGAGATGCAATTAATTGACTGACACAATAGGATGTCTTCATATGATACTCTCCACAACCCTTATCTTGGACTTGGATCTTAGGATCAAAAGACAAAGCCCTGAAAGTGGATGCTTTGTTTAAGGTGGAGGGATCGAAATAATGTGATGAAGTGGATGATGAAGCTTCCCAATTTATTGGCACTTGTTGTTTAGGTGTTCCTCTTAGGTTGCCACAATATCAAGATCACCAACTATTGCGATTTTAGTTTCATTGTAGGGAAAATCTAAGCATTGATGGTAAGTGGATGGTATGACCTTCATAGCGTGAATCCATTGTCAGACAAGGAGAAGATTATAAGGGAGATCTAGGTCCAACACTTGGTTGGTATCCAACACAGTAGGCCCAACTCTAATGGAAGAGTGCTCTTCATTGTCATAAGTCTTTATAATAATAATCTTTGTTGTATCTACACAAGCTTCAGAGAAACCTAATGCCTTAACCAATTTTAAAGTGAAAATATTCAATCTCGCTCCACCGTCTACTAGGACTCAGCTAATTTTATGTTTATTAACATAGACTTCTAGTCGTAAGTGTCATTATGATTAGACTTTTGAGATGAATAGTCTTGGTCATAAAAGGTGATGTGGTGGGTGTTGGCTAGGTATCCCATCATTTCTTAGAATTGATGGACATCGAGGTCGGTAGGTACAGAGGTTTCTTGCAGTGCTTTGTCTAAGATAGCTTTGTGCTCGGGGGATATACAAAGTAACTCAAGGATAGATATCTGAGCATGTGTCTTCCCCAAGTGATCTAAGAGGTTATATTGGGTTTTTTGTTGTTGTTTAGGGGGAGCACCTTGTAGGGTCACCTTGGTTCATCGTGTGGTTACTACACATTCTAGAGTCTTCTTAATGTTGATGGTATTGACATGATCATTTGAGGCTCGAATATGATGTATAATATAGTTATAGGCAACACGAGTGAAATTTGCTTGGTTTTGGGTCTTTGTGCCCAAGCTGGAGGCTTTCCCTATCCCATGGTCATGGAAAGGATTCTTAAATATTGTATGGTCACTATTGGAGGTCGATTGTTGGCCATCTACCTCTATGACACCATTTTTTATTAGGTCTTGAATTATGTTCTTGAGTTGTTGACATGACGGAGTTTTGTGTCCTTTAGCACGATGATAGTCACAAAAGACGTTATCATCCCACCACGATGGTTTAAATTGCCCTAGATTATAATGTTTCACCTCAGGAAGTTGTATGACCTTAAAATTGAAAATTTGTTTCAAGATGGATTCAATTGGTTCCCCTAAGGGAGTGTATTTGCGTCTTGTTGGAAATTTTCTTTGAGGTGCAGGTCCTTGGTTGTTCTATATTGAATTTTTTCTTTGCTCAAGGACATGTGGTGGGTTGTTTATTGCATTAGGTCCTTTAATTGTGATTGTGGGACCAAATTTGTGTATGGCCTTTGTGTTGACAACTATGTCATTTGTGACGTTCTTATTGCGAGCCCAATATAATTACTTTTGTCATTTGAGGTATTTTGGGCGTTTTGATTTTTTTTGAAAGTTTTAAGTTCCCCTTTGGAAATGAGATCCTTCTCAAGAGTAGTACCTTTTTCCACTAGGTTAGAAAAAGTAGTGCAACAATGGACTTGCAATTGATATTTGAATTATGTGGTCAAGTTTTCAAAAAATATGACAACCCTTTGCTTCTTTGGAATCTCGCAAGGGAATCGACTAGCCAAACTCCTTCATCTTTGGAAGAATACTATAAATGACTCACCTTCCTCTTGTTTTGTATAACACAATGTGGCTATGGTAATGCCATTTTTTATGTTATAAGCAAAGTGCATCATAAATTTATCAGCTAGTTCATCCCATGTTCTTATGCCTATAGGTAAATGGCCAAACCATTCGAGTGCTTGTATTGTGAGACTCCTTGGTAACAATCTCATGAGGTATGTGTGTTTATATGTGATGTATATGCAAGACATGTGAAACTCCCTTAAATGTTCAAGGAGGTTCCCTTTTTTTTATACTTGGGAAAGTTTGGAATAACATAGTTGTGATGAAAGGGAGGCATGTATATGCTTCTATTGAAGGGGTATGGACATAACTCTTGTTTGAGTAAGTTTTGTTTGTCAATATTTTCATATTTTGTTCACTTTTTTTTGTAGTGCAAGCATTTGGTTTGTTAAGATATCGACTTGGGTCAATGATGTGTCCATTGAATTGGAAACTGCATTATGGTATGGGCCCAAGTTTGAGGTTTTCAATCCAATATTTTGGGTGGATGAATTGGTATTGATGACAAATGTTTGTGGTGGATTTTGGTTTTGAATGTTGTGGATGAAGGTTGGAACTTGATTTTGGACATGGGGGGTAAAAGTTGGAATTTGGTTTTGGATATTTGGAGTGAATGTTGGGATTTGGTTAATGTGAGGTGGATTCATATTGAATTGTGTTTGTAATGGGCTTGATCTTGTTTATACATGTGTATTTTGGTTTCCAAATTGTTGGAAAGACCCTTGTGTGTTGCTTTGTAGGAGAATTCTTGTGGTAGGACCTTGTGCTAATGTGTTGGTGTTCAAGTTGGTATTTGGTATGGTGTTTATTTGTGGCTAGTTCCACTAATGTGAACCTTTCACATTTTATTGCTTGACTTATTTTTACCCATTGAAAAGGGATTGGATGATGAAGCACCCATAGCATTAGATGTTGAACCAAATGGATTAAATGTGCTATTAAGAGGTTGTGTCATAGCTTGTGATCTTTGTGTCTCAAATAGAGGTGTTGTGTTGACTGTCATGGTATTTTGTGTTTTCCCTCCTAATGGCATGGTAGCATGTATTTGTGGGGTAGTGTGATTAGGAGTAGATGTATTATGTCCTTGGCTTCATGTAATCTCATTGAGGTGTTGCATAAAGTGTGTTAACATTAAAACCATGAGTAAGTTTAGCCCCACTTTGCAATAATTTTTCTAGGAATCATTGGGGGTCTCGTGCTACCATCTCATCTACATGCCACACTAGGATCTTGAGATGCTGCCTCAATCTCTTCTTCAGTTAAAGGTCTATGGACGTCTTTTATTATGAAATATTTTGAAAGGATTTGAAAATTATGGTTATATCTTAGGTGTCTCATTAGAAGAAGACCCAAGTTGCATGTTGCTAGTGGGAATGAAAAAGTCATCTTCATTGGTGTAATCCATTTCTTTTCTTTTCCTTTGTAATCTTGTTGGACCATAAAAGAATTGAAAATGTGATATGAATGGATATAAAGTCTAAGCAATATAATGTAATGGTAGGACTAGGACTAAGGCATACAACTATGCTATATTTTTGGGGTTTTCCATATATAAGAAATACCAAATGAGGATGCACTTATGGCCAAGATTAGGGTACAAAGTGACAAAAGATTAAATTAAGATGTGATAATGTCACTTGTGATCCAAAATCTATGGTAAGACGAAGACTAATTGTGATGAAGAGTATGGTATGAATAAATTTATGATATGAAGACTAAGCACTTTTGTGGAGCTAAAAAGAGGTTATTAACCAAACTAAGATAGTACAATGTATAAAATCTTAATTATCAAGACCTTAAAGAGGACAAAGAATAAAGTGATGATGGTTGGCAAAGTGGATAGGCCAAACTAGACTTATGAGTTTAAAGGACCAACTTAAAGGATAAAGACTTGATTGATGAAAAGATAAGGTCAAGATAACCTAAATTTGAGACAATATTCTAATAAAAAGTCTAATGAGTCTCCTAATCTAAGTCTGTAAAAATTGTATGCAACTAATGAGTGACCTAGAGTTTGACCTAAGATGCATGCAACTAATGGAAACCTAACTATATGGAGTGAAATGACAGATATAAAAGAAGAAAGTTTGTAGTCTGATGAGATGATTATAGTCAAGAATTGATCCAAAATAAGACCACACTAGAGTTTTCCAAAACAAATGTAACTAGCAAATGTTGTACACAGCCTGTGAAATGCATCTTACTATCTTACAGATGTGGTGCACAGTTTTCAAAAAATGTGGTGCTCTATCATGTAATTGCGGTTTATAGTTTGTAGATGTGGTGAATAGTGTGTTTTTGGTTGATTTTTTATGTTGGGTTTTAATGAAATGTGATTCCAAACACAACAAACAATTTGAAGAAAAGTATTCGCTATTGAGTGACCAAAGTTTGTGAGCATAATGTGTATGTTCAGTTAGTCACCCTAATTTCCATGGGTCTAAACACAATTCAAAAACACTTCACACATAAGACACTTCCTATCCCTAAGGTCAATGGCTAATGATAGTAAATCTTAGGCCCACAATTTGGAATCTCCTTTGATGCAAGTGGAGGGAAACCTTTAGGGGGTGTATGCACTCTTGTCTTTGCAAGAGAGGATAGATAGGGGCCTCCAAGGCTGGAAGGATGACCCAACCACCCTCTCCCTACAAAGGTACAACTAAACATGTAGCTTATGCTAAGCCGAGGATTTATGTCTCATCTCAAGGGAGCCATATGGTGAGTAACTTCAAGGTGTGATTGTACACCTTTGCATTGAGAATGACACCAAAAATAACTCAATCAATAAGGGTGGGCCTCTAACTAATTGTCTTCTAGTCATTTCTAGGGGACTTATTGCCTCACAAGCATCCAAAAACCACTCAAGGCTTTAACCAACCCTACTTGGGTACCTAGAATACCATTAGAGTACTTGCACTTTTGGATTGGTACTGTATGACGAAGGCTAACAATAGTTTGGACTTTAATTTCATCTTATCCTTCTGTATAACTGCCCGAGGGAAAAACTAATTTGGGTCACAAATGAGTTTTTCATACAAATGTGACTCAAGAGCAACCCTTCTAAATGGTTATACAAAAGTGAGACAAATGCAATTCTTTTGATCTCCAAGGTCATATAAAAATGCAAGAGAGCATATACATGTATTTTCTCACACTAGCAAATGTTCATTAACCTTTAAAAAACCAAATGTGTGGTGTGAAGATGAAAATGCTAAGAAATGTTTTTGATTCCCAAGGTCATATAACATGCGAGGGAAGAGAATACACACCTCAAAACACAAACAAGATCACAATACAAAGCAAATAATGGTTCTTTTTAAATCCCAAATTGAAAGTGTGATAAAGAAAATACACTTGGTTCTTTTTAATTCCCAAATCCAAATGTTCCTACTTAAAAATCAAAATAAAATAAAGCCCTGTAAGAACATGGATTAGTAGTCTCAATAGAAATGTCTTGTCCCCACAAATGCCACATGCAACAAAACAAGTATTACTAACACAAAAACCTATATTCTAACAAATGGAAAAGGTAGAAAATGAAAAACTCCAAATTTAAACCCCTTTTTAATTTTTAATTTATTTTTTATACGTAAGTTTTTATTAATTTTTAATTTATAAAAGCTAGTATAGTTTGTCTACATATGCATGAAAATACCAACACCAAAAACTATAACATCATCACCAAAAATTGCTTGCCACTAAACCACCACTAACAAAATGCAAGCGAACGATCCAACCCACAACAAATTAGCACCCATATCATCACCTTAAGAAGGAAAACACCAACACCTAAAAAATTAACCAACTGTCATTAACATACCTAAACAGAGAAATTGAAACATTCACTAGAGACCATGCCCCACCCCACCAAACACCTAACCCGACACCCTTGAGCCCAAAAATCCATTTGCCCAGACGAAGGCCCTAAAGTCCAATACCTAGTGAATAGCCTAAGACAGAGGGAGTTTGAGTGCCCTTAGCAAATAATTGACCCCGACCATCACAAGTTCTCTATGCTCGACCAACATCAAATCTTTCAAATCCAGAATGAAGGGGTAATATTTGATTACCTCACCGAACACATATAATAGTCGCATATCTCACTAACGTGGAATACCCATACTAGGGGAAGCAACGTATATCACCTCCTCCATGCCCACTAATAGGTCTACATAGAAGAGACATCATGTCACCAATTCTGCCTCCCGCTTGGCCATCTTAATGTCCAAGAGAAAATCCAGAAACCTGGAAGCAATGTTGGAGTTGACCTTGTAATTATCCTTGTCCTCCATATATCCCTTGCCTTGCACCATCTTAACTACCACCAATATGAGGGTGTCATGTTTCTTCAACATGTGCTTGAGGTGTTGGTCTATAATTGGACCATAGAATGCCATCTGCCTGCCCGTGCTTTACAATCTAATTGGTATGGCAACCTCGATGCTCTTTAGGATTTATGACAACATCCTTCTAACAAATGTTGACCTCTCCTCCATACCCAACTATAGACACTACAAAACACTACAAAAATACAACCTTTAGCTGAAGAGACACCGCAACCCCCAAATATAATAATTATTTGCTAACCGATCATGCAAGCTAGCTAGATTACGATATATAATCGCGATCCTTCCCGATGCGTGAGATATCACTTCAGTGATAATAGAATGATGAGCCAACTTGCCATTCGTCACTGTTTTAACCAGCCTTACCTCGTCGTGATATCAAAAAGTGGCCATAAAAGTAATGGAGAATAATTACATTATCATCCTACACTACTAATTTGAAGGACATCATGTCAATCGCTATGCAAGATTAATTTTTCCTATCAAATCAATGTACCCGCTTGTACAACACAGACTTCATGCCAACTATGCATGCCAGCTAGACACCCATTGAACAACTACACCAGCCCAAAATATTCAAACGACCTCAACCATGACACCTTGAACCCCCCTGTCACTTGCACTCCTAATAGTCGCAAAATCTCCACAATACTTGGTGTGGAGAGTCGCCCACCCAACCACCCACTAATTTTTTTATATTTTGACTTGGTCAACAAGATTTGATTTTTTTGAAATAATTTTGACTCTAAAAATTAAAATGCCAAGAAGACACCCAAGCTAAAATTTTGAGAGATTTCTGAAAATGTAAAAAATTAAAAAGTTATTGATTTTAGCCCTAGAGAGAAAATTTATTGAAAACCCTAATTTTTAAAGATCTAATTTTTTATGAATTATTTTTCATCAAATTAAAAACATAAAGAACAAACCCCCATTATAATTCTAAGAGATTTCCAAAAATATATGAAAATCCAAAAAAAATCACTGATTTGTTCCCAAAATTATTTTTTCATGAAAAATCATAAAAAATATAACTCACTAAAAACAAATCCAAAAAAATTTAATTTTTTTACTGAAAGCTCTTCATATCATACCCGACTTGCAAAAAAAAATTGTGAAAAAAATCTGCAACCATTTGTGAGATATGATCAAATCTTTCTAAAACCCTAATTTTCAAAGATATGGTTTTTTGATAGTTATTTTTCATCAAAAATAAAAACATAAAGAACAAAACCCCATTAGAATTCCAAGATATTTCTAGAAATATAAGAAAATTAAAAAAATTCACTGATTTGCACCCAAAATTAATTTTTTCATGAAAAAACATAATTTTTTTATAAATAATTCAAAACAAGTCCAAACATCTATTTTTTTGACTAAAAGCTCCTGATACCATCCGCAACCTATAAAAAAAATCTACACTATTTATGAGATATGATTAAATATTTCCAAACCCTAGGCTTGTGTCTCCAACCCTAGTTGCAAAATTTTAGTTTCCAAATTTTTACACAAAATAATAAAATAAGGTTAGGAAAATCTGCAAAAAATTGATTCACGTCAAGTTCACCAATGTAGAATAGGGTAAAATTAAGGTAAAAGGCATGAATAAGAAAAACTCAAACCCTAGAGTCCCTAAACCAATAATGAAGCACAAATGAACATAAAAACACAAAATAGTGAAGCAATATTACCAAAGTTCCTATGCCATGATTGATTCACCTTCATCGCCCTTCTCCATTTTTCTTTATATGCTTGCTTACCCTCATATTTTGAGTATGCAACAATAAGTCTAGTGATAATGATAGAAAATATTGAAGATTGTACTTGTCTCCTTGAGTATCATGTACTTGAATTCTCTTATTAGTTGTTAGCCTTGAAATGACAATGATAGGCCTTTTTTATAGAAAACCAAATTTGGATGAAGGGCTAGGATTAAAATCCAATATGACATGACAATCAATAGATAAGATTGCTTAAGAAGCAATGAAATAGGGTTAGGGAAAATTAGGGCAAACATAGGGCTTGGTTAAGGATGAACATTGGAGATTAAATTATAAAATAATTCAATCAAGGGTGGACATTAAATGAGATGTGAAGAGATAAGAATGACACAGATAAAGAGGTTGGCACAAAAAATTAGGTTGTTGGAGTAAATTAAATAATTCTAAAATTATTTAATTTAGGAGGGAAAGTGAATAATTAAATAATTAAAACAATTATTTAATTATAGAAGAAAAGGGAAAGTTTTTTAATAAAAAGAGGGTAAAAAATTTATTCAATCAAGAGAGAAGTACAATATTTATAAAATAAAACAAGCCTACCCAAGGCCTAAGAGAAACCACAGTCACATCAAGTAACACCAAGAAATCATCTCAAATCCTCTGAAACAAGATCTTCCAACTCCTGAGAGAGATTCATAGGAAGGTTACTCCAATCCTCCACCTTCCAATCCCCTCTCTACTCAAACGCCCATCAGACCAGGCCATCAGCCACCTTATTCCACTACCGTGGGATATGGCAAAAGGTGATAGAGTCCAACACTCCATCTAGAGATATGATTTTCTTAACCACAATAGCTAACTACCAATGTACCTCCTCCAAATGATGCTTATTCAACAAGTCAATCATAATCTGGGAATTAGACTCATTAATTATCCTCCTCCAACCAAGAGCACAAGCCCTTTTCAAAGCCACGAGAATAGCCAAAGCCTCCATTAAATTATTAGAGTGTTGCCCATAATATTTTGAGAAGAGAAATGCCACAATTCCCTCACTATCCCTTTCCAGACCCCTAACACCAACATGTCGTGGATTTTCACGAGAGGACCCATCTGTATTGGCCTTTAAGATTCCTTGGGGAGGAATCCTCTAATGACCATCCCACACAACCTTCTCTTTACCGAACTACCCCAAGCCCACTCTAGACCAACCTCTATCACAACGAGCTATCCCCAAGCGTTGAACCACTCCCAAATCATCTGTAGACACAAGAACCAAAAGATCACACTTAGGAGGAATAGTCTCCTGAATAACCCCCAAAACTCTCATCCAAACCTACCCCACTTGAAGCTTCTTATCTAAAAAGATTATGCAGTTGTGCTCCAAAAAGATATGCCAAATAATCAAGCTAGGACCAATTAGCCAAGCAAAGTGGAGAAAAGAGGACTTCACCGGGGAGCACCCTAGCTTGAGCCAAAAATTAGCTAGAGAAGAGACATGTCTTCATGGTTGACACTAGATAGCCTACCAAGAATACCAAATCTCAGTAACAAAAGAGCACTAAAAAGAGAGGTGAGACATATTCTCATCACTATTATAGCACAAAAAACATCTAGAGGGACCTTGAAAGCCACACTTTTGAAGATTCTCCTAGGTTAGGCATCTACCTCGCATCACCAACCAAGAGAAGAAGTTACAATTGGGCCAATAAAATTTATTCTAAATCTATTTCCACCAAGAGACTACCTCCCCATGACAAACCTGCTTATCCAACACATGATAACCAACAACCACAAAAAAAATTCCTTTATGATGATGACCCTAGGCCAAAACATCATTTTCCAAAGGAGAGTTGCAAACTCGACTAACAAGAATGCTAGCCAGCTCTTGACGCTCCTCTAATTAGCCCCTAGGAGGCCATTCATGTAAGTCCTTCCACCAAAAAATAGTAACATGCCCAAGAACTTGATGAGTTTTGAAATACACCACATGATTCCAACCAGCCTCGAGGAAGACCCTGCTCAAACCCTACAAATGAGGATGATAAACCAAAATAGGAGGATTCCCATCCCAATAAACATACCAAAAAAGAGCTTCAGATCCTCTGTTACAGATCTAGAACAGTCCTTACTGGACCAACTTAGCACCTCTATTTAGAGTACCCCAAACCATAGATCCGCTACCTACCAAGTTGAAATGAGGCACATCAATACACTCCACTTCCCCTAAATATTTGAGGGTAAGGATATTAGCCCAAGTTTTTTGTTGTTGAGTATACCACCACCAATAAAGCTTCACCACCAAGGCTTTCCCATTTAAATCAGCTCGCCACAACCCAAGACCACCATCTTGCTTCGGGCGACACACATCTTCCAACTTCAACATGCTCCACTTCCTCAAGAGTAAGTTGCCAAACTAAAGGAATTGTCTAGAAAGGCAAACAAAGTTGGCAGGGGAAGATAACACAAAACACTTGTATAAAGGAAGAGCTTGGACCACAAACTTCAGAAGAGTAACTCTGCTAGCTGTAGAAAGCCATCTACAAGTCTAGTGACTAACCTTCTTACAAAACTTCTCAATCACTTCTTGCCAAAATTGTTTTGGAATCGAACGCACAACAATGGGAATACCAAGATAAACAAAGGGAAGAGAGCCAATCTGAAATCTAAGAATCTTGGCAATTCACTATTGAATAAGATTAGGGGTGTTGAAGAAAAATATAGATGACTTACCTACGTTAATGCTTTGTCCCGAAGTAGCCAAGTAGCAATCTAAGGCTTTCCTCAAATTGATCACTTCATCCACTTTGGCTAAGCCACCATAAAATTATTAGAGTGTTGCCCATAATATTCTGAGAAGAGAAACACCACAATTCCCTTGCTATCCCTTCCCATACCCCTAACACCAACATGCCCTAGATTACCATGAGAGGACCCATCTGTATTGAACTTTAAGATTCCTTGGGGAGGAATCCTCCAATGACCATCCCACACAACCTTCTCTTTACTAAACCGCCCCAAGTCCATTCCAGACCAACCTCTATCACAACGAGTTATCCCCAAGCATTGAACCACTCCCAAATCATCTATAGACACAAGAACTGAAAGATCACACTTAGAAGCAATAGTCTCCTGAATAACCCCCAAAACTCTCACCCAAACCTACCCCACTCGAAGCTTCTTATCTAAAAATATTATGCAGTTGTGCTCCAACCAAATATGCCAAATAATCAAGCTAGGACCAATTAGCCAAGAAAAGTGGAGAAAAGAGGACTTCGTTGGGGAGCACCCTAGCTTGAGCCAAAAATTAGCTAGAGAAGAGACATGTCTGCATGGTTGACGCTAGATAGCCCACCAAGAATGCCAAATATTAGTAACAAAAGAGCACCAAAAAAAGAGGTGAGACATATTCTCATCACTATTATAGCATGAAACACATCTAGAGGGACCCTGAAAGCCACACTTTCGAAGATTCTCCTAGGTCAAGTATTTACCCTATGTTACACCCCGATTGTATAGCTACTATTGCATAGGGCAATTGAGTGTAATGTTTGAATCGTTGTGATGAATAAAACATGTTTTGTTATCAAAATGAATGAGTTCTATTTAAATGATTGTTTCATCTGATTGATACTTCTATCGATGTTATCCTTGATAAATGTTGCATGCATAGTATTGAATTGAGAATATTCTAACTTAGATGTTTTGTATACTGTTGATGTTATGAACAAGTAACTGCCGAGATTGTATGTCTGTGGATGCAGGAACAAGAACTATTCCTCCAGGCGAAGGGGAGATGTCACTCGGGAGAGGGGCTTGGTCGAGTAACTGGTAAAGTTGATCAAGTTGAGCATACACACACTTCACTGAGAGTTTTGGGATCTGAGTCAGTTTGAATGGTCGTGATAAGTCATCCTTAGGCTTAGGAGTTTATGATTACTTCTTTATGCTTTATGAGTGGTGTTACTTGATTGAATGACTTCTATTCTGTGAACCTTGAATGTGAAATGTGAACTAATAAGTTATACTGATGCCTGGAATTTACATTTAAATGTATATATACATGTTTGTGCAATTACGTATATTAAAGGTGCTCTGACTGGCCTATAAGACACGTAATTGGATAATTGGAAATAAACATGTATAGATATATTTAAATGTAAATGTGGATATATTTATAAATATATTTAATATAGACATTATTATAGTTTAATCGATAATGAAATATATTGGTATATCTATATTAATATTTGGATATTATATAGATATATTCATATATTTTAATAAAGGTGAAATAAAAACTATAATGGTTTATATTAAATATAGTGTTAAATGTATTTATAACATTTTAAATTATATATTAAAATGACTTTGCCTTGGAAATATTTGAAATGGACTTTTATAGTCATTTGGTAGTTAATTGCATTTACCATATGGAATAAAGGAATTTCGAAATTTAAAGCCATTGGAAATATATTGGAAAATATTAAAGGAAATATGAATGTTTGAAACTATAGACTTTTAAAAGATTTAAAGTAAATGTTTGAATAAGCTAAAAATCGTAGATTTCTTCACGGGAAGAAATCGCGCGACTGTGGGAACCAGAAAACCATGGAAGATGGCAAGGATGAATCCCACGCCCAACTCGCATGACTTAGACCTGGTCGCACATGTTGAAACACCATTATTCTGGACGCATGGGCGGAAGGAGGCCATAAATGTCTGTGTATTAACCTTGATGTTTTCAACAGGGAACTTCAAACGCCATTTGTTCATACAGTCCGCCATTTTTGAGGGCATTTTTAGTGATACGCCTGTACGTGGATGCTTCACGAATTTTCCATGTGAAGTTTGAAAAGTTCTTCATAAAATAGGTCGAATCATCTTCCTCTTTGCTGAGTAAGTATCAAATAGCTGCCACATTTCATTTTGAATTAATCAAAGGTTAGTTCTGTCATGTTACATGCCCTAAATGGTGGAATTTGTTGCAATTTCGGGCCTATAAATAGATGCCAGCCTTTCTTTGTTAAGATCATCATTATGCAATCTAAGTCTTGCAATTTTAAGAGCTCCCATATCCAATCCTTTAAGTAGCTGTGTTCTCCTTAGTTGCTGCAATTTCCTAAATGCTGAGAGTGAGAAATACAGTAAACTTTTACCAACATTTATCAAATTATTGTGTTAAATCCTTTTGGAATTTGAGTGAAGAGAAGCCATAGTTGAAAAAGCTTTATTAGAAGAGCCAATTTGTGAGAAGTGACTTGAGAGATCACCACAATTTAAAAAACTTGCATAGAAGCCCTTTTTTTTAAGATTCTGAAAGTTTGCTGAAGGAGTGTCAAGAAGAGCAGTGTTGGGAAAAGAAGCTTCCAAATACCAGGCATGAATCTATTTTATTGTCTCTTTGTTTGATATGATGCATTCTCTTGGTCTTGTCATTGTTTTTTGCAAATAGATAAAGATAAATAGCTCTGCTTGTTAAAACTCTCATAAGCAATGCATTTTAAGGGTAAATGTATAAAGGATTGTAAAAAGGGTAAATAAAGCATTCTAGAATCTAGAAATTGCATATTGCATGATTGCATTATTGAATGAACTCCATATAAGGAGACTATGTCTACACTAGTTAATATATGCTAGGATTGGAATGAGGACAGGTGTCAAGTCTAATCAAGCAGCTTAGAGTTTTGGATTAACTGAGATAGGCTAAGGAAGTCCTAGGATAAGGATTTTCGAAACAGGAGAGAAGGAATGAATTACTTGTCAAGCTAGATTATTTCTAGTAAGTTAGAATGTCGTAGGTTGGTCTGGGATGAAAGATAATCCAGTGAAGGACTTGAACGTATAATTATTGTCTTGAATTAGATTGATGTAGGATAGTCTGGGATGATTGACAATCCAGTGAAGGACTTAGCCTACGCATAGTGTAAGATAGCCTTAAGTCAAATCGGCCCTGAGTAGTGTATATGATAGATGACCTTCATTTGAAGTACTGAATGAGAATACTTTGGCCAAAGTAGTGGAAGGTACGACATCCACTTAGGTGTGAGATAGTCGAGACTACACTGTCAGTTCATTGTGATCCATCATGCTAGTTCGGGATTGTGAAATAGCAAGTTCTAGATGTATAGGACACAACACTATGCTCAGTTGGGTTGTCACAACCGGTTACTTTACCAATCTCTTCATTCAAAGGGAGGGCCATCTGTCAAATGATAGATGTGCGGGGGACCGCATTAACAGTCCGTGGTTGGCGGAAAAGCGCCTGAGTGATGTTTCTCCTCCACCGCAGGTGACGGATACACCAAGATTTGAAAGGAAGGGAACCTAGACCATCTTACTACTATTTGTGCAAAAGCTTATGAGCTATGTATGTAATTTGTGTTACTTTTGTACTCTGATTTATATTTACAATGAAAATGGAATTCATGTGGAAATATATATTGTAACTTGCATGTATTTATCAATAAAGAAAGGAAGAATTTTATTGCAATGTCTTTGTTACTTGTTACTTTTATATGTTTGGAATGAAATTTTAGAAAAAATTTAATTACCCAAGGATGGGGTCGTTACACCCTACATCACCAACCAAGAGAAGAAGTTACACTTGGGCCAAGAAAATTTATTCCAAATCTATTTCCACCAAGAGACTGCCTCCCCATGACAAACCTACTTATCCAACACATGATAACCAACAACCACAAAAAAATTCCTTTCTGATGATGATCCCAGGCCAAAACATCATTTTCCAAAGGAGAGTTGCAAACTCAACTAGCAAGAATGCTAGCCAGCTTCTGAAACTCCTCTAATAAGCCCCTAGGAGGCCATTCATGTAAGTCCTTCCACCAAAAAATAGTAGCTTGCCCAAGAAATTGATGGGTTTTGAAATCCACCACATGATTCCAACCAGCCTCGAGGAAGACCCTGCTCAAACCCTACAAATGAGGATGAGAAACCAAAATAGGAGGATGCCCATCCCAAGAATCATACCAAAAAAGAGTTTCAGATCCTCTATTACAGATCTAGAATAGTCCTTACTGGACCAACTTAGCACCCCTTTTCAGAGTACCCCAAACCATAGATCCACTACCTACCAAGCTGAAATGAGGCACATCACTACACTCCACTTCCCCCAGATATTTGAGGGTAAGGATATTAGGCCAAGTTTTTTGTTGTTGAGTACACCACCACCAATAAAGCTTCACCACAAAGGCTTGCCCATTTAAATCAGCCCACCATAGCCCAAGACTGCCATCTTTCTTTAGGCAACACACATCCTCCCACTTCACCAGGCTCCACTTCCTCAAGAGTAAGTTTCCAAACCAAAGGAATTGTCTAGAAAGACACTCAAAATCTCTAACAAAGTTGGTAGGGGAAGATAACACAAAACTCCTGTATAAAGGAATAGTTTGGACCACAAACTTCAGAAGAGTAACTCTGCCAGCTGTAAAAAGCCATCTACAAGTCCGGTGACTAACCTTCTTACGAAACTTCTCAATCACTTCCTACCAAAATTGTTTTGGAATTGAACACACAACAATGGGAATACCAAGATAAACAAAGGGAAGAGACCCAATCTGAAATCTAAGAATCCTGGCAATTCGCTACTGAATAAGATTAGGGGTGTTGAAGAAAAAGATAGACGACTTACCCATGTTAATGCTTTGTACCAAAGTAGCCAAGTAGCAATCTAAGGCTTTCCTCAAATTAATCACTTCATCCACTTTGGCTAATCCCATTAGAGCCATATCATCTACAAATTGTAGATGAGACTGAGAAGGAACACTATTTATCCAACACCACCCATGAATTAAACCTTGCTCCACATGAGATCTCAACAAGTGCCCTAGCCCCTCAACCATTAGGATGAAAAGATAAGGGGACAAAGGATCTCCCTGCTGAAGGCCCCTAGAAGCTCCAAACAGTTCAGAAGGCTCCCCATTGACCAACACAGAGAAGGAGGAGGAGCTGACACAACTCATAACCCAACCAATCCAATTACTGCTAAACCCAAAAGCCTTCAAAATTTTGAACAAAAAATCCCATTTAACTCAATCATAAACTTTCATTATATCCAACTTTATAAAAATAACCTTCTCTTTAGATGAGGCCATACAATGCACCATTTCAGAAACAATGACCACCCCATCTAGAATTTATCTACCAGCCACAAAACCACCTTGCTCCTCATAAATCAACTTGTTCAACCACGACTTTAGACATTCTGCAATTAGCTTAGTAATTACCTTGTACACCACATTACACAGGGCAATAGGTCTAAAGAGGTCTAAAGAGTTGGCACCCTCTCACTTAGGGATAAGAGCTAAAAAGGTAGCATTCAATGCCCTAAGCATTTGCTTATTCCTATGAGACTCCTGAACCACCTTGAGAAGGTCCATCTTAATGACCTCCTAGAACTCCTGAAAGAATTCAACCAAGAAACCATCAGGTCCCAGAGCTTTACCTTTCTTCATTTGAAACACAATGATTTCCAACTCAGCCAAAGAAATGGGCTTAAGGAGAGCCTCATTCATCTCTTCAATCACCAAAGAAGGAATACAAGCTAAAATTGTAGCTTCCTCTTCATTGGCAAGGGGAATCATCTGAAAACATAGAAGAAAGATACCAAAAAACCTCATTTGAAATCACAACATTAGAGCAGATAAGGTCACCCTCTTGAGACAAGAGAGAAGTAATGATATCACCTTGTCTTCTATCCTTGACTGAATTATGAAAGAAAGAAGTATTCCTATCACCTTCCGGAAGCCAATCAAGATGAGACTTTTGCTTCCAAAATATTTCCTCTTGAAGCTCTTGTTCCTCCACAACTTTCACTGCCTAAGATTCATCTCTATGTAACTCCTCAACAAACCCTTGATCCCAAATCCTCTGAGTGATAGAGTCTAAGTGATCTTGAGCAACCCTTTTAGCCTAGAATACATTGCCAAAGTGATGCTTATTCTAACGTTTTAGAAAATATTTAACATACAAAAGCCTTTTGACAAAAGAGTACATAACAATACCAAAAGTTGGCTTCCCAACATGCCACCATCCTAGAACAAGATCATGGAGAGACATGCCATGAAGCCACATGAGTTGGAATTTGAAAGACTTCTTTCTTTTTAAACCTCTAGAAGAGAGAGCTAATAATTTGATCAGCCAATGATCAGAACCTCGCCAATCCAAAATATCAGAACTAGACACCCAACTATCTCCCACCCAAAAATTGGAAAGAAAAAACCTATCCAACCTTTTTAAAATTGCAACATACCCAGTTTGCCTATTGTTCCAAGTAAATAACCCATTCACTGGTTTGATGTCCACCAAATTCTAGAAATCCATGTTGTCTCTAAGAAGCTCTGAGGAAGGATCCAAATGAAAAGTACCCCCTTTTCTCCTCCAAAGAATAAATTGCATTGAAATCCCCTACAAGAATCCACAGAAGAAAGGGCTCCAAAGAATGCAAATATCTAGTATGAAACTACAAATTCATCTTACTCGGTAAATCAGTAGGAGAATAGATGTTGGAAAAAATAACTCTTTCCCCAGACTCTAGACTAACAATAGCAAAAGAGAGAGAGTACCTACAAGAAACCCACCAAATCAGGGCAACTTGACATGAATCCCATAGAAAAGTAAGACCCCCAGAGTTACCCTGAGCCCCAATAATTTTGCACATACCTTTGCCCCAAATCTTATTAGCCACATTCATCCAACTCTGAACAAACAATTTAGTCTCTTGAAGGAAAACCAAATCTAGAGAGTGAACACAAATTAAATCCTGAATAGCCATTTGTCTAGGAATGTTATTCATACCCCTTACATTCCAAGATAACATAATAATTAGTGAGCTTGGGAGAAGTGAGTATCAATGGTCCTCACCGAACTAGACTCCACCAAATTTTCTCCAATTAATTTTCATTTTTCATGATCCTTCTTCATACCAACTTTCAAGGGATTCTCAAGGAATTCCTTTTTAAGGGGTTTCTGCTGCAACCCAAGAGCTAAGGAAGAAGATTTACTCTTACTAGATTCTTCAACACCTTTCTCAATAATAAGTCCAAAACCAGAAATTCTAGAACCCACAATATGTTCTAGTACAACATTGGAATCCTTGCACACAAAATCAGATAGAGCAAGGTCCTTATCCATTAGAGTTGAAGGGAAAATCAAAAGGGTTTGGTTGTAAGCCAAATCTATCTGATCCCCTAGAGGTTCCTCACCAGTAGCTCCCTCCACAACCTGCATATCAACATGAACCCCTTCCTCATGAACTAAGTCCTCTAGGGTATCAAACCTGTTAAAATTTTCCTCATACAGTCTATCTTTCAGAGACCTCTTTTGCCCCTTATTTTTATTTTGTTTGACAGGGGTAAAACTATCCTTATCTACCACTATCCCCTACATGGGAGCTTTACCTCTATCTAACTTGTGGGTTGGCTGAGAAGACCCAATACCTAAGCCACCAGTATTGACAACTCTGGGACACTTTCATTGGAGATTACCATACTAGTGACATAGATGAAAATGAAATGGTAAAGTCTCATAATCCAATTGTTGAGTCTAAGAAACTGAGCCAATACTCATATTGATTGAGTCCAGTAATGGTTTGTTTAGATCTATTTCAACACACACCTGGGCATAAGATTTTTATGTTTTTAGACATAGTTTGTTGTGAAGGCCTAATGGGCTTGATGAGCATAAGAGAAATCATCTACAATATATCATTTCTCCAGCATTCTAAAGACAAGTGAGGCAAATGAACCCAAATCGGAACCCTTGAACGAAGCTCCCCTATAGAGTTGAAACCCATGTGCCATAGTTTGATAAAAAGGCCTACTCGCTTGTAGAAATAAGGCCCACCCTCAAAAGCATGATTTCTATCTGTAACACAAGAGAAATCCACTAAGAAAAAATTATTAGTTGCCAACAAAATATCAAAGTCCCCATCTAGGTTCCAAGTCTTACGAATCCAAGTATCTAGAAAAGGAAGCGTTACTCGCAACCCCATGAACTTGCAAATCAAAACATGATTATTAAAATATTCTACATCTTCTGCCACAGATTCAGGTTGAATAATCAACTTTGGCCAATCCATCGATCATTCCAAGCAACCATTCACTTTTCATAGACGAAAACCACTATCACAAGACGAACCCCCTTCGGGGTTACCCATGATAATGGAAGCAAACACTTCTTGCCAGGTCAAAGAGATATAAAAAAATCTTCCACAAAGGATTGACAACGACCGATCCCAATAAGGTCAATGCCTACACCAAATTGGGCCAACGTAATGCAATGACTAAGGAAGAAGATACACCAAGCACATTAAGAGACTTAGATAGCACATGCATAGACAAAAGATGGCATGAAAGCCAGGCCTCAAAGGCCGTGGGCAACCGCACCTCCACAACTAGCCACATGCACCATCGCTTCTCCCCCTTATTTAAACTATTAAGGTTTGGGCCTTGGTTGTTGGCACTACAGGCAAGAAGCCCCACCAGTTCACTAAGGAGCCTCCACTTAATAGGAGGGTAAACAAACTCCATTGTTGACGCGGTAGAGAGAAACCCAACGAGGTTTGAACCTTGGTTGTTAGCTCTACATGCAAGAAGCCCCACCATTTCACCAAAGGGTCACCCTCGAAGAAAAGGGAAAGTTGACTTTTCAATTAAATAATAATTTAATTTGAAAGTGGAGGAAAAGGAAAAAATATTAAATAATTAAAATAATTATTTAATAGTGGAGGGAAAGGTGGAAAATAATTAAATATATATAATTTATTTAATTATGGAATTAAAAGCTAATGAATAATTAAATAAATAAGAATTTATTTAATTATTGAGAGAAAAGGGTAATTAGTAACGTAATTAAATAAATATTATTTATTTAATTAATCAAAGGAAGAATAAAATGGAAAAAGTGAATTAATTAAATAATTAAAATTATTTAATTAATAGAGGAAATGTGACTTTAAACCATAATCAAACAATTACAATTATTCAATTATGTAGGGGAAGAAGGGAAATTGATGGTGAAAAATAAGGTTCACAGGCTTAGGACATTTTTTAGTGTCTACATATTATGAACATAACAAATAATTGTATTACAATTCTAAAAAATAGGTATAGCTATGAATTACAAGAATCTATTATTTCAAACTATTATATGACTTGCCTCTAATTAATATTTCAAAAATAATTTATCGAGTAACCAAAAAATTATATAATTACTAAAGTACTAGATAGGAAAGTACTCCCCACTACGTGACACTTTAGAACCTATTCTTTTATCAAAGAGGCTTGCAAGAGCTAGATCCCAAATTTTCAAAAGGAAAAGTGTAAACGTAAGTTGGCAGACCTCTTATGGAAAGGTGCCCTCCCTTTAAAGGAAGTTAAAACTAAGCTTATCTACAAAGAGATTCTTAACTCCAACACTCCCACTGAGTACCTAAACAAGGTTTGGAAGACCAACATTGGTAACCATGAATGACAAAAAGCTTTATGTTTTCTATGGCATAATGGAATTGGTGCAAAAAAATCTTGTTTTAGATGGCTTGTGCTATTGCAAAAAGTTCCTTACAAATTGAAAAATGCTAACATTGAGATTTGTAATATATGGAGGGTGCTTGAAATTTTTCATCATATTTTCTTCGAGTGTTTTATGCTAATGAAATTTGGAGGTTATTCTGTGATAATCATGATGTTTGGGGGGGTAAATGGGAAAATTAATTGGGTAGAAGTTCTTATTGGTAATGATAGAAAACTAAGTAAATATATGCATTTGTTTTGGTTTCTTCTTTCTACTAGAATTATGTGGTGTATCTGAAAGGCAAGAAATGAGGACAAATACAGTGGGGTTCAGAGGGTACATACTAAGTCAACTAAAATACTTACTCTTCAATGTTGAATTGCAGGTAGTAGCCACCATGGAGTTAGCAGGAAGCAAGTTTGTAAAGTAGCTCAAAGATGGGGCAGTCTTGGTTCATCAGAAGGAAGACTTGTTTGGACATTCTTGGAAGCAGGGATTGCCCAACTTGGCTGTGTTTATGTAAGCTTTAGAGGCTTTCAGAAAAAAAAAACTCAATGAACAGGCAAAGGCAGGGAAGAAGTCCAAGGATGAAAGAAAACCAAAATTGTTCACAGATTGCAACTATGAGGTTGAGGAAGTCTTTTCCAATGAGGAGCTAGATACCATCATCACCCTAGTTAATTGGGCTTCCATGGAGGAAGGTAGTGAGAGCACGATTTTTGGGAATGGAAGTTAGTTGTTGGTTAGACCTATTTTGTTTTAGCACCCCTTTGCATTCTATACTCAACAATGTATGGATGCATACTTTTTGTAATGTAATGCACAATCTGAATCATGTTTATCCTATAATTAATTTGTCACAAGAAATACTGTACTCAAAGCCACTATATGGCTGATCCAAAGTTGTAACATGATGTAAACTCTTTGTATTATGCTATTCACACTAATATTAATACAAAAAAAGTACTCCCCACTACGTGACACTTGTTAATAATTTTTTTGACAACAAATTAGAATTCATTATTTTTTCTTATTCCAAAAATATTTGTTCTTTTTAAAGTTGAGATGCAAATTTTATAACTAAAAATATTTTCAAAATGAATTATTGTCAATCTCATTAACTAAAAATTTCAAAACATTTACTAATACGATCATAATAAAATATTTATTTTAAAATCATAAAATTTATTTCATTAACTATTTACTACAAAGACAAATACTTGCCACTACATGACACTTGTTAATTATTTAAAATTTTTAATGAAATTAAATAATCTAAGCACTATTTATGAATTCTATTTAAACAGTTGAAAATTGTAAAGAAGAATGCAAAACCATTGAAATGATCTCAACCGTCAAATTTTCTCAAATATTAAAACATATAATATTATAATTAAAGAAAAAATAATTGCATTCTTATCTAGTCTTAGCTTTAAATTAAGAAAATATATGATAAGAATTGTTTTTTTCTTTAAAACTTTTTAAACTTAGATTTTTAGATAAATAATAATGTTTTTAATAAATATATATATTTCAAATAATAATATTATTTTTTTCATCTGTAAGCTAGGCATAAGGGAGTTGTACCCCATATATTAAAATAAAATAAATAAATAAAATACATGCTCTAAGAATAGGGGTGCAAAATGCAAGTGGTAATGCTTGCATCAACCTAAGGACAATCACTCAACAAAAACATGCTAGCCCATTAAAGCATGGGCACATACACAAATTGTGATTTTAAAAATTCTCCATTTTATTTAACAATCCAAGCATCATATGCAATTTTGGTTGAGACAATTTTTTATTCTTCACTTTCAATCATCCCTGACCTATAAGTGGGGGAGATTCCCCAATTTGTTCCATATTACCAATTGAAGTACCCTCACCTTCCTTGGGATTCAAAAACCCTGAAGAGCTCATAGATTTTGTCATTCTATCAATCCCATCACCCCTAGGATCAATAGTTATCAATGGCTCAGTAGGTGGTGAGGAGCCTTCTAAAAGGAGATGAGGTGACATGTTAGCTTTCATTGATTTTGTTGGGGGTCTTTGGCATGCTTATTATGTCTTCCACTAATGTTTCTTGAGAGGATGTGTCAATAAACCTTAGAGAGGGAGGGGAAACAACATTTGCAACAACCTTGGGAAGAGTGTGTGGAGAAGCTATAACATTTTGAGATAAATGAGAAATGACATAATGGTGGGGCTCAACCCGTATCCATTGGGTAGGTCTCTCTTTTGAGGCTAGTACACCCCTCATAATTATGACCTTTTTACATTGTGCAATAATGTGATCTATTGAAAATAATTTTCTACACCTGAAAGGTATTTTTTCATAGTCTACCAGCTACCTCTAAGTTCTACTACCAACTTTCAAATTAATTTCAATTGGTAGACCAATGGAGACGTCCATTTAACACATATTCAGGCATAGGTTGAGCTAGCATGATTTATAATTTCTTCTAAGGAGCAGTAATACTTCCCAAGGCCATTTCCAATGGTTCTCAGGCTTTCAACCTCCCAAAATTGTATGGGCAAATATGGTAGACACACCCATAAATAAGTAGAGGAGAAAGATGGAAACCACAACTTCAATTATCTGAAATCTCCATTAAGGAACCACAAACCATGCTCGAGCACCTTCATTTTATCTTTGAAAGATTTAAATTCCAAGATAAAAACCCCTGGCACAAGGGTATATGCTTACTTTTCCTCTAAGCCCTCCTTCCAACAATCAAAGATCTACACATGTAGATCACACAGTTTTGGCCATGATCTAGTGAATTTGCAAATAAGAGTGTGCTCCTTGAGAAAATATTCCCTATCATGAATATCTTCGACCGAGCTGATCTTTGGAATAACATCAGAGTGATGAAAAAATGCTCCACCAGTATTGGCATCACCCCAAAAGAAGGTGGAGAAGGTAGATTTAAATTTGTACTAGGAAAAGAGCCATTGTAGAGCCCATCGAGGGAAACATTTCTCTTAGCCAACATAGCAAAATGAGGGCTAGGGTTTTGAGTTTGGGTGAAGGGTTCCAAAGAGGAGTTGCCCTTTCACACGCCAAATTTTAGTGCCTCTATGTATCTGAGGTGACAAGCCCCAAGCGAAGGAAGTCCCCCACGTGAAGACACTTCCTCCAAATGCCATCCTCCCACCATGAGTCTCTAGCATTGTTGAAAAGCGAACGTAGCTCTGTGGAATTTCACATCATTTTGAAGCTTTTTATTTATTATAATTATTTGAGATGGTACATTTTTTAAATAATAATATTAATAATAAATTATGAATTATCTTTTTATCTTTTGAATAGGTTTCTTTGTATTTTCATTTTTTAAGTTTGTTGTTACGTCTAATTTTTAATATAAAAGTTATCAATTTAGTTTTAACAATTTTAACATAATCTACTTTTATTGTTAAATTTTTTGGATTAGATTGTGTCTGAATTTTTTTTATCTATGTTTCGAATCACACTCAGTGATTCATCATCAAGGATGAGAGAGCGAAATTCAAAAGTAAATTATGTTAAAAAAATCAGACACAATCTAATCTAGAAATTTTAACAATAATCTACATGGATTGTGGAAATCTATTATCACTGATAATTTACTTTTATTTTTAATATTTTATTTGAAATATTACAGTTTCAGTTTTTAAAATTTAATTTATATAATAATATTTAATAATATTTTTTATTTTTTAATATTGAGTTTATGTTAATATTGTTTGTGATATATTAATTATAATTTCTAGGTACAAATTTTATTATTATTTCAATTTTGATAAATTAAAAAAAATTATTTTACTTTTTTATTTAATCATTTATTAACTTAATAAATTTATTATTTGTTATTATTTTTTGAAAATTATTATGTTTTTATTTTTATTTTTTTTATTAGACTGCAGGAATCGAGTAGCACGACCCCCTATAAACTATAGTGCATTGGTAAACTTTTTAACGTGACCGGCGATGCTGGTGCGACACGCCCTCTGATGCCACGGGGGTGGGGGAGACTAGACCTCGTGACCAACCTCCTGCAACAGGAAAGATTTAGCCAACCGAGCTAGGGCCCCAACCTCGAAAATTATTATGTTTATCAATATTTGGATTTTGATATATTTTGACTTTTCATTTAGTTTATTTTATTTTAGTTTCTAATTTAGATTTAAGTTTGAAATTTATTTTTATTATTTATGTTTTTTTATGAAATTACATAATAATAATTAAAAATTATTAGAATTAATTTAGTTTATAATTGTTTGTCTTATTAAAACTTTAATTATTGTAGGGGTGGGGAGGCCAGCTCAATTGGCTAAAGCATCCTATTTTAGGAAAGAGGTCACAAGGTGTAGTCTCCCCCCGTCCCCGTGCTATTGAAGGGTGTGTCGTACCAACGTTGTCAATCACATGAAAAAAATTTACCATGTGCACTGGAGTTTATAGGGGGCTATTTGATTCCTACAATCTAAAAAAAATTACTATATAATAGTTCTATTTTAGATTTTTGTTATAATTTATATAATAAAATTAATTTCAAACTTAAAATATAAATTAAAATTTATAGAGCGAGAGAGAAGGTAACTTTTGATTACTCATTTCATGCCAACAATCCAAGGATGAACATCCCTAGGGAGTTATGCTCAAGGTAGCATGTCATTTGATTAAGGATATGATAATTCACCTTTAAAACCTCTTTAGTGTACCCATTGCACACTTAGGAGGAAAATGGATAGAGAGATAAAGAGAATAAAGAGAGAGAAACAAAGAAATAGAGAAATAGAGAGGGAGACAAAGAGATACACGAGATAAAAAGAGAGATAGAGATACAAAAATAGAGGTATAGATATAGAGGAATAAATATGGAGAGACAAAGAGATAGAGATAGGAAGAGAGATAAAGAAAGAGAAGAGTAAAAGAGAGAAGAGGAGAGACATAGATAGATATAGTCACATAAAAAGAGAGATAGAGAGATCAAGAGAAATAGGAGACAAAGATATATACACACACACATATATATATACACACACGTATATATATATACAAAAAATAGTAAGGGGAAAAATATAGGAGAGGGAAATAGACAAAGAGAAGAAATGAGAGAAAGATAGATAGAGGAAGAGAGAAGGAAAGACAAATATAGAGAAGTAGGGGAGAGAGAAGAAGAGAGATTGAGATAATAAAAATATAAAGATAGAGAGGGAGACATAGATATAAGGAGATCTCTCTCTCTCTCTCTTCCCATATATCTCTATATATCTCTCCTCATATGTACCTACCCCTACCTCTCCATATATCTCCCTCTCTCTACCTCCCTCTATATAAATTTGTATCTCTATCTTTATATCCCTCCCTCCCTCCCTCTCTCACTCTCTCCCTCTCTCTTTATCTCCCCCTCTTTCTATCTCTATTTTTATCTCTCTCTCTCTTTCCATTTCCATCTCCATCTCCATCTATATCTTCCTCTCTATCTCTCTCCCTATCTCTACCTCCTTACCTCTCATTACATATATTTCTCTCTTTCCCCTTTATCTTTCCTCGTTATATCCCACCCTAGTTTACAAAAGCTACTTTTTACTTTGAGTAAATTATGCGATGAAATTTATGATCTTGAAAGCTAGTTATGCTATAATGAAATTATGCAATGTTTTGAATTAATTTTTCTGATAGAACTATGAATTTTTTGATGCCATGAATAAGATAAAATGTTATGCAAGGAATTTATTTCTTTAATAGAAAATGTTGATATGAATGCAATATGATGAAGATACTGTATTGATTATCAGGCTAACTACCTTTGCCTTTCCCAAGTGATGATGCAGGATGATCTGAACACCTTCAAGGAGAAAGAGGGGGAGTATCATCTGGGAGAAAGGTGATGTTGTGAGGCCTTTAGTTATTCCATATGAGCTCAAGTCGGTCTTGAAAAAATTGGTTAACTTAATAGGTCTAGGACATGTCTTTCATGTTTGAGGTAAGCCATCTTGTGTTAGTTTGTCTTGTTCCTCATTTTTGTGATGTAAGGTGGTCTAGGGTTTGTAAGCCTTCTTGCTTCTTTTTCTATATAAGTATATGTTTGATTGAATACATAATACACACATGTAATTTGGTGAGAAATCCAACATATGCATACATGGTTTCGTGTATGCAAACATGCGCTCATATGCATGTGTGTAGACAAAACTATCATGCTTACAAACGTGCATGCACATTCACATGTGTATAAACAAACATGTGCATGCATGTGCATACACATATATACACATATATACACACACTATTTAATAATGTGTTGGCATGATATTTTACTCTCGATAATGATGCCAAGTTGACATGATCATTAATGTCACAATTTGTATTATTAGTGTCACCTTGCTTGAAGGTCATTATAATCCTTTCTTAGTATTAAGAATCAACTTATAAAGCTGATAGTGGCTATAATGAGGAATGATTTCTTTAATAAGGAATAGCTCATGCTAAGTGGCTATATGCTTATAAAATTGCGTTCTTGGTTTTAATTGTGAAGGCTAAATTGATTAAGGATAGCGATGTGTTATTTTTATCTTTGCCTTCAAAGGCAACATCGTAATGTTTTGCATTACAAAGGTTTTAGAAATTATTTGTAGCCATGAGCTCCACCATATGAATAGTGTATTATGTGATGTGATTTGAATGTTTAATTAAACCTTGTTGTGAATATTATAAGGAGCTCGTATTTGTTTAAAACCTCAATATTGGAAGAGAAAGCCATGTATCTTTTTCTTGCTTAAATTATCATTTATAATTCCCGACACTGTGTTATATTCTTATTGAGCAAAGATTTTTTTGGGGAGTTTTTGGGCTTTTAACTTATAGAAACCTTTCATTTTGGATAACTAATTCTTGCTATGATCTAAGATCCCATATTTGGGAAAATGGGGGTAAAAGTGAAACCGATTGGTAATTACTTGGGAAACCATTTTAGAACCGAATCAACCTGCAATTATAAATACTTCTTTTAGTGTTTGAGTACGGGCTGGCCAAGTGGAGTCGAGTGCTATTTTGAGTAAAGAAAAAGATTTAAAAAGTAGGAGTTTTGTACTTGTGACCAATTCCATAGTATAGGTTAACTACACTTGATCCATATGGATTCAAAGCATACTTAAGCCACTAAGCACCCATCCCAATAAGATCATTCAATGTAAACTAAGCTAAGAAGTCATTAAAAATAGCATATTAAAATATTAAAGCTTCAAAAAACATCGATTCTAATCTATTGAAACTTATCCTATTGAGGGAGTGGTGTCGCATTAATGTGGAATGGCGACCCTTTCCCAATCCCTTGGATAATGAGTTTGTTTCGATTGACTCTATTGAAGAGAATTGACGAAATTGATGAGAAATGTGTGATAAAATGTGATGGAAGTTATTTTAACATGATGGATGCTAAGATGATTAATATGAGTGTATGCAAAGCTATTCTAAATATATGCAAGATTCGAAAGATTAAAACCCTAATTTCAAAATATGCTAAATGGATGCAACTAAGTTACCATGGAAGTCATTAATGGATGCTCTAAGCTATTATAATCAAGATTTAAACTAAAAATGCTAAATATGCTAAGTATGGATGCAATTGAGAGTGATTTTCAACAACATAAGTTTTCTATTAAAAATATGGATGGATAAGTTTCAACAACATAAGTTTTCTCTAAAAAGGTAGATCCCTATTCAATAGATGCAAAGTCTATTTATAGATTAGGCAAAATGAAACCATTGGTCAAGATTGAAAGATTTAATCAATGGTCAGAATGGAAAAAAGCTAGAGGCATGGATCATGGATCATGGATTCCCATCAAAGGTTGAGGATGCAAGATGATATTTAATCAAAGGCTTACATTCATCCAAACAAACACACTTTCAAAACTTGCACAAGAAGTCTTGTTGAAAGTTTTTTACCAAAAGGAATATTCCCTTTTTCAAATGAGTGCAAAGGGAAAGAATATTCCATGAGAATATTCCATTTTTGGAGGAATGTGCAAAGGAGGAATATTCTCAAGGAATATTCCCATGCAAGTGGGAAGATTAGATTTAATTAGTAATTTGATAATTAAAATAGTGTTTCAATTATGCAAATTAGGGAAATTTAGGATATTCATTAAATAATTAACTTATTTAATGAAAAGGGGTCAAAATGACATTTAATTAAATAATTAAGATTATTTAATTTAAATGAGAGGACTTAGGGTGTTAAAATTGAATATTTTGATTTATCCAATTTAACAAGATGAAAGGTTAACATGAAAGGGGGAGGAATTAACCTAATTAGATTAATCAGATTAATAGATGAAAATGATGCAATTAATTAAATAGCTTGGCTAATTTAATCAATTAAGCGAAAAAGGGATGGATTTTAGGATGAAATGGTGTTAGTACATCAAATTTAAGTGTATGATATCATTCAATACATTTTTAAGTGTATACATTTTTACCCTCTTTGAAGTGAGGCACCTGCTACATTGGTTCAAAAATTGACGCTGATTTTGATGCTGATGACAATACAGAAATGGATATCGATGATCTCTTTGAGATGTCGATAGCCAAGCTAAAGTTGATTGATATGTTTGATTGATTGATAACATTGTTGAGGATTCACAACAATGTAAGGATAGTGTTGAATAACACAAGGATTGGTAGGGAAAGATATATCCCAATGATAGTTGGTTTGATAAATTGATCAAGATTTGCTAGCAAGGCTAGGAACAAAATTTGTTAGATGATTTGATATCGATATGATCAAAAGATGGTTGGTTGCCCCCTTGAGAGATCAATTAAAGAAAATGTTCTGATCGGGCTCATGATAGGAGAAAATCATACTTATGATTGAGATGCTTGATATTTCAGGTTGCTTTTGAATCAAAGAGCTGCAAATTTTTCAATTTTTTTGAGCTGAAGATGATATAGATGCCCCACTATGCCCCCAAAAAAGAGGGATTGCTAGTAAAGAGGATGAAAAATGATTCTTGGAAAGCTCAAATGTTGATGTAGACAGATTTCATGATGTATAGACATTCATCAACCATGGGTAGCCTCATGTATATTTTGATATATAACACAAATTTGATACTTGGATAGAAGTTTTAGTAAAGATAGAAGAGTACGAAGAATAAGATGGATGGAAGAATAAAATGGATATTGATTAACCATTGATTTGAGATTGATTCAGAAGTCCAACAAGTCCACGAGTCTTTGAGACTTTATTAAATATGGTGATGAGATGGATGATTTGCTCATATCTTGGGATTGGGTTTTTTTGTTATTCCTTATGTTTGATATAACACATGGACATGATGCATCATGGTATTAATAACTAGGATGGATTTGTATCGAGTGTAATGGACTTCGACTTTGCAAACAAATAGGATAGTTTTTGTTCACACCTTGACATACGAAAACCTTGTTGGAATGTAGTTTAGTAGTTCAAAATATATCAAACCAAAGCATACACAATAGTCAACAATCTACTCGAAACAACTTCCCTACACACAACTAAGCAAGTATGCTCCAAGATTATTTTACAAGAATAACCACAAGCACAAAAAATGTAAGATAATGATTGATGCCTCATTTCTTTCTCTCTAAATTGTTGAGACATCATCGAGAGGTTCTTGGAATGGGTCATTAAGATAAATCATAAGAAAATATCAAATGCAAACAGTTAATGTTATCTATATCTCTTGCCAGTTTAACGTAGCTAAGGTGATTTCTAATGTTGATGTCCATTGAAGGAAGGATGCATCCTCGAACATATTGAGTAGATGTTTTGATTAGGATGAGGTGTGTGATAAGCCATTGATATAAACTCCACATACTCATTTATATATGATCTAGACTTTAGATTTTGACACTTAGGTTCTCACTTTATGACTTGCGATGTACTTGTTTTCTATTTTTTTTACGAAAGTTTGAAGGTGATGATTGATTTATTATGGATGAAAGTTTATTGTGGGTGAAAGCGAAATGGGATGGAGGGTTTTGGATTTTTTGAAATATTTCAATGTTTTTGGTGTTTTGAAAATGTTTTGAGGCTATTTTTGGTCTTTCTAAGAGTTTATATGAAGGTTGTTTTTTTTAATTATTTGAGGTTGTTTAGGGTTTTCCAAGGTTTTCTAATGTTTTTGTGTTTTATGAGTTTTCAATTTTTTTAGGGTTTTATAAGATTTGCGAATGTTTTTGTGTTTCTTGATTTTTCAAATGTTTAGGTGTTTTTTAAGATCTGACCAAGAACCAAACCTAAAATACCATCCTAGGGGCCTCAGGGGCTTATAAAAGATGAGCCTTGCCTACGTTATACATGCAGAGACCATGTAGTTCAACCAATGTCGATCAATTTATTTGATAAGATATGGACTATTGATGGATTGTGAGTTTATTATGACAAACTCCTAAAGGACTGACCTAGGGTGTCTCAAGGGCACACCAATGATGGCCTTGCTCAAGCTTAGAGACCCATTGTTCGACATGGTCCTATTTTTGGATTTTCGATGTTTGACCTTTGTAGGGATTTTGAATTTATAGTTTTTGTTTTTTTTTGGATTTTAGCTGTACATGATTTTGAATGTTTTGGGATTTTCAGCTATATAAGATGTGGATGTTTTTGGAGTTTTTGATTTTTGCAAGTGGTTTTGGATTTTGGTGAAGTTTTATAAATGTTTTTTGGGATTTTTGAGAGATTATGAGATAAATGATACCTAGATCATGATGTCAATGTCATGTTGTGAGATATAAGACATGGATCAAGAGTTATTCGAAAACAAGAGTGTAATAACTTGTCCCTATTATCTAGCAATGTTTCTTAGATTAATGGACAAACCAAGATAGGTAATGTATATGCGAAGATTTTAATAGAGTTTTATCATGCTATATATGGGCTATTGGACTTTATGGGATAAAATGGTAAATAGTCTGTTAAAAGTTTTCCATGAGTAGAGTTGAAGTATACGTCAAATTTTTGTCAAGATCAAGATAAACTGGAATATCTGGATGAATCTGGATTGGATGGATGGAGGGAACATCAAATTTATCAGGACAAGGATGCAATGCTTCTATCTGAGAAGGATCATATAGATGCTTGATTGTAATCATGATGCCTGTTTGCTAGGTTTTCATCATAGTACATGCCCAAAGCATCACCGTAGTGGTTTTCATTGGAGGACGATTTTTTATTTTTACTATTTTCTTAATTTTTTGATTTTTTGGAATTTTATGAAAAATTTTACCCTCACTTTGAACCACTTGGGGGTACTGATGTCGAGGTCACTATCATAATGTTCCAATGATACCCTTCTTGAAGAAGCTTCTTTACTAAGATATGAGCACTTGGATGCAATTTTGAAGAACTCTGATATGCCTTATGGATATCGGAATTAACCTTATCTATGTGCGCACATCACGATATGGTACCTTCAAAATCCTTATGATGAAGGGTAGCTTCAAACACACGGTCAATGCGAGAATTTGATATTATGGAGTGGACGGTGACATGCATGGAGGAATAGGAGATGGATTGGTCAATGGTTTGGAACCTTTGACTCTCCAAACTTGGGAAGATGAGCGATGATGGGTGGGAATGGAGATTTTCATGGAATTAGGACCAACGAATATATATAATTTGTTCCTTGCTTGAGAAGCCTGCTTTTGTTTTTGAGGATGCTTTTGATGGATACATTTCCCTTTTTGATTTTGTCCCATAGTTTCTTTAACTAGTGGATTTTTGGAGGGATGGTTTTCTTTATTTTTCTTTGCTATCTATTTGTACTTGACATGTCCTTTTTGCAATAGTGCTTCATTTTCTTTGATAGTATTCTTCTTGCTTTGATAGGAACCTTTATTGTTACATTGGTCCCAATTTGTGTATGAGACAATGGGTGAATGCCAATTCATGATACAGTTAGTTTTAGCATTGACAGTATTTTCATCATAATGATTCTTTGTGCCCCATATGTTGGTGTTTGTTGTAGACAAGATTGCCCTTGGTGTTGTAAAGGTATTGACAATACCTGATTCCTTGCTTTGATAATGTATCCTCTAATTCATAGCCACTAAATATGACTTTTCATGAACACATGATTTTGCTTGGGTTCTTGTTGTTCAAGAATATGAATTATTTGCTCTGATTCTATGACATAGTTATTTGTTGATACTGCTTCAAAAGATGTTGGTGCTGATTCAAAAGATGTCAATGATGCACAATCACTATAAGAATGGAGAATCTCAACCATTTTTTGCTCTTGTGTAGGAATATCAAGAGTGGGAGACTCTTATTTTGGATGAAGAATGTCTATATGTCCATTAGAAAGAAACATCTCAGGGGTGATATTGAGGACATCTTTGGAGTTTAAAATGGTTTGGAAGATGTCCCTTAGCTCTTGGCAAAACTTTGGGGATAGGTGTTCTTGAGCTTGAATCGATTCAAAGTAAATTTTGTTATCCTCAAGAGCCTCCTCTTGACATGATCCTTGGGTGGATGATATATCATCGGTGAAAGACTCTTCACAACAGTTTGTGGGTATGGGTACAATAAGGGATATTTATTTCTCGTTTGGAACTTCTTCAACATGCCCAATAATTAAGTCATATGTGGGAGAGATATCATAATTTGATACCCTCTTGATGTCATTACTGTATAAAATATTGCTAAACATTGTTGATGGGTTTGAACTTTATTTTAAAATAATATCGTGATCAATATTTGATTCCTCATGTTGTGATAAATAAATATGTCCCACCATGGTATCATGGGTATGGTTTACATTTTTTGAGGTTGATGCCTTTCTCGAGTATTTTGCTTTTGTACCATCAAGCATAGGGTTTGTCTAAATTTTCATATTTTCATTCCCATATTTTTGATCGACATCAATGTCTCCTTTTTCAATAAGATCCTCTATTAGATGTTTGAGTCTAAGACAATTTTGTGTGTTATGAACTTTGTATCAGTGAAATTCATAAAAATGATCATCTTTATAGCTACGCGGTTTGACCCGTGGCTCTTGATAGTTTGGGAAATATGGGAGTGTGATAAGGTTAGATTGTATCAATCTCTTCAACACATCCTCCATATCCTCCCCTAAGGGAGTGAATTGTCACTTAGGAGCACTTTTTGTTCTTTGTTGTCCATGTTGAGTGTTTGCAACATTGATTGTCATTTGATTGTTTGGTGATAGTGTGTATGGTTGTTGTGTGTTCATGGTTTGGGTGTTTACTTTCCTAGGAGCAGTGAAGACCACCTTTGCATAAACAAATCCCTCGCTAGTAACATTTTTGTTCTTCGCCCAAAAGCAGGGCTTATCGTTAGAACTAGTGGATGGGTTGTTGTCTCTATATACTTGTGTGTTTCCTTGTGAGTTTAAAGCTCTTTCGATGTTGAGGGCTCTAAGGAAAAGCTCATCATAAGTGGTAGTGCATTGAATTTTTAAGTGGAAGGATACATCTAGATCAACATTTGCTATGATAATCCCTGTAGATGGAGGAAAAATCTTATTAGATTAAGATTAAGATTTTCACCATCCTCAATGTAGTTACCCATAAAACATACACACGTGCAAGATGAATAGTATAATCTAAACAAACATGCATATTTCCAGGGATTCACTCCATCGTTCTTCTCAATCTCGCATAAGAATGCATTATTTCAAAGGATTTTCCTATTGAAGGAATGTTGATCGCTTACTATTGCAGGATAACGATAAGACAGGGTGATAGATGGAAGATTGAAGAATGATTTTGACAAAGTAAGGGTACTGGAAGAAGTCCATCCCAAATGGCTTGTGAGAGGCCGCATTTATAGAATTTTGATGTGGATAGAGAAGAAGATTTTATAAAATTTGATTTTTGACAAAAGAGGAAATACAACGAGATGGGATAAGATTCCAAGAAGATAAAAAGATTTTGATTTTCTCTTTTAAAGGAAATAAATCTTGAAAAAGACTAGAAGGATAATTGACGAATTATCTAATTAAATAAATTAATTAGATACACACAAGTTTCAATTTTAGAAAGAAAGCGAGAAGATATTTTAAGATTTAATTAATTAAATAAATATTTGATTTAATTAATTAATGTTGCATTTATGATTTCATTAATTAAATAATATAAATTATTTAATTAATATTAGAAGAACGAAGGGATTATGATTGGAAATTATTTAATTAATTACATAATATAAATTATTTAATTAACATTAGAAGAATGGAAGGATTATGAATGAAATTAGTCAAATAAATGAGATTTATTTAACTAATTAGATGATGAGATGGGTACCTAGGGAAAAATATGCTAAAGATGTCTAAATGATGTAATATCATGACAAAGTATCATAAGAGGACATTTTTGGGTGTCTACATTTTTCCCCTCTTTGAGATGATGTTCGAGATGATGAGATTTGTGTCGAGTACCATCATTTCAAAGAAGCTAAGCTATGGATAGAGGAAAATGGATGATGACAGAAAGATAGAATGATGATGAGATGATGATGTAAGGATATGATGATGATGGGATGCTGATTATATAAGAATAGGATGATGATGCCCCCTCGAGAGGATAGGTGGGTTGGAAGGACATGGGTATGCTCTTGAAATGGATGAAATGATAAAAGATGGATACAGAGATGGATAATACGTTATGTTGCAAGAAAGTGAGCAATCATCGTGTTTGATATAACACTAGATGCTATGCACCAAGGTATAAGGACCAAGGTGATAATGTGTCTCGTGCCCTAGCGTAATATAACCTTGTCTAAACATATGAGGAAGTAAACTTAGAGCACTAAAGTCCTAATGCACAAAAGGTATGATATAACCTTAGATGCCAAGGATAGTGCAAAAAGCCATTCCAACATACACAAGATATGAATATTAGCTGGAATGCTACATATTTGATACAAATGCAAGATAAAATGATAACACACACAAGCAAGAAATCAAGCATGCATAAATGATTAAAAAATAAACAAGGTATTTCCCCTGTCAAGCTATAAACCATTGATTAATGGATTGATTGATGATGATGATAGTGTTGTCATTGTGGGGAACGATATATCCCTAGATCAACACAAGGATGACAGATTAATTGATTGATTTGGTTTATGACAAGATTAGGATCAAGACCATTGATGCAATTGGATAATTTTACAAGATTGATCGACTTGATTGGTATGGATTGATGATGACTTGCATTTGGATTTGATGTATGGATCAATGAATTTGATGAAGATGATTGATTGGTTGAATGGTTGGGTGATTGGATTGAGGTATTGGATTGATTAGATGAAATTGGAAGAAGTGATTAGATGGATTGATTTTATTGCTTGGATTTTTTTTGGCTATTTGATTTTTTTTTTTGTTTTGTCTTTTTTCAGGACCTTTTTCCATTTTTTTGTATTTTTAGGGATATTTTGATTGTTTTGTATTTTTTGAAATGTTTTGATTTTTTTGTATTTTTGAAAAGTTTTGATTTTTTTTGTGAATTTTTCAAGACATTTTAACGGTAGAATTCCAGGATAAGGCTAATGAATAGGATGATGAAGATCAACTAGATAAGATATGGACACAGATTAATGTCTAAGTATTTTGCCCCTATTCCTCATCAAGACCAAGGAAAGGAAGAAATGATCCATTTAGACAGGATGGTGGAATATGGATAAGGTGAAGGATATGACATGGAAGATATGGATAAAGTGTATGAGATAAGATTAATGATGTTCAAGAAGATCCTTAACCTTTTCAAGAGAAAAGGTGGAGAGGTAAAGGATGAACGCAAAGAGGATAATGGATATGAATGACGAGATGGATGAAACTTGCCCCCAAGTGTAAAGTGCAAGAGGAATATGGAAGATCAGATGTGGATAGAGATACAAAGGAAGGACTCAAGCATCAAGTTTCATGGCTAATATCCCTCAAATATGGTGCTCTAATAATCTATGGCAATGGGAAGTAGACTCATAAATGTTGATAGAATAATGTCATGATGGAAGAAGCTAAGGGCTTATGCAAAGGTTTGTATTAAAGGAGGATAATGGGGGATGAATTTTGGATAATGGATAGGAGGTTGGAAGACTTGTTGATGGATAGATGGAAAGGATGGCAAGATCGACATTGGCACACACCTTGAAGGGTGGTGGAGTAATGGAGGAAAAATGGAGTTTGAAGGTGACAAGTTTTTAGATGGAGGAGTGGATGGGGATTTTGGGATATAAGGATCCAAAATGGATGGTGGTGATAAAGGATATTTAGAATTGGATGGAGTTTTCAGATAAGCAAGTTTGGATGCCAATTTTGATTTTATTGCTTCTACGATAAATTTAGGAATCCACATATCTTTTGACTTTTATTTTTGATTCATGGGACTTTTTGGCCTTTGATATTTTTCTTTTTGCTTTATGGGCCTTTGTGGCCTTTGAAATTTTTCTTTTTTATTTGTGGGACTTTGAGGCCTTTGATTTTTTTTCTTTTGAATTTGGATCAGATTTTCTTTTATTTTTGCATGTCTCTTCGAGGAGACATGTTGATTGTTTGATGTATGTGGATTTTGATATGGGAGCTTTTGAAATTTGGCACCCAAATTGCTTCCAAGAGTAATGGGATAGGTGGATGGAGATGAATGATATGAAGGTATTATGGATGGGTTGGTGTAGGTATGTTGGAAAAGGTTCAAGGGTGTGTACCTTTGTTGACATTGACTAGATATATGAGGTATGTAGGGCCCTGATATGGATGGAAGGGTTGATGAACTAGGGTTTGGATGATAAGGACCAAGGATAGATGGAAGGTTTGATGGACTAGGATAAGGACCTAGGATAGATGGAAGGTTTGATGGATATGTATTATTTATGAAACAAGATGCGATCCATATTGTGGAGGATGTGCTATGGATGAAATGATAGGTGTTGGAAGTAAACTGGATTGGATAAAGGTAGAGGAACCCATTTTATAAGTGTGTGGTCCATGGATAGCTTGAGTAGGGGTGAGAGACTCTTGTGGAGGATTGTGATCATGACATGAAGATAAAGGGGTGCTTTGATCTTGACTTAAGGTAGGATCATGGGATGGGATGGACGGTATCGTTTGATCTTGGTTATAAGATAGAAGGGGCTCATAACATGGAGATGAATGGATGCTTTGATCTTGACTTAGAGGAAGGGGATCATTGCATGGAATAGAAGTTAGACTTTGATCTTGATTTAAAGAGGGACCATGAGATGGAAGGGTATCATGTGATGGAGTGGGTGTGACATGTTGATCTTGATTGGGAGGGGTATCATTAGATGGGGTAATGAATGGGAAACTTTGTTCTTGTGATGGACTAGGGTCATGCGATGGAGGTGGTATAATGGGATCATGATACGAGGTGGGTATGCTTGGATCATCAAATGGGTTGGATATGGTAATATTATGAGATGGTATGGATTCATTAGGTGAGGTGGAAGGGGATGAATCTTGAGTAGGATCGACATGTTCTAGATGGTCAACAACATGGAGATATGATGGAGATTGACTTGGGCTCAATGGTGGAGATTATTGAATAGGCTCAAGGGGGATACTACATGATGGGTTTGTAAGAATGGGCATGGTGTTTGAAGACTCTTTGGTAGGTGGATGGGTGGATTTAGGTAATGCCAGAGGTTTAGTTTTGAAATTCTTGAATTTAGGGCGACAATTTGATGGAGAATCAAAAGGCTCTTGATTTTGTTGCCAAGGTGGACTTGGGCTCCTATGTTCTTATTGTGATATGGGTGGATATGTTGATGTTGCATTGACATGATAGATAGATGGGTTAGGTCAGAATGATGATGAAGGTGGCACATAGGATTGTGGTTGAACGTGTTGAGGTTGGAATGGTGTTTGGACTTGTCACAACATGATTTGTTGTGATAATGATGGAGGTGTTGCATAGGATAATGGTTGTTGAAAGATGGATTGATATGGATAAGGGTTGAAATTAGAAGAGGTGTGATAGATTGATGAAGGGGTGACATGATATGTGGATGGATGAGGTTTATATGATGATATAGGTGACAAATAGGATTTATGTGAAATTTGTTGATGTGGTGATTAGACTTGATTTTGTGCTTGTTGGTTTGAAAAGTGGCTATGAGGTATTATGCTTGTGATATGAGTTGTTGCATTTGAGGTGATTGGTTTGTTTGAAGGTTTTGGATCATGTCATGAATTATTTGAATGGTTTGTTGGTTTAAATGTGATAGGCTTGTTTGAGCTTCTTGAAGTATGTGAACAAGCTTTTGTGCTATGTCTTCTAATGTTGGTATGGTGTAAAATGATGTTGATTGGATTAAAGAGATGGTGATGATTAAGATATGATGTGGAATGAAAATATTGGATGATTTGGATGATATGGCAAGTGTTTATTGGAGGTTTTCTAGGCAAGCACATGAAAACACCATCAAGTGCATTTCCGAGACTTGCAGCTTCAAAAATGACTCAAACGAATGTTAGAGGAGGGGACAAGGATCCCACCGGGCATGCCAAAATGTGTGAGGGGGAGAGTGTTAGACTAGAAGACTGATCAAACATGTTAAATCTAAGAATCTAAGCTAAGATTAACATATTAATCTAAGATCTAGACCTACACATACAAAATGAAACTAAGCTATCCTAACATGCATAAAAAAATATATGATTGCAAAATGAATGTGTAAAACAACGTAGCATTACCATTCCATAGTGGAGTGTATTGACTTGATTTTGGGTTGTTCTTATCACCATGAAGCCTCTAAAGTTCATGTGAAAAATCTTGATGAATGGTTGTTTTGGTTGATCAAAGAAAATGGTGAAGCTTTGTCAATGGTGTTCTTGATAACACTTCGTTGCTCAATGTATGTTGATTCTTTGATCCTTATTTGTGAGGGAAGGGGTTTGTTATATAGAAGATGTGATTTGAAATGGATGATCAAGATTTCTTTGAAGAATATCTAGATCAACGGTCAGAGTGTGTTGAGAGGATTTAGACATGAGAAAATTGTGCAAAGTTGATTGCACAATTTTTGTGATTGAGAAATAGATTGTCCAATCAAAGATGTGATTGAATATTTAATAGATTTAGATTGACCAGTCAAGAATGTGATGCCTTAGTTAGGAATGTGATGGCTTAGTTAACAAAATAGATTGTTTAGTTAACAATTTGGATTGATTAGTTAACATATTAGATTACTCAGTCAACAATCGTAATTTTCTCAATCAGAAAGTGGGTGAGGAATATGAATAATTGATTGAATTAACTAATTCCTTTTTGGAGTTGAACGTGCAAATCAAGTTTGATTTTTGCAAACAAAGTTGCATTAGTTTGATTTGATTTTTGATAATTGATTTGAATAATTTGATTTAATTATTCAAATTTTGGAGGGAAAGTTTCATAATTAAATTATTATTTAATAATTTAATCCGCTTAGGGGAATAAGGTGATTTAGTGACTTAATTAAATAATTGTCTTTATTTAATCAACCAGGATAAAATAAGTTGAGATTAGGACTTTATTAAACAAATGTGATTTATTTAATTGGTCAAAATGATAAAACATGAATTAATCAAATAAATGTTATTTTATTTAATCAATAGAGGAATTAGGGTTTTAAGGAGTTTATTAAATAAGTGAAATTTGTTTAATTTGTCCGAGATGATGAAAAAGTGAATTAATTAAATAATCTTGTACTATTTAATTAATAGAAGAATTAGGGTTTTTGATGTGGTTAGATGTGGGAACGTTGTGGTATGATTATGAGATGATCCAAGACATTATGGGATGATTTCAAGTCATTCCAAGATATTACGAGATGATTTTGAGTCATTTTGAGGTATTATGAGATGATTCTGAGTCATTTTGAGGTGTTACAGGATGATTTTGAGTCATTTTGAGATGTTACAAGATAATTTTGAGTCATCCCAAGATGTTACAAGATGATTCTGAGTCATTCTGAGTTTTTACAGGATGATTCCAAGTTATTTCAAGGTGTTACAAAGTGATTTTGAGTGATTTTGAGGTCTTACAGGATGATCATTCTGAGGTGTTATAGGATGATTCCGAGTCATTATGAGCTGTTACGGGATGATTTCGAGTCATTTTGATCTATTACAGGATGATTCTAAGTGATTCCAAGGTGTTACAAGATGATTTTGAGTCATTTCGAGGTGTTACAGGATGATTTCGAGTCATTCCAAGCTGTTACGAGATGATTTTGAGTCATTTCAAGTTGTTATAGGATGATTTTGAGTCATTTTGAGATGTTACGAGATGCTGCTTGATATTGTTTGATGCTATTTGAGGCTATTCGATGTTGTTTGATGTTGTTCAATTTTATTCGAGGTGTGTGATAAGTGTCAAGTTAATTTTACATGTCTACAACACTAATTATTTCTCCCATAATAAATAGCATGCCTTGTGTACAAATAAGAACTCTAATAATCATATCACTCACACCTAATGGAACAACATCAAATAATACCTCATCTTTAAACTTCAAGTGAAGACAAAAACACAACTTGCATTGCTTCTATAATTTTTTGTTTCTAATATCCATATTTAACCATGGATGAAATTCAACAAAAACCTAACCATTTTTTAAAACAATTAAATTTCCAACAATAATGCAACACACACATAACAAGTATGCTCACTAGTATACTCACTACATGAAACTTTATTCAATATTGATGATGCATAAAAGATATGTCTTAGTAAACATACAAGGGAAGAAGAGAAATAAAAGAACATGATGAAAAATAAGTGGCATACATATACATGCACCACACCCTATGTTATAGAATAAATATAATCACAAGGCAAGGTCACCAATGTGTGTGGTGCCTAAAGGAGTATCACCTCTACAAGTAACCTATTCCATAAGGATTATAGATGATGAGATGAAGGCCGATGCCCTCCCAAGAAAACGATGAAGAAACACATCTAAATGATTAATTAAGCATAAAAAATTAAACTTTTATTCATCCATGCTAACTAATGTAATCACTAAAATAATTTTGACCATGACCATTAACCTTCCAAATCATGATAATGTAGGATTAAAAGGTTCATTTTATTCATCTTTTACCTACTCTAACCAATTGAGAAATAACATGTAATCATTGCTAATTTTTACCTTTCAAACAGGAACATGAGATAAATAAATGATGAATATGCATACCTAAATTAATCTACATTTTAACTACTCTATCCAACTCATGACATAATGTGGGGTCATTCATCTAGCCTAACCTCTCAAAATTAATAATATAACAAGAAGGACATTTTAATCATAAAATTATGACTCATAATTTATAAGGTGTCATTTATTCCTTTAACTTAGTGTAGATTCAATAAGAAGGTATTTTTTATTTAATTTTCATTATTAACCAATTGAATAACTTATCAAAGACACATAGTTTAATTAGGCCAAATAAGAAAGTGAATAAGAGATAATACACTCTATGATAATTTATAATGTATGGTTAGCATAAAAATACTTTCATTTTCCCAATGAAAATAAATCATAGATGGGGCTTATAAATAAATATATACATTTTCAAATGACATTCGATAAAAATATCACAAGGAGAAAACTTCAAGAGTTAAGTAATTAAGTATAGCTCTCTTCATTTTTAAGAGCACACACATTTACAAAATGAGGATATCAAGAGATACATAAGCACCTATCTTCCAATGGATTCTATTTCACACAAATTACTTCATTCTAAAACATTTGAAGTAGATTTAATAAGAATGAATTTTATTTTATTTTCATTAATAAATTACATGCACATCCCTTTTAATCTCAAGGACACACACTTTCAAATGAGGTGATAAGGTAATATAGGATGGAGAAAAATAAATATACTTATGCTCATTTTATCATGGGACTTGAGAAATTTAAGGTGTAAGTTACACACTAAGATCATTGAGACATTCATTGACTAGACAACACATACATTTATTTCCCTAGTAACTTAATTCACTAAACATAATATTGTACACGAAAAAAATACAAGGATGCCTAAATGTTTATGTTTTAAAATAATTTGTCTTTTTCATATAACACCAAAAAAATAGAATACAAGGGAATGAGGGTCATGACTATAAATGGTATAGTCTTGATTGTGATATAGAGGCCATTACCATAAAAGTTTTAGTTTCAATTTTAAATTATGTTTTCTTCACTATTTTTCCTTCAATCATTGTTATAATAGACCAATTGCTATCATAATAGTATGGTTGCAATTGAATTATGGTGGATGCTACTAGGATTCACCAAAATTTGGTCAAAATAAGAAAAAATCACAACTTTTACTTTCAATTTTTTTAAATCACTAATATATAGAGGTATATCTCAATTATTTCTTTAATTTAAACTCAAACCAAATATTTAAAACTATAAATGCTACTATATATAAATTTCAAAATACAACATAAAAATTCACACTAGATGAGTTCCATTCCTTTTGTAAGTCATACAAAAACACATTAGGTTTACTATTAATTCATAAGCTATCTCTTTAAAATGAATTTGAGAAAAATTCCATAAATTTTTTACTAAATGTACATTTTTTATATTTTATCAAAAATGGATTTACAAAGATGAGACTCTCAATCACATTTTCAGATAGAACTCAATTTATATATACACAACTTACAAATTTACTAATTTTATTTATATCTCTTCAATTCTTTAATCTCCTAAAGAGTAATACCAATGGGAGATGCCAACCTCACTATCATATGATGGAACAAAGAAACACCAATCCCTAGCTAGCTGCACTATCAAGGAATTGGTAAACCCATAGAAATACACTCTCTAATATTGAATCACATTTGATTAGTTCCTTTGGTCAGTTGGTTTCTATTTATGCTTTGAAAATCCCAAGGAGGTGTTTGGTTTGTGTTAAGCTTTGTGTTTTGGTTGACCACGAGGATAATCTTCTTGAGTTTATTTTCTTGAAATCTAAAGTGGTTAGTTGGAAGTAACAGATTGTGTTTGAATCCTTTCCCTTTGTTTGCTTTAATTACAAAAAAGTAGGTCATTGGGAAAAGAACTACCCTTCTAAGGTTGAGGAGTTGTAGCCTAAAGTCTAGAAATCTCCTGAGGGGATTCAACCTCGGGAGGAGGAGAATTTTGTCCCTGGGTCGGCTCTTAAATCACCCTCTATTTTTTTGTTGTGGATCCAATGGTTGTAAGAGAGGAGAATGGTGGGAAAGTCTTTGATGATTTTTCCTCACCTATTGCCCCTTCCCAGGTGGTTGGTGGTGGGGATAAGATTTTTCCAAAGCCTTCCCTTCCTTCTCATCCAAGTGAGGTGGATGGGGGTAAGGCTTGTCCAAAGTCTTCTCTTCCTCCTACTTTTTCTCCTGGCAAGGGTGTTGAGGGGAGCTATTCTCCCCTAGTTAAAAAATATTCTGAAGAGGCTCTGTCGTGTAAGGATGAGGATGGTTTTTCTATGGTCAACGGAAAAAAGAAGAAACAAAATGTGTCTTCTCCTAAAGGCCACAAAGGCGTGACCACAAGAAGACAAAAATCGGATTTTGGTTTGGATAGTAAGGGTTAGGGAAGTCCATCCCAAAAAAGTAGAGAAAGGGGCAAGGACATTGCAAAGGGGGTTCAAAAAACCTTGTTTGACTTGTGCTCTAGGAGCACCCCTTCCTCTTTTAAATGAAGATTATTTTGTGGAATATCAAGGGGTTAAACAATTTGCATAAACATGACCTCCTGAGAAATTTAATCTGGGAACATAAACCAAATATTTTGCTTATTCAAGAGACAAAAAATAAAAAATTATAAGCTGGAGAAGTTTAAAAGTTGTTTGTTTAAATATTGTAGCTTTCATGGTGTTAGTTCTGATGGTGCTTCAGGTGGTATTGCAACCTTCTAGAATGCTAGAACTATGAGGGTATGTTCGGTGGGTGAGGAAGTGTGTTGGATGTTGTGGTTTTGTTGCTGATATGTGGTTGTCATTGATGTCAACACTATTAGAATTGAATCTACTTAAGGCTGTATTTGTCAAGGATATTGAGAAAATTGTAAGAAAATATAGTATAGGCAACTAGTGGATTTGAGAATGTTAGAATGTTGGAAAGCTCTATGTGTTGAAGATCTGAAGGTGCACTTCAAAGGGTTTGTTGCTGAATCTTTCTAGTATGTTGTCTGAAAGTTTCAAAGGTTCGCATAAAGATTTGTGGAAGTTATGAAGATCTGTGTGCCTATAGTTACTCAGTTTCTGTAGATAGTGTTCTTGGTTGAAGTAGATGAAATTCTGGTAATTTCATGTGTTGCACATGTACTTGTGAAATTCATGGATGAGTCTAGATTGTTCTCTATCCTTTCTATACGTCCACATTGATTGAAGTGTTCATGATCGGAGATTCTTCCGATGTGTGCTTGAGTTTGCATGTTCTTGACTGACATGATGATGTTAGCGTGTTGCGGATCCATGAGGATTAATATTTTATTTTTTGGCGGGTTTTTGTTTGGGTCCTCACTATGTTGTGACTGACTTGTGTTGGTGCGCATTGTAATTTATTCTTTATTTGTGGCCGACTGAATAGTGGTTGTAAATTCGTGTAGAAGATATATATATATATATATATATATATATATGAGATTGTTTTCCTCATTTAGTGTGAAGTTCTCAAGTGTACAAGTGATGTACAAGTGTGAATAAAAGTCAAATAATTCAGAGAAGAGTGTGGAAGAGTTTGAGAAGAGGGTGGAAGAGTTTGAAGAAGTTTTTGTGTGCCTAACTGGAACTGTAATCGGGCTTTTGTAGAAGCTAATTTCTTAGTTCAACTTCATCAGATGGATTGAATTTGATTATTGTATGTAAGATAGTGAGCCTTCACTTTGAGCAGTGTGCTCTAGCAGTGCACCTGAATGCAAGTGCATTCCTTTTTATTCTTCATTATACTTCTAAGAGGGTATAATCTTGTGGACTAACATCCACCATGGTTTTTCCCCTAACAGGGTTTCCACGTATAAAATCTTGGTGTTCATGTGTCTCTGATGTGTTTTTTATTTAATTCTTGCACTGTTAATTATTAGATATGTGATATAATGTTGATTAATGTTGTATAAGTTTTATTTTGGTAACAATTGATTCACCCCCCCTCTCAGTTGTCTATCCTTGTTTTGCCAACAATTGGTATCAGAGCTCGTTCCTCCGAAAGAAGCTTAACAACTTGAGGTGATCCAAGATGACATCATTCAAAAAGGATAGTCCTAGATTCAATGGTACAAAATACTCTCTATGAAAAGTCAGGATGGAATGTCATTTGAGGTGCATTGGTGAACCTTTCTGGAAGATGACACATATTTCATATACTATTCCTTAGAATGGTCCTTCCTCTGAAGATGAGATCAAGCAAGCAAAAGTTGATACCAGGGCAGTAGAAACATTGGTGAGTGCTTTGAAAAATGTGATGGGATTGAAGAATGCATACCAGATTTGGAAAAATTTGGAAACATTGTATGAAGAAGATGCACTAGTGAAAAGTGCTAAGCTACAAAGTCTAAAAGGAAAATGGGAGATCTTGAAGATGAGTGAAGATGAGAAAATATTTTCCTTCTCACATAAGATAAATGAATTGGTAATGGACATTAGATGTGTTGGTGGAATTTTGAATGATGATGAAATTGTGGCTAAGATACTTAGATTGTGCCCCCTTCTTACAAGACAAAATCTCCTGCTATTGATGAACCCAGGACAGTGACAAATATTAAAAAAGACATGTTGATTGGAAAACTTACTGCATTTGAATTGAGTGAATTCGGTGAGTCTTCTCCTAAGACCGAATCTAATTTCAAGGCTATTGTATTCGGGGAAAGCAACTAGAGATATGATTTAGGAGAAATTTCCAAGAGAACATTCAAGTATGAAGATGAGATGCAGCGGATTGAAGATGAAGAAAAGGAATTGGAAGAACTAGAAGCATTGATTGTGAAAAGAGAATCAAGAGTTCATGATAAGTACAAATGAAAGTTACCTATTAAATGTTTTTCTTGTAGTAAAATAAGTCATTTTGCTTCTAGATGTCCTGAAAGAGTTTCAAAGTATAAACCTAAGAACACTAGATTTCAAAGAAAGTGATATTATGTTGAAGAAGTTGTAACTGATGAAGAATCTAATAAAGATACTGGAAATGAAGATGAATGGGTATTTATTGCTATCAAAGAAAATGGTCAGGTGTCCACTGAATTTGCTATTAATGTGAATGTTGAGAAAGCTCTTGCAGCCAAAGTTGAAGAGAAATATGAGTGGGTGATTGACATCGGATTCTCACATCATATGACTGGTAACAAAAGGAAATTTGTAAATTTGGAAAACTATGATGGTGGTGTTGTGAGGTTCAGAGACAACACTTTTGGTGTGATTTGTGGCAAAGGCACTATTTATTTTGGTGGTAAGAAGAATATTGATGATGTTATTTATGTAGAAGGCTTAAAGCATAACTTGTTGAGTGTTGGATAGATGGTAGAAAAACCTTACAATCTGTAGTTCAAGAATGGGTACAAAATATCGGGAAGTTCAGGAAATATGATTGCTTTAGGAACAAAGACAAAAGGTAATATCTTTCAATTGAGTGCTGCTAGTGAAAGTTATTTGATTTCTCAAATTGATGTAAGTTGGTTATGGCATAGGAGGTTGTGTCATGTGAAATTTGATAACATTTTCAAGATAAGCTCTACTCAAGCAATTAGAGATCTACCTAAGTTAGTGAAGCCTACTAACACTATGTGCAAGGAATATCATATGGGAAAGCAAACGAGAAATTATTTCCAAAGCAAACAATATAGCTCTAACAGAGTACTAGATTTGATACATACTAATCTATGTGGTCCTTCCAGAATTAGAAGCCTACAAGGTGAAAGGTATTTTATGTTTCTCATTGATGATTATTTTAGAATGATATGGGTCGCTTTCTTGAGAGAAAAACATGAAGAATTAGAAAAGTTCAAAAGTTTTAAAGCTATGGTAGAGAATGAGACAGGTCAAAGGATCAAATGTCTAAGGTCAGATAGATGTGGTGAATTTACTTCACATGAATTCAATTATTTTTGTGAAGAGCATGGAATCCAAAGACAACTATCTGCTCCCTGGACCCCTCAACAAAATGGAGTTGTTGAAAGAAAGAAGAAAATCATTCTAGATATTGCTAGAACCATGACGTTGGAAGAAAATGTTCCTCATTTTTACTAGAGAGAAGCTGTAAGTACTATTGTGTACACCATTAACATGGTGAATGTCAACGGTAATTCTCGTAAGACACATTTTGAGCTATGGTTTGGTTATAAGCCTACTGCCAAGTATTTCAATTTTTTTGGAAGCAAATGCTACATCAAGAGAGATGATGATATAGGCAAGTTTGATACTAGAAGTGATGAAGGAATCTTCCTAGGATACTCTACTAAAAGAAAAGCTTACTAGTGCTTTAATAAAAGGTTGAAGAAAATGGTTGAAAGTGCAAATGTCAAAGTTGATGAAGATATTGGTAAATCATCCAAATCTAGTGGTTATGACTCAGATGATCAACATTATGGTACTAACAATGAAAGTGATGTTCATGCACAAAATCAACTTTAAATTATTTCGGTGAACGAAGGGAATCAAGAAGCAGAAAATAGAAGAAAAGCAGAAGAAAGAACACAAGAACAAGAGGTAAGAGAAAATTTCAAAACTCCTAAGTATGCAAGATGAAATCATTCTGATAGTTAGATCATAGGAGACACGAGCAAAGGTGTGCAAACTAGAAGAAGAATTCTAGAAGAGTATTGTCTAATTTCTAAAGCTGAACCTAGAAATATCAGTGAAGCATGTAAGGATGAACATTGGATGGAAGCTATGAAAGAAGAACTGTTGTAGATACAGAAAAATGATACATGGGATCTTGTTTCTAGACCTCAGAACAAAAATGTGATAGAAACCAAGTGGGTGTTCCACAATAAGCTGAATGAACAAGGTGATGTGGTCAGAAAAAAAGCAAGATTGGTTTGCAAAGGATACTCACGGATGGAAGGTATAGACTTTGAAGAAAATTTTGCTCATGGTCCTAGAATTGAAGCTGTTAGATTATTTATTGCTTATGCTACATTCAAGAATTACAAAGTTTATCAAATGGATGTAAAGTCAACATTTCTGAATGGTGAACTAGAAGAAGAAGTTTATTTTGAACAACCAAATGAATTTTAGTTGACTGATGAAAAGGACATGGTATGCTGATTGAAGAAAGATCTTTATGGACTAAAGAAAGATCCTAGATCTTGGTATGCTAGATTGGATAAATATTTGTTGAAACTTGGATTCAATAAAGGTACTGCTGACAATAATCTATATTTCAAGTTGGATCAGAACAAAGAACCTATCATTGAAGTCCTTGCTGATGATATTATTTTTGAAGGTGATGATGATTTGTGTATGAAGTTTGCCGATGAATTTTGTGTATGAAGTTTTCTAAAGGGGGAGATTGTTGGATGTTGTCATTGTGTTATTGATATGTGGTTTTCATTGATGTCAACACTATTAGCATTGAATCTGATTAAGGTTGAATATGCCGAGGATATTGAGAAAATTGTAAAAAAATATAGTATAGGCAGCCAGTGGAGTTGAGAAGGTCATAATGCTGGAAAGCTCTATGTGTTGAAGATCTAAAGGTGCACTTCAAATGGTTTGTTGTTGAAGATTTCTAGTATCTTTTCCAAAAAATTTAGAGGTTCACATAAATATTTGTGGAAGTTATGAAGATCTGTGTGCCTACAGTTACTTAGTTTCTGTAGATGGTGTTCTTGGTTGAAGTGGATGAAATTATGGTAATTTCATGTGTTACGCATGTACCTATGATGTTCATGGATGAGTATAGATCATGCTCTATCCTTTTTGTATATCTGCATTGATTGAATTGTTCATGATCAGAGATTCTTTCGATGTGTGCTCGAGTTTTCATGTTCTTAACCAACATGATGATTTTAGCTTGTTGCAGATCCATGAGGATTAATATTTTATTGTTTGGCATGTTTTTGTTTTTGTCCTCACTATGTTGTGACCAACTTGTGTTGGTGTGAATTGTAATTTATTCATGTATTGAGGCTGACAGTTGTAATTTATTCTTTATTTGTGGTCGACTGAATAGTGGTTGTAAATCCGTGTAGCAGATATATATATATGAGATTGTTTTCCTCATTTAGTGTGAAGTGCTCAAGTGTACAAGTGATGTACAAGTGTGAATAAAAGTCAAATCATTCAGAGCAGAGTGTGGAAGAGTTTGAGAAGATGTTGAAAGAGTTTGAAGAAGTTTTTATGTGCCTAATTGAAACTGTAATCAGGCTTTTGTAGAAGCTAATTTTTTAGTTCAACTTCATTAGATGGATGTAATATGATTATTGCATGTAAGGTAGTGAGCCTTCACTTTGAGAAGTGTGCTCTAGGCAACGTGCTTGAATGCAAGTGCATTCCTTTTTATTCTTCATTATACTTATAATAGGGTATAATCTTGTGGACTAACATCCACCGGGGTTTTTCCCCTAACAAGGTTTTCACATATAAAATCTTGGTGTTTATGAGTCTCTGATGTGTTGTTGATTTAATGCTTGCACTGTTAATTATCAGATCTATGATATAAGGTTGATTAATGTTGTATAAGTTTGATTTTGGTAACAACTGATTCAACCCCCCTCTCAGTTATCTATCCTTGTTTTGCGAAAAAAGTGAACCATGTTGACACTTAGTTTTTCCATTTAAAATAAAATTCCTCTTGGATCATCTCCAAAATTTATGCTCCTAATGTGAATAAATCTAGAAACAAGTTGTGGGATCGGCTTGGGTTTCTACAAAAGTATTTTTTGTACTCTTCATGGCTTATTATGGGGGACTTTAATACCCCTCTAAATGATGATGATAAATGTGTGGGTTCTCAAATCCCTTCTGATAGTCACCTCCGCCTAAGAGCTTTCATTGATGACAATGCTCTTATTGATCTGATGCTTCAGGGTTTTTCTTTCACTTGGTCTAATAGGAGAACTAGAAATGACAATATTCAAGTGATATTGGATTGAGATCTTATCTTGGATAGCTGGTTCTTAGATTATTCTTGCTCTCTTTTTGCCTTCATAAGGTGTAGTTTTGACCATTTTCCAATTGCTTTCTCAACAAACAAAATTGGTAAAAGGAAATTGTTTCTATTCAAGTTTGAAGCTATGTGGTTGAGATATCCCAATTTTAAGGACTATATTAGGGATTGGTGGCAAGTTTATATTGAGGGAAGTGCAATGTTCATAATAGCTTAAAAGCCATCTTTTTGTTAAGAAAAATATGAGAAAATGGAATAAGGAGTCTTTTGTGCAAATTTTTAATGATAAGAAAGTTATCTCTCAGTGTTTGGATGAGGTTCAATCTAAAGGATTGAGTGAGGAGCTCCAGCTGGAGGAATATTCTCTTCTATTTTGGCTCCTTGACATTATCTCTAAAGAGGATTTTTGAGGCAATGTTCACATGTTGTTTGGCTTAAATTGGGGGATCGTAATATAATTTTTTTTCATCTTACTTCCCTTAAACATAAATCCTCCAATAGGATTTCTTCTATCATTTTTGATGGTTTACAACTGTCCGAGGAAGAGGATATTTGGAATGTTGCTACTGGTATTTTTGCAAACCTGTTAAAAGATTATAATTTTTTTGATCAATCTATGGAGAAAAAGTATCTTGAAGTCATTCCCAATATCGTATCAAAGGAGCCAAATAGGAATATTGTTGCCATTCCTTCTACTGATGAAATTAAGAAGTCATTTTTTTTCCTTTGAGGGTAACAAAGCGCTAGGCCTCAATGGTTTTCACCTTCTTTTTTTCCAAGCTTGTTGGGATGTTGTAGCAAGGGATGTGATCATTACAACCAAGGAATTATTTGGGTGTAGAAAGTTACTTAGAGAGATAAATTCCACCTTTATTGTTCTCATTCCTAAAACTCCTAGAGCCGACTATTTTGGGGACTTCAAGCCTATTATCTCGTGTAATGTTATTTACAAGATTTTTTCAAAAGTTTTGGCTTCTAGACTTCAAGAGGTTTTACCTCTTATTATCTCTAAGTAGAAAAGTGGTTTTTTTGGGGCCGTCAGATCCTTGATTCCATTATCACAATGCATGAAGCTTCCCATTCTTTATCTGCTAACAAAAATGTTGGATTTTTCCTCAAGTTGGATTTATTGAAAGCATATGATAGGGTCAATTGGAGATTCTTCATCAAGGTTTTATCTTGTTTTGGTTTTTTTCAGAAGTTTGTGAAGATTGTGGATCAACTAATTTCTATGCCATGTTTCTCTATAATAGTGAATGGATCTCCTTCCCCATTCTTTTGAAGTTTGAGGGGAATCCGATAGGGGACCCTATCTCCCCTCTCCTCTTTATTATTAAGATTTTTTTTTTAGGAAGAAGTATCTAGAAAGTAGTGCAGGTTTGTTCTCTAAGAGGTCTCAAGCCTTCCTCTCCTTGTTCTCCTCTCTCACATCAACAATTCATAGATGACACCATTATCATGGGTGAATCCTCAGTTAGAGAAATAAAGGTAATCAATTCTATCATTAAAGTTTATGAGAAAGATTCTGGTCAAAGTGTTAATTTTCCAAAGAGTTGACTCTTTTTTCTTAACACTGCAACATATATACAAACTATATTGGCTAGGATTCTATCCTGCAATGTGGGCAATTTTCCGAATATTTACCTTTGTGTGTTTTGAAGACCCCTGACTCATTCTAGTTGAGTCTCTTGGATAAATTCAATAGAAAACTTGCTAGTTGAAAGGGGAATCTTCTCTATCAGGTGGGAAAAGTGCAAATTATCTCCTCCACTTTGTAGAGCCTACCCTTATATGCTTTCAGTATATTCAAGATCCCTACCAAATTTGAATATAAGATGGAACAAATTATGAGATTTTTTTTTGATACGCAAGGTTAGTTTATATATTATTATTATAAAAAGATTGCAACCATCTGCAGAGCAAGAAACTTCAATAACAACAATTTCCATACTGTTTAAACAAATTCTTCAACCCAATTAAAATCCTAACCAAAATTTCTAGCAGCAAACCATAGAGAACTTTGGCCCAAAGGCCCACTGTAATCCAATATTAACTTCCACTGAAATTATTCACCACCATCCTTCCACCACTCCAACAAACATAGAGATGAATATAATCCATCCATTATAGAGTAACAAAAAGTCATTCTTAAAAAACTAACAACACTGCCCAACCCCATACTTCAGGAACATAGACATAGAAAAAAAACCAAACCCTAAACATACCATAATCACATAAAGCCATTGAGCTCAACAAAGGCCTTGAATTCCACTATCCAATCAATGTCCTACACAACCATGATCTTGAAGAATTTTTTCATGAACTCCATAGCCACGACGACAATCATGCGATGTCTCATGAGAGATGGACCCTTTAAATCTAGCAGAAAAGGGAAGAGCTGCACCACCTCATCTGAATTCTTCAGTAGCTCCAAATATCTGGGGTGAGGAATACTAGTCCCCACAATGGAAACCTTCAACACCTCATCCACTCCCAACAAAAAATTCTTGCTAAAAACCTTTTCCAACAACACTTTGGCCTCCACCTTCGACACATGGTTGTCTAATAGAGACACCAAAAATCTAGAGGAGACATATGTGTTGTCCCTCCCAAATTCACTTCTGGTAACATGCTCGACACCCAACACCGTTTTTATTGCCACGACCAACAATTGATTGTTATTTAACATTACCGTTTTAAGGCATTGGTTCGTTATCACCCTGAAAGATGTTTGACACGTTTTAGTGCCTAGAGAGATTGTTGTGTCCACACTAAACCCCACTAAATCATCTATCAAAACTTCAATTATGAACCGTGAGCACCCAACCATCACAATGGTCTCCCACACACTCAACACAACCAACACGATGAGAGACACAAACCAAAATACCAAATCCAAGCTTAGAGAAATGACCACCACATTTCCTCAACCACATTTAAATCCAAGAAAAAACTAGGTTATAATCATTAAATGATGCTTAACAGAGAATGGCATTAATGCCATGATTCTATACATGAGAGAGGATATCCTCATCTACAAATTCCAGGCTAAACTACTTTGCGAGCAATCACATCAACAAATGATCTGGTACTTAGAATCCGCCACACAATCAACATGCCACTCCTTGTATTAAGTGCCCATTTTGGGCTCCAACCTATTGAGCTTCACATGGGACCAACCAATGTGTTCGTCCAAGGTGGACATCTAAGCATGCCACCCCTAGGGAGATCATACATGTGTCAAGGCCAAACAACTATAAGACCTGCCCTATTTTCTTCACCTACCACATGCCCTCCTCCACACTTGGAGGGCCACCCTCCCTTCCACCCATAATCACAAACCATCATTTAGACAACTTCTCTAAGGGCTTGACCATCCACCCCAAAATTTGAAAGAAGATATGCTTCGGTATTGCCTTCCCTAAGAACATGATTGATCATAACTTGATCAAAGGAGTCAATTAGACTCAAAGCAACATCCAAACACACTCCTAACTTCCAGTTTTGCATCTATTTGGATCTTAGAGAATTTATCACTAGAAAACATTCACCTTCAATAATTCCACATTCACAAACTTCCTATCTTTACAGAGAGTTAAGCCCAAGATCAAGGCTTGAAACTCAACAACATTGTCCATGCCCACTGCTAAGGGAGCAGCCAACCTTGCCAAAAATGCACCTGAATGATCCCACACAATAAAACCTGCCCATGAGGGGCTCAGGTTTCCCCTAGACACCCCATCGAAATTCAACTTAACCAAGCCAGGATCTGGAGGGGACCATTTGACTCTGTTTCGTTCCTCCTTCGTTGCAACTCCACCTTTACCTACCAAAATGGGTACCACAATCCAAACCAATTTTGCCTAATTCTGGCATCCCACACCAAAAATTTCCACCCCTTAACCACATGTTGGTCTATCCATGCATTAAACAACTTGATAATGCTTGCATTGCAATCTAGGGATTGATAGCTCATGCTCTTGGAAGATGCATCTTTTCCTTTCCTTCCAAATCTCCCATATGACCATGGACGGGGCCATTGTCCACAAATTGCTGAAAATGGATTGCTTAATAAGGGATGGCCAATACTTCATCATTTCAGGAATGGAATGTGGAAAGGCCAATTTCCACTCCAACTTTGCACATAACCATTACCAACAAGCTTGGGAAAATTGACAATTTAAGAAAAAGTGATCTCTTGTTTCTTTTGCACTCTTACACAAAGGACATCTGGAAGGACCATGGTAACCCAATTTCAAAAATCTATCCCCTGTAAGAAATCTTCCTTGAATGGTTTCCCAAGTAAAGATGTCTACCTTTGGCAGGCAGGCTTTATTCCAACACAAATTGGTCGGCAACTTCGGCACCTCATCTTCGTTGGAGGCCAAAATGTAAAACCCTACTTTAGTTGAGTACACACCATTTGAGGCTGCTGACCACCTTAATCTATCCCTACCTTGTATATACCACACCTTTTTGTCCCCCAAGATTTTCTAAAAAACTTTTACATCTGCCCTATCCAAACCCAAGCCTCTCACACTTTTTCATCTATACTATTCTGAGCTTTCTTGCATGGGATACTCGAAATAATCACCTACCTTCTCCCCCCACACCTGTTTGGTTCTTTCCTTGACCTAGGCCAATGCCTCAACCTCTGCCAGAATATGATTCCCATCCCAAGAGTCTTCCCAGAATAAGGCTTCCTTGCCATCTTTTATTTCCTAGGTGAGAAAATCAGAAATCAAATCCCTATAGCTACAAATAAGATTCCAAATTCCGGAACCACTAGGGAGAGATGAAGCCTTAAGAATATTGCAGATATCATTGTCTAGATATTTTTCCTTCAAAATCTTTACCCACTTGAGCTCTGGTCGGGAGTAAATTTACTAGACCAATTTGGCACCCAACGCTTTATTTTGAATAAGAAGATTCTTTAACCTAGACCCATCCCCAACCTTCTTTTCACACACCTTTTTCCATTTAATAAGCATGATTTTTTTTTTCAGAGTTCCCTTTCCAAAATAAGTCCTTCATTGACCTATTTAAAACTTTACTCAATCCCATCAAAAGAGAAATACAAGACAACATATAGGTTGGTAGAGCAACAATAATAGACTTCAACATTTTTAACCTCCTCGCCCAGGACAATCATCTTCCTTTCCAAGAGGATAACCTCTCTTTTGAGTCTACGATCTTCTCTCATCGAAGCCTCTCCAAAAAAATTTGTATCATATGCAAATTGATGATGTGTTACTGATACCAGACTGTTGGTGACCTACAAACCTTCAATCCAATTATCACTTCTTTCTCTCTCCAAAGATCTCCCAAGATCCTCAACCATGATTATAAATAGAAAAGGAGATAAGGGATCCCCTTGTCTTAAGCTCTGCAATGCACCAAAAAAACCTTATGGAGTACCATTAATTAAAATTGAATAGTTAGGGCTAGTGATCCACCCAAAGATCCAATCTAACCAATCCTTTTGAAAGCCAAAGGCCTCCAAAACCTTAAAAAAGAACCTCCAATTTACCCTATCATAAGCTTTCTTTATATCCAAATTTAGAAACATAGCTGGTTTCTTGGTCTTTTGTACAGAGGGAATGACTTCTTGAGCTATGATATCTCCATCCAAAATAGACCTTCCAAGCACAAACCCCATTTTTTCCTTTGAGATGATAGAGGGTAGAATTAGTTTCAAATGATTAGCCACCACCTTAGCCACAATCTTATACAACATGTTATACAAAGATATAGGCCGAAAGTCTTCCCAAAGCTCAGGTTTCTCTTTTTTGGGAATCAATTCTATAAGAATGTTATTCACCTCTTTAAGAATTTTCCTAGAACACCTTGAATCCTCAATCGCCTCCGAGATCTCCTGCCCCAGAAAATCCCAACATTTTTGAAAGAAAGCAGTCGGAAAACCATCCGGCCCAGGCACCTTCTCTAGGTGAAATTAAAAAACAATTGTTTTGATTTCCTCTAAAGAAAATTTTGTATTTAAAGCCTACATATGTGCTTCTGAGACCAACCTAGGAATACCACTGGTAATCTCTTTCTGATCCAACCAATTAGAGCCCTCCCAATCATTTAACAAATTCTGGAAATATTCCACACCTAATGACTTTACCTCCTACGGTTCTTCCAGTAAGGTCCTATTTGTCGAATTGATACTGGAGATATAATTGATAGCCCTACGAACCTTTGTGGAATTATGAAAAAAAAATGTGTTTCTATCCCCGACCTTCAACCAAGTTTCCCTTGATTTATGATGCCAGAAGATTTCTTCCTTTGAAAGAAGATCATTCAATTTCTTAGATAACTCTTTCTCCTTTTGAAAATTATAGTCATAAATTCCCACCCACAATATCTCCTCATGAAGTTCGTCCAGTGAAGATTCAATTTTCAATCTCTCTTGAAAAATATTCTTGAAAAACTCCTTATTCCACATTTTTAGCTGTTGTTTGATAAATTTCAAATTTATAACAACATTAAACATTTTGGTTCCCCTTGGGCAGCATTCCGATCATCAATTACTGATTAAAGAAAATAGGTTTTCGTCCTTGAGCCACATCATTTCAAATTTAAAAGGACACCTTTCTGGGCCCTTTTCCCCATCAATCAACAATTGGAATGGAAAGTGATCAAATCCCGAACCAGATAAAATTTTACTATCCAAAATGAAGGGGAAATGGATTAGATCACCTTTAAAGAAGAATCTATCAAGCTTCTCTATACTATTGCAAAATCCTTTTCTCTGGTTTGTCCAAGTGACATGACCATTTTCTATTTGGACTTCAATTAACAAATTTCTCTCCACAAAACTACAAAAATCAGATTGAGATTGAAGCACCTGACACCCCCCCTTGTTTATCTTCTTATCTGAGAATGGCATTGAATTCTACCCCAGTTATGAAGAACTCCATCTAAGAGGAATTGAGGACTTGATCCAATTATTGCCATACATTCATTTTCTACACACACAATGCCGACCCATAGACATTAATAAGGAGAAACTACATATTTAAAATTAAGCTTCTAACTCTGCATACAATCCAAGATTTATTCTAAGAAATTTCTTCCACCAACACTGATTGAGGTTTCCAAAGAATGAGGAGGCCACCAAATGCTCCATCTGCACCAACCCCAAAGACCTTCCAATATTTAACCTTATTGTTGAATTTTACCAACTCCTACACACCTAATTTGGTTTCTTCCAACAAGCTCACATTTGCTATATTTTTCTCCAGAAGGTGCCTAACCAAACATCATTTGTTAGGGGCATTTAGACACCTAACATTCCACATTAAGAGTTTCATTATTATTCAGGAAGAGCATCACTCTTCCCTACTTTCATCATTGAATCAAGGTTCTTCTGGCTACAAGCCTCACCTACCCATTTTAAATTTTCCTGATTTGAAATTCTTCCCCTCTTTTTACCATCTCCATAATCTGGAAAGGATTTGACCATCTCTTTCTAAAAAATCCCTAACTTCAACTTGGATACGTCCAGTTCCTAGGCCACTCTCCTCTTTTTACCTGACTGTAACTCCACTAAATCCACTTACAGATCCCCTTGTTCTTGAACTTCCGTATTTTCCCAATCTTCTACCATAGCCTCTACTTCCTAGTTTGTTGAGCACAATTTGGTTTCCTCTGCTAATTCTACCAACTCCCAACCAACAAAAATCAGAGCATTTAGCTCCACATTCTTGCAGTCCTCACCCAAGACCTCCAAAACCTCTAAAATTTTCCCTACTAGAATTGCTTCCTGACCTGGAGTTTCCAAAGCCTTTTCCTCTTTTTCCATAGCAACATGTTGTGCCTCTTTTCTTTTCTCCACCAATGGAGATCTAATCTCCAATGGAGATCTAATCTCCATTTTAGTAACTCCTTGATTGATCAACACTGCAAGGGAAACTGAGGCCACAACCGACTCTTTCCTAGGTTTTGTCACTGAGGCCTCCAACTTCGAGACCACCAATTATTTAGAACCATCTTCTTGACTCGCTTTCTTAGCTTTGTTTCTTGATGCTTTGCACCCTCTAATCCAAGTCTCGGTTGGGAGTCCATAATCAAATTTTGAACCCAACTACCATAATAAGAAATGAGTTCTATATCATCCAAGATACAACAGTCTGGTTTATTTTCAACACAAAGCTGAACATATGTGACCACTTCCTTAGGATATTTCCTTTCTTCAACACATACGTAGGTCCCTAGTCTATTACCAATCTCTTCAAGAATAATGATATCCCGACATTCAGCTGGCAGATTGGGAAGTTTGTACCAATCCTACACAACTTCCACTTTGTGATTCAAAGGATCAAAGTCTACCTTCCAAATCCTTAAGTAAAAGCCGCAACCATCCAAAACCCAGTTCCCATCTGCAATCTCATCCCTAACAATCCTCGATGGACAAGTAACTAGAAAAAAAACATTCTATAATAATTTAAAGTGTAGGTCGGGGCTCAATTTCTCCCTCCACCGCTTTATTAGATAATCCCAATTCAGATTGACCCCATACCATTTAGCAAAAACCCCAAGATTCTCTAACCTTAAGATCTCATAATGCAATTTATTAGGGCTTATGACTAAAGAGATCCTACCTCTTTTCGAACCTCCAACATGTGCTTGATGATCTGAACCAGTAGACTCTATAGAGTTATATTCCCTCTCTTTTGACCACTTTCGCTACCAGATTGTCTTGAAGCCATTGTTTCCACAATTAGGGTTTTTTCCTCTTACCCTAATCGAATCCATTTTAACAGATCCACCTTTACCCACATGCCCGTAATCATTTGGCCATGGTCTTGGAAATGCTATATTTTTGTAGTCGTTTCTCCTAGTTTTTCCCCTATACTCTATGGGTCCTCTAGGTTGGTTTTGAAAACCTTGAATTGCACCGCCTTGCCTTTGGTCATATTGACCCTCTTAATGAGGCTTGTCCCATATTTCCAGCTTCCAAATACCATCCACATCAGCCTTTCGATTGGAATGCAAACCCTTATGTGCTCTAGCAGGATTACCTAAAACATGCCGACCACCATTGTGATACCTTTCCCTACACGTTGACGCCATTCTATTTTACAAGATGAGATTTTTTTAATGGTTTGGTACTGAAGAAAAATCTAGGATTTCACTTGTTTCTTGGGATAAATTTTGTAAGCCAAAGAAATGGGGTGGTCTCGGTTTGAGAAGCATTATATCCTTCAGTAAGAAAATTCTATCTAAGAATATTTGGAGTCTCCTCTGTGTTGAAGTAGGTTGGAATTCTTTGGTAAAAAATAATTACACATTTACTTTTAGGAGAGATTGGGCTTTTTGAAGGAATATTTTATTCCTGAGGGTTCTTGCTTCTAGAAAAATATAGTTCCTACTAGAAGTATTATTAAAGATGGGGCCAAATGGTTGTTAGTTTATGGAAACCACATCTTGTTCTAGGAAGATGTGTGGTGTGAAGGTGGCTTGCTAATGGACCAGCCTTGGGATTCTCCTCTAAGAAATATTTGTTTGATAAATTTTGATTCTAAGGTGGATGACTATATTCAAGATGGGAATTAGAAGGATCTATGAAGTCGAGACCCATCTCTAGTTGTGCTTTAGACTTTCCTCCATCATATTCACATTCCCTTGTTCCTTAAGATGAATCATGTTGTTTTGTCTCTTTGTGCTAATGGTTGTTTCTCGGTGGCCTATGCTTTTACCAATATTTTGGAGAAGCCTGACCCTCTCTTGTTTTTGGGGGGGCGTCTTTGGAACAAGTTGCTTATTCCTAAAGTTGACATTTTTTTCTGCCTCTTGATGCAAAGAAAGGTATTGAATTTGGATTTGATCTATAGAAGAGGGTTTGCAATTACCAATAGATGGGCCCTTTATGAATGTGATTCAAAAAGTTATTTTCATCTCTTTCTTAGTTGTAATTTGTTTTCCTTCATCTAGAGTAAATGTCTTTCCCACTTGAAGTTGGATTGGGTGTTTTCTAACTCCTTCCAAAGTTTTTTGATCGGTGGTTTTTTATCTCTACCAATTCATCTTTACATATGATTTGGTCTCTTATGGCCCCCATATTGCATGGGGCTTGTGGAAGGAAATGAATAATAGAGTTGTTTAGATAAATGAAGCTTAAAGAGAAAATAGCATTCTTTAAAATTCATCAAGCCATTGTGGATAACTTTACCATCAAGGTCATGGATTCCCCTCTTGTTTCTCCTTTGATTCCATTGATTAGTTATGATATTTTTATTGCTTCGAATTGGAGGCTGATTCTTGAGTTAACCTCTCCCCTAAAAGCTCAAAAAATATCTAGAGAGAATACCCACTGGAAGTGTCCATCCCAAGGTTGGATTATGGTTAATTTTGATGGGGAAGCCAAGGGGAATATTGGGCCTATAGGTTGTGGGGAGGAGGGGTTGAGAAATAAGGAAGGAAGGTTCTTGGGTGTGGTGGCACTCCCTTTAGGAAAAAAAATTAATCACTGTGTCGAGGCCAAAGTTTCTTATATTGCAATTAAACTTGCTTTTGATAGGGGATTCAAAAAGTATAGATTGAGGGTGATTCACTTAATATAGAGAGTTGTCTGCAAGGTTTTTATAAGCCAATTTGGACAATCGAGTCACTTATAAAGCTCTTCCTTATGATGGTGAAATCTTTTGAAGAAGTATGGTTCTACCATATCTTTAAGGAAGGAAATTCCCTCTCGGATTTCTTGCCAATGAGGTAGTAAATCTAATGAACATCAAGACATGGGAAGGGTACTCTTCTCTTCTTGAGAGGGCTAAATCATTATTGTTAATGATTGCTAGTTATGATTATTTGGACGAGGTTGATCAATTTGTGATTATTACCCCCCTTTTTGCATATTTAATGGGTTTCTTTGTTCCCATTCCAAAAGCTATCAACATCTCTAGATATTCTAGTTTGAGAATAGGAGAAAGGGAAGCAAGCTTTGGTTCATGTTGAGAGATTTTAGCAGTGGAGACATGGGCAAAGATAGGAGTAGGTTTGAGCCCATTTCTTATAATAAATGGAAAAATAAGCCTAAGGTGTGGAGGATTCTAAAGAAGGGTAACTTTACACCACTCATGGAAAGGCTTCATGGTAAAAACCATGAAGCCTCCAACATGTTTGTGTTTAAATATGGCACAATAGGATCTTGAAGGTTAATAGAGTTGAATTCCATATCATCGAAGATTTCATTGCCCACATACTAGTCTGCAGACTTAGGGGTGTAAGTTTTTTAACGATAGAAAATGCAATGAGGATGTGATGGACCAATTATTCAAGGGAAGTGAGAAGGAGAACTTGATCAAGCTCCCACCCTATGGTTACAACAAGCTTTCAGTAAAAAAAATTTGGGCTGAAGTTGTTGAAGTATCAATGAGGTATGCCACCCTTGATAGTAACTTTTTTTCTATTTTGGGGTACCATTTTACCCTCCTAAATCACTTCAAACATATCCCTTGGTATCCTTTCCTTTATTTCTCTTAACTTTAGTGGAGGTTTCTATTTATGCACACCTTAAAATTCATTGCACCTCAGTTCTTCACGAGGGTCTCATTATGCTCAGCATGGAGTATGTCAAGGCTAATTCCCTAGGAAAAAATATCAAAGGAAATGAGAAGGATCAACCTTTTATAGTGACTGAAACCCCAACATCATGCTCAGATACAAAGGATGTAGGGGATGAGGGTTGGAATGTGGAGGATAAGGATAGGACGAATGTCATTGAAGTTTCATATTCTCCTTCTGAATCTCTCCATATCAAGAGAAATAAAGGGGGTTAAAAAAGGAAAGTTTCTAGTAAGAGGCCGAAGAAGCAAGGGTTAGGGTTTGGCAATTTTGAGACTAGTGAGGAGGATGATTTGCAACAGAAAGGGGGCCAAAGAAGGAAGGTTTCCAACAAGAACCAAAGAAGCAGGGGTCAAGGTCTGGTGGATATGAGACTGGTGAGGAGGGAGATACCCAACATTGTTCCCACTAGGTGAAGGTCCCAATTTGCACTACTAGTAGAGATGTCTCCATGGTGCTGGAGGATCCCCCTTCCCAAAAAAATTCTCAATAGGCTATTTTGGTTGGTAAGGGTAAAGAGAAAGTCATGGATACTACAGTCAAGGAGGTTTTTTCAGGTAAGATAAAGTGTGCTACTAATGTTCATCCCCTCTCTAAGGACTTCTCGTATAAGCTTGATGAGGATACCACTTATATGTTGGAGCTTCTTGATATGGCCACTTGAACTATCTAACATGTAACTTTAACTAGAAAAATGGGTGATGAAATAATTTAATAAAGTTAATATTAAGATTAGAAATTTAAAGGAAAATTATAAAGATCAACCCAAAGGGGAAACCTCTAACTTTCTCATTGAGAGACTAGTTTAATTGGAAAGCTCATTCTCTAAATTCAAATCAAAATGTGAGAGTCACCTCCAAGAGATGGACAAAAAAGTAAAGGGGATCCAAGGTGATATCCAAAATCTATTATAGATCAGCCAGATGCCTATTTAAAACAATATTGACTCTCTTAAGGTGTTGTTGGATAAAAATCAGTCAACTCAGGGAGGATCAAATATATGTTGTTGGGGTGCAGGTGAAAGGTCCACCCACCAAAGAGAAGGGTGTTAAAATGAACAAGACAACTGAGGGGGGGGTGTGAATTAGTTGTAGCAAATTAAATATTTAAAACTCTCTATAATAATCATATCCACATGCATTAATTAAACCCTTACTCTATTTTTATGATTAAATAGGAAATGCCGATAAAAATAAATAAAATCACAAAACCATACACGAGAGAACATCAGATTTACATGGAACCCAATGAGGGAAAAACCACAATGAGCATTATCTCACAATATAAGTAATAGAAAAATTGATACATGTGCTCTTTTCCAGAATAGGACACACTATCCAAAAAGGCTCACAACCAGGGCTCATAGTAACAAAAAGAAATACAAGAAGATCGAAGAGAAATGTTACATAGAGAATACTTCCTAATGCAACAAGTAATCAACCACAATTTCTCACACTTTCACGATTTTTCTTGAATGATTTCAGATACCTTCAATTCACTACCTTCAGGAACCCTAACACTAAAATTTACACCACTCTACTGAAATTTGCATCACATACATCACTTACATCAATCCCACATCTATATTTATTTTTAATTATTCCATACCTCATATCACAACAACACCATACTTATTTATATCAACCTCAACCTCAAAAACCTTCTCCAATATCGACAACTAGTTGTTATACATACAAATTAAAAATAGGTTGGCACCTTAACATTCCCACGGTGGATAGGAACAAAAGTTGACCTATAAAAACTCCTTAAATAGGACCCAAATATATCCCAACACATCTCAACATGCTTTCATAAGCTCGCATGTAGAGTCAAACACAAGGTCATCCAATACCCATGCTAAACACCATTGACATTAAGTACACACTTCCTCAAATCAATCTGTAACACTTGGACAATATATTTCACTTGAACACGATCAAGAATAATCCATGAAATACTTAAGATTCATCAAATACTTCAACTCAAAACAACTGGTAACCCTTATTTGTATATTGTGAAATGAAATTCACTCTGTACTACACTAAATAAAGTAAATTTTTTAATATAGAAAGATACAAACATTATAAGAAAAATTCCAAATCCACACAACTTGAAGCTAAAAAATGGAGAAACACGGAGCAAATAAATTTCTCCCATGCCACATAAAAAATCAGTGAACAAATGGTTCACACACTGGTGGAAATATATCACATTGTGCAATGATCCAAAAACCCAAATTTCTAATATAGAAACATCTGACAATCATGAATAACCTGTAAGATCTGCATAGGCATAATATCAACACAAAAGAAACACAAAGCACAATATCAAAGCACACTATGAATACTTGCATAACACAATTTACTCTATTTAATTTTTTTTCTCAAAAGCACTTGGAAACCAAGTACTAGAGACATCATGTTACACCCCATATTGTTGTTACTAATTTAATTTTACCTTCATGGATAGACTGGATGGTAAATGACATCATGATTTTGATATGTTTGTAAAATAAGTGGAATACTGAAATAGGTATTAAGGTATTATTGCCTTGGAAGAGTGATTATGTTCACATTGATGATGAACATGTATTACTATATGAATATGCTTAAGTTTTATGATGCATATGGATTTATTATGAATATCTAGCTACCATTGCAAATATGCTAAGCTGGTTGTAGGGTCAGGTTCAATCCTCTATAAGGGAGGGGAAGTATCACTCAAGAGAAGTGATTGGTTGGATAACCCTTAATGATACCTATATGAGCTTACATACACATACTTATAGTAGAATAGTTGAGTCTACTCATAGTATAGGGAATTGGTAAGTCATCCTTAATTATGATGTGTTTGAATTATTAAGGGTATTGAAACTATTCAGTTCATTCTTGGATGATGTTTATGGATCTTTAAGCTTTTCGTTGATACACATTTACGTTAATTGTAAACATGTATATGGATATATATATATATATATATATGTGTGTGTGTTGATCCATGCATGAGAGCATAAGTATGTGAATTTTTATGTAAGTAGAAATAATTATGAGTATACATGCACGGGGAATCAATTATATCTATGTGTGTATATATACCATACACTGATGTATATGTTTGTTGACAAGGATATGAATATGGGTGTTGAGTTAAGTGTACATATGATATATGTATACATTAATGTAATGTATACGTGTCCTTAAAGGAAAAATGTATACATATACATTAATGTACATATATGTATAAACATATATGTGTGTGTGTTTGATTGGCAAGGTGATGGCCTAAATTGATATATGTGTATATAAATGCACATATATATACTCCATTGTGTCATTATTATTATTGTTTGATGGAAAAAATTATAACATGGAAATAATTGTTCGGATATCAAATGGATTATTTTTTTTATCATATTTCTAGGGAATACACATGTTCATATATGTATATATAGCATATCTATATTGAAGGCCAAATTAAATGAATTCAAGCACAACCATGCATATAACGTATGGTGCTATGGATGAAAGACAAACACTTTAATTGATTAACATGAGATTGCACCATATAATATAGAACTTAAGGCACAAAACATAGAGAATGTGCTAAATATAGGAAGGTGCATAAACTAGGTCACCAATGCATTTATGACCATGTCTTAGATAACATCTATGAGAAGCTTACAACCAGCGCATAAAGTCTTATAAATACTTAGTCAACATAGTTTATGATATACGCAACAATAAAAAGATGTTTGCTAAGTAATTTAATTTTGACCACTCTGGTGATAACACACAAGCAACATATAATATATATTTGTATATATTTTATGCAGAATATAAAGACTGATTTATATATATATATAGTATGCAAACTATTGCAAGCCAATTTATACACATATTGTGTAAATGATAAAGGCCAATCTATATGCAAGTAATGTGTAGTAATAAAGGTCGATTTGAGAAATTAAATCATAGGTGATATCATTCCAAATGCATTACTATTTTAAAGTGGTGAATTACTTCTTCTTTGAACGCATTTGTCCAAGAGATGAAAGTGATGGAAATAGTAATAAACGTGTTGTTGTGCAAGTGAATTTTTGGATGTTTTAGTTGTGTTTCTGATATGTGGTTGTCATTGATGTCAACACTATTAGCATAAATATCTTTATGACTGTATATGTCGAGGATATTGAGAAAATTGTAATAAAATATGTTGCAGGGTGTCTGTGAAGTAGTGAAGATCACTATGATGGAAAGTTTAGTATATTGATGGTGAGAAGTTGCACATTAAAGGGTTTTTTGACAAGCCTATCTAGTTTATCCACTGAAAATTTCAATGGTGCGCATGAAGATTTGAGCAAGTTATGAGTTTTTGTGTTCAGATAGTTATTCTGTTACTGTAGTTGGTGTTCCTGGAAGAAGATAATGCGATTCTGGTAATTTGAGTTGTTGCAGATGTTCTTGTGATTTTCATGGATGTTTCTAGATTCATTCTCTATTTGTGAACATCCCCATTGATTGTTGTGCTCGTAATCCATAATTTTCTCTTACATGTTCATGTTTTTCATGTTCATGGCCGATAGGGTGATTGTAGCGTGTTTTGGATCTTTGAGGAATAATATTTGAAGGTGATTTGTGTTTGAGGATATTTTTTTGGGTCTCTACTATGTTGTGGATGAATTTGGTTCATTCACATTAATAATATTTATTGTTTTAGGCTGACAATTTGTATTTATTTTATTATTTTGTTGAAGCTGACATGAAGTGATGTAATTCATTGTTACAAATATATATGAGTGGTTTTTTTTATCTCATTTGAGACATCAATTATGTGAAGTGTGTGAGTATTATGTGTGAATAAGGTTTAGATCATTTGAAGGAAGAGCAGAGAGTGAAGAAGAGTGAAGAAGTGTTCATGGGCTTAATCAAAATAATAATCAGGCATTAGCAAATGCTAATTTCGCAGTTCAAGATCCAGATGGTTGTAATCTGAATGTTTATGTAAGACAGTGAGTCTTCCTTTGTATTTGAGCAGTGAGCTCTAGGAAGTGTGCCTAAATGCATGTACATTCCCCATTTATTCTTCTTATACTTTTAACAGGGTATAAACTTGTGGATTGATCTCCACTGTGGTTTTTCCCCTAACAGGGTTTCCACGTAAAAAAATCTTGGTGTCATGTGTGTTTCTGATGCATTGTTGTTTTATGCTTTCAGGGTTATTAATCAGATCTGAGAATAAGGGTAAATAAGTTTAATAAGTTTGAAATTTAGAGACAAATGATTCACCCCCTCTCAGTTGTCTACCCTTGTCTTTCCAACAATTGGTATTAGAGCAGGTTCCTTGGAAGAAGTTTAAAAGCTTGAGGTGATCTGAGATGGTGACATATAAGAAGGATAGTCTAAGATTTGATGGAACAAATTATTCTTTGTGGAAGAATCAAATGGAGTGTCATCTGAGATGCATTGGTGAATCTTAGTGGAACATTACAAGTAATAGGTATGTTATGCATCAAAATGATCCTACTACTATTGCTGAGATTAGGGATGTTGAATATAATATCAGGGCTAAGGAAGCATTGTTGAGTGCTTTGACTGATTCTGAGATGACAAATGTTATGGATCTGAAGACTACTTATGAGATCTAGAAAAAATTGGAAACCTTGTATGAAGGTGATGCTAATGTGAAGATTGCTAAGCTACAAAGTCTGAAAGGGAAATATGAAATGTTGAAAATGGGTGATGATGAGAATATTACTACTTTCATGCAAAGGGTGAATTAAATTGTGTGTGGCATCAAATGTGCTCATGGATAGTTGGAAGAATCATAGATTTTTGATAAAGTTATTAGATCCTTGCTTGATGCATACAAAGTTAAAGCTACAACTATTGATGAGCTCCAAACTATGATAAATGTAACTAGAGATATGTTGATTGGTAAACTTATTGCTTTTGAGTTGCGTGAATTTGGTGATGCCCTTCCTAATAGAATCTACATTTAAAGCTACTACTTCCAGGAGAGATACACAAAGATATGATCTAGGTGAAAGTTCTTCTAGAGAGGTATTCAAGTATGAGGAAGAAATGAGACAAATTGAAGAAGAAGAAAGATAACTGAATGAGATCGAAGCACTTATTTTCAAAAGGGAAGCCAAAGGAGAAGGTAAGTATAAAGGAAAGTTTCCTATTAATTTTTTTTCTTGCAATAAGATAGGTCATTTGCATCAAGGTGTCCAAAAAGAGTTCCCAATCCAAGACATAACAAGCCTAAATTTCAAAGGAAGTGTTATTACGTTGTTGATGAAGGTGTGATAAATGATGAATTTGACAAAGGGAACGTAAGTGAAGATGAGTTTGTGTTTATTGCAATCAAGGAAATTAATCCCATGTCTATTGAATATACTAGTTGTACAAATGTGGATAAAGCCCTAGCTGCTAGAGTTGAAGAGAAGGATGAATAGGTAATTGACAATGGATGTTGGCATCACATGATAGGTGATAAAATAAAATTTGTAAGCCTGGAGAAGTATGATGGCGGTGTTGTAATATTTGGTGATAACAATGGTGGTATAATCCGTGGTAGAGGATGTATTTATTTTGATGGTAAGCATAATACTGATGATGTTCTTTATGTTGAAGGTTTGAAGCATAATATTTTGAGTGTTGGAAAAATGGTTGATAAGCGATACAATCTTCAATTCAAGGATGGAAAGTGTAGAATATTGGGAAGTTCTGGAAATGTGATTGCTTCAGGTACAAAAAAAAAAGGTAACATCTTTCACCCAAATGATACTAGTAAAAGTTGTCTGATTACTCAAGTTGATGAAAGTTGGTTGTGGCATAGGAGAATGTGTCATGCAAAATTTGACAATATTACCAAGATAAGTTCTACTTGGGTAGTGATAGATCTTCCTAAGTTGGTAAAGCCTACTAATGCCATATGCAAGGAATTCCAATTATGAAAGCAACCTAGAATTTCATTTCGGAGCAAACAACATTGTTCAAATGAATTGTTGGAGCTTGTGCATACTGAATTGTGTGGTCCTGCTAGAATCAAAAGTTTACAAGGTTACAAGTATTTCATATTTCTTATTGATGATTACTTTAGGATGGCATGGGTTACTTTCTTAAGGGAGAAATCTAAATCTCTAGAGAAGTTCAAGACATTTAAGGTTATGGTCGAGACAAAGACAAGTTTGAAGATTAAGTGTCTGAGATCAGATAGAGGTGGTGAATTCACTTCTGATGAGTTTAATTCTTTTTGTGAAGAACATGGGATAAAGATACAATTATATGCACCATGGACCCCTCAGAAAAATGGAGTTGTGAAAAGGAAGAACATGATAGTTCTAGATGCTGCTAAGACTATGAGTTGGAAGGAAATGTTTCTCATATCTATTGGAGAGAAGCTGTGAGTACTGCTATTTATATCCTCACCGGGTACAAGTCAAAGGTGATACTAGTAAGAATCCTTTTGAGCTATGGACTGGTCATAAGCCTACTATTAGATATTTTAAAATCTTTGGGAGTAAATGCTATATCAGAAGAGATGAAGATATAGGAAATTTTGATGCTAGAAGTGATGAAGGAATCTTTCTTGGTTATTTTACTAAGAGTAAGGCCTATTGGTGCTATAATAAGAGATTAAAGAAAATGGTTGAAAGTGAAAATGTTAAGGTTGATGAAGACACTCCTAGACCATCCAAAACTTGTGGATATGATTTTGATGATCAAAATGATAGTACAAACAAAGGTTAGACTTCAAATCAAGTTTAGATCATTTCGGTAAAATCAAGAAGATCAAGAGGAAGGAGAAACTAGTGAAAGTACAAAAGAGAGATCACAAGAGCCTAAAACTCAGGAACATCCTAAGACTCCAAGGTATGTGAGATTAAATCATTCAAAAAATCAGATTATAGGTGATAAGAACAAAGGTTTCCAGACTAGGAGAAGAATTATAGAAGAATACAGTTTGATTTCAAAGACTGAGCCAAGTAATGTCAATGAAGCATACAAAGATGAACATTGGATTGAAGAAATGAAAGAATAATTACAAAAAATTGAGAAGAATAATACATGAACTCTTGTTCCTAGACCTAAGGACAAAAATGTAATTGGAACTAAATGGGTCTTTCGAAAAAAATTAAATGAACAAGGTGAAGTTAGAAATAAAGCAAGGATGGTGTGTAAAGGATACTCTTAGATGGAGGGAATTGACTTTGAAGATAATTTTTCCCCTGCTGCTAGAATTGAAGTTGTGAGACCGTTTCTTGCTTATGCTGCTTACAAAAACTACAAATTTTATCAAATGGATGTCAAGTTAGCATTTCTAAATGGCGAATTGGAAGAAGAAGTGTATATTGAGGAAGATGATGGATTTCAACTGATTGATCAAGGAGATATGGTTTATCGGTTGAAGAAAACATTGTATGGACTCAAGCAATCCCCTAGAGCTTGGTATGTCAGATTAGACAAGTATATGTTGAAGCTTGGATTTAACAAAGGTACTGTTGATAGTAATCTATATTTCAAGATTGATAATGATAAAGACTTTTTTGTGTAAGTCTGTGTTGATGATATAATTTTTGGAGGAGATGATTTTGTGCATGAAGTTTGCTGATGAGATGCATAATGAGTTTGAAATGTCAATGATTGCAGAGTTGAAATTCTTTTTGGGATTGCAAATTACTTAGTTAGATAAAGGGATCTTTATATCTCAGTCCAAGTATGTGAGAGAATTTCTAAAGACGTTTGGTATGGAAGATTCAAAGCTAGTCGATACACCCATGGTGACCGGATGTAAGTTGACAATAAATGATGATTCTCCAAAGGAAAATCAGACTAGATACAAATCAATGATTGGTGGATTTATTTATTTGAATCAAAATAGACCTGATATCATGAATGTTGTATGCATTGTTGCAAGATTTCAAGCTGATCCAAAGGAATCTCATGTGACTGTTGTAAAGAGAATTTTTAGATACTTGAAGGGAACAATTGATTTTGGCCTGTGGTATCCTAAAGATGATGATCTTACTTTGAGTTCCTTTACTGATGTTGATTGAGTAGGAGATGTGAATGATAGGAAAATTACTAGTGGTGGCACATTTTTCTTGGGAAAGAAGTTGATTTCATGGTTAAGTAAAAAGAAGAATACCATTTCTTTGTTTACTGTAGAGGCATAATACATTGTTGCTGCTAACAATTGTACTCAAGCATTGTGGATGAAGCATATGTTAAAATATATCAGAGTTGTGTATGATGAAACTATTTCTATATTCTATGATAATTCAAGTGCAATTAATGTTTATAAGAATCTGGTGCTGCATTCAAAGACCAAGCATATATCTATCAAGTACCACTTTTTGAGAGACAAGGTGAGTGATAAGGAAGTCAAATTGGAGTATGTGCCTACTAAGGAATAGATTTCATACATCTTTACTAAATTTTTTCCTAAGGATACTTTTGAGTATCTTAGAGGGAAGTTAGGGGTGATTACCCTCCTAAAAAGAACTAAGATGCATTATCTTGCATTAGTCCATTCATTTCATAGTCATATATTGTTCCGACTTGATGTTGTGGTGGCTGCTACTCAAGGGGAGTAGTCAGATGATTCAAATATGTGGTTCAAAGCTTGTGTGAAGAAAGGAGATATTTTTCATTTATGTCAAAGGGGGAGAAGAGTCATGTGAATTTTTTTGGATGAATTAAGGGAGAGAAGAGCAATGTGAAAAACTGGGAGAAGAAGTCATGAGAGAAGAATCAAAACCTAAGGGGGAGTAAGTGTTGGAGTTAGTTGTGTTGATGGTGTTTTTCACATCATGTGTTTCCATCAATGCCAAATGGGGAGATTTTCGGATGTTATGGTTGTGTTGCTGATATGTGGTTGTTGTTGATGTCAACACTATTAGCATAAATTTCTTTAAGACTGTATATGCCGAGGATATTGAGAAAATTTTAATAAAATATGTTGTAGGGTGTTTGTGAAGCAGTGAAGATCAGTATGATGGAAATTTCAGCATATTGATGGTGAGAAGTTGTGCATTAAAGGGTTTTTTGAAAAATCTATCTAGTTTACCCAATGAAAGTTTCAGTGGTGCACATGAAAATTTGAGCAAGTTATGAGTTTATGTGTTCTGATAGTTATTGTGTTACTATAGCTGGTGTTCCTAGAAGAAGATAATGTGATTCTAGTAAACTGAGTTGTTGTGTATGTTCTTGTGGTGTTCATGGATGTTTCTAGATCATACTCTATTTGTGTTTAACATCCTTAGTGATTGTTGTGCTCGTGATCCGTACTTTTCTCTTGCGTGTTCATGTTTTTCATGTTCATGGTCGACAGGGTGATTGTAGCGTGTTGTGGATCTTCAAGGAAAAATATTTGAAGGTGATTCATGTTCGAGGATATTGTTTTAGGTTTCTACTATGTTGTGGATGACTTTGGTTGATTCACATTAATAATATATATTATTTTGGGCTAAAAATTTGTATTCATTTTATTATTTTGTTGAAGCCGACATGAAGCGATGTAATTCCTTGTTGCGGATATATATGAGCGGTTGTTTATCTCATTTGAGACATGGATTGTGCGAAGTGTGTGAGTGTTATGCGTGAATATGGTTCAAATCATTTGAAGGCAGAGTAGAGAGTGAAGAAGAGTGGAGAAGAGTGAAGAAGTGTTCATGGGCTTAACCGAAACTATAATCAGGCATTAGCAGATGCTACTTTCTCAATTCAAGACCCAGATGGTTGTAATCCAAATGTTTCTGTAAGATAGTGAATCTTCCTTTGTATTTCAACAGTGAGCTCTAGGCAGTGTGCCTAAATGCATGTGCTTTCCCCATTTATTCTTCTTATACTTTTAACAAGGTATAAACTTGTGGAGTGATCTCCACCGTGGTTTTTCCCCTAACAGGGTTTCCATGTAAAAAATCTTGGTTTCATGCGTGTTTCTGATGTGTTGTTGTTTTATGCTTTCATGGTTATTAATTAGATATGAGAATAAGGGTAAATAAGTTTAATAAGTTTGAAATTCTGAGACAACTGATTCACCCACCCTCTCAATTTTCTGCCCTTGTGTTTCCAACATGAATAAATGCAAGATAAAAGGATTAATTAGCAAATAACCTGCTAAGTCAAAGCATGGTTTGAACACTAAAAATGAGAGTCAACTCATATTTTCCCCGACAATGAAATAAGATATGACTAAGTCGACTTAGTTTGTGTGTAGTCTGTAAATAAAAGACTGTTTTAAAGTGTTAAACCACACCAAAAAGATAGGAATAGTTGTTGCAATATCACACCAATATACGAACAATTTTTTTTTTTCTGTATAAGTCTACTTTTCTTGTAAGTTGATTATAATATTTGAGCATATGCATAATTGAATTGGTCTTGAGCTATTGTCAAGCCATAAAGGTCGATCTGTAGAATACTATCTTGAGTCTACACTTATATTTATGCCACCTTTTTCCTGTGTGTAGTGATTCAATTTGCATGAGGAAAGGCGTCGAATAACATGCCTAATATTTTGGCTGCAATGTCTCAAGTTTCTATATAAATAGAAAGGCTAGTTTTCTCATTTGAGACATTCTATTTCTCCAAACTTATTCTGATGTAAATAATTAGAGAGTTGTATTTTGTGAGAGCTTTGAGTTACTTGTAAGAGTATAGTTTAATCTTGAGTAAGAGGCTATAGTGAGTATTTTCTTTGAGTTGGTAAATTTAAGCTAGTAAGCTCCTATTGGAAGGTTGTGTATCAAGTCAATCAATTGGATCAAGCATATTACAGGCATGAGGATCTAGTTTTCTCTTATTTATCTTTAGTTATGAAAGAATGAGTTTTTTATGCTTTGTTTGGACTGCTTGAGAATACTTGCATTAGGAAATCATAGCATTTGCTTTGGAAATGAATAGAAGCTTCTTTTATATGGAGGTGTTTGTATTTAATCCATAATAGGAGGGAATGTTTATCATTAGCTAAAGTATACTAGGAATGATTAAACGAGAATAGCTTAAGGTTTATTCATGATGTGAAACATATCAATGTCATGAAGTGACTTGACACTATTTGCTTATGATGTTAGGAAATCTTAGGAATGATAAGGTTTAGTTGTACATCAATAGTTTGGAAGAAATGATAGGATGGGTCATTTCTAATTTGTACTAGTATGATCACTTTATCATTGCTTAACTATTGGATAAAACCCTAGGTTGGGAGTAACCTATTTGAGGTGAGAATTATATTGAAACCTAGGTTAAGATTAACGTATTAGGTTGGAATATTTACTAGATTACCCCCTGGAACCAATAGGTTAAGAATAACTTGCCTGGATGGGTTGTACATTGTTCTTATTGGAACACATGGGTTTAGCTTAACCTACTTGATTACACTAATTGTTTATTATTGATTATATCTAGGATTAGGGTATACTAAGGTTGAGACTCACCTATGTTATTAAGTAAAACAATTGATTTTATGAGATACTATATATATGGTGACATAGTTGGGATTACCTATTGAGTTAAAGTTGCTGCTTGATGAATTTCTTTACATTCTTGAGATGAAGTCATATTGTTGACAAGATTCTACTCTTTTGAACAACTCTTGTTACTAAGGAGATTACACTCTCAAATGGAATCATCTATTGATATGATTATTCTTTGATTGAGGTCATTCATTGATGAGACTACTCTCTTGATAAGAATCACTTATTAATGTGATATATTTCTGAAGGGAGTTAGTTGTTTATGAGTATTTAATCTATGATTAGATGAAGCTTATGTGGCTATACTTTAGCTTATAAAGTTATACTTGAGACTAGGTTGTCTTTTGAAGTGAATAACTTGTCTATGAAAATTTTAATTTATAGACTAGAAAAGCTCATGTTATACTTGGGATTAAAATATCCATTGAAGGGTGTAACTTATGCTTAGGCTTTATTGGTAGAGATACCATAGATTTTTAGGAAAAGGGGAATATGTTGTTTTTGATGTTAGGGATTACCTATGAAAGGAAAATACCTACGAATAGTATATAAATAGTCATAATCCAAACTGAGCTATAGAAGTATATGTGAATAGGAAGATTTTCACTCAAAGTGCTGAGTGAGAATACTTTGGCCAAAGTAGTGCAAGTAGCCACAATTTACACTATCAGTTCACTATGCTCCTTTTATGCATTATAGATTAGGAATTTCATACTCATAGGAGAAATGATCGTATGATTATGTTATAGTTTGAAGGACACAACACTAAGCTTAGATAAGCTATTGTTATGGGGTTTACCAACCAATTTCTTCATTGAAGGGTAAGGCCATCTTGTCATATGTGGCAGATGTGCACATGACCATATTTGAGTTTGTGGTTGGTTGAAAATTTCTTGAGTGATGCTTCGACTCATCATATGGTGGCTGAGGTTTGCATATGTTTGCGCTAGCATTAGGGATAGTTGTAGTGTATGCATCAGGGAGTGGGGACATCCATAATGTATGCACCATTGTGGTGACATCAAGAATAGTTGTATATCTATTGCTAGATGAAGATTTGAAGAGATATGTATGTATCATGTACCTATTTATATGGAAGGATGTAATTGTTAATGATAAAATTGAGTTTATCCAATATTAAATCTATGTTATGGAAAGATTTGTGAAATTACAATGGAATACAATGGAAGTTTGAAACAATGTTTATTTAAAATGTGCATGTAATTTACATTATGAAAAAGAAAAAAATTATTGCTATGTGATGACATCATGGGTAATTCACTTGAGGTAAAAACAATGAAAATTTTCTAAGTAGAACATCGAGGTTGTTACATGTGGTATCAAAGCTACCAAGTTCAACTTTGGAGCCTATGGGCTCATTACATAAACCTTATCGCAAGATAATGGATGAAAAGTTCTTATGCCAAGATGGAAAGTGAAGAGAACATGGGGAAATGAAAAGGAAGATAATATTCTAGGATACTTGTTTAGGTTGGGATTAGATAAGAGTCTCCCCTAGAATTGAAAACTCCATCTCATTATGATACCCCCTCAAATTGTGGAAGATTATGTAATAGGGTTATGAAGGAATGTTATGAAGGATGACCAATATTTACCTTCACCATGTGAAATGGTTAAATGAATCTAAGGGGATAAGAATAATTGAAATAATTCCCCTTATTAGTAGCAACCTATAGTTGCAAAGAGTCAAGAATTATTGGATTTAGTAAGTACACTATGAATCTATGAGTATGCATTTTTGGAATAAGATAAAAATTTCAATCGAAGTAGAAAGAAAATTAAGGAGGTATCCAAGAGTTTGGAGAACTCGACTAAAATATAATTTTTATGCAAGGCTAGGATCTTGCAAGAAAGGAGATAGTACCTTGGAATAAGGGAAGAGATCAGAATGGTCAAAAAAGAAGTAATCAATGAAGTGGACATGGTTCCACAAACCAAAATCGACAAGATCAATTTGGAGTTCTATTTAAGATGAGAAAAAGAAACCAAACAAATTTAAGAGTACTTAAGTTTATGAGGAAGTTACCAAAAATTGGGACAAATTCACTTGGAAAGGTGATCGTGGGAAAGAAACCTGAAAAAGGTAAATCAGATTGGCCCAACAAAGGTTTGATTAGTGCTAAGTTAGGTAGAAGTGTAGATTAAATACACCAAATTTCTAACAAAAATAAACTTATGTTTAGAGGTTCCAAAAGGAAATGGGGTATGAAGTGAAACTTTGTGTCAAATCAATAGAATTAGTAAGGTAAAAACACTCTAAGTTGAGGACACATCAACAAAAGAGGCTTTGTGGATATGGAAATTCCTCCACAAAAAGGATATTAGTATACACGAAAAAGAGAATTGGAATAATAGAGTGAATTTTAGCTTGTAAAGTTGAAAATTATTCAATAGATCTCTTTATTGATGATCCAAATGTTGAATCTATGAGATTAGAGACCAATGAGGAATCTAAATTTGGGAATAAGTATATTCAAGGTATACAATGAAGGAAATAAAAAGGTGATAGAAATCCAACAACAAGGAATGATAAATTATTTCGAGAAAGAAAATGTTTGCTAGGAGTTCATATTTGAGTTAATCGATTGTTGTGGAAACACTAAGGGGGGAAGAAACAGAGTGGATTGACTCAGATAGAGTACCCCACCTAACGAAAGTCATAAATATATTTTCAATTTAAAATAAGTTTTAAGATTCATCGTAAGTCATAATGTCAATTAGTTTATATAGTAAATGACCATGAGAATAAAGTATTGTGATTTAAGGTAATGAAAAGTTCAAGGATTACGACCAATGAGAAAGGAATATTATCACTCAATACTTTATATATATGTTTCATATAAAGATAAAATGTTACTATGGATGCCTTAGAAATGGATAAGAATATTACTTGATCATGAAAATGAAGATCATCGCCTAAGGAATAGGTAAGAAAAGATCTATATTACTCATGATTAGGAGTTATTAAGGAAATGTTCATGCTTGGTAATAAGGTATGTAGTTAAAATTTTGATATCTTTTAGGAACCAACATGAATGAATGAGGATTATTACTCAAAATTAGCACTGATCCACATTAGGAAAGATAGATTGAGATGAAAATTGGTTTACAATTTTTGAAAATGAATTAAGCATGGAAGAAATCCAAGGTATGGATGTCCTAAGATAAAGGAGATTTATCTCTACAAAACTCCTAACCATTATTACTTGAGAATTAAATATGGCATGAGTCCATGAAATAGGTTTCACTTAGTTGAAATAGAATATTAAGGGATGTACAAGAACCTATGTATCCAAAATTTTGGAGATTAAGGAATGAAATGAGGGAATTAATGTCATTCTCAGGACATTGGAATGACAAAATTATTTGTCGGATGAGGAACCACTATAATCTAGGAAAATATGGAGAAAGATGTTGTAGGGTATGTAGCAAGTTATTGTCCAATGTGCTAGGAAATGAAGACATAATGTCGTTGATGGGAGCCAATTATGTCCCATTTTATGTCATGTTTTAGCCTATTTCATGCACCTTCATACCCATTCCCACATTCTATTTTTGTTCCATATCATACCATTTTACCATTTTATGTTGCATTTGATTAAATATATATAAGTGGTATTTAATATAGTTTTTGGATAAAATATGGAAATTATTTATTGATTGTCTTTACTAATAACCATTATGATTTCAAGCCTTGGGAAAATCAAGCTTGCAACATACGAATTACATGAACTTCCTAATCTTCATGTCACTTTCCTCACAAGAATACAGCTTGTGCATATTGTTGTGGCTAGCTCGAGTTTAAATGGTGACCAAGTTCCATCTTGATGCTGATTATGCATATTTTATTTAATGGTGGATTTTATTTGGTTCTTTCTTCATGGCACTTCCTGCATAAATTCTTCAACCGCATGGATTCATTTCATGTTTTAACTACTCCATGCTAAGATATCTTCATCATCACCATTGTCGTTTATGCAACAACATATTTTCATGTCACCACATCATTGCGGCCACTTCACCACTACCATATTGTAGCCCACGGTATTTGGTATATGGAATCCAATGATGGATGAGAAGCTTGCTAGCTGGAAAAAATCATAGTTATTCCTATCTTCTATTGTTACTCACTAGTATAACATAATTGTTTTAATTTATGTCATGAGAAATGTTGCATTATAGTTTGTTGGCCGTAGGCCACAAAAAACTATCTATTCTTATAAGTAATTACTACAAGTTGCGTATATAAGAAATGTAAGAAACATTTGTAAAGGATGATTTTTCCTTCCGTATTACTTCTGAGAAATAAAAGCTTCATTATGCTGATCGGTCTAACGTAGAAAACATTTTCTTTCAACTCTCCTTGTGAACTAGAGGAAGGGCCCACTCTCAGAACGCTCAGTGAGATTATTTTATGTTTGAATTAGTTAAAATTTGTATGTTGTGTGGTGTGTTTTGTTTTAAGCAGATTAAGTTGTAGAGCGTAACCAATTACTAATTCAATCTCCTTTTAAATTCTGAAAGCTTTGATATTTAGTTAATGCAATCAATTCATTATTAATACAATTATATTGTTGGTGTAATTAATTCACTATTGAATGAAACTATTATTTGAAATTCAAATATTTGTGCAGTTCATTTAACGTAGATTATTTTCAAAGCTATTCAGTTTTTGCCATAGTTAATAGTTTCTATCAGCCGAATAGAAGAAATTAGCTCCTGTCGCTAGAATTAGTTTAATTTTCTAAAGGTTTATTTTCATAGGCTACATTCATAACAACTCATCTCATGACTCCCATCCCTTGTGCAGATTGCCACGATACCTTTTGCAAGTTGACGATCCCCAGATTAACACGTATAAACCAAAGTGAAATTCATTATTAAACATCAAATCCATTTCACTCTTTTCCCCAATGTTGGTCTATCATTTTGGCATCATTGTCAGGGAAAGGTGTCAAAAGGTCGGTTAGTTTAATGAGATGAATTAGGAACTATAGACATGGAAAATATACCGACACACTTGATCCTGATTACTAACACCGTTTCCACCTGAATCACCTTCTCAGCTTATCATCACCTTTCATCCCTTAATTGAATAAATCATTATTTATCTGATTAAGTCATTCTTCCCTGTTGATTAAATTAATAAATTTAATTTAATTAACCCTATGTCTCTATTTAATTATTTAATTAAATCTCTAAAGTCATCCTATTAAATTAAATAAATTAATCTTTATTTGATTTAATCTAACACCACCTTCTTTAATTAAATAAATCAATATTTATTTAATAAAATCTAAAATCATTATTCCTCTCAACTTTGATTTATTTAAATCCTAAAATCTAAGTCAAAATTGTCAAATCACCTAATTTCTACTTAATTCATCAAATCATGATTAAATCTAATCCTCATCACTTCAATCATCTAGATTTTTCAACTTGCACAATAAATCAATTTATTTGATTTATTAAATCATCATTTTCCATTCAAAAGGGCATCTTTTGTGGAATATTCTTCCAATTCAAAAATCCCCCCAAAAAGGGATGGGTACTTCCAACAAGGCATTTAATGCCTCTTACATATCCTTGGCCTTGAGCCAAGTGACATTAACTCCATTCTTCTCTCCCTCCAACATGTCACTTTCAAATTTCAAATTTGAATCTCATAGCATTTATCATGCACATTGACCAAAATGTGCTTATTCCTCCTCCAATCACATGTGGACAAGTAGCCTTCTCTCATTGGTTGGTATTTTATCCCACATTCACCCAAATCATTCAATCTTCCATTATTCAAATCTATAAATAAAGGCCCCCTATATTGCAATATCATCCACAATTTGAGTAAACTCAATATACCGAATTTCATCTTCAAGAATATCCATTTTCATCTATTTTTATCAAGCTCTTAGCTAGGTTATGCAGGAATTCAACCAAAGTGCATCAAATTTTTATCAAATCATCATCAAGCTTACAAAGGATTTGGGAAAGGGCCAATTTCTACACATAATTGACACCAACTCCCCCATGGGATTGAGTGTTTGCTTTGCTTAGATAGAATTTAACTTAGTTTCTTGTTTTGTTCTTCATTTTCTTTCTATTTGAGCATTATAGATGAATTTCATGGGGAATCCTTGTTCAAATTTGTATTTGAATCTAATTATGTGTTTGTTTCTCATGTTTGTGCAAGTCTAGGATTGGGGTTCACATTTTGGCACTAGAAGGAGGGTGAACTGGAAGAATCTAACACGCTTTTTTGTCAAATTTTGTTGCTTTTTATGTTTTTTGGTCTTCCTAGGTCAAAGAGAGCCGCTGGAGGTCAAACAAAGCCGTTGGAGGTCAAATAGTGTTGCTGGAGGAAATTGCAACGCATTTGCAGTCTTTGTTTTTCCAAATAGAGCCGCTAATTTCACTAGAGCGTCGCTTGAAATTCAAATAGAGCCGCATTTGCAAACAATGCCACTGCAAAGGGTGTTGCCTTTGATTTCTTGGTTTTTTACCCAAACTTAAAATGATCGTATCTTGGTCATTTTTTGGTTTTTTTGGGAGCTTTTTTTGAAATGGGGTAAAATTTCATAAGCTATCCAATGGTGTAGGTGTTTCTCAACTTTGATAGAGTTAAAATTTTAAAAATTTCACCTAATGTCAAAACACCATAAAACTTGGTCTAAATTTTAGGGTTTATATGCTTAATCATTTATCTAACCCTCATATCTTCTTGTTTCTTGATTTAATCTAACATTTGGAGCTTGTATTTTAGGTTTTAAAGGATCATGGAGCATGGAAATGAAAGAAAAATAATTATCACATGATTGTAACAAGTGTTTTTAAACACTTTGGGAGAACTTGCAATCCATTTCTAAGGATTTGATTACTTTCATGCTATTAGGACACACTAAATTTCATTTGGGTCCTAAAAAGAACACTACAAAAGATTTCAATTTTTGCAACAAATGGCTTAAAATGAACTTTAGGACAAAATCATTAGATTTGGTTTAACGATTAACAATTGAACAAGGCAAATCTCACATTTCCTTTGGTGCTTAAAAATAATTCATTATCGCTTTGAGGGATTTAAAATGAACATGTGCTTTGTGTCTTGTAATCTTTTTTGCAAAGTAATTTCATTTAAAAAGGCATATGTGCTTCTCTCACGCTTCACGACGATCTTGAGAATCAAAAGTCTTTTTGGTAATATTAAGTTGCATAAAATATTACGTCCAAATTTCAATTTGGGTACCTAAAAATTGAACCAATCTTGTGAGTGTTCTCCCTTTGTTTTTCAATGAAAGTCGATTGAACTACGAGATATGCTTGGTCGCTTTTTTTTTATCTTAGCGGGTCTGCCTTGTGGGAAAAATTAATCACCTAAGGGAGCAACCCAATCAGGAACACGCTAAAGCCAAGCAACTTCCAACTGGTATATAAGTGTGGATTCTCAAGGAAAGTTTGAGAATCATGAGGATTGTTCCAACGAGAAGGGAGGAAATGGTCTCTCGCTGCATGGATGGTGCCCCACAAACAAAATTCCCACATGAAAACCCTTGTTTAGCAAAGACCAATATCCTTAACTATTTTTTGGTGCAAAAGGTCATGTCTTTTGAAGTCGCCCCACGTATACATGCGGTTCTGTTGTAGAGATGAAAAGTATGCCATGGGAGATTCATGGATACTGATGCTTGACTGACCTGAGAAGCGAGTGCACTATAAGGGGGAGCTTGTATGGTCAAGCATCTAATCATCCACATTGAATATGCGCAGTTGGATTCGTCCAAGTGGGAACCCAAAAAATATTGTCTCTTCATCGTAGGATTGTGCATGGTCTTGGAAACAAAACAAAAAACACTTTTCTTGGGTATCAAAACAATTGAAAACCAACATTCATAACAGCTTCAAAATTTCAAACCCTTTGGAGGAAGCAAATACCTTTGAAAAATTCAAGTTTTCTTTCTTACCTTTGTTGGTGCAAAAGGTCATGTCCTTTGAAGCCACCCCATGTATACATGCGATTCTATTGTAAAGATGAAAAGTATGCCATGGGAGATTCATGGGTATTGATGCTTGACTGACCCAAGAAGCGAGTGTACTGTAAGGGGGAGCTTGTATGGTCAAGCATATAATCATCCACACTGAATATGCACAACTGGATTCGTCCAAGTGGGAACCCAAAAAATATTATCTCTTCATCCTAGGATTGTGCATCGTCTTGAAAATAATACAAAAAACACTTTTTTTGGGTCTCAAAATAATTGAAAACAAACGTTCACAAAAGCTTCAAAATTTCAAACCCTTTGGAGGAAGCAAATACCTTTGAAAAATTCAAGTTCTCTTGCTTACCCTAGGGATTCCATCCTTAGAGGTTTCTAAGTGCTTGGGTTTAATAATCATTTGTTTTCACTAAAGGCAACAAATAGGAAACTATTGCCTTGATTTTCTCAATTTCCACGTAATGGACCTTGTGGGATGAAAAGGAATTGAGACATAGACATTCAGTTTGAAAAACATAATCAAGAAAGTGTTTGTGGTAAAAAGAACCAAATCTAAGAAAGATAATAGATAATTAAACCACACATGTGCTTGGTCCCTTTTGAGTCATTTTGTTTTCACGAAAACATTGGTCTTTTGGTTTGAACCACTTTTATGGAAAAACATGTTCTTCAATATCTTGGTGTAGTAAACAAGTCCTCTTAGGTTCATCTAGGATCAAGTCAAACACTTCACCCCATCCAAACATTTATCAAAATCCCATTTCACCAACAACTTTTGAAACCTTTTAAAACATCATTCATGCTCAACTTATAGGAAAAACAAACATCAACTTGTTTCACTTAATACACTTAGTCAAATTATCAATCCTTTTGAGTGATTACCTCTAGGATAACACTTCCTAGAATTTAAAAGTTCATTATCCAAAATCATCTTGTTTGGCTTAACACACCTAGCCAAATTATCCTCTTGTGTACTAGTTTACTCTAGGATAACACAACTTCCTAGAATTTACAAGTTCATTATCCAAAATCATCTTGTTTGACTTAACACACTTAGTCAAACTATCCTCTTGTGTGCGAGTTTACCCTAGGTTAACACAACTTCATAGAGTCTACAAGTTCATTATCAATCAATCAAAATCAAAATAAAAACAAGTCCTAAATTATAGCATTGATCCAAAGTTCCTAAAAGTTTAAACACCCATATCATTCACCCCTTTCATCCTTCATCTCATCATTGGTCCTAAACCCCTCAGAGGTCAACAAGGTCAAAACACAAGAGGAACATGGAATATAAACTTGATTCATCCATCATGAGTAATCCAATTCAACCAAACTATCCAAGCCTTACAATGCCAATTGATTTACAAAACTTGCATTTGTACAAACCATACATGGGATCATTATCTCCTCCAAACCTCAATGGTACAACAAAAGTGAGCATGCCCAATCTAAATTTTGGAACACCTTTCCCTTTGGTAGATTTAAATCAAAGTCAAAAATTACAAATCTATCAACCAAAAAATCAAGGCATGAGCCTTCGCCCTTTACCAACCATCAATCAAATGAATCTGAGCAAAAACCCCTTCATAAGTCAAAGCATCATATCAAATCCTCCCATTTTTCCATCGATATCACAACAAAAGATGGCAACCATCCAAGCAACCCCAATGGTCAACACAACCACCATCCCTCAAGTATCTCAATGACCAAGCATCTCAATCAACCATTCACCACTCAAATCCTGGAAATCAATGCAATCGTTCCTCTCATCACAACGGTCAACACTGTTCCAAATCCACCACCACCACTGCCAAAACACAACCTGACAAATTCATTCTCCATTATGTTGCAAGCCGCTCGACAAGATTCCCACTAAAAGGTGCTCCAAAACCAACAAGATGCACAAGCCGCACAAACCACACAAGTTGCACAAGTTGCACAAGCGGCACAAGATCAAGCCCAATACCAGGCTCGACAGGTGCAAGCACAATACCGGGCACAATTGCAAGCAATCCATCAACAAGTGTATCAACAAGTCCTACAATATTTTTAGGCACAACAACAAGTAGCTCAACGACAAGCCCAACAACAAGCGTTGTTGGCACAACAACAACATGACCAACAACAAGCATTGTTGGCTCAACAAAAAATGCATGCATTACTCCCTCAACAAAGCTTGCAATAGATTCCCACCACAATCGTTGAAAATGATGATCAAGATCCTTTGACCAATGATCATGTTGAAAATCTCTCTACATCACCTAATGAGTTAGAGGACATATCTCAAGAATTTATTCCAAAGCATGATCAACATCTTTCACCAAGGTCTAGCAATGATCCTTTCCAAAACATATGGACATCCTTTGACCTCATGACATTTGAGAAACTTCCTATGCCTAATGAAGATATCCAAGAACCTTTTATAAGCAATCCATTCTTTGAAATTGACCCATGTCAAGAACTTGATCCAAAGCATGTGGAAAGAAATTCTGGAATCATTCGAGATCAAGAATTTTTATCTCCAAGCTACTATAATGATATAATGGACACCCTCCTATCTATACAAGATGATTACATCCACATAGCACATAATCCACCATCTACCTATGAGATTATTTTTATGCCTTGCATAACCACCCCATCTTTTGCCTTGGTCAAAATGGGTCCCCTTTATGTTTTTACCCTTGGTTGATTTTCAAACAAAGTTTGGAGTTTTTCTTTTTCCAACACTTTGTTTTTCTTTGGTTTAGTCTGTCGAAACCGGAATCGGAATCGAATCGGGTTTTGAAACTTTCTTTAAAAAACTCACTCCGATCTCCATCCCGACGGCCTTTCTTTTAAAACCTTTTGTCCTATCTTTGTCGGAGTCGGAGCTGGAGTGGAAGTTAAGTCGGTCTTTTATTCAAAATTCCAAAATCAATTCTAATCCCGCTTCTGCCTCCGATTTTTGGAATTTTATTTTAGACTAAGTTTTTATGTTATGTTTTCTTGTGTCGGTCATTTTGTTTTATTTTGTTGTTTTGTTTCGCTTTTCTCTTTGTTGGTAGAACCAGACCTGAAATGGGAATCAAGTAGAGAAATTACTCAAATTTTCAGATCTGTTTTCATTTCTGATTCCACTCTTGTCGGGTTTTGGTCGTTTATTTTTTATTGAAGTCACACAATAGTAATGGGCCAGTTCTTCTCCAGTTCTAACTCCACTCTACTCCATTGATGACAGGTGCCAGGCATGCGTGAAACTGCTAGTTTTTGCCTTAATTAGGATTAAATGCGTAGTTATCATTATTGTTGTTAAGAAATCGAAGAGTGAAGTAGAGCAGTAATGGAGCTTTTCTGGAGTGAATCGATTGAAGGAAAGACCATTGTGCGTGGATTGCTTCAAGGAGTTTAACTATTTATTCGCATTTGAGGTAGGGTTTCTTATTCTTTCCTTTCTTTTGTAGTTTCACGTTTTCTATTTCTGTTCTTCTTGGATTGTTTGGTTTTGTGCAAGTTCTTCTGTAGGTTTGTATTTTTTTGTTTACTTTTTTCTTGATTTCGTATTGATTTTATGGTTTTGTTTCTTGTTGGTTTGTTTAAACATGGTCGTTTTCATGTTTTAGCTGTGATCGAGTCGTGGTGCCCTAATTTTTAAATGTTTATGGTTAAAATTTGTTTTTTATAGTGATTAGGGTTTAGTAAATGGTAGTTTTCACTTAGAATATTTTACGCACTCAGTCTGGTTAGTTTAGTAAGGGTTAAATTCATGCCCTAGTTTTTATATCGGGTTTTTAGTTTAGGGTTTCTTGGTGCATTTTTGTATTCACGTTTTAATTTAAATATGATGCCCTAGAATGTACAGTCGCCCCCGGTCATATGGGGATGGTCTTATCATGTTATATGTTAGCCCCTTTTCATTTAATATGACCTAGTCTTTAATCATGAAGTTATGCATTAAACTGATTAAAATCATTTATGATGTCATGGTCAACCTAGGCAGAAGTGGGATCGGAATTGATTTAGATTTTGGGCATATTTTATAATTATTGTCAATTCCATTTTTCATCTAGTCTCCGACTTCGCTTATAGTGAGAAGCTTTATTTCAAAATAACGATAAACTAGTCAGAAGTGGAGGTGGAACTGAAACGAAATGTGAAAATAGAAAATCTGAAAGAAACCAAATCCATTTCCATTCCGGTCCTGGTTCCGATCACCATTCCAGTTCTGACTCCGAGCCCGCTCGTTATTTTTGTAATCTCGATTACAGTTTTAGCTCTAATCCTGAGAGTGTTTTAAAGAAGATTGTTTAGAATGTTTTATGTTTGGTTCCACTTCCAATGTATGTATGAAAGGCATGACTTTAAGGCATATTTTTTGATGTTTATTCAAGGATCTAACTAGAGGTTTTGTTGCAAGACAAATAAAGAATGTCGGGAACATCGGGAGAAGCTTCCCAAAGGAACCGACCTGCAGGAACATCAAAGGAAGCATCTAATCCCAAGAAGATCAAGCCAGAATAGTTGCCCTATACCTTGAGGTATAACCATAGGGGTCCTACAGTTACAACAAGCAAAGTGGAATCGGATTGGTTAGACATCACCAACACCAATCTGGTCTCATACAATTTTGAGGAGTTGTATTTAGAAACGTTTGCTAAAGATATAATAGGGAGAACACAAAGAATTGTTTAGTCTGGATTAGCTCATATCACTTTATTTCCTATATCTATCCAATGCCTAGAGTTAATTATGATAGCAACTGGTGCTTACAATCCAACCACTAGGCAGTGTATGGATTCACAGGACAATGTGATTATTGATCTCACTCCTCAAATGTTTCAAACTATGTTTAGTGTCCCAAATCCAAAGAACTTGGTGTAGTTGAAGGAAGTAGAAGCTTTAGAGAAATATAAAAAATACAAGGCATCCAACAAAAATTACTTGAATAAGAAATGGTTGAGAACGGAGAAGAAGTCTTTGACCAAACTTCATGATCAACCGAAGAGGACAAAGTTCTACAAAGAGGTATCGGATTTGATCATTATGTTGTCTAGGGTGTTTGGAAAGAGGGATGCATTTCACTTCAAGGAGTGGATGTTTCCTTTTATTCAGACTATCTTGAATGGCAAACAATAGTTTGATTGGCCAATGGTGGTGTCTGATGCTATTCACAATCAATTGATGAAGATTAGGGAAACTAAATGCTTTTTATGACTTCTTATATTGTGTATGCAGCAACAAGAGTAGGTATCTTACCAGGTCTGAACAGAGTGGGGATAATAGGAGAGGTTGAGGGACAAAATAAAGTATGAGATCATTATAACCAACTATCCCTACAAGTTGCTGAGACTCAATTCAGAAGGGTTATGATGCATTCCTATATCTGATCATTAACCAACTCAATGAAGATGCTGGTTATAGACTAAGCCAATAAGCTATGTCATTTATCACTGAATGAGGATGTTGGTACATTTAGTACCCCAAGTTCACATACTTCAGGCTAGATGGATTTGAAGGTCATCCACATTTGCTGCCAAGATGTTGCAATAATAGGATAGTGTTAATGGAATTTGTTTATCAAGCTCTGGGGGTTAATGCCCAATTTACATTGAAACACAAAATAGGATGTCATAAGTTCCCCATGCAGTTGGGTGAATATAGCTGTCAACATCTGGTGGGAGCAAAGGTAGTATGCAGTGAGTTGATACATCTAAAGCTGGGTTTGTATACAGCTCAGAAGTATTTTGACCTGAAGAATAAAATGAATGCCTTGCTACCCTCTATTTTTGATAAACATTCAAATTTATTGGAAGATTTCTAGAGTGACCGATAAGATGAGTATGACCTCAAGAAGAAGAATTATGAGAGATTACCGTCTCACTTATGATGGATTTTGGGATCAAAGATGATATCCTTGATGCATTAGTAGATGATGGAGTGGTATTAGATCCATCATATGAGGCATTGAACGTTGGCACTAAGAACTTGGATCTGGTTGATTGGGACAATGAGTAACCATTGATATTAAGTAGATAGGGAGAGCAGTCTTGGATAGGAGCATTCAATGGTTGGTTCTAAGAACCAAAGCTCCTCAAGGACCAGCTCCTAAAAAGGGGAAAGGATATAAAAGGATCAAAAGAAAGATACCTCCCAAGGAGCCTTTAGAGTTCCTCCCTCCAGATATTAAAGAAATAGAGCTTGAAGCAGCAGTTCAAGATGAACCAGAGACACAAGAGGGAGATGCCCAAATAGGACCAGTTGCTTCAACACCTACATTAGGTGAATCCTCTACTCAAGTCCCACTTGCAAAAAAACAAAGTGAAGGAGTGCAAAAAGGGACTCTTCATAATATTGTTGAATCCATGAAGGGAAAAGAAGTAGAGGTAGAAATTCATGATGTTGGAACAAATTATGATGAGACTCTATCAAAGAAGGGTATACAAGAGAATATGCCTCTAGAAGAGGATATTGAATAGGTGATGACAGAGGAGGATCAGTGGGTGTTATTCAAAGAAACCAAGAAGGCTGCTGATGATCAAGCACTTGCTGCAGCAATAGAGAAACAAAAGGTAATTGATGCCAAGGTACAAGCTGATGCCATACTGCAACAACAACACATAGAAGCTAAGTCAAAGGCTGATGAAATAGAGCAACAACAAAGGAAAAAAGAACATGAACTCAAGGTCAAGGAAGAGAATGATAAATTAAAATTGATATAGAAAATTCATGACCTCGAGGAGGAAAAGGCAAGACATCGAAGGGAGAGGGAAGTTCTGGTAGCTAAGCTAAAGCTTGCTGAAGAAGCTCACAAAAAGAAAGAGGAATCAAAATGATTGCAAAAGGAGAAAGAGGCTGAAGAACTGATAAAAAAGAAACAAGAGGAAAGGGAAGATGCAAAAAAGCTTAAAGCTTTAGAGGAAGAAAGAAAACAGGAATTGGAGGAAAGAAGATTAGAAGAAGAAAGGGTGAAGAAGGAGGAAGAAGATAAGAGAATACAAGAACAAAAGGATGGATAGGAAGCTGAAAAGCTGGCACAAACAAGTGTGGAACAAGAGCAAAAACAGAAACAGAGGGTTGATTCTCAACCTCAAATAAATGTGCAACCTCCCTTAGCCACTGCCCCCTCTTCTTCAACTATGATGACTGTTACTCCAGGTGCTCCCACTTGGTTGAAATTAGATATTGAAAAGAGAGCATCGAAACCTTCTTAACCTCTCAATTGGGAGGATATGATGAAGGAGATTGAGAGAGAAAGACCTAAAAATAAGGCCATGATCCTGCATTCTACTAGGCTAACTGACAAAGGAGAAATTGTGTTTGAATGTGCTATACCCATGATAGACAAGGAGGTAGGAGACATGCAATTGACGGATTATCAACTAGACACTGTTAATTTGGGAAGACCTACCAGAGATCAGCAAATGAATTTAATTGATGTGGTAGCATCCTCAAACAAGTCAAGAATGCTGAAAGATAAACAAAGGAAAGATGAGCTTAAGGCTCAGTTAGATCAGCTACATGTTTTTCTAAAAAGTGTTTCTGCTCCAAGATCACAACAGGTTGCTGCTATTGAGACCCCAATTTCGCTGAGCAAGAAGGAAGTAGATGATTTGGTATAGGTGAGGGGCAAGGCAGAAGTGTTGGATCGATGGGTTGATAAGTTGAATCAGGAAACAAGTAAAGTATTGGTAGAAAGTTTTGAGATCTACAAAGTGACTGAGGGACTGATAGAAGAAATGAATCAATATGTTAAAAAATTGGAAGCACAGGAGGAGGAGTACAAAGAGTACAACCAGAAATTGAAAGAAGTTGATAAATTGCCTAAGACTACTCTCCTAGAACAATCAATACTTGAAGAAGATAATAAAGATTTCTTGGAGAATAATTCTTGCATACTCCGATTTAGATTAGATTTTCTATATAAGCATAGAAATGAGGTTCAAGATTCTATTAAGGATCTGAGTGAATAGTTTGAGGATTTGGAAGCTATCATTGCTATCATGGTGAATGTGGAGGTACTAGTAAAGGAAGGTATAACTTTAAGCCAAATAAAGGAGAAGTGGAATGAAAGATTTAAAGAGATCATGCAAAGAGGGGATGATGGTGAAGATCTCCTACTAGACCGACTAATGGATATTAAAGAAGAAATAAGAGCAGCTAAGAGGGAGTTGACAAAGTTGAAGGATATGAGAGGGTTTGCTGTAGTAGAGTTGGAAAGAATTAAGTTTGAAGATAGCTGGATTGATGGGCCTGAATTGGACATACTACAAGTCTTCTCTAGTTTTGATGAGTACATGGCCAAACAAACTTTGCATGCATAAATCTGATGCACGCATGGATTTCTTCTCTTCTTTGCATGTTGCGTGTAGGACTGGAAATTTTTGAAGCCCATGGCTTTCTTCTCTCCTATCTTCTTTTTCTTCTAGTTTAACTGAGTTTCCAAGATAATTGTAATCCCTAAAAGGGTGGGTTGACTTAAAATAGAAGAGGAGTTCAAATTCTGTATTTCTATAAATACCCTTGGGGTATCATATTGTAAAGGTTTGCTAATAGATAATAGAATTGGCCACCTGATTGTAGGAGATAGAACTTTTTTGATAGTATTACAAAAATACATTGTACTTTGTTTTATAGTTAAATAAAATTACAGGTTTACACAATATGGTGTTAGAATTAAGTTGTTTTACTTGATAAGGTTGATGAGTTATAATCTATCTTTATGCCAGTGATTGTGCTGAAGCATGATTATTTATTATGTGATTAAAGTCATTAGAAGAAGCTGGATTTAAGGATTATCTCATTAGATTATCGGTGAATTGGATTTATTGAAGTTTGTTGATCTATGATCTTGGCAATGAATGAATGTGTGTTCTTTTTGGAATTTTTGAAATAGTTGTGATATGAAAATTGTGATGTTGAAATAATCACCTTACATGTACGCAATAGTATGGATTATTCTTTAAATTGTGTCATGCTTTGGTTTTCTTGATCTGTTGGAAAAAATTCATTATTGAAGATATATGTTCGGATGCTAGATGAGTTTGATTCATGTTCACTGATTTACCCTCTGATCTATCTTTTTTTCTTTTATTTAAAACCCCCCTTTCATTGTGAAGAATATCTCAATGAACAAGTCATTGCTTGTATTCTTTTTTACCAACATAGGCCCCTTGAATATTACAGTTGCATGAATCGATTGAGTGACACCAGATAGTTGAGAACCAACTACCAGGACCTTGGGAGTTAGGCTACTATATGTTGTCTTTCTTTTTCAAGAGAAATAGAGTAAAAATATTTTGTTTTAACGTTGTTTGTGTCATTTTCACCATCAACAATTATTTCCTTGGATGGACATGTAGATGATGTTAATTCAGAACAGGATTCCTTTACTCCTGACATTATTACACAAAAAGAGTAGGATATTGATTCCTACAGTCAAACTCAGTTGTCAACATCAGGATTAGATATATCCCAAATTCAGACTGAGGAAATCATGCATGAAGATATCCAGTATTATCCACTCAAGGGAACATGTCAGAAAGCATAGGATATTCCAGATTCACCAGAGCAACAAATTGAAATGATATCATCTATAGTGGTCATTTGTCAGAGAATGCAATCTAAACAAGACATCTCAAAATAGGGAGAATTAAAGAACAAAGATTCTACTACCACCATACTGGGGGCAACTTCATCTCAAGAAAACATCAACATAGGGAGCACAAAGGATTCTTGTAGTGAAATCAATACCAATACTACAACTAGCCACGTCATGAATCTTCATCCACCCATCACCCCATCCACGAATTGGGACCAACATCAAAAGGGATATTTGAATCAAAGCATGAAGAATATTATCAAAGAAAAAGAAGCTAAGAAGCATGAAAGACAAATAAAATACATATGGATTAAAAAAATACAAAGAAAGATGATCCCTATCATACTCCATTACTCAAAGAAACTATGGGGAAAAATAAAAAAGGGAAAATTATCCATCAAAGATGTCCACAAAGGAAAAATCAGACTTCTCAAGTGATATACAAAGTATATCAAGCTGTTGGTCCTAATTCTATTCACACTTTCGTATCCATCCATCATTTCTCATCTTCCCAAGTTTGGAGAGTCAAAGGTTCTAAACTATCAACCAATCCATATTTTATTCCTAAATACACTCCACCATCCATGCCTCCATGCATGATATCCAATTCTCATATTGACCATGTGTTGGCAATGACCCTTCATCATAAGGATTCAAAAGGCACACTATTGCGATGTGCACACAAAGACAAAGTTATCCTTGGTATTGACAAAGCAGATCAGGAATCTCAAAAGTTGCATTCAAGTGCACATATCTTTGTAAAGAAAATTATTAAAGCAGGATATCAATGGCACATTATGAAAAAAACATCTACATCGACACCACCAGGTGGTTCAACATGAGCTTAAAATCTTTCATAGAATTAAAAAGAAAAAAAAAAATTAAAAAAAAAATCCAAAAAAATAAGAAAAAGGATTAAAAATAGTAAAGAAAAAAATCGTCCTCTAGTGAAAACCACTTCAGTGGCGCTTTGGACAAGTACCATGATGGAAAACTGGAAAATGAGTGTCATGTGTAGAATCGAGCATTTGCATGCACTAGTTCAGTTGGAAGCATCTCATCTCATCCATAATAAATCCAACATTCCCTCCATCTTATCTATAATAAATCCATTTATCCATGAACCATTTATCCAATCCATTTTCATCCATCTACATTCGTAGTCCAAATTATCTTGATCTTGACCAAGTTTGGTGCACACTTTACACTTGCTTAGGGTGGTCATCTTGACATGGGTCATTTTCATTGATCCTATCTTACCCAACGTTAACCGAGCCATGAAGCATTATCCAAATGAGCATCCTCTATTCCAACATCTTATCACAAGATAATCCTTGGAATCCTTTGCATGCTTACCATATCCATCCATCCATCCATCTATCCAAGAATCCACCCATGGCCTTCCATACATTGCTAGACACTAGGGGCAGATATTTACATCTTGCTTCGAGAATAAACCTTGATCTATATCTTCCAACTTATGTGGTGATCCAAAAATTGGAAAACATGAAATTAAATTGGTCAAAGAATTTGTGAGACAAAAAAATCCAAAGCACTAGCCCATGGCACATTTTGATGAAAAGATGTTCCTTATCAAGCTTTATCTTTCATCGAACATCAATCCAAAAAATTAATATCAGTTGCACATAAAATAATCAAAAAAATATTGTTCCAAATCAAGCTTTAAAACTTAGATCAATCAGATATCCTTCCCAATCCTTGTGTTGCTTAACACTATCCTTGAATTTTTGTGTATCCTCAACAATTTTATCATCATCAATTTTGAAAATCTCGTGTTTCTTAACACCATCCTTGCATTATTTTGTATCCTCAACAATGTTATAATCATCAATCCATTGATCCGATCAATCATCCTTAGCTTGGTTTCCAACAAAATCCCAAAATAGATCATTGGTATCATCACATATCCCTATCTAAATCGTCAAAATCATGTAAAAAATCCAAAACATATAAAAAATAGAGTCATCAGGTTTGTGTCAGTCCGAACTACATCATCTTTGAGCTTGAACGTAGGAAAAGTTGATCTATGATCATCCTCGAGACACCCTAGGTCAGTCCTTTAGGCGTCCCTCTCATTGGCAATCCGTTTGCCCATCTGTCTCATTATTAAATCAAGTCTATCATCAGTCAAACTATGTGGTCTTTGCATGTATAACGTAGGCAAGGTTAATCTATGGATCAGCTCCCGAGACCCCTAGGATAGGTCTTTAAGTTAGTATCTTGGTTAAAATCTCAAAAATAACAAAAAGAAAACCGAAAAAATAAAAAACAGCCTCAAAAAATTTCAAAAATTACAAAAACATCCAAATATCTAAAAAACCCAAAATGGTGCACCCATCTTAGCTCGCTTTCACCTGAAATAATCATCATTCATAATAAATCAATCATCGCCTTCATCCTTTGGTGAGTCATTCAAAAGCAAGTCTAGCAGGTTCCAAAGTGAACACCTAATCGTCAAAGTCTCAAAGTCTAGGTCAGTAGACAAGAAAGTTGGTCAACTCAAAGTATCAATAGCTAATCATCCAATCAATCCTATCAAAACCCTTATCACAACATGTCCTGGGATTCATCCTTCTCATGATGGACATCAACATTAGGTATAACCTTAGTTTAGCCTTAGCTAGCAATACGAAGAACATTAGCTTGTTTGTTTACTTTATCTTGGTATTTTTTACTTATCTTATTTTGCACTCATTCCAAGGACCTCTTGATGATGCCTAATCAAAATAGGTTTAGAGAGAAAGGAATGGGGCAACGATAATTATTATATTTTATCTGTTGTGCTTGTTGGATATTCTTGTAAAATAACTTGGTGAATACTTTCTTTGTTAGGTGCATCCTAGCAAGGTTTTCGTATGTCAAGTGTGAATAGGAATACTCCTACCTGATTGCCAACTCAAATTCAATCACACTAGGTACAAAGCCATCCTGGTTCTTTATACCTTGATGCATCGTACCTACGTGTATTATCAAACATAAAGTAATTGGCCCTTTTAAAATCCCAACTCTTGGTAAGAAGAAAATCATCATCATCATCATTAATGGGGTAGGCTTGTTGGATCCTCTTCTCATTCTTTTCTTCTTATTCTTCTATCTTTACTAAAATTTCTATTCAAAGTTGGTGTGTTTTATCAAAATATACACGAGGCTACCCATGGTCGATGACTATCTATACATCATCAAAGTTGTCTATGTCAAATATTTGATCTTTCTAAAGAATTATCTTTAATCCACTGATCAATAGAACCAATCCTCTCACATTTTATTGTGATCTCGATCGAAAAATCAAACATTTTCTCTTGATCTATCGAGGGGGAAACATATCAGCATAATCCTTCCATTGAGGCAATAGTGGGGCATTTGAAAAAATCAAGAAATTTTGAATTTTGATGACAATAGTTTTTTCTTTGAACCAACAAAACAAGTGCATTGCTTCGAAGAGGGAAAAAATGTAGACATGGAAAATATACCGACACACTTGATCCTAATTACTAACACCATTTTTTTCCTGAATCACCTTCTCAACTTATCATCACCTTTCATCCCTTAATTGAATAAATCATTATTTATCTGATTAAGCCATTCTTCCCTGTTGATTAAATTAATCAATTTAATTTAATTAACCCTATGTCTCTATTTAATTATTTAATTAAATCTCTAAATTCATCCTATTAAATTAAATAAATTAATCTTTATTTGATTTAATCTAACACCACCTTCTTTAATTAAACAAATCAATCTTTATTTAATAAAATCTAAAATCATTATTCCTCTCAACTTTGATTTATTTAAATCCTAAAATCTAAGTCAAAATTGTCAAAATCACCTAATTTCTACTTAATTGATCAAATCATGATCAAATCTAATCCTAATCACTTCAATCGTCTAGATTTTTCAACTTTCACAATAAATCAATTTATTTGATTTATTAAATCATCATTTTCCATTCAAAAGGGCATCTTTTGTGGAATATTCTTCCAGTTCAAAAATCCCTCCAAAAGGGGATGGGTACTTCCAACAAGGCATTTAATGCCTCTTACATGTCCTTGGCCTTGAGCCAAGTGACATTAACTCCATTCTTATCTCCCTCCAACATGTCACTTTTAAATTTCAAATTTGAATCTCATAGCATTTATCATGCACATTGACCAAAATGTGCTTATTCCTCCTCCAATCACATGTGGACAAGTAGCCTTCTCTCATTGGTTGGTATTTTATCCCACATTCACCCAAATCATTCAATCTTCCATTATTCAAATCTATAAATAGAGGCCTCCTCTATTGCAATATCATCCACAATTTGAGTAAACTCAATATACTGAATTTCATCTTCAAGCATATCCATTTTCATCTATTTTTATCAAGCTCTTAGCTAGGTTATGCAGGAGTTCAACCAAAGTGGATCAATTTTTTATCAAATCATCATCAAGCTTACAAAGGAGTTGGGAAATGGCCAATTTCTACACATAATTGGTACCAACTCCCCCATGGGATTGAGTGTTTGCATTGCTTAGATAGAATTTAACTTAGTTTCTTGTTTTGTTCTTCATTTTCTTTCTATTTGAGCATTGTAGATGAATTTCATGGGGAATCCTTGTTCTAACTTGAATTTGAATCTAATTATGTGTTTGTTTCTCATGTTTTTGTAGGTATAGGATTGGGGTTCACATGAACAATGTGTTAGGATGAAAGCTCGCGCACCTACCGACCATGCTTGGGTGATTAATCCTAATTTGTGTTTCTTAAATCATATAGATGCATGGTTTGATTTTGTAGGTAGATATTAGTAGATACAATAATTTATATATATTCACACAAGTTTTTGTGAGTTAATTTATAGAAATAATTAATTTTCAAGAAATAGCATAAAAACAATAAAAATGTTGCCACACCTTGACCCCACTGGGGTCTGTTGCCCCCAAACCCCCGCTTTTAAATTTATAAACAAAAGAAGAAACTAGTGGGGGAACTACGCCAAAACAAAGTGATTTTTTTATAGCCTCTCTACCTAATCGATGCAACTTAGATAATCTTGATCTTCCAATACCATTATCACAAACATCTACAAGTATTATTTCGATAACTGAACAAGAACAAATAATTGATGAATTTTTAGGACAATGGAGTTTTGAAAATGATGATTTGACCATTAGTTGTTCTGATTTTCGCAAGGAAGAAGTTGAGTGCACGTGTAAAACTATTCAAGATGACATTGTGAAGGAGATAGATGTTATAAGTGATCCTTGACACAACAACAGTGGAAGTGATAATGTCTTCTTTGTAACTCAAGTACAACTACATACGTCGAATCAGGGGGATCACGGTATTATTAATGGTTTTAAAACATCTTATAATTCTATTGGATTTAAAAGGAAACATGTTTCTTCACAAAATTATTATCCTAACATTTATGGTGAATGGGAACAATGACCATCTTACCAAAAATTTCATAATGAATTCTCACAATAACCACCATATCCATCTTATATATTACCATCTACACAATATCTATCCTATCTACTACCACCTATTCTATATCCGATTTTTTTTTATAATTTTCATTGTCCCATTCATATCAACCACCATCCAATTTAGCGTAGCCATGAAGGGAATCTACAATTCCTAATAAAACATTACATAATAAGGTGGTTCAAACTGCATGTCATAATGTAATTTCAAGAATTCCTTTACATTTTAATAATGTGCTTGAAATTGGTGAATCTCAATTGAAATGCATTAATACAATTAAAGAATGTGATTTTAGTTTAACTGAATTAAAAGAAAAATATAATTAATTGAATGATATTAAATTTAATTTTTCCTATTTACGTAGAAAATCACAATCTTTAAAGGATATTCACACATATAACGAAGCACTTCAATTTGTATCTATTTTGATCATTGAATTAATAAGTGTGTGTGCTAAAATTTATAATGCACTAAGAGGTGTTATAATCACTCAAGAGATGTGTGATCAAAGCATAAAAGAAATATCTTTTAATATTTTTATGCTCACCCATATGGATCATTGGAGGCCTATCGTTAAAATGTGCATTTCTCACACACTTATTGATTTAGGCCCACCAATAATGGATTTTATGCTTAAGTACAATTAGATAGGTTTAAATGCATTAATGACCATAATAAACATCCTACAAAATAATGATTGCTCATTGACAAGGGTCACAATTTTAATACACATATCTTAGTCATTCTTCTTTGGATTATCATGACCATTCATTGAAAATTCTCAAGGTATTATTTAATATATCGTTATGTTTCTTGATTCCTTGGATTATCCTACCACCCTCATCGTCTTGTGGTATGAAATTAAGTTGGGAGGAAGTCCATTTAATTTTGGAAATCATTAGTTGATTCTTGATAAAGTCTTCATTGATTATTTCATTGGTGCTTCTAATAAAACCTCAAGTGTGAGCTTTTGACCAGATCTAGGTATGCATTCTTGTTTTAGTTAACATTAAATTTATATTATGTTTATACAAGAATTAATTGTACTTCATCCATTTTATTTTTATTAAGTATTTATTCATACATATAACCATATCATCTATTTTCTAATATATAAATTGATTATAATGGTGGAGCTATTAGATGGATGATATTTCTTTACTATACTTGATATGCTTGGTCATGAGAATATGGTTACAGGTTTCCTATGGTGGCTACCCAACGTTTTCACACCAGTACCAATTGATGATGCTTTTCTACATGGGAATCCAATGACGAATTTTTTGGTCTTGTTGACGAGATTGTCAAGAACAAGTTTCATTTGTGCTTCACTCTTGGAGATCACAAGAGGATTTTTGTGCCAAGTTTTCAACAATAATGGACATGAATTATTTTTTTACCATCCTTGATGTTAGACCATGTGGAAGACATAATGCAACTTGGTGTAGCCATGGATCTTGTTGTACCATGTTCTTGGCTAATCCAAAGACAACTTGAAGACATGTGGAGGTCCTACAAAGCGCTTGAACATATTGTAATGCAAATCATTTTTCTTCATCATAAGGAATGCTTCATCTGCCTATATAAAGCTATATGGATCTATTGATTTCCTTGAGAAATTTATTTGCTTGTAAGTAATCCCGTCAACCAAGTGATTAGGAATGTATTCCAAATTTCTATAGTTGGCTTTCAGATATAGTGGCAGAGCTAAATGGGATCAAGAATTTTTGTAGCACTCGTGCTATGCAAATATGCATGGTCAATATTGATGAGGTATACTTCTTTCAATTGTTCATCATTACAAGTTCTACACCATGTAACCAGTTTCAAGATTTTAATTGAAGGGCTTCAAAATGAACTTTGAGATTTGGATGGTATCACTTCATTCAACATCCATATGAGGGTTTCACTTTCTTTGGTCATTATATGCAGTTTGTTTTCAAAAGAAAAAATATGAAAAATGAAAAATGAAACACAAAAAGGAGAAAAAAACAATAAAAGATCCAACAATGAAAACCTTTAGGCATTGTTGGCCAATTATTATCTTAAAACCAGATTCTGATGGAAATCAACTGCAAAATAAACTTAGAGGTGAAATCAAATTTTCGATGCCTCTAGGCGGTGACAGGTTGAAAATCGGGATATCGACGATCTGTTATCGTTATCAAAATTAAAAAAATTAAAAATTAAAAAGAAAAAATACAATAATCAATGTTCTTTCTATGGGCTAATTAGTATGTAGGTACACTTTATTTCTTCTAGCACCTCCTATTTCTCACTTATGTATATGTGCTCTTATTTTTCATGGTCAACATCACTTCGATCAGTTGTAGCACAAGTTATATATTTAGTTGAGGTGTTAACAAAATTGAAGACATAAATAGTTAACATTAGTGTGATACATTGTGTTTCATAGCAAGGGATATCTTTCATGTGCCTCAATTCATATCACAACCTTTGGTTTCCTCTTGGTTCTTCATAGTTGTTGAGTTCTTCTGGTTACCAAATCTTGGCATACATGGACATGCAAGTTGGTAAAACAATTAATTTTATTTTTCATTATTTTATTTTAACTTTATTAATGTTTCTTATTATATTAATCATATATGCAACATCGATGCCTATCCTCTCCCTATTTCTCGTAGACTATCAACCCTTTAAGTTGGGGAAGGTATACCATCCTCATTACCTATTGTTTCATCCATTATTTCACATTATCCTTAATCATCCCATCATAGTTCACCATGTATGATAATTTAATATTGCTTAAAATTTCACCCTTCATGTTTCTTATCATTTAATCTTTCATGTTGCCTATAAATTCACCTATTTCAGATAGCTCATGACTGTTAAGATAATTTTTTCATGACACCTCATATACATAGCATTTCAAAAATATAATAAAAAAAGAATGAGAAAAAGAAAAAGAAGAAAATTGAAAATGAAAAATGAAAAAGCCAAGTTGGAGGCGGTATGAATATGAAATGAAAGATGCAAGTTAGAAAATTATTAATAATTTGAAGGAACAATGTAATTATGCATGAGCTATAATAGTTAAAGGTGGAGCAGGCAGATTCTATAATCTCGAGACTACCCTCTAAGAAATAAAGATTGCATGAGGAAATGCAATATGTTAAGTTAGGGGTAATGATGGGAGCCAATTATGTCCCATTTTTTGTCATATTTTAGCCTATTTCATGCACCTTCATACTCATTCCCACATTCTATTTTTGTTTCATATCATACCATTTTACCATTTTATGTTACATTTGATTAAATATATATAAGTGGTATTTAATATGGTTTTTGGATAAAATATGGAAATTAATTATTGATTGTCTTTACTAATAAGCATTATGATTTCAAGCCTTGGGAAAATCAAGCTTGTAGCATATAGATTACAGGAACTTCCTGATCTTCCTGTCGCTTTCCTCACAAGAATACAACTTGTGCATACTATTGTAGCTATCTTGAGTTTAAATGGTGACCAAGTTCCCTCTTGATGTTGACTGTGCATATTTTATTTAATGGAAGATTTTATTTGATTCTTTCTTCATGGAACTTCCTGCATGAATTCTTCAATCGCGTGGATTCATTTCATGTTTTAACTACTCCATGCTAAGATATCCATAGAATCACCACTGTTGTTTATGCAACAACATATTTTCACATCACCACATCATTGCAACCACTTCAACACTACCATATTGTAGCATGCAGTATCTAGTATATGGAATCTAATGATGGATGAGAAGCTTGCTAGTTAGACAAAATCACAATTATTCCTGTCTTCTATTTTTACTCACCAGTATAACAGAACCATTTTAATTTATTTCATGAGAAATGTTGCATTATACTTTGTTGGCCAAAAGCCACAACAAACTATCTATTCTTATATGTAATTAATACAAGTTGTGTATATAAGCAACACAATAAATATTTGTAAAGGATGATTTTTCCTTCTGTATTACTTCTGAGAAATAAAAGCTTCATTCTATTGATCGGTCCAGAGTAGAAAATATTTTATTTTAGCTCACCTTGTGAAACAAAGGAAGGGCCCACTCTCAGAATGCTCGGTGAGATTGTTTTATATTTGAATTAGTTAAAATTTGTATGCTGTGTGGTGTGTTTCGCGTTAAGAAGATTAAGCTATAGAGAGTAACCAATTCTTGATTCATTCTCCTTTTAAATTTTGAAAGCTTTGATATTTAGTTAATGTGATCGATTCATTATTAATACAATCATTGATGGTGTGATCAATTCATTGTTGAATGTAATTGTTATTTGAAATTCAAATATTTGTGCATTTTTTTTTTGTATATTATTTTCAAATCTATTTAGTTTCTATCATAGTTAATAGTTTATGTCATCTGAATAGAAGAAAGCAACTCCTATTTCCAAGAAGTGACAGTTCCTGTTGCCATAATTAGTTTGTTTTTCTGAAGGTTTATTTTCATAGGCTGCATTCATAACCACTCATCTCATGAATCTCTGCCCTTGTGCAGATTGCCATGACACCTTTCACAAGCTTATGATCCTCGGATTGACACGTATAGACCAAACTAAAATCATTATTAAAAATAAAATCCATTTAACTCTTTGCCCCAATGTTGGCCTATCAATCATCATTGGTGGGACATGTGTACTCTCTTTAGATTTCAGTGAGGAAGTGGTAGACCATTGGAGTTAGTTTAATCTCTATATTGGAGATAGTTTAATCTCTATATGTCAATGTAATTGACATAATGTTATGGTGGACAAACTCACCAAGGTAACCAATGTTGGTTGGCATTTTGATTTATAGGATTTCAATCCTAAATAATATATTGTGTGAAGTAGTTGCTTAGTGTTCCCAAGAAGGTTATCTCAGATGAGAACAAGAAAATAATGATAAGGTTTTGTAAACCATAAGCATATTATGAGAAATTTAATTAAACGAATGCTCAATATATTATTATAGTTGGATAGGAAAAAATGATAAACCACATGTTGAATGATTTGTAGAATACCTTTAAACTTCTACTATTGAGGTTTGATCCATTATATGGAAAGGAAGGTTGAAAACTATATTAAGTTGAAGTAGGATAAGAAATAGGGTTAACCTTAGACTAGAAAGGTTGTCAAAAAGGGATAATAGATCAAAAGATCAAAGATAATTTTTTTTTATACAAAGCTTGAAATATGAAACAATATCTTTATGTTTAGAATTGATAGGTGTCCAAGAGAAATATTATGCTCAAGATGGATAGAAGACAAGAGCATTACTTTTATGATTAATGAAAATGGATGTGTAAGTGATGTGAAGATTCGGCTTCTGAGTTGTCTAAAGATGTAAATACCAAATGGAAGGATGGGACCCACGATGTAGTGTGCAATGCATCAAAATTCCTTTTCTACTTTGTTTACACTAAGGATGAATTCATTAGCCAATCTGAATGTGTCTTCTAGTCATTGTGGCATAGGTGTCATGTGGTATATAGTTACTATTGTATTTAGGATGTACATACGTGGTAATATGATCACAAAGCATAAATCTCTTTGAGAGAGAAGGTATGTGTAAAACACACAATTTTATCCTATGCGTTAATGAGGACAATCGATGCAAGGTCCAGGAAGGACAAGATTGCAAGGAGCGAGGTTACAAGGGAATATTATTTTATGATTCTTACATGAATTGGAAAAGGTAATTAAAACCTTTCTTTGACTTTATCTATATGTTAAAATTACTTTAAATCATTGGGGACGATGATTCACAAGGGGGGAATTATGTCACACCTCATCTTTCTATTACCAATTTACTTTTATCTTCATAGATAAATAGGATAGTAAATACAATCATGATTTTGATATGTTTGTAAAATAAGTGGAATACTAAATAGGTATTAAGGTATTATTGCCTTGGAAGAGTGATTATGTTTACATTGATGATGAACATGTATTACTATATTAATATGCTTAAGTTTTATGATGCATATGGATTTATTATGAACGTCTAACTACCATTGAAAATGTGCTAGGCTAGTTGTAGGGACAAGTCAATCCTCTAAAATGGAGGGGAAGTATCACTCATGATAAGTGATTGGTCGGATAACCCTTAATGATACCTATCTGAGCTTACATACACATACTCACAGTAGAATGGTTGAGTCTACTCTTAGCAGAGGGAATTGGTAGTTAATTATTAATTATGATGTATTTGCATTAGTAAGGGTCTTGATTACTATTGAGTGCATTCTTGGATGATGTTTACATGTTTGAAGTTTATGGATCTTTAAGCTTTCTATTGATACATATTTATGATAATTGTAAACATGTATATGGATATATATATAAATGTTGATCTATGTATGAGAGAATAAGTATGTGCATTTGTATGTAAGTAGAAATACATAAAAGTATACATGCATGAGGAATCAATTACATATATGCACACACTTAATGTATATGTCTGTTGATGAGGATATGAATATGGGTGTTGAGTTAAGTGTACATATGATATATGTATACATTAATGTAATGTGTATGTGTCGTTAAAGGAAACATGTATACATATAAATTAATGTATGTATATATGTATAAACATATATGTGTGTGTGTTTAATTGGCAAGGAGATGGCCTATATTGATATATGCTTATATAAATGCACATATATATATACTCCATTGTCTCATTATTATTATTGTTTGACGAAAAAAGGATAACATGGACATAATCATTCGAATATCGAATAGATTATTTATTTATCATATTGCTAGGGAATATATATATGTTCATATATGTATATATAGTATATCTATATTGAAGGTCAAATTAAATGAATTCAAGCATAACCATGCATATAATGTATGGTTTTGTGATTGAAAGAAAAGTGCTTAAATTAATTAACATGAGACCACACCACATAATATAGAACTTAAGGCACAAAACATAGAGAATGTGCTAAATGTAGGAAGGTGCATAAACCAGGTCACCAATGCATTTATGACCATATCTTAGATAACACCTATGAGAATCTTACAACCAACACATAATATCTTATAAAGACTTAGTCAAGATAGTTTATGATATACACAACAATAGAAATATGTGTGCTAAGTAATGTAAGATCGATCACACTCGTGATAGCACACAAGAAACATATAATATATATTTATATATATTTTATGTAGAATATAAAGACCAATTTATATATATAGTATGCAAACTGTTGTAGGTTGATTTATACACATATCATGCAAATGATAAAGGATGATCTATATGCAAGTAATGTGCAGTAATAAAGGTTGATTTGAGAAAGTCAACCATAGGCGATATCATTCTAAATGCATCGCTATTTTGAAGTAGCAAATTAATTATACTTTGAACGCATTTGTCCAAGAGATGAAAGCAATGGAAATAGTAATAAATGTGTTGTGCAAGTGAATAAATGCAAGATATAAGGATTAATTAGAAAATAACGTGCTAAGTAAAAGCATGGTTTGAACGCTAAAAATGAGAGTCGACTCATCTTTTCCCTGGAAATGAAATAAGCTATGACTAAGTTGACTTAGCTTGTGTGTAGTTTGCAAATTGAACTATTTCAAAGTGTTAAACCATGCCAAAATGATAGGAATAGTGGTTGTAACATGGCACCGATATATAATTTTTTTAATTTTTTATGTAGGTCTACTTTGCTTACAATTTGATTACCATCTTTGAGCATATGCATAATTAAATTGGTCTTGAGATACTGTCAATCCATAAAGGTTGATCTGTAGAATAATATGTTGAGTTTATACCTAGAATTTTGCCACCTTTTGTTGTGTGTAGTGATTCAATCTACATGAGAAAAGGTGTCGACTGTCATGCCTAATCTTTTGGCTGCAATGTCTCAAGTTTTTGTATAAATAGAAAGGCTAGTTCTCTCATTTGGGATGCACTATTTCTCCAAACTTATTCTGCTGCAAATAATCAGAGTTATATTTTATGAGAGCTTTGAGTTACTTGTGAGAGTATAGTGTTATCTTGAGTAAGAGGCTATAGTGAATATTTTCTTTGAGTTGGTAAAGTTAAGCTAGTAAGCTACTGTTGGAAGGTTGTGCATCAAGTCAATCAATTGGATCAAGTGAATTACATGCATGAGGATCTAGTTTTCTCTTATTTGTCTTTACTTATGAAAGAATGATTTTTGTATGCTTTGTTTGGACTGCTTAAGAATACTTGCATTAGGAAATCATAGCATTTGCTTTGGAAAGGAATAGAAGTTTATTTACTATGAAAGTTTTTGTATTTAATCCATAATTGGAGGGAATGTTTATCATTAGTATAAAGTATACTAGGAATGATTAAACAAGAATAGCTTAAGGGTTATTCATAATGTGAAATGTATCAATTTCATGAAGTGACTTGACACTATTGGCTTATGATGTTAGATAACCTTAGGAATGATAAGGTTTAGTTGTACATCAATAGTTTGGAAGAAATGATAGGATGAGTCATTGATAATCTATACTAGTATGATCACATGATCATTGCTTAGCTACTGGATAAAACCCTAGGTTGGGAGTAACCTATTTGGGTTGAAAATTATATTGAAACCTAGGTTAAGATTAACCTATAAGGTTGGAATAGATTACCCGTTGGAAGCAATAGGTTAAGAATAACTTTCTTGGATGGGTTGTATGTTGTTCTTGTTGGAACACATGGGTTTATGTTAACCTACTTGATTGCATTGATTGTTTATTATTGATTATATCTGGGATTAGGGTATACTAAGGTTGAGACTCACCTATGTGATTAAGTAAATCACTTGAGTTTATGAGATACTATATGTATGGAGACATAGGTGGGATTACCTATTGAGTTAGAGTTGCTAATTGATTCATTCCTTTACACTCTTGAGATGAAGTCATATTATTGAAAAGATTCTACTCTTTTGAAAAACTCTTTTTACTAAGGAGATTACACTCTCAAATGGAATCATATATTGATATGATTACTCTTCGATTGAGGTCATTCATTGATGAGACTACTGTCTTTATAAGAATATCTTAATAATGTGATATATTGTTGAAGGGAGTTATTTATTTATGAGTATTTAATCTATGATTAGATGAAGCTTATGTAGCTATACTTTAGCTTATAAAGTTATACTTGAGACTAGGTTGTCTTTTGAAGCCAATAACTTGTCTATGCAAAGTTAATTTTTAGATTGGAAAAGCTCATATGTTATACCTGGGATTGAAATATCCATTCATTGGTGTAACTTATGCTTAGGATTTATTGGTAGAGATACCATAGTGTTATAGGAAAAGGGGAATAGGTTATTTTTGAGGTTAGGGATTACCTATGGAAGGGAATTCCCTAAGCATAGTATATAAACATTCATAATGCAAACCAAGCTATAGAAGTGTATGTGAATAGGAATACTATCACTTGAAGTACCGAGTGAGAATACTTTGGCCAAAGTAGTGTAAGTAGCCATCATTTATACTATCAATGATATACTATCATTAGGTCCTATCTTTTTAGTTTGAAAAGTGCATCAAATATCAACCGAGTAGTGTTCAAGGTTGTATGTAATAGGAAAATCCTTAACTATCTCTCTCAGATTTTCTAAGTAGATGGGACAGTTGAAATAAAACTTAAACTAGAAGGCCATTAAACTAGATATCTCTAAAATAACTAAACTAAAGTGAGAAATTATTAGTCTAGAAAGCATAACAACTAAACTAGAAATCGTTGAGATGATTAAACTAATAAGCATACAAATTGTTGAAGAAGAAAAATATGTAAAGAAACTATAAAAAATTTAACTAGAAATGGATTAACAAACTTAACAACTAATAGAAATTACTTATCAATTTGAAACTTAGCAGTAAGGGTAGGTGTACCAAAAATTTAATTAACAGATTTGAGAATAAACTCTACTTTACACTTTATCATTTATAAAAAAAAAGTAACAAAATTTTGAAAGTAAAAATACTTATCTATCTACTCCTATATTCCCTCAAGTGGCCAACTCTCAGGTGCTTCTATGTCTAGCTCAGGTCACATAAACTTGATAACTCCAGAATTACTCCATTTAGAATGATTTCATTCACAACACTCAACAACTCAGAATGAAGAAGACAAAAATTTCTTTATTCATTTTGGTAGTGTAACTCAGAAACATAGCTCAAAAATTTATTATGACAACATAATGATATTATCTTCTTGTTTTTCACTTCTAAAAGTTACACATTTTGTACAAAAACTGTTTAATAGAATCCTAAATTTTAGTTTGTGGAAAGTACCACTAAAAAAGTCTGTAACTAAACTTAACAAACTAATGAACTTTGAGTCCATACATAAAAACATTAAAGAGGCTCAAAGTGAGCCATAGAGTCTTCAATAGAAAATAATAGAACAACTACAAAAACTCGATCCATCATGCATCCTAGAATTTCGGCACCTATAATTTTGATGCTTGTATTCAACGAGTCTGTGTTGAATCTTCAATCTGTGTTGAATCCTTCCGGTGGGCATGATGACTGAATATGCATGGAACCTATAAATTTCTTCAAAAATTAAACCATTAAGTTAGTGCAAATTAGTATATTTCAAGTAGTTTCATAAAATAAATTTTATACAATTTTCACAAAAATAAAGCACTTATTAATCCTAAAGATAACTAACTGGTAGAGTAAAAGTGGCTGGAAAATATGAGGAAGGGTATTTAGTCACTTATATCGATGAGGTTATTTTTACCTCATCATTTCCTCCCCTTCCTAAGCTTGAGTAGGTCCTCCTACTCTTTGTTGTGGCCCATGTCTTGCATTTCCTCTATTCCCACTTTGCTCTTCATATATGGCATTGAGAACATACACATTGTCTGCCTCTCTGTCAAAGTCCTCAGGTTCCCTTAGAAAACCTTGATGCAGAGTAATCCTTGCTTTCCATCTTTCAAAATTATCATTATTTTTATTTGTGTTAACATGTAAGGCATGAGGTGCTGAAATAAGCAGAGGAGGCCTGTAGCTCATGCCAATCCAATCAGTTTTCAATTGTGAAAGGATATCAGCCAGAGCCACAACTCTTTTATAAGACCATCTTATGTTAAGAGGTGATATTATCTCTCTTTTTCTAAGATACATGGGAAGAGGCATGTATCTTTCTTCACATGCATGCCATGCTTTTCCTATGAGATTTGGCCCTTGTTCTTGGAAATGATCAAAGCATAGCTGAAGATTATTGTTATACTTAGTTTCTATAACCTCATGGAGCTTAAAACCCATAAACTGTGCCTTAAAAGGAAAAAGGCTTCATATGTAGATCTCTCATTTGCAGCCCAATGGTTTTCTCAGCCTGTAGATATTCTTTTGACCTTTCCTGCCATTGAATTTGATTGCACATGGTTGAAAGAAATAATCTTAATTTCACTTCCCCAACAAAGAGATTAACATAAAAATATGTATAATATTCTACATGTAAATTATGGACAAAGAATTCACACATATCTTGCTGCTCTGGAGTGGATTCTACAAATATTTTGACAAATTCTTTGTCATCAGGGTTGTATGGCTGATTATTGTAAATTTTGAAGTAATTTCCATCTCATAATTTGTTCATTGAGAAATATTGCATATAACCTTGATGGTCTTCTACAAGTCATCAATAATTTACCTATATCACAAGCATCCTATTTGGCTCTATAAACCCTATCAAATGATTCCTTAAGTAGAACCAACTCCTTTTTCACCCGAGCATTGTATTTAGCCATTTATCTCAAAAAGTATCACCTCTCCATCCACTTCATGAGTAATGGAGGTATACAAACCTAAAACCATTATGTTACAACTGGTTCAATTTGTATTTCCTTGGATTTCATTATAGGTTTAGTGTTACTTTCCCATAGATCCTGCTCTAACTCCATGATTCTACTTATAAAAGCATTCAATTGAATTTTTTGTCTATTCCTATTCCCCAAAAGTAGAAAACAATTGTATGAAATTTCTTGTCAACTTTTTAAATTCTTCATCTTTCCTAGATATACAAGACACATATTTTTTATCTTTATCATTTCCTTTCTGAATTTGAAATTGTAGTTGTTCAATAATCCTATCTTTCTGTTCAATTTGCATTTTTAAATTTACAATTTCCTAATCCCTTTTCCCTATGATTGTGATATGTGCCTTGAGTTCTTCCTGCTATTGACTAATTCATTCCTTGTTTTCTTGCAATTGACCTTTCAATTCAATAATTTCTGCATTCAATTTTTCTAGTTCTACTCTTCTCTGCTCAAATTCTTCATCCACTGTGTTATTGGAAGAAGGAAAATTGGGGTTTTCTATATTTACATTATCTTTTGCATATAGTAAATTCTCTTTATTGGGCACATCAAATGAGCTTGACTCAACAATTTTATCAACAAAGGAGGACAATTTCCTTACAATATCATCCTCAATATTTGCAACATGGAATGATTGTTCCCCTTCCTCTTCTTTCTATGTTGGAGATGATATATTCTCCAATTCAACCCTAGGAGATTGATCGACTTGTTGATCACTTTCCCTTATTTCCTCATTACCCAATGGGGTATCAATGTCCACTGTTTGATCTATAGTCCTAGGTTTCTTCTTTTTAGGGGCATTCAATGTATAAAGAGACGATCTCATTAGAATCAATAGATAGTCATTAGATTCTTTGTAAATGAGGGTTTATCTGTGAGGTTGCTTTAGTTTGCTTCTTCCTATTGCGAGGAGGTTCCTCTTCCTCAGAATGTATAATTTCTATATTCAGTTGTTTTGGGATTTTTGAGACATTATGCAAGGTTTTCGATGCATTTTCATCTTGAGAAATTGAGGTCTGATGATATTTAGGATAATCTAGAGCCTCAGATGAGGGTTTCTATGTAGACTGAACCACTTGTTTTGATGATTCTCCTTCTTCAAGAGGTTCATCAAACTCCTTATTTTCAATTTTTTGTAGAAATTTCTTCCATTTATTTTTTGGTTTCTTGTGGAAATGGTACTTGTAGATCAATTTAATTAGGCCATGATGCTTAAGCGACCTTGTACCAATCTTATACTTTTCTATCATCCCAATAATTGAATGACACAAAAATGAAGGAACAGTAACCTTGATAGAAGGGTCTTCGACACCATGGCACAAATGGGTTAGCAATTGAAAAGGGGAACCTACTACAATAGCTACTTGCCCATCAAAGGTGAAGTACTTGATTATCCATGCTATAGAAGTTCTCCAAGGTTTAGGAATGGACATTCTTTGGAATCCTTTGTTTTGTCCCCTAGTGCTTATAGTTACTAGAGGTTGAGGCTCACCCTCCCTATGGAACAGTTCTACCATCCTCTGATAAGTAATTTGTGTTGTTTTAGTTAAATTAAAACCCCTATTCTCAAGACCAAAGAGATAAGAGATAATCTTTGAACTTACCTGAAAATGGTTGCCTTGTACCATATTTTTCCCGTCTATAAATTTCTTCACCAACTGCTTTGAATATACCTCAAACTTCTTGATGAATTCAAGCCACCCTACTTTCTAAAATAGACTTGAAATGTTGCTCAATGCTAGCAATTTTTTTTTCAAAATTGGTTCGAATTTCTTCTTAGCTCCTCCCATCTTTTCTTCCTTGATTCCTTTGCTCAATTCTACGAAAAAACACTTCAAAAACACTCGGTTTAAGCAACTGAATTGCAAAAGGAAGAGAATATAGCTTTGATACAACCGATGGGGGGAAATAATTAATCTATCTTGCTTGAGCTCTGTTGTATAATTATGGCAGTTATGCATGGGAAAATTTGCAAGTGTAGTACTTCTAGCGATCACTCAATGGCGCAATTTACTGAATTAGGAAAATAATCATTTTAATTAATTAACCTTTATTAAAAATAATTACTAACTTTAAGTGAAAAATGTACTTACCTTATGTCCTGTCGTTAACTTGAATATCACTCACCTTTTTTGACGTAACGGGTTAGTTGTACCATTTGGCAAGGGTGGTGGTGGATTTATTATGAGATGGATAGGACAACAATTAATGACATGGTTCATTATGATAAAAATATCGTCATAATAATTTCCTTTATTATGAAAGGATATGATATTATAGGGTGAAATAGAAATGTGTGGTATGGATTCCAAGGTGAATAACACAAATTCAGGTAATGAGCATGTGTAAAAATTTGGACAAATCAAACCATAGGAAAAGAAAAATAATTTTACAAATTTCTAGAGCATCACTGAGAGATGCAACCAAAAAGTTAAGTGGAAAAATTTTCAAAGCATCAGTGGGGGATGCTATCAAAACTAAAAAAAAAAAGTTTTAGAGCATCCTCGAAAGATGCAGTCGGAGCAACAAATAATTTTTTTGGACCATCGTCGAGAGATGCAGTCAGAGCAACAAATTTTTTTTTTTAAAAGCATCATCAAGAGATGTAGTCAGAGTAGCAACACAAAGTTTCTGGAGCATTGTCGAGAGATGTGACCAAAGTAGCAACAAAATGTTTTTGGAGCATCATCGAGAGATGTACTAGAATGCAGCAAAAAAAATTCCAGAGCATCGTTGAAAGATGTAGCCAAAAGAAGTAAAATGTACAACTTGGATTTTTTACTTTCCTGAACTTCTCGAGAGATGTACTAGAATGCAGGAGAAAAATGAGAGATGTCACCAATGAGTCATGCAATTTCTAGAGCATAGCATCAATAGAGCCAACAAGTTTTAGAGCATCGTAGCCAGGTGCACTAAAATTTGTTCCTAATGAAAATGAATTCTTGCTAGAATAAAAATGAAAATTAGCCAAGTCCAAGAGATGATTTTTTTGAATGAAATAATATGAAAGAAAAATTATACACATGCTTCTCTTTTTTTTTAAGACAAAACTAAAACTATATTGACTCTACAAGATCAAACTCAATGCATCGTATTTCTCCCTACATCTCCACCATTTTTTTGAATTCTTCTTTATTGAATGGTTTAGGGTAGATGCGTAATCAGTGTCCATTGACTAGGAGGGTTCAGGTATCGCCATCAATGAGTTTCAACTATACTGATCCATTAGAAAATACCTCATAAATTTCATATAGGCCGAGCCAATGAGTTTTGAGTTTTCCTTGGTGATATTTATATTTGGAATCGAATAACAGGGCCCAATATCCATTATTGAACTCTATTTCCTTAATATGCTTGTCATGCTAGACTTTACATTGTTGTTGCACCAGTTCATTTTAATGGACAACAACAAAACGAAGCTCATCCAACTCGCTAAGCTGCAAGAATATCTCTACCTAGGCACATTTAAGATCTATACCTAACTCCATGGTTGTTCTCAATGTTTGGGGTTCAAATTAAATGGGTAAGAAAGGCTTCTTTCCAAAGACCAGCTCATATGGAATAAAACCAGTGGTTGAATTCCATGTCGTGTTATAAGCCTTGACGGCTTCAGGTAGTTTCCTAGCCCAGTCTTCTCTTCCTGATGACACTATTTTAGTTAAGATGTTTTTGAGCTCCATGTTAGTTACTTCCACCTGACCATTTTCCTAAGGGTGATAGGGTGATGATTTCTTATGACTAACCTGGAAATGGTCAATGAAGGCTAACAAAACCTTAGACATGAACTGAGGACCCTGGTCTGTAACAATCATCCTAGGAGCTCCAAACTTAAGGAAAATTTTACTGTCGAGGAAATAAGCTACCTGTTCCTCCTAGCAACTCGTAGAGCTTGAAATTTTGCCTACTTAGTCAGATAATTTGTGCAGATCAAAATGTACTCCTTCCCTTGTGAGGTCAGATTTATTGGACCGATAAAGTTTGATACCCATTTTTTAAATGGTTCAAGGACTACCTGGGGTTGAAGGGGGATTTCATTAAATTTTGTTGGTCTCCTTACCCTTTGACATTCATCAAATGGTGGACATATTTCTTGACATCCCTATGTAGAGGGCTAGTAGTATCTTGCACCTAAGATCTTATGAGATGTTCTCTTTGCAGAATAATTTCCTTTAGAAGGATCATCGTGGAAAGCTCTTAGGATACTATAAGTTTCATCTGCCCTAACACATCGTTGTAGAACCATATTAGGCCCGCATCTAAATAGGATCCCATTAATCCATTTGAAAGGGGCGCTTTCTCTTGTAAGGTGTTTCTTTTGTTTAGCTGTAAAAGCAGGTGGTAGTTTTGAGGTGGCCAAGTAGCTAGAAATATCAACAAACTAGAGAGTTTTAGTAGAGATGGAAAAAAAATTCTCATAGAGGAACTCATCCTGTATCAGAGAACATTCCCCATTATATTTTTTAATTTAGGATAAGAAATCCGCAACTACATTGAATTTCCTTGGTTTGTCAATAATTTTCACATTAAAATCCTGGACAAGGAGCAACCATATGATTACCCTCCCATTCACTACAAGTTTATTCATGAGGTATTTTATGGCCGAGTGGTATGTGTACACTGTTATTTTATATCTTGTAATGTAGTCTCAAAATTTCTTAATTGCATGTATTACAGCTAAGAATTCCTTCTCCGTCATCGTATAGTCCCTTTTTGTTGGAGTCAAATTCTTACTAATGAATTATATAGCATACTTCCCTCCATTCTCATCTTCTTGTCCTAAGACCACTCCAATAGCATCATCAAATGCATCGGCATAAATATGAAATGGTAAGTTCCAATTAGTTCCACGAAGGACAGGAGCCGAGATAAGCTTCTCCTTGATGATTTCGAATGATGATTGAAACTCAGGCGTCCAGGTAAACTCCACATTATTTTGGACAAGAGAAAACATAGGAGCTGCAATTTTGTTGAATTTTTCTATAAATCTTCTATAGTATCTAGAATGCCCTAAGAAACTTCTAAGATCAGTCTAGGTTTTTGGGGTGACTAGTTGTTGTATCACTTCAATTTTATTAGGGTTGAATTTTATTCCATCGATCGAGATATGATGTCCCAACACTATTCCTTGTTCTACCATTATCAAACATTTCTCATGGCTTAGGGACATATGATGATCCTTACATCACTTCAACACTTTTCTAGACTCTAAAGAGATTCATCAAAATTTGAACCGTACATAGTGAAGTCATCCATATACACTTCCACACTCTCATTCACCAACTCAAAAAATATAGCCATGATGGCTCTCTAGAACGTTGTAGGAGCTTTGCACAACCCAAAGGGTGGGAATCTATATGCAAATTTCCCCCATGGACATGTAAAGGTCATTTTATCCTAGTCTTCTGTTGCCACCTATATCTGGTTGTACCCACTAAATCCATCTAAAAATGAGAAATTTTTTCTCCTAAGCAAGTTATCCAGAACTTGGTCTACAAATAGTAGGGGAAAATAATATCTATGGGTTGCTTTGTTAAGTTCCCTATAGTCTACACATATTATCCACTTCCCATTCTTTTTGGGAACCACAACCAATGGTGAAACCCATTTAATATCATAAATGGGATAAATAAACCCTTGTAGGAGCTTTTCAATTTTAGTTTTAACAATATCTTTCAAGGAAAGATTAAGTGTTCTTTGGGGTTAGAAAACAAGTCAAACATTCTTGGTATAGATATGATAAGTGCACATAGTAGGGTGTATCCCCCTCATATTCTTGTAGTCCCAAGAAAAATCTTTAGATCTATTCACTAGGGCATCAAACAATTTATGTTCTTTTGGTTTATTCAACCATCTATTGATGTTCAAAGTTTTTCTTGGCACAAGAATAATCGATTTAACACCCAAATGGTTAGATGTGATAGTATACATTGGTCTTAACAAAGTGTTAATGGGAAATTTGTGAGGTATAGTCCTATGAAGTCTACCAATATCTTTAAAGAAATGTTCTATTTTAGGAAATATATTTTCCAGAGAACAAGGAAGTCCAATGAAATTAGTACTATCAAATTTATTGTGGCCTATGTTGATGGGTTGTCCTAAGGTTTTGTTGATGCCGAAAATTGGCAAGGTAACAAAATTTTGTGGGAAACTCAATTAAAGGGGGGACCTGTTGTGCTAAACTATGTAATCTCTAGATTTTAAAGAAGCCGACTCTTCTATAACTGGGGTTTTAAATGGGAAAAGGAAGCATTTATAAAATAAAAAGATCTAACTAGGGTGATGCGCCAAGGTTTAGATGTAAGGAACAATAAATCTATCTTGTAGATGTGATCTAAGGGTCCGTTCAACAATCTGCTATGCTTAAAATAACGATCATTAAAGGGAAAGACCTGAATAGTTTGTTTCATGACATAAAATAATTTTGCACAGAGCTATATTGAAAAGAAAGATTCAAAGACATGGTTCTAAATCAACATTCTATTCAAATCATTGAAGTTACAAACAATGATTTAGAAACAACACAGTATAGTGTTATCAATAGTTAAGAGACAGAAAGGCCAAATTACATGGCACGGTCTATGAGTCTTTTATAATTATGAAACAAAACAAAGGCCTAATGTCTTTCTGATCCTTCTATAGATATTTCAAACTAGCAATAATCAACTCTTCAATCTCTACTTATAAAATTACCTACTAACTAACTGGTAAAAAAAACCAACTCTCCTTACTCCTCCAAGAGAAGCAGTATATATAGCTAAGGGCCTCTACTGCTTGAAAGATCATAAAAAGATATCTCATCATGAATCATAATTATTACAACAATGATTCATCATGGTTGTTGTAATAGAAATATTTTCAAGCATGAACCCAGTCGTTTGTCAACCAAATACATTCCCTTCAAATGATGGTAGTGGTCATGGTCAACAATGTGTAAAAAAGTGTCACCTCTCAGTGAAAGCATTTAGAGCATGCAAAAATATGGTAGCCTGGTGATTGCACTACTTCTCTCTTTGAATGTAGTTGTGCCAAAGGAACACGTGTCAGAATTTTACAACCTGTAGTTCATTCTCCTCATCCTTTGATGAGAGATTGCGACGAGAAGACATGCGGTAGCCTCTTTGTTATCGACATTGATTGAGGGGCCCACCAAAATTTTGCACAAGCAAAGGCTATGTGGCAGGTAGTCAAGATCCGAAAGAGAAGTGAAGGGAAGCTCCCCTTCGATGAGTGCTTTGGTGGCATGTGGTGGCATTTAGTCGAGAGAACTAAAAGAATGTTAGAAGGCTTTCAAAAATCATCAACAGCGATCTGAAGTTAGGAAAGACATCAAAATTAACCTGAAGGGAGCATGGGTGTATATAAATATCCACAGGTTTCTTCTATGTCCAACATCTCCTCATCGCTTGAATCCATGGTGAGATTTTCCATGTTGTTTTCTAATTCATCTTCCAATTCTTCACCATGTTATTTGATGACTACCATGGCTAGTGAAGCTAAATTTTCCTATCCGTTGGGACCTTCTGGTTCATCAACCCATACTTTATTAAATTTAGCAAGCTTGGTCGAAGAATACAAGAATACATGTTTACTATTTGGACCATGTGAAATGGTCATTCCTCCCTCCCTACAATAAATTTTGGTTCCAATCATTGCCAACCATGGTCTCCTTAGGATTATAGGGTAACTATCTTTTGGTGTAAGATACTGAATTACTTGAAAGTCCACAAGATATTCCCATTTATCAAATTTGACATGAACATTCTCAAGGACACCCTTGGGAATGGCTATGGCTTGATTCACCGTTTGTAAGACTGTAGTTGCGGGGCATAAATAAGTAAGCCCTAACTCTTCCTTTACATCAACAATCATTACATTAATGGTTGCTCCCAAGTCTATTAATGCATTAGATATTTCCACCTCATTTATTGTTACCATTATCAGTGGACTACCTGGATCATCGTATTTTGGAGCAGTAGTCTTTCCAGCCAAAAATTCAGCCAAATAACCATTTAAGTGGATAGTGTTTATTTTCTTTGGCTTCCTTCTTGGAGTCTTGATACACAACTATTTGATCAGTTAGTTTACCTAAAGAATCTCCTTGATGGCTTATAGTAAAGGAACATCAGTGGATGAGATAATTTATGGAGTAACTTTCACAGTGATTGGTTTAAGACACTCGAAAAAAGGCGCTTGGGTTTTGTTTTTGGAAGGTGAATTGTTTAATGTTTTAGTTGGAGATTGATCCACCCCTTCTTGAGGTAGGTTGGAAGCTCCAACTAGAGGTGGTGGAAAGGTTTTGTCTTGGGTAATTTCTGGGGTTGGTTTGACAGGTATGGGAGTTGTTTTTGTGGCCTCAATAGATTCCTTAATAGGCTCATCCAATATTTTAAAAATAGTTGACAACTGAAGTGTTTTTCTAGATCTTAATTGAAAATTTCTATAATGTATGGCATTAATTCCAACAACATTATCCTGTTCAATAGAATACACTGGGGCATTTTGACAATTATTCTTTGGGTTTGGAATAGGTTGCACCAAAAGTTGGGATTGATTAACTTGCTCAATTTTTTGAGTGTTTTGGGGAGGTGGTAAGATATTTTTTTGTTGATTGGACCCCCTCCTAGGACTAGTGTAAAACTAATTTTGAGGTTGATTCCTTTGAGGAGAATAATTTTGAGGATACCACTGATGTTGAGGTTGATTGGGCCATTGAGGGTTTCCCTATGTTTGATTTCCCATTTAGGTGGTCCCCAAGGGTAAGTTCCCAAACTAGGCAGTGCTTGAGGCCAAGGTGTTTCCCATTGATTATTATTCTAGTTGTTCTTAGGTCTCGAGGTAGGGTTTGAATTTTGGCCATAGGAAAAATTCCCTCTAGTTCTTTGATTTAAAAAGTTGATTTCTTCTTCAACTGGGGTTGTTATTTTCTTGGAGTTCTTAATGGAATTCAAAATCTCACACTGGTCAGTGGGATGGTCCTTATCACAAACCTGAAAAACAAAATTTTTGTCAACTTTTTCCAAAGGGCATTCCCTTAACAAATGTTTATTTCGACACTGAGGGCAGTAGATGGATAAGGTCTCTAGGTTTCACATTTTATCCTATATTCCATCTAGCATGGTATTTAACTGAACTAGGATGTCAGTCTTAAGATTGGCTATCTCCTCACATAGTTTTCCTATCTCATTGGAACCTTTGAAAAGGGTAGACTTTCAGATCCCTCCTCAAGTATGAGAGAAGTTCTAACATAATTCAGTGATTTCATCAAGTCCTAGTTGGGATACGTCCCCTTTTCCCATTAAATCTAGGCTCCTTCAAGCATCATCATCAAGACCCTTGAGAAATATGGTCTTTAAAATCTCAAGACTTATGGCTTCTCTACCATACAATTTAGATATGAAAAAACCCTATCTAGGTAGTTTAATAGGATTTTGTCTTTGTTCTTCCTTAGTTTGAACAACTCTTCCTTCCTATCACTAACTCTATAGTAGCTTTGGTACTTATCTAGAAAGGAAGATTCCATGTCATCCCATGAGGTTATGGACCCTGATGCTAGACCCATGAACCAACACATTGTTGAGTCCTTTAGAGTAGAGGGAAAAAGCTTTAGTTTTTGGTTATCATTCTTGTAGTCATATGTTTGACACATGGCCTTAAACTCGAAGAGAAACTAGTTAGGGTCTTTAGAAGAAAAACGTTAGAAGAATAGCAAGAAGGCTACAAAAATATTTTTCATAGTCATGCCATCATCTGCATCAATAGCAATAAGATAAGTGAATGTACATGGTGGCAATGGTTGATTAGTGTCAGTATTTCTACGATTACAGTCACCCATGGTGTTGAAGGGGATTCATTCCTCTTCAAAATTTTGATCAAATGGGCAAGGCATAGGAGTTTGGAGAGGAATATGCTCCTCTACAACTATATGTTCTCCTTCTGGAGTATAGAGGAAGGTCTCAGGTTGATCTTGGTCGATCAATTCTTTAGAGAGTTCCTCAGCTGAGATTTCTTCTTCCCTACTTGTGGTGGTCCATCATTTGGGGGGGTTCTTGGTATGAATCTTCCATGGGGGCCTCATTTCCTAACCATGCAAAAAAGGAAGCATGGGGACTATTTTTTTCCCGAAAGAGGTATTTAAGGTCTCTCCTACTAACACTTAGAAAAGGAAGGTCCCCAACAATGACACCAAAAAGTGATAGACTGTCGTTAGGTTCTATCTCTTTAGTTTGAAAAGTGCATCAAATATCAACGGGGTAGTGTTCAAGGTTGTATGCAATAGGGAACTCCTTAACTATATCTCTAAGATTTTCTAAGTAGATGGGACAATTGAAATAAAACTTAAACTAGAAGGTCAGTAAACTAGAAAGCTTTGAAATAACTAAACTAGAAAGCAGGAAATTATTAGTCTAAAAAGCATAACTAAACAAGAAAGCATTGAAATGATTAAAATAATAAGCGTACAAATTGTTGAAGAAGAAAAACATGTAAATAAACTATGAAACATTTAACTAGAAATGGATTAACAAGCTTAACAACTAACAAAAAAAACCTATCAATTTGAAACTTAATAGCTAGCTGAAAAAACCTATCAATTTGAAGCTTAAAAGTAAGGGTAGGTGCACCAAAACTTTAATTAATAGAGTTGAGAATAAAATCTACTTCACACTTTATCATTTATAAAACAGAAGTAACATAATTTTGAAAGTAAAAATACTTATCGATCTACTCCTATAGTCCCTCAAGTGGCTAGCTCTCGAGTGCTTCTACATCTAGCTTAGGTCACATAAACTTGACAACTCTAGAATTACTCCATTCAGAATGATTTCATCCACAACACTCAAAAAATCAGAATGAAGAAGACCAAACTTGCTTTATTCATTTTGGTAGTGTAACTTAGAAACATAACTCAAAACTTCATTACAACAACATAACGATATTCTCTTTTAAAAGTTACACATTTTATACAAAAACTATTTAACAAAATCCTAAATTTTAGTTGGTGGAAAGTACCATTGAAAAAGTATTTAACTAAAATTGAAAAACTAATGACCTTTGATCCATACATAAAAACATTAAAGAGGCTCGAAGTGAGCCATAAAGTCTTCAAAATAAAATAATAGAACAACTACAAAAACTCGATCCATCATGCATCCTAGAATTTCGATGCCCATATTTCCAGCGCTTGTCTTCAACTACATGGACTCTCCATTGAATGTTCAATCTACATTGAATCCTTCCAGTGAGCATGATGGCCGAATATGCATGAAACCTATACATTTCTTAAAAAACTAAACCATTAAGTTAGCACAAATTAGTTTATTTCAAGTAATTTCAAAAAATAAATTTTATACTATTTTCAAAAAAAGAATGCACTTATTAATCCTAAAGATAACTAATTGGCAAAGTAAAGGTGGATGGAAAATATGAGGAAAGGTATTTAGTCACTTATATAAGTGATGTTACTTTAACCTCATCAGTTAGTTCACCATGTTCCTTTTATGTGTTCTAGATCAGTATTTTCATACTTCTAGGAGAAACGACCGTATGATTAGGTTTTGGTTTGAAGGACACAACACTAAGATTAGATAAGCTATTGCTATGGGTTTTACCAACCAGTATCTTCATCAAATGGTAGGGCCATCTTGTCATATGTGGTAGATGTCTGAGGGACTACATTTGAGTCTGTGGTTGGAAAACAAGTACTTGATTGATGCTTCTCCTCATCAAATGGTGACTAATGTTTATAGATGTTTGCGCTATCATTGGGGACAACTGGAGTGTATGAACCAGGGACTAGGGACATCCATAATGTATGCACCATTGCGGTGACATCAAGACTAGTTGTATATGTATTTCTAGAAGAAGCTCTAAAGAGTCATGTATGTATCATGTACCCTTTTATATGGAAGGATGTAATCATGAATGATAAACTTGAGTTTATCCAATATGAAATCTATATTATGGAAATATTTTGCAAAATTACAATGGAGTGCAATGGAAGATTGAAATAGTGTTTATTCCAAATGTGCATGTAATTTAAACTATGGAAAATAATTTTTTTTATTGCTATGTTATAACATCATGGATAATTCACTTGAGGTGAAAACATTAATTTTTTTTTAGTAGAACATCGAGGTTGTTACACATCATCTCAGCTCATTACTTCTTTCTAGCTCATCTTGAGAATCTACAAAAAAAAGATAGCTCCATGTAATGACAACACTTCCTCAAGATATCAACTATACATGCACAAACTGCAACAACTTGTTTTCCTCTTTTTCACAATTTTCTCAATATCTTTAACATCTTCATCACATAGTTGAAATCAATGACAACACCAGTCAGTAGAAAACCTATTGACATCAATGACAACACCATTTAGTAGACAACTTGTTGACATCAATGAAAACACCATTATACTTGCAACAATCTCCCCATTTTTCATTGATGCAACACAAGATGTAAAAATCCACCAAAGACAACACCATAGTTCTAAACACACTTTATTATGATTTCCTTTATTTTCTCCCCCTGAGTAGATAATTTTTTTTTCACATGATACTTTCTCCCCCTTTGACATTAATGGGAAAGGATACAATGTTTTTCATTATTCTCCCCCTTTGTCACTTAACCAAAATACCTGCTTTGAATACCCCCCCTTAGGATTACACCCAAATAAATTAGTAACCAACAACAATGACAACACATGACACTACCTACTACCCCAGAGAGGTAGCCACCAACATCAGTCCAAAAAAGAGATAGATCCGTAGACCCACTGGACTGATGCATCTCCATATGCATATAGTTTAAGAAAGGAGGGGCAATAACCCCCAACTTCTCCTAGAGATACTCAAAAGTATCTTTAGGAAGAGCCTTAGTAAATATATCAACAATTCAATCCTTTGTAGGAACATACTCAAGATTCACTTCATTCTCCATAACCTTCTCTCTCAAAAAGTGATACTTGATGAAAATATACTTTGTACTTGAATTCATCACTGGATTCTTTGAAATATTAATTGCACTTATATTATCACAAAAGATAGATATAGGCTCATCATATGGAACATCCTTCAATGGTTGGCTCATTCACAAAACTTGTGTACAAAATGATGTTGCTGCAATATATTAGCCTCTACAGCAGAAAAATAAATTGAATCCTGCTTATTACTCAACCATGACACCAATCTACATCCAAGAAAGAATGCACCACCACTTTTACTTTTCTTGTCATCAACACAACCAACCTAATCTGCATTTGTATAAGCACTTAATGTGAAATCAATATCCTTAGAATACCACAAGCCATAATCCTGAGTTCCTTTTAAGTATCCAAATATCCTCTTCACTACTACAACATATTTCTCTTTAGGATATTCATAAAATCTAGCTACAAGACAAACTGCATGCATGATATCTGATCTAATAGTAGTTAGATATAGCAATCCATCAATCATAGGCCTATACTTGCTTTGATTAGCCTTAAGTGAATCATCGCATTTTCTCATTTTGTAACCAATCACCATAGGGGTGCATACAAGTTTGTATTCATCCATTCCAAACTTCTTCAACATTTCTTTCACATACTTAGAATGTGAAATGAAAATCCCTTTATCTATTTGATTGATTTATGATGCAGGAGCATCACCTGAATGTTGTTCTTGAAGGTCCAAGAGGCCTAGTTGATGTTTTAAGGATTATTTTGTTTTGTTGATACAAACTTCATTGATTCATTCACCTATGATTTAGAATTTAGATTTTGACACTTAGGTTCTCACTTTACGACTTGTTATACTTGTTTTCTATTTGTTTTGCCAAAGGTTGAAGGTGATGATTGATTTATTATAGATGGAGGTTTTATTGTGGGTGAAAGAAAAATGTGATGGAAAGTTTTGGGTTTTCTCAAATATTTCAATGTTTTTGGTATTTTGAAAATGTTTTGAGGCTCTTTTTGGTCTTTTTTGAAAGTTTATGTGGATGTTTTGGTTTTTGATTATTTGAGGTTGTTTAGGGTTTTCTAAGTTTTCCAGTGTTTTTGTGTTTTCTAGGATTTTACAAATATTTTTGTGTTTTATAATATTTGAATGTTTAGGGGTTTTATGAGATATTTGAATGTTTAGGAATTTTTAGATTTTTGAATTTTTAGGGGTTTTTCAATATTTGAATGTTTAGGGATTTTTTGATTTTTGAATTGTTAGAAGTTTTTCAATATTTGAATGTTTAGGGGTTTTCTAAGAGTTTCAACCAAGAACCTAACCTAAAAGACCTATCCTAGGGGTCTTGGGGGCTGATCAAAGATTAGCCTTTCTTACTTTATACATGCAGAGACCACGTATTTTGAGAGGGGTACTATTTTTGGATTTTCGATGTTTGACCTTTTTAGGGATTTTTGATGTTTTCTAGATGTTTTGGATTTTGACTTTATAAATTTCTGAATGTTTTTGGATTTTAGTTGTGTAGAATTTGGATTTTTTTAAATTTTTGATGAATTTTTTATGAATGTTCTTGAGGTTTTCAATGATATTTCAAATTCCTTTAAGATATACAAGAACCCAATATGATCCATAATAAATTTCCCCCAATGTGACATAATAGACTACCTCGAGATAGGCAAGACAAACTAACCTTTGGAATATGCCAAGTAGTACTAAAGGGGATACGATACTTCACAACATCAAGCTATAATATAGACACAAATGGGTGATAGAATAAATAGGATGAATGATGCGATGGATGGATGTGATGAAAATGATGATAGGATAAAAAGACAAAAAATAGATGGAGGTGCTTTATTTATGCAAGAGGCCTGTTTGATAGGTTTTCACCAAGGTACTTACCTAAAGTGCCACCAAAGTGGTTTTCACTAAAGGATGATTTTTTTCTTTAATTTTTTCAATCATTTTTTTGATTTTTTTGTATTTTCAGATTTACACCCTTCAACACTAGGCATAAAAATTCTTAAGATGCAAGTTGTTGTTTGGTTACTATAAGGGTTCACCTTTAGGTGTTGACAATTGATATGATCTTGATCCATAACTTGTTGTGATGACAAAGGGACCCAACCAGCTAGGCTCAAACTTTCCTTTACTGTCCTGGTCTAGAAGATTCTTCTGATTCTACTTTAAGACAAGATCCCCTACCTGGAAAGAACAAAATTTGATCTTCTTGTTATAGCTTCGTTTCAGTCAGTTTTGATATACTTGCAAGTGGTTAAGGGCATCGAGATGTCACTCATCCAAGAATTCTAGACTATTCAGCCGTGATATTCTGTATTCTTCATCAATGATTAGGTTTTGTAGTGACACTCGCAGTGATGGAAGCTCAACCTCAATAGGAAAGATAGATTTTGATTCGTAGACCAAGGAGAAAGGGGTTGCACCCTTAGGCATGTGGATACTACATTTGAGTCTATGGTTGGAAAACAAGTACTTGAGTGATGCTTCTCCTCATCAAATGGCAACTGATGTCTGTGCTATCATTGGGGATAACTGAAGAGTATGAACTAGGGACTAGGGACATCCATAATGTATGCACCATTGCGATGAAATCAAGACCAGTTGTATATATATTCCTAGATGAAGCTCTAAAGAGTCATGTATGTATCATGTACCCTTTTATATGGAAGGATGTAATCATGAATGATAAACTTGAGTTTATCCAATATGAAATCTATGTTATGGAAAGATTTTGAAAAATTACAATGGAATGCAATGGAAGATTGAAATAGTGTTTATTCCAAATGTGCATGTAATTTAAATTATGGAAAAGAAAAGATTGTATTGCTATGTTATGACATCATGGATAATTCACTTGAGGTGAAAACATTAATTTTTTTTTAGTAGAACATCGGGGTTGTTACACATCATCTCAGCTCATTACTTCTTTTTAGCTCATCTTGAGAATATGCAAAAAAAAGATAGCTCCATGTATTGAAAACACTTCCTCAAGATATCAACTATACATGCACAAACTACAACAACCTATTTTCCTCTTTTTCACAATTTTCTCAATATCTTTGACATCTTTATCACATAGTTGACATCAATGACAACACCAGTCAGTAGAAAACCTATTGACATCAATGACAACACCAGTCAGTAGACAACCTGTTGACATCAATGAAAACACCATTATACTTGCAACAATCTCCCCCTTTTTCATTGATGGCAACACAAGATGTAATAATCCACCAAAGATAACACCATAGTTCTAAACACACTTTATTATGATTTCCTTTATTTTCTCCCCTTGAGTAGATAAATTTTTTTCACATGATACTTTCTCCCCCTTTGACATTAATGGGAAAGGATAAAATGTTTTTCATTATTCTCCCCCTTTGTCACTTAACCAAAATACCTACTTTGAATATCCCCCCTTAGGATTACACCCAAATAAATTAGTAACCAACAACAATCAAAACACATGACACTACCCACTACCCCAGAGAGGTAGCCACCAACATCAGTCCAAAAAAGAGATAGATCCATAGACCCACTGGATTGATGCATCTCCATATGCATCTAGTTTAAGAAAGGAGGGGCAATAACCCCCAACTTCTCCTAGAGATACTCAAAAGTATCTTTAGGAAGAGCCTTAGTAAATATATCAACAATTCGATCCTTTGTAGGAACATACTCAAGATTCACTTCATTCTCCATAACCTTCTCTCTCAAAAAGTGATACTTGATAGAAATATGCTTTGTCCTTGAATTCATCACTGGATTCTTTGAAATATTAATTGCACTTGTATTATCACAAAAGATAGATATAGGCTCATCATATAGAACTCTTATATCCTTCAATGTTTGGCTCATCCACAAAACTTGTGTACAACATGATGTTGCTGCAATGTATCAGCCTCTACAGTAGAAAAATAAATTGAATCCTGCTTATTACTCAACCATGAAACCAATCTACATCCAAGAAATAATGCACCACCAATTTTACTTTTCCTGTCATCAACACAACCAACCCAATCTGCATTTGTATAAGCACTTAATGTGAAATCAATATCCTCAGGATACCACAAGCCATAATCCTGAGTTCCTTTTAAGTATCCAAATATCCTCTTCACTACTACAATATGTGTCTCTTTAGGATATTCTTAAAATCTAGCTACAAGAAAAACTGTATGCATGATATCCAATCTAATAGTAGTTAGATATAGCAATCCATCAATCATAGGCCTATACTTGATTTGATCAGCCTTAAGTGAATCATCACATTTTATCGTTTTGAAACCAATCACCATAGGGGTGCATACCAGTTTTTATTCATCCATTCCAAAATTATTCAACATTTCTTTGACATACTTAGAATGTGAAATGAAAATTCCTTTATTTATTTGATTGATTTATGATGCAGGAGCATCACTTGAATGTTGTTCTTGAAGGTCCAAGAGGCCTAGTTGATGTTTTAAGGATTATTTTGTTTTGTGAGTCCTAGTTTTATGTTAAGAAAAGATTAAAAAAATGGTCTTATAAAACCATATATATAGTCTTTTGTAATGTTTTCTAGTCTAGGTGTGGTATAGGGTTAAAGGTTGTTTAAAAAGAGCTTAATTGTCAAGTTAATGACTTATAATTTGGGTTTTTGGAAAAAAGGAAATATGATCAAGTGAAAATAATATTTTTAAAGTTCCTCCATGTTTAATCAAGGAAAAAACACGCTCCAAGAACTTGTGGGAGCAATATTTCCTCATATACCATGTTTTTATCATTTTTTATGACAATTTTCTGAAAAAATAGAAAAGAATAGATTTGTATGGCCTTGTACAAAAAAATTTCAGGTATATAATTACATGGGATGATAATTAAATGTATTAATGTTCATATTAATTTTTTTTGATTTTATTTGATTTATTTTTCGTCAAGTTATGATCAAAATAGTGCTCATTGCTCTTTTTAGAAACTAGGGTTTTCAACAATAGAAAAAAGTTCATATATTTTTTTGGTATGGTGAAAAATCATGAAATTTTGCAAGAAACTCTATTATGGTCTTGGTCAAGCAATCACCAATTTTTGGCTCCATATATTCTATTTTACATGAGTTATTTAGGATTGTTTGCTGGAAATCCCTGCCAAAAAGACTATCATAACCCTAGAACAACTAAAGTTTGTTGAAAATTTGAATTTATTGAGTTTTTCAAACAAGGTAAGTTTTGTGGAGGTTATATAAGGTATGTTAAGGTGTTCAAGGAATAAAAAGAATCAAAATTAAGTTTTTCTACGTTAAGAGGCCAGGTTTTCCAAGGAAAGGCTTATAAGTCAAATTACAGGGACTAGTTGAAACCTTACTAAAAGTGAATATTTTAAGGTTTGTAATGACTATTATAATACCATTCAAGGAATCAAGAATGATTTTTTTCAGGACAAGTATCAATTTTTATCTAAATTGAGGGTTTAAGGGCTAGTAGAACAGGGTATCACCTAACTTCCATAGAAGGGTTAGTCAAAATTTTGGAAAGTTATTGTTTAAGTTTCTTTCTCTACATAAATTTTTAGCCCAAGAAAGAAATTCATCTCCCCAAACATTTTTAATTTCAAACTCTTTCTTCATTTCATCTACAAACTTCTTACAAAACCTCATTTCCACCAAAGATAATACCATCCACATACACAACCATTATCAAGATCTTGTCTTCCTCAATTTTAAATTAAAGATTACTATCTACAATGCATTTAATAAATATTTGTTGTATCAAGTACCTATCCAACCTTGCATATTGGGCTCTAGGAGCTTGCTTCAATCCATTTAATACCTTCTTCAACTTACATACCATATTTGGTTGATTTGACAACTAAAATCCCTCTGGTTGTTCCATGTAAACCTCTTCTTCCAATTTACCATTCAAAAAAGTAGACTTCACATCCATCTGATAAAATTTAAAGTGTTCATGTGTTGCAAATTCCAAAAACATTCTAATAGCTTCCATCCTATCCATAAGAGAAAAAGTCTCATCAAATTCTATTCCTTCCACTTGTTGAGTATCCCTTGCACACAAGTCTCACCTTATTTATTACTACTTCTCCATTTTCATTCAATTTGTTTCTAAATACCCATTTAGCTCCAATTATATATTTTTTTTCCGGTCTAGGAACCAATATCCAAGTCTAATATTTCTCTATCTGTATAAGTTCTTCTTCCATTGCCTTCATCCAATGTTCATCTTTACATGCTTCACTCACTGTTTTAGGTTCAATTTTAGAGAGTAAACATAGATTTACCTCAACTTCAACAAATTTGCTTCTTTTCAATCAAATTTTATTCTTATCTCCAATGATATGATCTTTAGAATAATTATTTTTCACATACTTAGGGGTTCTTGGGGTCTTCTCCAAAGCTTCTTCCTCTTCATTTTGCACTTTTTTTCATCTTTTTTTTCTTCTTCAATTATGCAATCAGGTTCATTTGACACATATCTATCTACTACAATTGAATTCTACAAATTTTCATCAAATTTAACATTTTCACTTTCAACTATCTTTCCTATCCTTTTGTTGTAACATTTTTAATCTTTTCTTCTAATAGAATATCCAAGGATGATACCTTCATCAAACCTTGCACCAAAATTTACTAAGTTTTCTTCTTTTGATATAACATTTGCTTCCAAACACTCTAAAGTACTTCACTGTAGGAATCCTTTCATACCATAACTCATAGGGAGTCTTTATAATATTAACTTTAGCTTGAACTCTGTTAAGTATGTAAACAACAGTATGAATAACTTCTCTCCAGTAGAATTTTGGTAGATTTGCATCTTTCATCATAGTCCTTGCAGCCTCTTGAATAGTCCTATTTTTCCTTTCAACAACTCCATTATGTTGAGGAGTTCTAGGGGCAGATAAATGTATCTTTATTCCATGAACTTCACAAAACATGTTAAACTCATTGGAGGTGAATTCACCACCTCTGTTAGACCTCAAACATTTAATTTTCAAATCCATCTCATTCTCAACGATAGCTTTAAATTCCTTGAATTTATCTAATGCACTAGATTTTTCTCTAAGAAAAGTAACCCATGTCATTCTAGAGTAATCATCAATCAAAAACATAAATTACCTGTCACCTTGTAGACTTATCACCCTTGTAGGACCACAAAGATCTATATGTACTAATTTCAGTAGTCCAGTAGCAGATTGTTCCTTTCCTTTAAAGCTACTCCTTGTTTGTTTTCCAAATTGACAACTCTCGCAAATAATATTGATAGGTTTTGTGATTCTTGGTAGATCTCTTACTGTATGAATTTAACTAATTCTTACCAATTTGTCAAAATTCATGTTACACATTCTCGAATTCCATAACCAAATATCATTAATCTGAGACATAACACAATGACCATCGGCTCCCTTAAGCTGATAGATGTTTCCATTTGTTCTCTTACCAACAATAATTATAGTTCTGGACCCTTTTCTAATCTCACATGCTTCATCCTTAAACACAAGATTATATCCTTTGCTACACATTTTTCCAACACTCAAAATATTATACCTTAAACCTTTAACGTAGTAAACATAGTAAACATTGTCAATATTATGCTTGCCATCAGAATTTATTGAACCTATTTCACAAATCTTAGCTCTTGAATCATCTCCAAACTTAACTAATCCTCCATCATATTTTTCAAGTTTAACAAACTCACTTTTGTCTCTGGTCATGTGATTAGAGTAGCCACTATCAATAACCCAATAATTCTTATCCTACTTAACATGAAAAATAGATATCAAAGTACCTTCAACCTTATCCTTCATCTCTAGAACACTTTCCTTCACACAACTTTTAGGGTTAGAAGAACCATATTCTTCTTTTATAACCAAAAAAAAGCATTTGTTATCATCAAAATCTCCATAATCAGATTCATCATAAAAAATACCAACATATTCTCTATCAAAATAAGCTCTTTTAATCATCTTTCCTTTTTTTCCTTATTCTTATTGTTTATAGCTCTTTTTTGGACATCTTGAAGCATAATGACCTATATCACCACATATAAATTTTTTGAAATATAATTTACTTTTATACTTATCAATGCCCTTTTTCATCTTTCTCATAAAGTTAGCTTCCACATCATCAAGATCTTCTCCACCAGAATCTTCAACCTTCTCTAATTTACCAGCATTGAAAGAAGTCTCTACTTTTGTACCATTCTTCAAGCTAAGTTTTCTCATTTGAAATTTATTTAATGTAACAATCAACTGATTTTAGAATAATTATTAAAATCGACAGTTTCTTCAATAGTAGATGCCTTTTCACTGTAACAATCAAGAAGTGATCTGACAACTTTCTTTACTACTCTAGATTCTTTAACTATTACACCATGACCTCTCATAGTACTTACCAAATCATCAACTGTCTATATGCAGCCTTTAATTATTTCTTCTTTAGTCATTCACATCATTTCAAACGATGCCTTCAAGTTCTACAAATTTTCTTGTTTGAACTTTTGATCTCCTTCATAAATGCTTTCTAGCTTATCCCAAACCTCTTTAGTAGTCTTCAAACTCATTAATTTTACTAATTTAGTATTTGAAAGACTATTCACAATAATAAATCTTGTCTTAGAATTGATCTCATGTGACTTGATCTTTGCACTTGTACTTGGACCATTTGAAGGTGGATTATATGTAGTCTAATAAGCCTTTTCAACCTCATATCTTTGAGTTGCCTGAAATCCTTCCATCTTTGTCTTCCAGAATGCATAATTTGTGCCATCGAATCTAGGGCATTCCAAAGTAACCTTGTGTGCCATCCTGGATCCACCTCAAGTGTTAAGCTCTTCTTACAAGGAACCTTGCTTTGATACCAATTACTGAAATGGACAAGACAACTGAGAGGGCGGTGAATTAGTTGTAGAAAATTAAATCTTCAAAACCCTCTATAATAATCAGATCCACATGCATTCATTAAACCCTTACTCTAATATTATGATTAAAAAAGAAATGCAGATAACAAAAACTAAAATCACAACACCATACACAAGAGAAAACCATATTTACATAGAAAACTCAATGAGGGAAAAACCACAGTTAGGATTATTTCACAATATAAGTAATAGAAAAATCAACACAAGGGCTCACTGCCAAAATAGGACACATGGTCCAAAAAGGCTCATAACTAGGGCTCACTACCATCGAAAGAAATACAAGAAGATAAAAGTGAAATTTTACATAGAGAATAATTCTCAATGCAACAAGGAATCCACCATAATTTCTCACACTTTCATAGTCTTTCTTTAATGATTTCAAATATCTTCAGCTCACTGCCTTTAGGAACCCTAACACTGAAAATTGCACCCCTCTGCTCAAATTCGTATCACATACATCACTCACATCAATATTGCATCTATATTGCTTCTTACTTCTTACATACCTCAACTCACAACAACACCATACTTATTTATATCAACCTCAACCTCAAAAACCTTCTCCAATGTCAATAACTAGTCGTTATAAATACAAATTCAAAATAGGTTGGCACCTAAACACTCCTATAGTGGATAGGAACAAAAGGAAACCTACAAAACTCCTCAAATAGGACCCAAATAGATCCCAACACATCTCAAAATTCTTTCATAATCTTGCATGTAGTGTCAAACACAAGGTCGGCCAACACCTATGCTAAACACCATAAATATTAAGTACACACTTCCTCAAATCAATCTGTAACATTTGAAAAACATATTTCACTTGAAAATAATATAGAATAATCCACAAAATTCTTAAGATTCATCAAATACTTCATCCAAGCTTGCATTATACAAATACTTCAACTTAGAATAACTGGTAACCCTTATTTGCATAATGTCAAATGAAACTCACTTTGTACTACACCAAATCAAGTAAATTATTGAATATAGAAAGATACAAACATTATAGGAAACTTTCCAAATCCACATAACCTAAAGCCAAAAAATGGAGAAACGTGGAGCAAATACATTTCTCCCAGGCCACAATAAACATCACTGAACAACTGGTTCACACACTGGTGAAAATATCTCACACTGTACAATGATCTAGAAACCCAAATTCTAAATATAGAAACCTATGACAACCAAAAAATAACCCGTAAGATCTACACAGGTATAGCATCAACATATAAGTGTTGGAATCAAGGAACAATGAGAGGGGGGGTGAATCAGTGTTCTATAATTTTTAACTTTATTGATCTGATCCTTCAAGCATTTACAACATTCAATCAAAAGAAATATGCATGAACATAAAAAAAATAACCACAACACCATAACACAAGAATTTTTATGTGGAAACCTTGTTAGGGGAAAACCACGGTGGATGGCCAATCCACAATATTATCTGAATATGCTCAAAAAGAAATTACAGAATAGGAATACACTTGCATTTAGGCACACTACCTAGAGCTCACTGCTCAAAGAAGACTCATTTTATTACAAAGATAATCCAATTAAATCCATCTGAGAAATGGAACTGAGAAAATAGCATCTACCAATGCTTGATTACAGTTTTGATTTTGCGCTTCTACTATGCTCTGCTCAAACTCGCATCACAAAATCCTTAATGCATAAGTGAAACTATGCATAATCACTTTGTAACCCTTCTCATATTCACAATATACAATGAAACACCTTGTTCATGTATCAAAATAATATGATCAATCACATATATATATCTGTGACTAAGAATTTAATTGCTTTCTATTGGCTCAAACAAAAGTATGAAAATATATTCAAACTGTTGGCTCAATCCATGATTAATTTTTGATGTACACCAACCAAAGTTGGCTATAGCATAGAAATGATCAACATAAACATGCATGAACACAAAAATACTTAAACATGTACTCCTTAAGTATCCACAACATATTACATTCACCAAGTCAACTTTTGCATTGATAAATAGAGAATAAATCAACCGAGTCTTCTAACTCACACACGGATCGATACAAGCCACTAAGATCAATAGAAACAAACATCATATACCAAAAAAAATTCTCTAAGATACGTAACGCAAAATAATAACAAAAAAATTCATGTGAATCAATGAACACAAAACTGTCAGATGCTATGTTCTTCCTTGAATGTCTTCAATCTGACTATCGGTATGATCAAATGATGACATCCGGATCCAATCACCAACTAGGGTTTCCATCAATGAAAACACCAAATGATATTTGCAGCGTCTCTTGCCAACAATCTCCCCCTTTTGCATTGATGACAACACTTAGTGAAAAATGACTAAGTGTCAGATCAGTACCAACATCAATTACACTGCCACTCTTCAAAATTTAAAAAACACAACTCTCTCCTTGAGATAATTAAGAAATTTTTCACTCTACTATTCTCCCCCTTTGACATCAATGGAAAAATTTGGGGAAACCGCATACCAAAAAAAAATCAAAACAAAATCTTTAGACTGTACAAGCATGCTTCTAACTTACACAAACTTGAAAACATCTACAAAATATTTCTTCAACAGGATAAAGTTTTTTTCCCAAACCCTTTCGAGACTCTCCAAAATTGTTATGTGACCACAAACTAAGTAGGATTATGTCTCTGCAGAATCCAGGTTCACTAGATCAATAACTTCCATAACATCTTCAGCTTCCTTTAATGCACTCAACATTATTTCTATCTTTGGACCAATTAGGCCTCTAAGCTCACATGATCTTTCCACAATTCTATCATTTTCATGTTTCAAGCTCCTTATCTTGTTAAGAAGAGATACCACCTAACCTTCTTGCTTTCCAAAACCACCAGCTAAAGGATCAAAAGCTTCATAGATAGAAGCTAACTATTTTTCAAGATCCTTAACCTTCTTCTAATTGACTTCTCAAGTGACTCGAAATGAGTACTTACAGATCTTATAGATCTTTCCACCTTCAGATAGAGCACTTTGAATATTCTTCACATTGGTGGATAAAATATTTTTATCATTAGCTATCATTTCTTTCAACCTATTGAACCTTTTGGCATCAAATTCCTTCTGAACTTTAATCATGGTTGACTTCTCAAGTGACTCAAAATGAGTAGTTACAGAGTTAATGAGATTTTTCAATTCAATGGAGGATGAACTAGATGGATCCTTGACATGATTAGGCATTATTTTCTCTAGAAATTTAGATGCAAGATTTAAGAGTTCACTATCCTCAATGTGAGACTTCAACAATTCTTCTCTAGCCTTCGCCTAGGCAAATGATGCAACTTTCATTTTTTAAATTGAGGAAAAAGCGGATAGTGTTGGAATATGGATTCTAGTGTTGTAATTTATGGCAACCTAAGTCATTCATTTGGTCCACATTTTAGTATTGGTTCATACTGGTAGAACAAAATGAAGAACAAGGTATCCGGTTAAAGGTAAAGATTTTGATCTGTATACTTCATCGGACTATTATTTTGAGTTGTGGATCTCAAAGAAAAATATGTTGATGTTTCTAATACCTTATTCAAGAAGTATCGAGGTGCACATTCACTTGTGTATGATCTAGGAGATCCGATGCATTGATTTTTTGATTATCAGTACTAGAAGGATGACTTGGCGGATATAGCCATTGTGGATATCTAAGGAGTAATTGGTTAAATGTTTTTATGTTCAAACATGTTTATTTGGGTCCTCACTATGCTATGGATGATTATGGATGGTATGCAAAAATAATTAGTTGAGGATTTAACCAAAAATTGGAAAGTATTTTATGTTTTATTAAAACCGACATATAGATGATCAAATCTTTGATAGCGGATATATATAAGAGATCAACTGTATCATTTTGGCAATGTGAATGTGTGAGATGTGAAGTATGCTAGTGTGTGATGAAAAATTTAGAAGGATAGTAATACAAAATCATTTGTACATGGATTTGTGATGCGAAGAGCAAAGAAGAGTAGAGCAGAGCAAAGTAGGTCTAGAATTTGATCTATGAGCCTAATCAAAACTGTAACCTGGCATAAGTAGATACTATTACTTCAGTTCAAACCTTCAGATGGTTTTAATATGAAAATTTTGTAAGGTAGTGAGCCTTTCTATTTTGAGCAGTGATCTCTAGGTAGTGAGCATGAATGCAAGTGCATACCCATTTTGTAAAAGTTATATTTGAGTACTAAAATTGTGGATTAACCTCTAACGTGGTTTTTCCCCTAATAGGGTTTCCACATAAAAAAACTTGTGTTATGGTTTTGTGGATGATTAATTTGGGTGTTTTCATCTTTCCTTTTGTTTAATGTTGAAATGGTTTAAATATTAGATTAATCAATTTTAGATTTGCAGAACACTGATTCACCCCCCCTCTTAGTGTTCCCTTGAGTCCAACAATTGGTATTAAAGCTTAGTTCCTCAGAATAATTTTAGTAGCTTGAGGTAGATCTTGGAATGGAATGGAATCTTGAAGTATTCAACATCAGATTTTGGTGGCACTTGATGACCTTGATTTTTCTAAATTAGAAGTCCGAGAATTGTAAGCAAATCTTAGGGATGCTGGGAAATTCATTTAGACATTAAAGGATCATATTGTTAAATACAGGGAAAAGAGGAACAATCTATGTGATCGAATAAAGAAAAAAAGAGTGAAAGCATGGATGAAGCTCACCTGAATCAAACCTTGAAGGAAATAACTAGAGAATGTGAAAAGCTTGCCATAGACAATGCTACCCTAAGACATGAGATGAAATCTATGGTGATGAAGCTGAATAAGGAGATTGAATAAAGGAAGAAGAATGAGGAGAACCTTGCTCAGTCCCTAAAATAAAAATCTGATGAATACAAAAGAGTAAATGGACAATTCATTCATTTGGAAAGTGAACTGCAACAATCTGAAAACAATGAAGAACTTGAAAAGTAGATTGTTATTCTCAGAGATGAACTTAATACTGTAAATGAATACAAGGAGAAGTTTAAGATTAGCTCAGTTAAGCTTGATGAGCTGACTCAAAATCAAAAGAGTGGAAATGACAAGTGAGGTCTTGGATATGAAATAGGAAAAATCTTCAGATCTAGACAAAAGAATTTTAGGAAAGGTAACCAGATGAAAAAAGGTGTAAGGTATCCGATAAGACAATCTAATGCTCAAAAGTTTAATGGATACTATTTTTCTTGCAATAAATTTGTTCATATGGCTGCTCAATGTAGAAGTAATATGAAATCAAGAGATTCATCATTTTTTGGTTAGTGTTTCAACTGCAAAAAGTTTGGTCATAAATGAATTGAATACAAAAACGTGTCACACTACTCTGTCAATAGAAGGAATGTTGAATTTTATACCTATGGAAGATTTGGGCATATTGTTAATCAATGTAGATCAAGAAGAAATCAATGGAATGATTGGTCTGGACAAGGAAATATTGTGTGCTACAATTGCAACAAATATGGTCATGTTGCAAGATTCTACGGAAACAAAAATGTGGATAGAAGAGGTCCGGTGTACCAGGGAAAAAACACACAGAATGAAAATAAAGAAAAAGGAAAAATGATTGTGGATAAAATAAGAGATCAAATGAAGAAGACATGGGTAAGGAATAATGAGTATGATGTTGGAAATGGTTCTGCACCGGAACCCGCTTTTGATAATTCCTTCAGAAATTGATTTTAGGCCATTGGCCTAGGGGAAGTTTTTCAACAAAATCCTTTTTCTCCTGTCCATAAGTTGGTACTAGAATGAAAAATATTGTCAAAAAGGAGTATTAATGATCTACATAGGTTTTGGAAAAAATTCACAAGGAAATTCAAAAAATCATCGGTCAGTGGAAGAATTTTTTGCTGTCTGGGAAAGGAGGGTATCCGAAAAACCTAGGGCAAAGGAATTTATTACAAGTGTCTGAGCTATAAAAGGAAAGTTGAATCTCTCACTTGTCACTTTTCATTAAAGAAGAGAAGAAGGAGAGCACTCGGTAGAAAAATTTCAAAGGAGTGAAGTTAATTTAGTGGTGAATCTCAAAATCCATCAGGTATTTCAGTTGCTTTTGAATTTCCATATAATTTGGTGTGCGATTGTACGAAAGAAAGAATGGAACAAATCAAAGGGTCAATCAATTTAGATGAATTCAATAGTGAAAATATTAGGGCCATGAGAAATTTGTTGTTGCTTGATGAATTGAAGTGGTTGAGAGAAGCCAAACACAAGAATTTGGACTATTGGAATGAGTTTCCCTATTTTGAGAACACAAAAATCGTTAAATTCATTATGAGTAGATTGAATAATGAAACTTTGATTTTGGATAAACACTGAATCATTTTGAATGAAATAATTGGAAATTTGATTGGATTATGTGAAGTTGGGGATATACCAAAAAAGAAATCCATCCGAAATAAATAAGTCGAAAGCCTAACTAGAGTCATTGGAGATCAAAGGGCATTGGTAATCTCGACAATCAAAAACCTTGTGACAAGATACATTGCGCATGGAGTGTCATATAAAATATTTTTCAGAAACAAAGAAGGAGCAACCTCGGCTGGTGTGGTTTACATCTCTCACAAAATAATAATGGAAGGTCAAGACTTTGACCTGTGCAGACTGCTAAATGATCAAATGATGGGGAATGTGTAATTAACAAAAGAGATAGATTACCCTTTCAGGTTTGGTACTCTGGTCATATGTCTAGTAATGTAATCTTTGAATTGTTTACCAATGAACAAAAATATGGTGTGGAAAGTAAATGAACTAGTGTGCAAACAAATCTACACACACTCTAAGAGCTTGGATAACTGGGATCAATAATTTGGAAATTTCTTTAATATTTTACTAGCAAAGTGTGGCTCAGTTGGTATTTCTCTTCAAATAAGAGCACTTGAAGTTGTATCCTCCTCCAGTGGGATGGAGAGAAAGAAGAAAAGATAAAAAAAAATTGTTGTTTGTACTCCTTCGAAATGCAATATTCTGAAAAATTGAAGGAAAAGGAAAGGAACATGAGATTATGGATATACCAGATGAGGAATCTGATGAGGAAATTGAGGATATAGAGGGAAAAGAACTGGAATCAATTGAACTAGAACAAGAAAAGGAAATGAGAGAAGCAAGTGAAGAAGAAGATGAATTGAAAAAAGAGAAGCTACTGCAGCTTATTCATAAGGAAGGTGGAATACAATTATTTTCTCAATTATGGTCCATCAGACCCTCATACGATCAGGATATGATTCTAAGTGTATTAAGTGCTCATGTTGTGCATAGTCAGATCAAATTGGAGAATTTGCATAATATTTTACCTGAAGAAATTATTGAGTGCCTTAAGGAAACTATGGATTCTGAGTCTCAAAATAAATAAGAAGGATAAGTAATCCTACATTTGAAGGAGCAATGCAGGCTATCATTTACCAAGTTGAAAAAGAAAATGAATGAGCTGAGGAAATGCATAAGCTCAACAAATAACATCTATAACTATTGCATTTGTTGGCCTCATGCAGTTGGGAAATACAAAGAGAAGTTAGAGCAAATTGAAACATAATTGAATGGGATTGGAATTTTTTTTGACATGTTTTAGGGTTAGGATGCTACAATCAAGAAAATAATTCAAGAGCTACAGTCTGAGCACGCAAAAATTCAACTCACTAAAAACACACTAGTGGACACATTTTGGAAAGTGAAGGACCTAACTGAATGCAAACTGGAACATATGGTTGAGATACTGAGGAAAGGTGAAAAATTAGAGGATGTGATCACAATCCCAGAATCCCACACTGAGATTGTCAATAGGATTTCTAAGAATAACAACATGATCATAATAATTGGGATTGCAATAGAAGCTTGGAAGAATTTTCTTCTGAAGATGAAAGAAAATCACAAGATAATTTTCTAACTCAAGTAGCAGCTGTCCTTTTTTTAAATTTTGAATCAATTTTGAAGTTTTGGTCATATTTAAAAGGGGGAAATTGAATATGTACTTTTCATTGATGTCAAAGGGGGAGAGAGAGTAGTGAAAAATGCCTCATGAATCTTAGGATCTATGTTTTGAAATTTTGAAGTTTGGCAGCATACTCATATTGGTTTTGACACTTAGTCATTTTTCACTAAGTGTTTCCATCAATTCCAAATGAGGAGATTGTTGTAATATGGTTTCTAATATTGTAATTTATGGCAACCTAAGTCATTCATCTGGTCCACAGTTTAGTATTGGTTCATACTGGCAGAACAAAATGAAGAACAGGGTATGCGATTAAAGGTAAAGATGTTGATATGTATACTTCATCAGACTATTATTTTGAGTTTTGGATCTTAGAGAAAGGTATGTTGATGTTCGTACTATCTTATTCAAGAATTATCGAGGTGCACATTTACTTGTGTACGATCTAGGAGATCCAGTGCATTGATTTTTTGATTATTAGTACTAGAAGGCCGACTTGGCGGATATAGCCGTTGTGGATATCTAAGGAGTAATTGGTTAATTTTTTCTATGTTTGAACATGTTTATTTGGCTCCTCGCTATGCTATGGACAACTATGGATGGTACACATAAATAATTAGTTGAGGATTTAGCCGATAATTGGAAAGTATTTTATGTTTTATTAAAGCTGACATATGGATGATCAAATCTTTGATAGCATATATATAAGAGATCGGTTGTATCATTTTGGTGATGCAAATGTGTGATATGTGAAGTATGCTAGTGTGTGATGCAAAATTCAGAAGGATAGTAATGTGAAAACATTTGTACATGGTTTTGTGATGTGAAGAGTAGAGAAGAATATAGCAGAGCAGAGCGAAGTAGGTCCAAAATATGATCTATGAGCCTAATCGGAACTATAACCTAGCATAAGTGGATGCTATTACTTTAGTTCAAACCTTCAAATAGTTTTAATCTGAAAATTTTGTAAGGCAGCAAGCCTTTCTATTTTGAGCAGTGAGCTCTAGGCAGTGAGCCTGATTGCAAGTGCATTCTAATTTTGTAAAAATTATATTTGACTATGCAAATTGTGGATTGACCTCCACCGTGGTTTTTCCCTTAACAGGGTTTCCATGTAAAAATCCTTGTGTTATAGTGTTGTGGATGATTACTTTGTGTGTTTTCATATTTCCTTTGGTTTAATGTTGAAATGGTTTAAATATCATATTAATAAAGTTCAGATTTGCAGAACACTGATTCACCCCCACTCTTAGTGTTCCCTTGAGTCCAACAGATAGGTCGATAGGACCTTCAATCAATTCAGGGTCAAATTCTTCTTTTTGCTCTACCAAAAATTTCTTCACTACTTCTATAGTGTCTCTTGCTTCCACTGGAACTTCCTTTACATCAACTTTCCTTTCCTCAACCATTGTTTCCTCAACTATAGTTCTTGTTTATTTTCAAGAATATCAACTTTCTCAACAAATACAATTTTAGGAGCTTCAATCTCCATAGGTACTTCTGAATTATCCATATCAAGAGGAATCTGAGTATCTTCAATTGTATCTTGTTTTTCTTCTTCTTTTGTAGGACCAAATGAGACATCTTTATCAGGTGTTTCTTTAGAGACAACATCAATTTTGTTACTCAACAAAAAAATTCTCAAAATTTGTTCAGTTTCTTTTGCAACTTCTTTAGTCTGACCAATCATAAACTTGTTCATCCTTGTCTTGCTCTTGAATTCCCTTTTATCTCTATTCAGGATTGCCTTCATTTCTTCCATAGACATCACCAAACATAATTTTGTAAGAATTTTCTCTCTCATTTGCTCTTCTTTTGTTCTAGCATTTACTCTTCTCATTTCCAAAATCTCATACAGGCTTCTAGGTAAGCCAAAAATTATTTCAATAAGAACCTTATTGAAAATATTTAAATGCTTTATTGTAGCTTCAAGAGTTCTTTGGAAAAATTTATCAAAGGTTTCATAAAATTTACAAAGCATCTTAAGATTGTCATATTTGACCAAAGCTTTCTCATTCTCTTCTACTGACATACCAGGTTTGTTAACTTTTACCTTCTTCTTTGCTTTGTCTTCTTCACCGAAGGGCTTGCTTTTAGAAAATGTTGCTTCCTTTGTACCTTGATGCTTAATTAATTTTACTCCTTCATCAGATTTTGTTTCTTCATCTTCAAAGACTGCCACACAAACTCTTTTTCTTTTATCCTTCTTTCTTTTTCTTTCCTTACCGGATGTCTTCATTTGAGTTTGCACAGGAATTGGCATCACTGTAGGGGCAGATTGAGATGTAGAGGTCCTTGTTGAACTAGTTCCGGTAGAGGATGCTACCAGACTAGAAGATTAAGTTCTTACTGACTCTTTTTTTGCTTCAGTTTCTTCTCTCTTCCTTCTAGCTTTTTTTTTTTTTTTTTTTTTTAGATATACCCATTCCTTCTACAAGGATTTCTACTTCTTTTTTTACTCTTCTGACTATCATAGGTTTCCTTAGTTCATTGTGCACTTGTATATTCTTTTCTGAAAAAGTACCAAATATTTCTTCTGATGAATCTTGAGGTTTTCTTAATAAATGTTCAACATACATATCCAAAATGTGTTCCTCAACCTCATATCCCATTGGCATGATCCAAACTGTTCTAGGATCTGCTGCTTCCATTAGGCATTGATCAATGCCACCATAAAGAAACTATATCTTTATATATCTCCACAATAGATGTGGGAATTCTTTCTCTAGCATGCATCATACTCTGTGAAAGTTTTTAAAATATCCCCAGATTGCAACATTCTTTGTTTTAATATCAGAAAATATGTACAAGAGATCTCTAGTTTGAGCGGCTACTGGTTTATCTTTTTGCCAATGTACCTTCCCAAATCTTGGAACTTCATTTATGAAGTAAAAGAACACACATAATAGAAAATTACCATACTTAAAAGGAATTCTTCTTATCCTTCTTGATTTTGCCAAGATTTTCCATCAACTGACTTCTAAGAAACTCACATAGATCATAGTCTGCATTCTCCTTTACCATCTGATATGCTGCATAAATGGTTGTTTCAGATACAAAATTATCTCAGCTGGAATGATTGATTTTATAACCAATAACCATAGATGCAAATCCAACATCTACAACAATGATATCATCAATTTTCATTGATCTTCTATCATACTTAGAACCAGTTGCATCAGTAACTATTTGATTCTTTATGGAATTTAAGATTGGAAACCCATCGGACGAATTTAAACCTGTAACAACACTTATAGTTTCTTTTGTAATCTTGAAGGGCTGATTCAACCACATAAATTTTGCATGAACTTGACTCAAGATGTACCAAACCCATTTGCTTTCTTCAAAGATAGGAAATTTAACAATCTATGTAAATTTATTCTCTTCTAGGGTTTTGAATTTCGGTTTGACACATATATCTTCTCCTATAATGTAATTGTTATACAAGTTCAGTAGCTGTGAGATTCCTAACTCTTCAATGTTTGAGTGGATGTAAGCCCTAATATCTTCAATTTGTAAGACTTCATACAGAACAAAAAAAAATGCACCTAGCGAGTTTGTCTCGATAGATTTGAAAGGATGCCAAATGAATTTCGGATGAGGTCTGTCCTTGATATCAACTACCAATGGAGTATTCATTTTTACAAGTTTACAAGATTTTTCGATAAATACCTTTTCATCAGATTGGAGTTTGATTGTTGAAAGCTCCTTCACACTTGAATTTTGCCTTAATTCACCAAAGTTCACTTCAGAGCTCTCCAAAATTATTTTCTTCAAAATTAAAAGTGGCAAATGAAAGATAAAAATAAACTTTTATCACTTTCACTCCTAACCCTTTTTGTCGCAATAAATGATTTTTACCCTAACTCATCTAGTTACCTTGTTTCCATGCACTATGAAAGATAATTCTTCCGTGGACCTCCAATATTGCATAATAATCTCTCTAATAGATTCAACAACATCTGTAGAGTATCTATGCACTTACTATACTTATCCACATCTTGGTGTCAGTTACCGGCAGGGGGTTAAGAGATTTTCTTGACAACTCCCCCTAGGCCAAAGGCCTAAAACTAATTCTTGGAGGAATTACCAGAAGCAGATTCTGGTGTTGGAATTACCTTCAATAGAAGGAATTTTCTTTACCCATTTATTTTGCATTTTCTTCCTGATCACATTAGTAGTGACTTTTCCTTTTCCCTTATCATCCTTTTGCACGGTTTGATTTACCAAACGTTTTCTGTTCCAATAGAATCTAGCAATCTGACCAAATTTGTTTCAATTATAACACACACAATTTCTCTATCCAGACCAATTTTTCCATTGATTTTCTCATGATTTGCACTGGTTAGCAATATGCCCAAATCTATTGCATGTATAAAATTTTCCAGCTCTATGAAAGTTGTTCATCATGTTTCTACATTCATCTGACTTATGACCATACTTGTTGTAGTTAAAGCACTGGCCAGAGAATGATTGACCATTTGAATTTATTCTACTTCTACATTGAGAAGCCATATGACCAAATTTATTACAAAAAAATAGTAACCATTGAAGCTTTGAGCATTAGGTTGTATTACCGGATACCTTCTAGATTTGTTCATCTAATTTCCTTGCCTAAATCTCCTTTGTTCGGATTTTGAACTTTTTCCTTCCTCATATCCAAGACCTCTCTTGTCACCATCGTTCCTTTGAATTTTAATTAGTTCATCAATATTATTTGAGCTAACCTTGAACTTCTCCTTGTATTCATTAACAGTAGCAAGTTCATCTCGGAGATCATCATTTTGTTTTTCAAGCACTTCCTCATTGTTTTTAGATTTTTCCAATTCATTGTCCAAATGACTGCATTCTTCAAATTTTTCTTTCAAGGACTATGTAAGATTGTCTTCATTCTTCTTCTTGTCTTCAACCTCCTCGGTCATTCTCATCAGAATAGATTTCATCTCATTCTTTAAAATTGTGTTATCTCTAGTAAGCTTTTCACATTCTTCTGTCTTTTCCTTCAGGGATTGACTGAGTTGTTCATCTTCAATGCTCTTGTTGTCATTCTTCTTAATCTGATCACAAAATTCCTTTCTCTTCTCCATGGAATTATTGATTTTATCTTTTAGAGACTCAATGAATTTCTCAGCATCCATGAGGTTTTCTTGCAATTTCTGAACTTTGGATTTCGACTAATCTAGGGCCATTAAAAGCTATTGTTGAAAAATGCTTGAATCCATTGAATTACTTTCCCTGATCTTCCTCAAGTTGTTGAACTTCTTCCGAGGAACTAGGCTCTGATACCAATTGTTGGAATCAAGGAAAACTAAGAGGGGGGGTGAATCAATGTTCTACAATTTTTAACTTTACTGATCTGATCCTTCAAGCATTTACAACATTCAATCAAAAGAAATATGCACATGAACATAAAACAAACAACCACAGCACCATAACAAAAGAATTTTTACATGGAAACCCTGTTAGGGGAGAAACCACAATGGATGACCAATCCAAAATATTATTTGAGTATACTCAAAAATGTTTTACAGAATCAGAATGCACTTGCATTCAGGCACACTACCTAGAGATCACTGCTCAAAGAAGACTCACTATCTTACAAAGATAATCAAATTAAATCCTTTTGAGAAATTGAACTGAGAAAATAGCATCTACCAATGCTTGATTATAGTTCTAATTAGGCTCAATAATCGATCTTTTGTCTTTCTAACTAATTTTGCGCTTCTGCTTTGTTCTGCTCAAACTCGCATCACAAAATCCTTAATGCACAAGTGAAATTATGCATAATCACTCTATAACCCTTCTGATATTCACAACATACATTGGAACACCTTGTTCATATATCAAAATGATATGATCAATCACATATATATATCAGTGACTAAGAATTTAATTGCTTTCTGTCAGCTCAAACAAAAGTATGAAAATATATTCAAATTATCGATTCGATCCATGATTAATTCTTGATGTGCACCAACCAAAGATAGCTATAGAATAGAAATTATCAACATCAACATGCATGTGTTGGAGTGAAAATACACTGAGAGGGGGGGGGGAGGGTGAATCGGTGTTTATAACTTATTTAACAAATTTAACTAAAACTGAAAAGAACCATACATATGTTCTCATTTATCAATGATAGTATCATTCATGTATTCAAATGCAATCATATAAATTGAAATGAGTAGTGTAACATTGCATTTTAAATCAGTAAAGAACTGAAGAAAATGAATCATAGAGACACAAACAGACACAAGATATGCCGATTGGAAAACCCTCCTGGGGTAGAAAAACCACTCCTTAACCTGCTGCCTTATTCATGCTTTCATTTCAATAATTATTTTGACAATGCCTCAATGGCTGATTTCTGAGCACCGACTCAAGGAGCACCAACCCCTCTATTTAGAGATACGAATCTCAAGGAGAACCAACCCATTTTGTGATTTTCAAAAGAACATACAATGATACAAAGGATCTCTCTGCTTCTCTTGATTTATGTCAAGTGCCTCTTGACAGACAATGTGTAGAACACTCAAAAGTCAAGAATGACTCTTTAGTGTTCCACCCATTATCAAGCCTTAAGATAGCTTGAGGAAAAAATTATCAAAGTCACAATACAACTTCTCATCAAACTGTATTACAATGATATATCTTTCTTTTTCTCACTCTTTGTTTTTCAATCTTTCATAATACAAAATACCAAATAGACAACACACTATGTTTTCCAAATTTTCAGCATCACACATACATTACCCCCTTTCCTCACTTAAAAAATAAAACTTCTCTTGTTTCTTTTTAGGTTTATTGGAGATAATTAATCCCTAATCTCTCTATTTTTCTCTTTTTACATTTACATCATTACATCCCATGAAGGGTTACAACAGTTGCTCATTTTTCACTTTCAAAGAATTACACCAAGATGAATATCAAGTTACCATGCTATAGTTGAGCAATAGTGATAGATGTTACCATGATTATGAGGGAAAGATCATTATGAATAAGATTTTATGACTGGAGAACTCAAGCATTGTGCAAATATAACAGGCAGACTGAAACCTATTCTCTCAAGCAACCTGCACAATCAATGCTAAAAACAAAAAAATGCATAAGATCTATAATAAACCAAATCTTCAACTGCCATGTAGAAGAAAACACTTATCCCTTATTAGAATTATCAAAGAAGGTATTTGTTCTGTAAAGATAAAATAGATGAATACCTGTGAGGACCAAATAATAATTTTCCATAAGCAATTTACCAGAACTGTAGAGTAGCTGAGCAACCCGAGTCACATTGCTATTTCAAGTATTCACCTGATGCCAAGAACCTGACAAGAGAAATGACCATGGTGATGGTCTTTCAAGCTTCTCCATTTGCTATCCAAGAGTTGCTGAAAAAGACAGTTGAATTCACAGTGAAATAGACGAGAGAGAGATTTCTTGGAGGTGACAAGATTAGGGTTCCAAACCCTTGAACAATGAAGCATAGATATTTTCCCTACTTTCCACATGAAATAATTTGCATAATATGATTGAATCTGGAGTCTGAAGTGACAAACATTGAAAAATAGAAACCACATAGAACACTTTGAAATCCGCAAAAAGATCAATGACTTGCATGCCGACAAGAATAAATTGACATATGTTTCCTTACTGCACAGCCGTGGTCTTCCTTCGGACAACCTGTGGTAAAGTGGTGAGTAACACTAACTATTACCGCTTCTCTTACCGCTCAACCGTGGTCTCGCTTCGGACTACCCACGGTACAACAATAGCTCCTTGTAAAATGCTAACAATTTCCACTGTGCTACCTCAGTTAAGCTTTTGACAGTTCGCGGTATAGCGGTAGCACCTTTCAAACCGCTAACATTTTCCACCGCATTACCGCAGTTAACTTCCTAACAACTCACAGTGTAGTGGTACCTTTTTTCTTGTCGCTGACTGTTTAACCGCACTATCGCGGTTTCACTGTTGACTGCCCATGGTGTAGCGGTAGCAGTTTTTCTTGCCTCTGGCAGTTTCCACTGCACTACTACGGTCATTGGCTTAACTGCCAGCGGTACCGTGGTAAGACATTTTTAAGCTTGGTCTTACCAAAGTTGAGTATGCCGACTAATATGATGCCAGGAAATATTGCTACCAAATGTCGATTGTCATTTACATTTTATGTTTCCAAGACAATAAATGCCAAGTCACTTCCAATGTGGCAATTGAAAAAATAATCAGACTATATACCAGCTGTCGGCCTTGAGGCCAAATAAATTATCAATTAATGGACTTGATTCAATGCAAATAGGAGATCAAATTAAATCCCTTTAACCAAAGCTGATTTTACCTCACATGTAAGTTTCAATGCTATAGTGTGCCAAGGATAATGGCCAAAGCCAAGAGATATCAATTAAAAGCAATACGATAGCCACCTTATTATAACCAACTAATGTGCCAAATATTATCCAATACCTTGTGAAGAGATAAATACTTTGACGAATATCAAGATTCTTGTAATTGATCAAGCCATAATTAATCAACTTGAATAATGGAACATAGAACCTATAACCAGAAAGCCTCAACCAAGATCTGCACATGGAGCCAAGATATCAAAGCCACCAAAAATTAATAATCAATGAAGTAAATGTGTCAGACATAAAAGCAGATCAACTGAGAAAGTAATCACCAGGATGCCAGAGTATCACAAATTGACATCAAGGACAAAAAAGTACAAGAGGGATTCAACAAAATGAACACAAAAATACTTAAGAATGTACTCCTCAAGTATCCGCAACATATTACATTCACCAAGTCAGCTTCTATACTGATAAACAAAGAATAAATCAATTGGATCTTCTAACTCACACATGGATCGATATGAGCCACTAAGATTCAATAGCAACAAAGATCATATACCAAACAACATTCTTTGAGATACGTAGCTCAAAATAATAACAAAAAATATTCATGTGAATCGATGAACACAAAACTATTGGATGCTTTTTCTTCCTTGACTATCTTCAATCTGAGCGTCGGTATGATCAAATGATGACATGCAGATCCAATCACCGACTAGGGTTTCCATCAATGAAAACACAAAATGATATTTATAGTTTCTCTTTCCAACAATAATAAATGTGAAGGATAATACCTGAGCACACTATGAATACTTTCACAACGCAATTTACTTTGTTTATCATTTTTTCTCAAAATCACTTGGAAACCAACTACCAGAGACATCATCTCGGCTCATTAATTCTTTCCAAATCACCTCCACACTCTAAAACAAAAATATAGCTCCATGTAATCACAACACTTCCTCAAGATCTCAACTATACAATCACAACCCGCAACAACTTATTTTCCTCTTTTTTTCACAACTTTTTCAATATTCTCAACATCTTCATCACATAGTTGACATCAATTACAACACCGTTCAGTAGAATTCCTTTTGACATCAATGACAACACCATCATACTTGAAATAAAGGGAAAAAATACAACCAAGGATGAGGGAAAAGGCCCAAGTGCTAGGACTAGGGCTTGTATGAGAAAATATTGAAGAAGAGAAAAATGAATTAATTTCTATGGTAAATATTCACTACAATCAAGAGCTGGTGGTGGCTAACACCTTAAAAATCTAAAATAGTTTCTTTGTCTATGGTCTATTGCTATTTTTTTCTATTGTTCGTTGTTTTGCTATGTTTTGGTTGTTGGTTGGTTGTTGTTTTAACTATGTCATGTTTCGTATCAACAATATTTTGATGTAAAGGATTTCAGGTCCCTTCAAAACCTATTTTTCCCTTATTAATCAAAATATATGTATTTTAATTAGAAGATCAAGAAAGAAAGAGAGGAAAAGATAATGCATTATTTTTCATTACCAATGCATGGCTATCATTTAAATCCTTTTATTTTTCCAATGTAAATAAGAGAAAGAGAGGGATCATAAAGGAACAAATATATTTACATGACATACTACATAAATGTCACATAGAAAATACTTCAAGTATTAAGAAATTAGGTATAATTCTCTTCATTTTCAAGTGAAAATAGTTCTAATATAAGAAGAAATATGGGAGAGAGAGGGATACAAAGAGACATAGAAATGGATTTCATTTCACATACATTTTTTCATTCTTAAACATTTGAAGTATATTCAATAAGAAGGAATTTAATTGTATTTACTTTATATTAATAAATTACATGGATATCACTTTTAATCTAAAAGCACACACTTTCAAATGAGGTGATAAGGTAAGATAATACACACACTTTTTTTCATTCCACCATATGGACTTAAGTAATTTAAGGTATAAATAACTTGTACACTTTAAGATCATTGAGGCATTCATTAAATATATAACACATATTTCTTTCCTTAGTGACTTAATTCATTTGATAGCACAAGGTAAAAGAAACATCACCAAGATCCCTAAATATCTATGTATTTTTGACATAATTCAAGGTTTTCAAGAATTAAAGAATACTAGAAAATAAAGTACAAGGGATTAAATTGAGCCTAAAATCTCTATGAACAAGGGTTGTAACCACACTAGTATGATCTCATCCATGATATAAAGGTCACTATAGTGAAGTTTTTACTTTTAATTCTTAATGATTTTTCTCCACCATTTTACCTTGGGTCACTATCACAATAGAATAAACATTACCATATTGGTATGGCTGTGATTGCTAACATTATTTTAGTTTTCCAAATTTTGGTTAATTTCATAACTTTTACTTTTAGATTTTCACAAAATATAGATACATAGAAAAATATCTAAATTATTCCTTCACTTTAAACTCAAAATAAAAATTTAAAGAAATGACATATTTTATTTGCTAAAATATAATATAAGTATTAAAATATAACATAAAATTCCATGCTATGAGTTCTATTCCTTTTCAACAACATCCAAAACACTTTGGGTTTACTATTATTTCACACGCTACCTCATTAAAACACATTTGAGAATAATATCATAAAAAAATTCACTAAGTATCATTTTCACATTTTTTAAAAATGCATTTACAAATATGAAGATACCAATATTTTTTCAATAGGAACTAGAACTAAATTTTAAGTTCCTTTCTCAAACACTTTGAGTTTACAAAAAGAGAAATCAATATACAAATATAAAACTTACAACTTTCATAATTTGTTTTGCATTTTTAAAATAAGCTTGAATTCTCTAGGCCCTTAAAATATAATATCAATGGAATATGCTAATCTATATACCATATGATGACACAAAGCAACATCAATCCCTTAGTTAAGAGGACTATTAATAAGTTGGTAAACCCATAAACGTGCACTTTTTCTAGAATTGGATAACATACAAAATATAGCCTCAAAGGAAGGAAAATTTTACACAAAAAAAAATCTCTTTGGTTAAAAATAATGGAAAGACAAGAAAAATAAGTACAAGGATAAAACACAACTTCATATCTCACATTCATGAGTAAATAAAATTTTGGGTCTTCTACCCATCAAGAATCTCACCATCTTCATATCTCACATTCATGAGTAAATACAATTTTGGGTCTTCTACCCATCAAGAATCTCACCATCGTTTCCACATACAATCACAATGTAAAAAAATATAATTCTTCCCACTATTTTAAGCATAAATCATGACACATTCAAATCACAAACAACATTTTGTACACTTATATTCATTTCTCAAAAACCTACATAACATGAAAAAATTAAAAAAAAGAACTTAAAAATAAGACTATCTCTCAAGCAGAGGTGAAGAACCTCTTATTTTATTTTCAATCTTCTTCTTTTCACACAAGACCCCAATGCAATAAAAAAAGTTTCAAATATCTCTAACTCTTCCTAAAATATTAGTTGGAATTTTTCCAAACATGAAAAATTACAATCTCCAAAGCCAAGGAAGGGGGTGGAATCATATGGAACTCCTTCACCCAATAAAATAACCCTCTTACACAAAATAAATTTAACACATAGCTCCCATGTGAACCCACATGATCTCACCATGTATAACCTTCCATTAAAATATGCAAATGGTTGACTTGAGGACCCATACTTAAGTCACCCATGCCCAAAATAAATTCAACTATTCTCAAAGAGAAAAATAGGTACCCATAAGCCTTATAGATATCTCCACACCTTTTTTAACTACCCCACCTATGGGTACTTGAATTAGGGTCTCAAAAATTCTAAAATGAAATAAAAGCAATATTTTACCAACCTCCAAAACACCCCAAAATACATCATAGAATTTTTAACTTTTAGGAATAATATTTAAATCACTCATATTAACAAAAGACACTAAATGATTACATATAATAAGGTGTAAACATAACGTGGTTTCTTATGGGGTGTTAGTCACACATAGTCAAGATATTTGGCTTCACTTGGGAAAACATTATGAATATCATTAATTCACAATATGAAGTGAGATGGTACATAAGGTTTCCAATAATCATTTAGTACCCTTGTTATCTAATATGTGCGATGCTACACTCAATGTAGACATTAAATCTTATCATGGATAATAGCTAAAGCCAAAATAATAAAAATTACACTATTCGACCATCTATATATAAACTTAACTCACACTTATACCATCAATATGTTTATACACCCTAAATTAGTAATCTAACATCATGAACACATATAAATTAAGCTTTTTATCTCATACAATTGAATCAACTTATTTGTAATCATTTAACCTATAATAATAATCCATATCAATTTTCTATAAAATTCACTATCACATTTAGCTCAAAATTAACAATTTAATTCTTTGTGGTTTAGAACTCACACATGCATCCAATCAATATTCTTTCCAACATTTATTATTCATTTTATCACACTAAATCAAAACCTCATTAAAATTTATATGTAAATTCCAATATTAAAATAAGGGTTATTATCCATATTGTAAGTAAAAACTTATCGAATTTACATCTTTCATGTTACATTTCTACACTCACTTTAGTATACACCTCTAGTAATATTTAACCATCAAATATTTTACTTGGTTTTGTACTTTTCCTTAATCACAAAAATATGGACCATGGAGAACTAGCATTAGGAGCCCATCCATAGTCACCCCTAGAAATTTAAGAAATTTACTCCCTTAAAGACACTAGTATGGGTTTGGTGATCATGTTTGAATACTAGTAAAAGTCTAATATTTGTGTTTTTGTTTAAAATGTGAAATCTAACTTTTGGTAACTATTTTATTCCTAATCCTTACTTTGATTTCAATGGTCACCTTGCTTAATTTTCCTATAAGCCTAGCTTGACCTCCTTTTGTGACTTGTTAAAAGAATTAAGATATTGTAAGGCACTCCATCAATCTCCATATAATTATAGATTGTTAGAGACTCCATTATTAGGTGGAGTTATATGCAACACTTTTGAATATTGAAGATGAGGGAGACCCTAAAACCACTGAAGTCATAGTTGTGATTGCTCTCCTCTATATATTTATCTCCATTTTTATCTTTACATTATCCTTTCTTGAAGCCCTAGATCCCCATATTATATGCTTTTGTGAAGCCATAGCCTACACCCATTTGTCCAAAATCTTGTATTATAAATCAAATCCTTTTCCCTTGTTGTCCCTCTCGTTTTCCCTATTTATTATGATCCTCATTACAAATATGTATTCATTTCTCATACACCACTATAGCATAAAATTTTCATTAAGGTATATATTTTAGATAGTCAAATCTTTGCACATAACACCATTAAAACTCCCACTAGGTTGCACACACTTAGATTCTCCTATAATGCTAATGTGAGGCTAAAAATTGTATCCTCGTAGGCTAGCTAAGTCTCCCAAATAACACACCCTTTTCCCCTTGTCCCTTGAATTTAGCCTAGCATATCCCTATTTGGCATATCACATCTGTATTCTGCAAGTAAAAATTACATCATAAAGTTTTGGCAAGAAAATATATAAAATTTGGAGGTCATAGATATGTAGACACCAACCCTATTAGGTTTTCAAGTTCTTTGATCCAACTAAAACTTACCCAAGGCCATTCTCCCACCCTTTAAAACCCAATTTTGGCTTCAAAATCTAATTATTCTAGGTTCTTATACTCTATGTTCCACTTCTTTTTTAGCCTACATTTGCATACAACTTTCATTCCCAGCTCATGTACTTATTATTTTATAATTAATATCATTATTATTTATGTATTTTATTGATAAATTTGGTTTATTCTTTTGTATAGATTCTTAAATGCGCATCTATCTAAAAACACCTAGAGATTATACTTGAGCTATTTTATTTTAATTTAGAACTATTAAATTTTTTTTTGTTTTATTTATACTATTTACTTAATTAATTAGTTGTTGATGGGTGTTTTTTCACACCGTCTCAACATAGGCAATGCATAAGTGCATTACCTCTCTTGAAAGGAAATATCCAGCAAGTTGCTGAAAATCACCCCAAGGTCTCTTGGTTGTTAGGTCATGACTTGTGTGAAATATCTCAATTGATGTTTGATGTGATTTTGTTGGTAATCACAGGGAAGACTTACGTGAGTTCAGCTAGAAGGGGAATCAGATCTACAAATGGATTTTCTGAGGTAAGGAAGTTACTGTACGTTTGGTGCAAGTTCAAACAACAATCTTGAACTCCATTTCTGTTTTAAGATTTGACTTTACAATGTGCAACGAAACTTAGCATAGGTCACTTCTTAAAAAAAAGGGAAAAAAGGGCAGGGAAGAGAGAGGGTTCCTGGACCTACAATTACCAATGAACAGTGATTATGGAGGTCTCTACTGTGGACAACTTCCTTAAAACAAAATTCCACTTAACCAAAAATCTCACAGTCTCATGAAATTTGTGCTATCTTCTAAGGACTATAGATATTTTACCATTCATTCACCATACATATGCATGAATAGAGATAAAGATTTAAAATAAACTTCAAATCTAGGTCTAGACTAACTTTGCACAACCATCTACCAACAACAAACAACTAAAAGTATGGACAAGGAGGGCATCTACACAGCAGAAATCTTCATAACCAAGAAACAAAATTACTAAATCTACCAAAGCCAATTGAAAGGAAATTGAAACAACAAAGTAAATTTAACTAAATTATCTAACTATGAGAGAAGAATCATGAAACATGAGAAGAAACCCAGAAACGCACCAAAGTCAATGTATTTCTATTGCAATTTCTGCAACATATCTTTACAACAAATCAACTCTCCTTGAAAATGAGAGGAGACCCCCTATTTATAGTGTCCCAAAAGTAGAATCTGTGGCCAAGATTGATTTACATTTGTGTGGCCACAATTCACTATAACCTAGGGTTCCATCTACCCCCCAATATATTACATTTTAAAATACATTTTTGTCCACATCCCTGTTTTTTCTTTTAGTGGCAGCACTGTACAATTTTTGTCCTCTTGCCGATTGTTGTTTGCTACAACTAATCCTTTAGAAATTCTTCATCAATAATAGGGTTTCCCTCTTGCCTCTTCAAAGCTGCATATTCCATGAATTTTAAGATCACCAGTTGGAGCTTATCGACCTCTATGATGTCAGAACTCAGCACTTGGTAGCTCCACTCTTTGGAATTATCAACAAGATTCTCCCAATCCTCCTCATACTTAGTAGTCTAATCTTTGAACAACTTGGATTGAGTGAAAGCTCGAGTAGAAAATCTCATGAAATATATAGTGATTTCAACTGAGATCCCATCTTCCATCCTCTTTTGGAAGTGAGGCTTTATATTTTCCGGATTGATCTGGAAAACAAGCATTTCATACCAAGTCATTAGCTTTAGATATCTGAGGCAATCTTCTTTGACTTCCTTGGCCCATTCAATATCTGGATTTACCTTTTCAAGTACTTTTTCTAGCCCCTCCTTCCGATGATTGAAGTCTCGTTTACACACATCCATCAGCCAATAATCATCCTCCTTAAATGTAAACTCCTCCCAAATCTCGGTTGGCAATTTGAGGATAGCCTCAATATTTGGGTAAGAAACCCCATATTTCATCGGGAATTCAATATAGATTTTCCTTATACCCTCAAAAGACTTTTGCACCTCCAAGAATTTGTTTGTTGTCTGAACAACATGATTAATGCCCACGTTTCTGATATCCAAGACCTACCGAAACTAATTTTTCGTGGGCTTGTCCAAGTTCTTTCTTTTTTCTAATTTATCAATCTGTTCTCTAGACAACAACTGTGATGGGCCCGAGGGTATGGTTGTATGCTCTTCTATGGATGACCATTGTTGGATATAGGCTGTCAAATTAGCCACCTATGCCTTAAGCTCCTCTTTGGAAACTTTATCCTACTGAATGAGATGTACCACCATGGCGGTGGATTCTTGGAGATGATCAACATTCCTACTCCCTGGTGGCTACTCCCAAGTCGATGGTGGATATGTTATAACTTATTCCTTGTTATCCCACCATCGACATAGCTATTTGTACTACTCTAGATCCAAAGGCATGCATCGTTACCTTTAACCTGATCTTTGGCTTCTTCTCCTTCTTGGTGTCAATCTAGGATCGAGCCAATATAGCTTCCAGCCTTGCCCTTGGATCTTTTGGAGTGGGATCCCTTCTTTCCAATTGTCTCTCCAACTAGTCTAGCATTGAGGACTTTTCTTTAGGTCAGTCCTGTTGATCCACTTTTTCTTCTTCCCTAACTTCAATTGCCTTATCATTGAGGGCCTCTTGCCCAGTCTTTGTATCCTCCTTTTCCTCATTGGAGTCTTGGATGAACACTATGCGCTTGATAGGGGATTTGGCAGGCAAGCACTCATCAGGGTTTCCTTCCCCTTTGACATATTTTTCTTTATCATGGTCATGCTCCTCGGGCTGCTCAATCTCTAGATTCTTATAATTTTCAACCTCTCCTTTAGACTTATCTTCTTCCTTACCTTCTTGCTCTTCACGAGGGAACACCTCTTCATCATGCTTAGGGTTATGGTCACACTCTCCCATCAAAGATCTATCATCTCTCATTCCTATGGCAACAACCTCTTCTTCACTAATAGGCTATTTTTCAGCCTCCTTGTCTTCAATTTCCTTGAGTTGCTTGACCAGCTCAACATCAAGCTTCAGATCAAATATTTCTTTAATTTTCTTTGTCTCCAGATCCTTACCATCATCATTGGAAGACTCATAGGTGACCTCATCGATTACTTGATGCTCGTATATTGGGTTCTCATGATAGTCATATGCCTCCTCTTCCAACCTCTTAGTCGATTCTATCTATTTTCGGCAGTCTAATTCCTTCGAAATTTGCATGGTGGCTTCCATTGTTGGTGGCTTAGTAGGAGGAGGAGGGACTGAAGTGCTAATTATTTCTTGAGCTATCATAGATTGTATCATTGGATTTGCAAACATTCCTGAGAGCTTGGAGGGCACATTTTGCATACATTTCATGAAGGATTTTGGAAGGGTAAGGGAAGGCATTGCGGTGGCAGTGATGGCAACCGGAAGAGAGAAGGAAGGAGACATGGAAGATGAAGCAATGGGCAAGGTAGTGGCGGAGGATGAATCAATCGATATTACCTGCGTGATGGGAGAAGTAGAAGCCAAATGGACAGAGATGTCCACTGCGGGTAGAGAGGATGCAACTACTACACGTGGGTTAGGCAGAGTGGTGGAAACAACAGTAGTTGTGGCAACATATGGTATAGGCAAAGACTTTGGTTGATCATCCTCCATCTCCTCTCCCTCATGGAGCGGGTCTTCTTGGATTACTAGAATTTTGGTGACGTTGCACGTTTTCTTGTGCTTCTTGGGAGGTTCACCCTCTGAGGCCTTTCTAGGATACACCTTTGGGTCAGAATGCTGCTCGTCAGTCTCCTTTCTCTTTTTAGAATGAACAGATGGGGGTGATTTATATGTTTCTCTAGTTGATGTAGTAGTTGCCCCACCATCAAAATGACTTGGCTCACTTTCAAGCCCCTTGAATGTCAGGATGATCCCTTGTTGCCTTAATTGATCAACCCACTCATCAATCCACACCTTTTTTTAGGCCTCAATAGGGTTGGTAAGTATATTGAGGTCATCAAACTTTGACTCATTCCAATCAATTAGTGGTAGTGGCATGTTTGCAATGGAATTGTACTTGGGGTCGATTACAATGCTTTCATCTTCCCCCAGTTGATCAGGCATTGGGAACAGGTTCACCCTTCTTACAAAGTATGTGGTCATCTTCATGTAGTGCCTTATCCACACCTCAAAGTCATCTTTACAATCTGCCCAAAAATCCTCAACATTGTGGAGGTGGGCATACTCCTGTCCAATCACCTTTCTAATATTTCCATATTGATCCATCTATGGCCTGGCCGTGTGAGATTTGAAATGGTACTCCACTAGTTCCTTCTTTAAATTGCCTACACATTGGGAAGTATGAAGCTCATACATCCCCTAGCCAAGTGTAAGGGGATAAGGAATCCCCACTAGATGCTTGCTACTCAAAATGGTGTGAATGTGGCACAATTGCCAAGAGAGCTCCAACAATATTATCCAGTCATTAGGGTACCGGGGCAGCTTGTTTGGCTTTTCTAAGAATCCTTGGGCTCGAATGTAGGTGAAATTTGGATATTGGATGAATAGGAAAGCATAAAATTTTAGAAAATCATGAACATTGTGGGAGACTCTCCTCTTAAAATCACCCTCGAGCAGCCTGATGATATAAGCGATGAATGCATCGTCACTCTGCAATAATCCTTCTTGAAGTTCCTGAACTGTAGCTGAGGGTACCTGTCGAAAGCCTTGAGTTCTCTACCAGGCACTTCATTTGGAACTCTGAATAACCCATTATAATGCCTCTTATCGGCCAATGAGTATACCAAGTAAAATTTCATAAAGAACTTGGAGGTCTTTTGACGTTCATGAATTGATCATGAAAGTGGTCATTGATTATTCCTTCCTAGTAGAACGTGGTGTCCTTTCCATGGAGAATGTGCTCAATGAAATAAACCATCCATTCTTGAAAATATGCCGCATAAGGGAGTCCCATCACTTTGCTTAACAGGGTGATCAAATCAAGGTAATCTTCAAAAAATTCGCTATGAAAGAGTTCTTTGGGAACCTTTGCAGTGCTTCCCCATTTGTCCTTTAGCCAATACTAATTTATGAGTTTCTTGCATCTTATCGGGTCTTCATCCCACATTTCTTTTCATTTTGGGATAGTAGGCAGCTCCATCTTTCCAAAGATAGGAATATGGAAGGTTTTCGTTATTCCTGATGGTGACATGTTGGCCAGGATGTTTCCATCTCTGTCAACAATACTTTTGGTTTTTGGATGATGTGCCTCTCTACAAGCCATCACCAGCTTGGGGGTGATCAAACCAGGAGGGAACCCAATAGCTCTAGCTATCCCATTGCTTATGATTAATTTTTCATTTATTGTCTTGGGGTTCATCCTGACCCTCTGTATGAAATCGTCAATGTCAACATGTCCAATATTCGTGTTAGTGATGTCCTTCCACCTGGTTGTGACCTTGGAGTGCAACTAAAATCCTTGGAATTGGTATTTCATTTGATATTTATCCTCCTTTCCTTGAGGAGCTTTGGGAGTTCTCTTTTTGTTGTCCTTGACTGCCCCTGAGGCTTCTGCACCTGATTCCATATATCTTGCACATAGAGACAGGGTTCAATATGCATGACGATACAAATGGTTCACCAAATCCTGACAAATCATGGTTAGATCAAATAATCTATCATTCAAAAGTATAAAACTTAGTTGAATTTTTCAGTGAAGGTTTATTGGAGGGAAATTGGATGACCTGAGCCCTAGAGGTCAGACTTCCCTTGTCAGAATGTTGTTCTAAAGGGAAAACAAAGCGAAAGACTTGGATGATTTCTCTCGATCTTGGATTTGGATAATGAAGGGTCCATGAGGAAGGTGATCACATTTTACCACGTGGGTCATTGTTCATTTTCAGATTGGAGGTCATTTAGGTCACCATTAGAGCATCTGAGGTCAAACTGAGGGAAGGTTGTCAAGCGTTAGGTTTTTGAAATAGCTTTGGAGAAATGACCTTCCAGAGCCAGAGTTTCAAAGTTTGGAACCTAGGAGGAAAAAAGTCATGAGACCACGCCTTGCAACATTTTAGTCACTCAAGTGTTTGAGACATGAAGGATAGGATACCGTTGCATGATAGCCATAAGGAATGGAAAAGTGAGGATGGAAGTCCGAAAGCGGTGACCCGATAGATCGAACCCAAGCAAAAGTTTTTCCTTACATTTTCATCTATTAAAACTTGGCAGAAATTGGGATGTCGGGGTCCAAGGGTCAGAAGGACGGTTTGGGTTTGCTATTTGGGATGACTGAGATAGGACAAAATCCTGAAAATGGAAGTCTGAAAGGTAGGGTCCAATGGGGGCAAGAGCTTTAGAGTTTTGAGCCCAAATAGCAGAGAGGCACTCGAGACCCGGGACCCGAGACCTGGAAGGCGATCGTCCGACGGTCGTTTTGAAAAAGTAGAAACTTTGTGTCAAGTTTAAAGTTTGAACGAATACGGTGGCCAAAGGTCTTGGGCTCGAAGGGCATGGTTGCTTGGTTTGAAGAGCAGTGATGGGAAGACAAGGTTCAAAGTTCGATTTTCCAAGTTTTGGAGGGATGTTTTGGAAATTTCAACACATGGGTTTTGTGGCATGGTGTCCCCTCTATCAAATTCATACAAAATTTTCCCTTATTGTCCACTGTTCAAGCATGAAATCATGAAAATATTAAGTAGGCCATTGGATGACAAGCATACCTTGAAGATCCAATGAATAGAGTTGTTGAATCCTTGAAGAACGACAAAGGGATAGCTTGGGCGCAAAGGCGGTGAAGGAATTGCACTTTTTCGTTGTTCCTGATATGTGAAAATGACATGTCAGACCCAATATTTATACCCCTAATCGCAATTAATGTCCCTAATAAATGCAAGTACAACGGCGAGAAGAATGAAGCCTAAGGTTTGGAATGACGTTGGGTCACGGTCATCCAAAACCTTGTTGAGTGAGAATCCAACGGTGAAGTAGGCTCTGGGGTCCAAGGACTAGAAGGACATTGGCCAATGACTATTTGGAATAGCGAAAATGTGACAAAAAACCAAGCAGGGAAACCTGAAGAGTCAAGACCGAAGGGCATGATGGAATGTCAGATTTTGCACAAGTTTTTCGGACAGAAAATAGGAAGCCGGGTCCCAAGCATTTGAAGAATGCATGCCAAAGGCCGTCAGAAAGCGAAAAACAGACAAGGAAAATCGAGTGGGGAAACTTGACGGGTCGGGCCCAGGAGGTTCCACGGACGCCCGTAAAAGGTGAAATGCTAAGGAAGCTTTAGGACTCAACAAATTTTGAGGGGCAATACATGGTCAGCCTAAGATGAGACTTGGGAGACACATTGACCATTTGTGACACCAAAAATGGGGGCACACAAAATGAGGCGGCAACAAAGCAACCTGATAGGGTGAAAGAAAGAGGGTCCCCATTCCGAATGGGGCATGTGTGCTATAGGCACAACAATAGTGGAAAAAACACTTGAATTTCAATAAAAAAATTTATTACTATTTTAAAATTTATTTATTTATTTTTTGAAAAGTATAATAGATATTAGTATTTGTATGTAACTTATATTTTTATTTATGAAGTACACAAAATCTACTTACTTATACTATATATTGAAATATATTTAAGCTATCTAAAGTTTTTTTTAATCGATAAATTATGATCTAGAGGATCAAACCCATTGTATTAATAGTCAAAATAAGATTACTTTTTCTAGTTTGTAATTTTGTCCAAAAATTGTAGGGATAAATATATTAAATGTCTATACACTAAGCAAGCTTATTGTCTATTAGCTATGGGATATAAACAAAATGCCTAAATATTGCCATATAATTATTAATGCAAACCTCTAATTTTCTTCTTTGTCAAATCTATCTATGAATAAGATAATCATCATTTGATAATAGGAGTCTTAACTAAAACCATTGTATATTTCAAGAAATCCAATACTTTGATACCTTCCTCATCCTTTTGTTATCCAATATTGCATTCACTTTTATAATAAATAGCCTCCATTATTTAGCCATATTCTCATTTGTTGCCTACAAGGTGCCAACCAAAAAAGGGAGACAAATTCCAAGGACCACAATCCATAAAGTGTCATAGAGGCCAACTAAGAGATGTTTTTTATCATAATATTTACTAGAGAGTTGATGACCATATTGTCATCACCTAAATTGAAAAGGGCACCCATGAACATTGAAGCTATGTTTGAGTTGACATGATACATGTGATTGGTCATCATGCATTATTCCCTAAGGAGTCATTGAATTTCATACAACAAAAATCCAAACATGGTTTTAAAAAACTTCTTAATTTGTAGCTCAATTATGGCTCCCAAAAATGTCATTTGGCATGTATTAATAATGAGATGCATATATGTGTCCATTTTTCTAATAAAATAGATATGAGGAGGATGCAAATTATATTGGCTATTAACTTCTACACAAAGAATATTTTTTATCCTATGATTCTCAATATTGTCATTTGATCAAAGTTAAATTACTTTTGATTCCAATAGTCATGTAAGGTTGTTTCTTTTAGTTGTGTCTTTAGTAGTTTGTGTGGGAAGTTATTTTTATTCTCCATTCTAGAAGATAATATAATTATGTGTTTTAGTACTCCTTATCTGAGCACATATCCATCTTGGATGAGATATCCTTGTGCATGTTAGGAGCGATTAAGTATTGCTTTATTTCCATCATGGTTTGGCACCTTTATCCAATTATGATATCACTATCAGGATTCAAATGTGTAGTTTTTGAGTCAAACTCATTGACCCATGTTTCATGAGTAGTGGTTCACAAGAACCCATCTCATGATAATGAATGGTCCACTTAGCACTCATTGCATCTAGGTGATGCTCATAGAGTTGAAGCATTGGGCCTTCTCGGGAGGTCATCCATCGCAGTACTACTCCATCTCAAGTGTGCTTATCCACAATTTTTTCTCCAAGGTTAAGCCCACTTAACTTGCAAACCCATTTGCAAAACCTTCAACAAGTGTTGTTCCTTATGAACCATTCATTACAAAGCCCCTTTAGCTCATCAATTGATAAGTAGGAGGTGTTTTCAACATCGTGTCAAATTATGGTATTTCTATCAGGATTCAACCATGTAGTTTTGAACTCAAACTCATTGACCCATGTTTCATGAGTAGTGGTTCACAAGAACCCATCTCTCATGATAATTAATGTTCCACTTAGAACTCATTGCATCTAGGTCATGCTTATGGAGGTGAAGCATTGGGCCTTCTCGAGAGGTCACCCATCCCAGTACTACTCCATATCAAGTGTGCTTAACCACAAAGTTTTCTCCAAGGTTAGGAAACAAGTGTTGTGTCTTATGAAACATTCATTGTAGAGCCCCTTTAGCTCATCAATTGATAAGTAGGAGGTATTTTCCAAAGCGTGTCAAATTATGATATTAATATCAAGATTCAACCACATAGTTTTTGAGTCAAACTCATTGACCCATTTTTCATGAGTAGTGGTTCACAAGAACCCATCTCTCATGATAATAAATGGTCCACTTAGCGCTCATTGCATCTAGGTGATGCTCATAGAGGTGAAGCACTAGGCCTTCCCGGGAGGTCACCCATCTTAGTACTACTCCAGCTCAAGCATGCTTAACCATAGAGTTTTCTCCAAGGTTAAGCCCACTTAGCTTGCAAAATATTTAGCAAGTGTTGTGTCGTATGAACCATTAATTTTAGATCCCCTTTAGCTCATCGATTGATAAGTAGGGGGTATTTTCCATAGCATGTCAAATTATGATATTGCTATCAGGATTCAACCGTGTAGTTTTTGAGTCAAACTTATTGACCCATGTTTCATGAGTAGTGGCTCAAAAGAACCCATCTCTCATGATAATGAATGTTCCACTTATCACTCATTTCATCTAGGTGATGCTCATAGAGGTGAAGCATTGGGCCTCCTAGGAGGTCACCCATCCTAGTACTACTCTAGCTCAAGCGCACTTAACCATAGAGTTTTCTCCAAGGTTAAGCTCACTTATCTTGCAACCCCATTTGTAAAACCTTCACCAAGTGTTGTGCCTTATGAACCATTCATTATAGAGCCCCTTTAGCTCGTCAATTGATAATTAGGAGGTATTTTCCACAGCGTGTCAAATTACGATATTGCTATTAGGATTCAACTGTGTAGTTTTTGAGTCAAACTTATTGACCCATGTTTCATGAGTAGTGGTTCACAAGAACATCGTGTCAAATTATGATATTGCTATCAGGATTCAATCATGGAGTTTATGTGTCAAACTCATTGACCCATGTTTCATGAGTAGTGGCTCACAAGAATTTGATACCCTATGGAAAATACCTCCTACTTACCTTTATCCAAGATTACAGACTATAGTGAGAATGTAAGGATTCCCACACATTTTCTTTGTTTCTTATAATGAAATCCTTATCCATATCAATGGTATAACTTTAGCTAAGTATTCTACTACACAATTAACTTATTTATACACATGTTGAATGGTGAAGGTATTTAGTGAATCAATTAATAGCCATATGAGATAGAGTGTGTTATTTATCTTCCAATTTACCAATCCTCGGTTGAGAATTAAATTGATAATTATTGTTGAGTCTCCTTCTATCTCCACATTATTAATTCTAAACTATTAACACATTTAAAGCCCAAGAACCAACACTTATGTGTATGCCTCATTATTTGTTCCATTTTTAATTCTCGTGAGACAACTCTAATTAATTTCCTTAATGAATTCCAAATTAGACATCCTACTCTATATTTTTTAGGATTGTCTTTGGCTACACCATCTAAATTTATTTTAGCCCATTCACTTAGTGGAGTCTTCTATTTTTCTTTTTTTTCTTGAACTTCTTGTAGAACTAACTCTATTATTCCCATAAATGGGAGAAACATATAAAGTTTTAGAAATTATTTTAGTTATACTTAAATCTAAAATTTTAGGTCCTATTTTACTTAAGACATATACACTTAAATGAATATTGTTAATTTTTTCTAAACTAAAAAAATGTGAAATTAAATTTATTTATTGCATATTTAATCATCTAGTTAATGTAAGGGTATTATCTACTATTTTATTTGTTAAAGTATATAGCTATTTATTATTTTATTTACTGAATTACATAGTTATTTCATTAAAATTATTATATTCACCATACTTAAATTGAATATAACCATGCATACAAATACTATTTTTGTTTGATGATTTTTTGAATTTTTTTTGTTAATGTGCTCACACCATTACACACCACCCCTTGTTTGAATTGTAGTTACACTTCTCAACATAATTAGTAAATGCAAATTAAATAATTAACTAGTTTTTGAGTAAAAATATTGTAGAAACTAAAAAGATTCCTTTGATCATCATTAATTTTTCATATTATCATTCATTAATCGTCATTAATTATCATTACTATTTATTAATTATTATCATTACATTAATTATCAAACCATTTGTTATCATTTAATTATCATTATTATCCATCATTATTAACCATTTAATTAAATAATATTTTATTATTATTTAATTACTATGATCTAATTATCTATTTAATGAATTAATAAATTCATTATTATCCTCTCACAAATTTAAAAGATCAATTTTCCTCAATAAATTTAGTTAATTCATCCACCTTTTCAAGTTAACTCTTGATCTTTGATCAAATCTCCACCATCCATTTGATCTTCTAAATGTCTATAAATTCATAATTTCACTATCTTTTATGCAAAATAATTCTGTCAATTTTATCATTCAAAATTCATTAGTGTTATGAGCTACTAATATGAGCACCCACATATTATCAAGTCTTGAGAAAATCCTTTTTTGCGCTTAACTTGATGTTTGTAGTTCACTTTAGAATTAGGATTTAAGTTTGTGCTTTTATTCTTATTTTATGTTTCAAAATTTTATCGCATACATTTTGGTGAATCTGACATGAAACACAATTTTCCTTCATCTAATATTGGTTCTTGTGAGTTTTTGGTGGCTTAGTCTCATAGGTTTTACATTTTTTTGAGAGATTTAAAAGTGATATTTCATAGGGAGCTTGTTGTTACAAAATGGACCTCAAACTCTTTCTTTAGTAATTTGTACATTTGTATGGTTTTTTATACATAAGGATAAAGTATTATATTGATATCTAAAAATTTATTACATAGGATTTTGAGTGCATCGATTGCAACCATTTAGCATAGTTACAAAACCTAACACTACAGATTTAGGGCATTCAGATTATTGGCTTTGCAAATCCTTTCCTCACCTGATAACACAAAACATGAAACCCTAAATCAAATATGAACAAAGTCAAGGACAACCTACAAATATGTTGTGTTGCAACAAGACCAAGCCAAAAACCACAAATGAGGACCCAAACTTGAGCTCTATGGTTCTTCCAAACTTTGGAGATAGGAGAGGAAGTTGCCTACCCAAGTAAAATCCTAGAATGGTTCAAGATGTAGGAGTTTCTTAAAGACGTTGGTGCCCCTCAGTGCATGATCTTGATGGCCCCATAATGTTGTTCCCTCTACATCTAAAAGGAAAAAGGCGCTTAATGACCAACCTTGATTCCAAATACTGCTAGAGATATTTTAGATGAGGGATGCCCACACCTAATTGCATGAAGGCAACAACCTCCTCTACACCACCCAATAGGTTAGGTTTTATTATATCCCTCACCATTTCAAGAACCATTTCTTTTGCGTAGTGTAGATCAAGCAGTGTATTCACAAAATGAGAAGACACTAGTATTCACACAATACCTCTCCTCTCAAACCATGAATTCTCTTTGAGGAACCTGTTTTATAGCTTCTAAAGCCAACAAATCCTTTAACTTAAGAATCATCTTCAATCGTTGATCCATTATTAGGCCTAAAAAGGCCAATTGACTCTTAAAGCATGTTAGCTTGATATGAGTCTCCATCACAACACCCACTAATTGTAACCAGACATTTTGGACAAAAAGAGGGTCAAGGATCATATTTATCAACCCAATAAATGTGTGGGTTTTCATTTCCATTATGAGCCCCAATCTGACATACACCAGATGAGACCCGTTCCCATGCTTGAAACTTTACAAGTTCAATGGCTTAATTAATAAACCAAAGCTCAAAGGTGCAAGCTAAAATTGGCTATTGTTGAAGATAAAAAAGATAGAACACCTTCTAACCAAACCTCCAGTGTCATTAGAGCTGTAGGAGAAAAAATTCACTACTGTTAATATTTTTTGGTCAACTCCCCATTAGTTCCCCTATTAACTGAAGAATTTGCGTCCTTGTTGCACTCTCTATAAATATGGTTTACCGGATAACTCCTAAAAGATTTAAGAATCGACAATGCTTCGTCTAATGAAGATTGAAGCTTCCAATTTTGCAATTTCCCTATTCAAACTGCATTTACCACCAATGTTGATTCACCCTCTATGACTACCTTTGCCACTTTCAGTTCTTTGCAAAGCCTCAAATTAGTTCCAATTGGAAATAGAAAAAAATTGCTCCCTAAAACTCTCCCATCCTAATATCTGATTATGTAACAAACTCCCAATACACTAGGATTACCCCTAGCAACACCATCAAAGTTTAACTTCTTTCAATCGTAAGTAGGAGGGTTGATACTACCTTGGTTCTGTAACAACCAAAACAAATTAACCCAAAAATTACCACTAATTTTTTTCCTCATGTTTAAAATATTATTTATGTGTTTATTCAATTGTAACTCCCATTATCATATTAATATTCTTGACATAAACTATAACTCATAACTCCCACTTTTGTCATACAATCTCCCCTAAATAGCATTATTATTGACATGTAACTTTCATAAAATAATTATTCATGTGTAATGGTATTACCTATTTCCATAATAAAATTAAATAATATTTTCATCTTGAATTTTTAATAAATTATTATTATTATTTTTAATTACTAACAATGTTATTAATATTCTAAAGGAAGTGAATTCATAAAATTATAATTACTATTTTAAATCCAAATAATAGAGTAGCATGAGTTTAGATTTAAAAAAGGTTGTGACATCATTCCATTCTTATTTTGTGCATCATCTCAATGCACATAGGCTTCAAAATATAGAAGTATGGTTCTTCTGTCCAACAATCAACAACACTTCTACAAAGTTATAACAAATTAGCAATCATGGATGATTAACTCATAAATAATTATAGTTTGTGGTCAAGCCTAAATCCATCAATGTGAAAATTTAAAATGATCATTAGTAGAAATAAGATTACATCCAAGATAATTATCACCAGTGGGCTAAGCAAAACATCTAATTGTCAAGACACATCTTACCCAATCATTTAAATAGATCTCAACTAATATTTTTTTTAATATAATCTCAGTGTTCTTCGACAATGTTAATAAAAATGTTATACCTTCAACCATCTAGGTTATTCGATACTTATGTGTTTCATTTGTATCTCAATACTTCACACATTATCCCATTCAACTTAGTTTCCACACATCGCTTATAAGTGAATTCTTCACAATATATCCTCTTGTGCATATTATTTAGGGGGGTCTTCCATGATCATGTAAAAGGAAAAACTTTCGAATTTTTATGGTACCAATTGAAATATTCACACATAAACATTTTAAATATGCAAACAAAATCAAGTAGAGTAAATATCCATTCCAAGGTAATAAAATGTATCCAATAAATCAATAAGGTATAATATGAGCTCAGATTCTAATCCAATATGAGAATAGTAAATTCCCAAAATTGATGACTTAGCTTCACAAAATAAATCAATATATCATATACATAAATGCTTCAAAGAGTTCATGCACAAGAATCACCAAACATATAAGCCTTTCATCATACTTAAGAGATCACATACTAATAAACTTTCTATTTAAGATAACTTCAATTTGTGTAAGTCGTAGTAGCTCAAGGCCTAACTTGTGAACCCTTGCTCTAATACCACATGTAACAATAAAAAAAATTAGCCCAAAAATTGCCACTAATTTATTTTCCTCTTGCTTAAAATATTTATTATGTGTTTATTCAATTGTAGCTCCTATTATGTTATTAATATTCTTGACATAAAATATAATTTGTAACTCTGACTTTCATCATAGAATCTCCCCTAAATAGAATTATTCTTGACATGTAACTTCCATAAAATAAGTATTCATTTGTCATAGTATTACCCATTTCCATAATAAAATTAAATAATATTTACATCTTGAATTTTTTAATAAATTATTATTACTATTAGTTACTAACAACATCTTTAATATTAGAATGAAAGTGAATTCATTAAATTAAAATTATTATTTAAATCCAAATAAAATAGTGAGATGAGTTTAGATTTAAAAAAGGTTTGTGGTGGGCTCTCAATTCATATGAGGCTTTACCACAAGCCCTAATGGAGGGGATCCTTAAGCCAAACCAATTTTGTCCGATCTTAGCATCCCATTCTAAAAAGGAACCTTGTTGCTTTTTTGGAGACTTTGTCCTGCAATTTTCCACTTCCACAATCACAACCTCCACCTTATTCATAAAGTACTGTAGAGGCATTTCTTTATCTTGAAAAACCCTTTTATTCCTCTCCTTCAAAATTTACCAGATTAATAAGGAGGGGCTTATAGTCTAAAGGTTTGAGAATAGGAATAATTTTTTAATTAGAGGTCAACCTTGGAATAGGCTCAGGATGTCATTTGGTAGCGTTCTCCACCCAAGCTTGGCACAAATCCATTACCAAAATTCCTATAAAAAGGAGTAGCCAAGAATCAAATGTTGAACTAATTCTTCTGCTTCTTTACGTAAGACACATCTTGAAGAACTTTGATAGCTCGACTTTTGGAATCTCTTTGTCGTTAAGATTTTTCCTTGTAGAGTTACCCACATGAACGTGCTAGCCTTCAAAAGACAATAATTACTCCAACATAATTTAATAGGTAGATGTGTTTGTTCCTCTTCCTACTTGGCCAAGAGATTATATTTGTCTTTGGTATTATATTTCCTTATTCTAGAGCCATTCTACACCAACACATATTTTCCTTCTTGAATGTGTATAATCCTCACTTTCAATGTATCCTCAAAGGTAGAAGCCAACTTGGGTGAGAGGCATAAGTCCATCACATTATTCCAATGTCATGTTCTAGTGCCATTTCTGAAACTAAACCGCAGATAATCCCTCACATGAATCCCCCAGGTTTGAGTTGCTACCAACTAGACCACTGCAAATTCTTGCCTTTTGTATAAACCTGGGAAGCCTCCCCAAGAGTCCTCCTAGAAGAGAGAATATTTACCATCTTTGATGTCCTAGGTTAAATAATCTATGATGAGAGACTGACAACCCCACATAAATTTTTGAAACCTAGAACCTTGTGGAAGAGAGCTAGAGGACATGATACTTTGAGAATCTTCATCTAAATATTTTCTTTGGAGAATCTTGAACCAATTTAAGTGTTGGTTTGTGTTCATTTGTTCCAAGCAATGAGCAAGAACTTCTTATGATATGAGTTGCCTTGCCAAAAGAACCTCATCATGCTTTGATTGAATTTTTGGTTGCAACCTGCTAGGAGAGAAAGATAGGACATTAGATATATTAGGAGTTTTGCAACAACTTCTTTCAACATGGTTATTTTACCTGCCCAATAAATCCACCTCTCTTTCTAAGATGGAAGATTCTTCTCTAAATTCAATCCCAATGGATCTCATAACTTCCCTAAACACAAAACCAATGCTAGAGGTAAACCTAGATATTTACAAGGAAGATTCCCTTTTTTGAAACTTAGAATCCTAAGAATTTGTTGTTCCATTCTTGGGTTTGTGAAAATGAAGAATACCTCAGATTTATCTTTGCTTACCTCTTGCATGAATGTAAAAGTGTATAGATTTAGAGCTTTTAAAAATTGGATAGCTTCCCTCCTTTGAGCCTCACCTAAGAGCATTGTATCATCCACAAATTTTTGATGAGTAATAACTGGAAAATTAGTTGTCACTTGGATTCCTGCTATTTTTCCTTGCTCAAATTCTTTGGTTAATGACCTACCTAAGGCTTCAAACATTATTATGAAGAGAAAAGGGGATATTGGATCCTCCTATCTAATCCCATGTGATGCTTCAAAGAAGCCTTCTCATGAGATATTTATGAGTATTGAGTATCTTGAACTAGCTACATAGTTGAAAAGCTAGTCCAACCATTGTTTATCAAAGCCAAAGGCTTCCAAGACCTTGAAGAGAAAGCACCAGTTGAATTTTTCATATGCCTTTTTGATGTCTAGCTTCAACATCATATATTTCTTCCTTGTCTTCTAAATTGATTGAATTGCCTCTTAAGCAATGATCACACCATGAAAAATTTATCTCTAAAGGACAAACCCATTTTGCTCTAATATGATGTCCAAGAGTATAGTTTTTAACTTGTTGCAATAACTTTTGACATGATTTTGTAAAAAGTGTTGCACAAATAAATAGGATAATAATCGTCCAATGAGGTTGGCTTCTCTTTCTTGGGGATTAGAGAAATAAAGATGTTATTGATATCTTTTAGAATCTTACCAAATTATCTTGAATCTTCAATTGCTTCAGAAACATCACCATCCGCAATATCCCAAAATTTCTAGAAAAACCTTGCAAAAACCCATCAAGGCTTGGAGCTTTGTCTAGACGAAGCTGATTAAGGGTTGTGTTGATTTCTTCTTCTGATAATTTATTTGTTAGCAAAAAAATTTATTCATTCTTCACCAATTTAGGGATGCATAATAGCACTTGCTATTGTGCACACAAGACTGAGCCCTCCCTATTATTGTAAAGAGCGAAACTCTTTAATTCCAAATAATCTATAATTCCTTTAATAAATTCATTTCCATTCCATAAAATATCATAATTCCATTCAATTAAATAAGTTTAATCCAAAATATTCTAAAAATTGACTTAAAGTCTACAATAAGATTCATAATACATCCAATTACATTCATAAACGTGTCATCTTACACGACATTTAATAATACAAAAATATTGTAAAATAAATTTACAATTCAAGACTTAGGCATTTTGTTGCCTTAAGTTCTACAATAATCATACAAGAATAAAATATAATAGATATATGAAGAAATATTCATTTGATCTTCAATCCAATAGCATATCTTCAAACATGAAGATGAGAACAAGGTTTAGGCACTTTTTCCGCCCAACCTTGAAGCTTACGCTTCCCCAAAATTCCTTAGTCATTCAAAGAATACCCGACCCTGCACGAATCGCTTAGAAAAAAGAAGTCAAAAAGAAGGATGGAATATGATGCATGCCTACTATAACTAGTAAATCCACAAGAATTTTCATTTTTCTAATTCATTTAAGAAACAAGAAATTTCAATACTAGGATATGGTAGAGAGTTATAAAAATTCCATCTATTTCAATGGTCCTTAAGTTACTTGGCCAAGTAAAATGTCATGCACGACAAATAATAGTAGTTTTGGAAAAGAAAAACTACGCACTCTAAAAACCCATATTCGGCACCCGTCCCGGAAGGTAACTTTCCAAACACATGTCATGCACATTCATTTGTCAAGCATGCATGGTTCCATTAAAAATAAAGATTATCTTCCCCAATAACATGAACTACACTTTTATTTTCAAGCAAACACAGTTTTATTGTAGTAATTTCACAGATTTAAATCACAAATAACATTAAGTTCATATTTAAATTAAAATAAAAGAAGGTGTATCTCAAGTATGTAACTAAGTACATATAAAACCAGAATAAATGAGCACACATTCTTTCAGTTCATTTAATCATGAAATTTAACTACTCTTCAATATAGTCTTTTTCTAATTCGTTTCATTTCGAAGCAATTATATTTTTACTTTACTTGCTTTTCTGGTTTTCATATTTCCCTAAAATATTATCTTTTAAAAACATAAACCACTCTCATTTTATTTTGTTTCAAAGCAATTTAATATCATTCCAAGGTAATTATCATATTTCACTTAAATTTTCAAGCACATTTAAATAAACCGAATTATTTTTAACTTATCATTTCAAAATTTTATTTAATCCAAAAGCATTCAACTGTTTAATTCTGTACAAGTTTCCCTATCTTTTTTGTTCTTTTTGTTTCAAAATTTTTCTCTCTGACAGTTATGATTTTTTCGAAGCATTTCTAAATCTAAATAGATCTAAAACATACTATTTTTTGTGTACATCTTTTCAATATACTAAATTAGAATTCTTTAAATAAGAAATCTAATGTCTCTTAATTATTTTTTGTTCAAGTTCGTTCTTCTCTTAATAAAAATATGGTCTGGTGTTTGATCTTTCTTCTAAATTTGATAAAAACAACAATATGTTCTCATTTTTACTATTTTTGCTAAAGAAAGAAAGAAATAACACATACATTCATTATTTATAAGACTGGTAAATGTTTTATTTCAACAATATTACCTATTAATCTCCTGCAGCTATGTATTTTCCTAAATCTGGAGATGAACCTCTATGATTTTTTTCTTTTTGTGAGTATTTTATCTTCCAAGCTCTCTGCAATGTAGACCTCTGTCTATTTTTCCCTTATTGTTCCTGTGATCTTCTATTTCTGTTATGTATTTGTGTCTCCTTTGTTATTTCCTCTAGTTGTGTGTCCTCCTTTCTTCCTTCTCTCATGTGTATGTGGAGAGTTTTTGTTTGTATTTCCTAAACTCCCTACTGGCCGCGCCTCTCTTCCTTCACTTCCTTCATGTGCACTTCCCTTCTCTTCCTTCCTGCACACTTCCCTTCTCTTCTCCTCCTTCCTGTGCACTTCACCTTCTTCCTTCCTCCCACGTGCTTCACACTAACTCCCTTTCTCATATGCGCATGGGAGATGAGAGAATTTTGTTCTCTCCACTGGTCACGCCTCCCTTTGTCTTCTCCTTGCATATGAATTCAAACAACATTCACAAACCAAAAAAATTGTGTTCCTATGCTTACTTTTTCTCCTCCATGTTAAAAATGGATTTCCTCTTCCTATCTCAGATGCACATCACTTAAGAAGATCTTTTAGTCTTCCTCTATTCTCTTTAACATGCATAAGTTGGATTAAACAAGAACAGTCGATCCACAATTTGTGCCACATTCCCAACAGTGATGGCCATAACTCAGAGTTTTATCTCTTTGTTTGCATGCGAAATTGATTGAAAGGTAATTGTTTTCCAATTGTTTACTATTGTTTTCAATTCATTTCAAATTTTAAACGCATTGCATTTATTTCTAATTTCCATTTAATAACCAAATTTAATATACATTCTTATTTTAAACATATATTTCAATATATGGATATTCTAATAATTTAGAATTAAAAAGCATTATTATATTCAACTAAAAATAAAATATTTACTGTTTTAATTTTCAAAAGCATTTAAATTTTTCTTTCCACACAATAACATAATATACTCAAATTGATTAAACTTTTCGCAAATAAATGAATCTTTCCATTTAAAACAAACATATTCATTTTCACATATATTTGAGCAATTAGACAAACTTATTAAAACATTTCAAACAATAATCATCACGAAAACACATTAATAATAACTAAGTGGTGTGTGAGATTCCATCATCATTATTAACATCTAATAGCTAAAATGACTCTACCTGATCAATGTTTTTGCCTTCATTCTCGTTCACCTGTTCTTTCATTCACTTGCACTCAAATTCTCATCAGCAATGACAAACCCCAAATTTCACAATAATGAATTTCAAATCATTTCATTTGAATTTGCATTTCACTTTCAATTTCAATTTTAAACAATCATCTAAAATGAACATGCAAATCTCATGATTAATAATTGTAATCAAATAATTGATAAAATGAGTACGTGACATCCTTCCCCTCTTGGAAGATACATCATCTTGATGTCTTATTAATCAATCAATAAGCATAGTATCTCCATCATAATGAAATAATAACTAACATCATAATTCTCAAAACATAAGCATACAAAATTCATAGTAGCATCCATGCTATCAAAGTTCACAACATGTGAAAAAAAAATAGAGTATCAAGTATCTTCGCATTAAGAAAATACTAATATAAGAAAAAAAATAAGGAAAATGATGGTCAATTGTCTTAGAATCCTCCCATGTAGCAATATCCTTAGTATACTGGTCCCACTGGACCTTGTACTGAGTACTACCCCTGTTATGTAGCTTAATGCTACGCCTGTCTAGGATTTAGATGGGCTCCACTAGCACCACCCCTGGATCCTGTACCTATAATGAATGCCAATCAAGTATATGAGATGCATCATGATGGTATGGTTTAAATAAAGAAACATGGAATACATTATGGAGTCGAGCTAGAGCAGGTGGTAATGCTAGTTTATAAGCAATTGGATTAATGACTTCCAGTACATCAAAGGGTCCCACAAATCTTGGAGCCAACTTTGATGATTTTCCAAATGAGATAGAGCTCTTATGAGGCTTAACCCTCAAAAAAACTTTATCTCCCACAAAAAACTATCTAAAAGTCTTGTTTCTATCAACATAACTCTTCTGTCTATCGGCTACTTCCTTCAACCTACTCTTGATCAACTTCATTTGGTTATCCATTTCCTTGAGCATATCTAGACCAATGATGATCCTATCCCAACTAATGGGTGTGCGACACTTTCATCCATAAAGTGCCTCAAACGGTGCCATACCCAACGATGCATGGAATGATTTGTTGTAAGCAAACTCAACCAATGGAAAATATTACTCCCACTTGTACTATTGATCTATGCAGTACATCTTCAGTAGATCCTCAACAACCTGATTGACCCTTTCTGTTTGGCCATCAGTTTGTGGGTGATATGTAGAACTAAAATTCAATTTAGTTCCTAAAGTTGCATTCAGTGTTGTCCAAAACCTAGATGTCATCCCGGTATCCCTATCTGATATAATGGTCTCTGGTACACCATGCAACCATAATATCTCTTACACAAATTTCTTCGCAAGTGTCAATGATCCATCTTTCAGATTCCCAGGTATGAAATGTGAAACCTTTGTTAGCTTATCAACGACTACTAATATGGTATCATGCCTATTCCTTCTGAAAGGTAATCCTTGGATAAAATCCATACTAATTACTTGCCACTTATGCTCAGGTATATCATGGGGATACAAAAGTCTCGCTGGATGCACATGCTCAGTCTTGACTCGATGACATTCCAACAATCTAGCCACATACTCCATAACATATTTCTTGAGATTAGGCCAAAAATACAAAGTCTTCAACTCTGCTACCATCTTCGTAACTCCTGGATGCCTTGAGTAAGGTGCATCATGCACTTCCTCTAGAATCAACCTCCTCAAGTCTCCACCCTCAGGGATATACATCCTTCCATGATATCTCAAAATACCATCATACTCCATCACATATCCATCAAATCTATGATCTAAAGGATCTTCCTCTAAGGCTTGCTTGACCCTCTCATAATGCTCATCTGCTAGAAGATGATGCAACACTTGTTGTCTCAAATTTGACCTCGTGGTCAGCATAGCAAAGAGATGTCTTCTCCTGCTAAGAGCATTTGCAACTCTATTTTCCTTTCCTTTGATATACTCGATACCAAAATCATATTCACTTAGGAACTCAAGCCACCTTATTTGTCTCACATTGAGGTTAGGCTGTGTAAAGATATACTTAAGTCCTAAATGATCTGTCTTTAGTTCAAATGGTTTCCCTAGGAGATAATTTCTCCACATCTGTAATGCTTGAACAATAGTTGCAAGCTCAAGATCATGTGGCGCATAATTCAATTCATATTGTTTTAGTTTTCTGGACTCATATGCAACCACTTTTCCTTCCTGCATCAACACAACTCCTACACCTTCACTTGAAGCATCTGTAATCAATATGAACTGTCCATTAGGATCTGGTATAGTAAAAACTGGTGCCAATGTCAACTTCTATTTTAGAAATTGAAATTCCTCCTTGCACTTCTTAGTCCACTCAAATTTCCTTCCCTTCTTCTGAAGAGAAGTAATAGGTGTTGCTATCCTAGAGAATCCTTCCACATATTTATTGTAATACCTTGCAAGCCCCATGAAACTACAAACTTCAGTAACACTCTGCAGTGTTGGCCATTCCACTATTGCTTCTATCTTCACAAGATCAACTAAGATTCCCTTAGGAGATATAACATGACCCAAGTAGTGAACCTTCTTCTGAAAGAAAGTACACTTCAAAAACTTACCAAAAAGCTTTCGATCTCTTATTCGTTGCAAGACTATTCTCAAGTGCTTCTCATGCTCCTCTTCTGTCTTGGAGTAAATTGGAATATCATCTATGAATATAAGCACAAAATCATCTAAACAATCTCTAAAAATGTTGTTCATAAGATTCATGAATGTTGTTGGGGCATTCGTTAGACCAAAAGGTACCACTATGAACTCGTAATGTCCATACCGAGTTCGGAAGGTTGTCTTTGGAATATCCTCCTCCTTAATCCTTAGTTGGTGGTAACCCGATCTAAGGTCAATCTTAGAAAACACTGTGGCCCCTTTCATTTGATCAAATAGCTCATCTATTCAAGGTATCTTAATGGTAACCTTGTTCAACATTCTATAATCAATACACAATCTAAAGGTCCCATCCTTCTTCTTCACGAAGATTACTGGTGCACTCCATGGAGATACACTTGGTCTAAAAAATCCCTACTTTAGTAAATCCTGTAATTGAACCTTCAACTCATATAACGCAGTAGTAGTCTAGTTGTATGGATCCTTGGATTGAGACTCAGTTCCGGGTAAAATTACAATCAAGAAATCAAATTCTCTCTTCGATGGTAACTCAATAAGTTCTTCAGTAAAGATATCCAATAACTCCTTGAGAAATGGATAGTCCTCTAGACATTGTTGGACATTATCCAAGTCACTCACCAATATAGCATATATGGAATATCCTTTCCATTGTGATTTCTTTAGCTACATGGCTATGATATGTCTCAACTCAAGAGGCTCTTGAGATCAAAAAAATCTCAACTAGATGTCCAAAATCATCAAGACAACTCACAATCTTATCCTCACAGTTCACTATATCTTTATGCTTAGTTAACCAATTGATCCCTAGGATCACATCATATGACCCCAACGATGCTACATATAGGTTAACTTGGGTTTGAAAATTAGGTAGCTCTAAATCGCTGCAAGATAAACATGAATCTACCCTCTTCTCTACTTGGTTTTCATATTGAACCATCTGTGCATGTGACATATAACCAAGTCTAATAGGTAACTTAGAAACTACTTTAGGATCAATAAAGAATTTAGTAGCTCCTATATCTATCAAAATGGAAACCGATTGACCAAAAAGCTTACCCGTCATCTAAATAGGTGAAGCTTGAAAATCTGCTTGACTATTGTCAACCGCTACATGAATTTGGTGTTGCGTTCCTCACCGATCATTTCCTCCTCGCTGACCTCCTACACGTTGTGTGCAATTGGATGCATAGTGATCTCCTCCACAATTGTAACATCCACCTCGTGGCCCTAGGTGACCACCTATCTTGTTCCTGGTATTAGAGAAGTTGGTGTTATTATTATTCACTTTCTTATTTCCACCATAGTTTCCTTCTCCTTTTTCCTGAGATTTTGTTCCTCTCTTTAGATTCCTTATCTGTTTATTGTTGTTACCCCTCTGGTTATTACTATTTTGGAACTTCCTGTTTCCAAATCCAGATTTAGAATTCACATTCTTTCTGTTGTTTTCTACTTGTTGCAACTTTTGTTCCTGTTTTATAGCCTTCTCAAAGACCTCATCCATAGTCAATGGATTATGAATATCCACATTAGCTCCTATTTGTGGCCTCAATCCTAGGATGAATTTTTGAATATGGAACCACTCATCCATTTGATACTGCGGTATGTACTTCAAGAGATTAGTGAACCTCTCCTAGTACTGAGTGACTCTCAAACCACCCTGTATCAGATTCTGAAACTCTATCATTTTTCTATCAAAGAACAACTATGGAAGCCATCTCTTCCTGAAAAGTCACAAAAATACTTCCCATGTAGTCTCACCTAGTAACAAATTCTTCTCAGTTTTCTCATTATCCCACCAAGTAGCAGCTTCTCCAGTAAGCTGATATGTAGCCCAAACTGCCTTGGTCTCATTAGACATATTCTTGAGCTCAAAGTAATTTTCCATTTCAATTACCCAGGCTTTAGCTCCATCACCTATGGTCTTACCATCAAACTTGGTTGGGGCTACCCTTTTCAAGTCTTTTTCCATCTCCCCTTCAATCCTTGCTTGAGGATTTGGTATTTCTTCAACCTTTGGATTTTCATTGGTGGGTTGCTCCCGATTTTGGGGAATTTCATTCCAATTTTTTTTCCTTCCCTCACTCCTTGAACTTCTTGTTCAAGATTATCCATTATGGAACCTTGTTGATTCAAAAGATTGAGAATCTGATCCAACCTATCATTCTCATTACTTGCAGCAACTCCTTTTCTTCTTGAACCCATAATGTATCAACAATTCCTGCCAATCAAGGAATGTTTCCTTAGCGTAATGGAAAAAGGACCATAGTGTTCAAACCTAGGGCTTTGTTACCAAATTTAAAGAGTGAAACTCTTTAATTCCAAATAATCTATAATTCCTTTAATAAAATCATTTCCATTCCATAAAATATCGTAATTTCATTCAATTAAATAAGTTTAGTCCAAAATATTCTAAACATCGACTTAAATTCTACAATAAGATTCATAATAGATCCAATTACATTCATAAATGTGTCATCTTACACGACATTTAATAATACAAAAACATTGTAAGAGAAATTTACAATTCAAGACTTAGGCATTATGTCACCTTAAGTTCTACAATAATCATACAAGAATAAAATATAATAGATATATGAAGAAATCTTCATTTGATCTTCAATCCGATAGCATTTCTTCAAACATGAAGATGAGAACAAGGTTCAAGCGCTTTTTCCACCCAACCTTGAAGCTTACGCTTCCCCAGAATTCCTTATTCATTCAAATAATACTCGACCGTACACGAATCCCTTAGCAAAAAGAAGTTGACAAGCAAGATGGAATCTAATGCATGCCTAGTATAACTAGTAAATACACAAGCATTTTCATTTTTCTAATTCATTTAAGAAATAAGCAAGTTCGATACTAGGATATTGTAGAGAGTTATAAAAATTCCATCTATTTCAATGGTCCTTAAGTTACTTAGCCAAGTAAAATTTCATGCAGGACAAATAATAGTAGTTTTGGAAAAGCAAAACTATGCTCTCTTAAAACCCATATTCAACACCCGTCCCAGAAGGTAACTTTCCAAACACATGTCATGCACATTCATTTATCAAGCATGCATGGATCCATTCAAAATAAATATTATCTTCCCCAATCACATGAACTGCACTTTTATTTTTAAGCAAACACAATTTTATTGCAATAATTTCACAGATTTAAATCACAAATAACATTAAGTTCATATTTAAATTAAAATAAAAGAAGGTGTATCTCAAGTATGTAACTAAGTACATATAAAACCAGAATAAATGAGCACACATTCTTTCGGTTCATTTACTCATGAAATTTAACTACTCTTCAATATAGTCTTTTTCTAATTCGTTTCATTTCGAAGTAATTATATTTTTACTTTACTTACTTTCTTTTCTGGTTTTCATATTTCCCTAAAATATTATCTTTTAAAAACATAAACCCCTCTCATTTTCTTCTGTTTCAAAGCAATTTAATATCATTCCAAGGTAATTATCATATTTCACTTAAATTTTCAATTACATTTAAATAAACAAAATTATTTTTAACTTATCATTTCAAAATTTTATTTAATCCAAAAACATTCAGCTGTTTAATTCTGTACAAGTTTCCCTATCTTTTATGTTCTTTTTGTTTTGAAAATTTTATCTCTCTAACAATTTTGATTTTTCTGAAGCATTTCTAAATCTAAATAGATCTATAACATAGTATTTTTTGTGTGCATCTTTTCAATATACTAAATCAAAATTCTTTAAATAAGAAACCTACTATCTCTTAATTTTTTTATGTTCAAGTTCGTTCTTCTCTTAATAAAAATATGGTCTAGTGTTTGATCTTTCTTCTAAATTTGATAAAAACAGCAATATGTTCTCATTTTTACTGTTTTTGCGAAATAAAGAAAGAAATAACACATACATTCATTATTTCTAAGACTGTTAAATATTTTATTTCAACAATCTTACCTATTAATCTCTTGCAGCTGTGTATTTTCCTAAATATGGAGATGAACCTTTCTGACTTTGTTCTTTCTATGAGTATTTTATCTTCCAAGCTCTTTGCAATGTAGACCACTGTCTATTTTTCCCTTGTTGTTCCTATGATATTCTATTTTTGTTATGTATTTGTGTCTCCTATGTTCTTTCCTCTGGTTGTGTGTCCTCCTTCCTTCATTCTCTCATGTGTATGTGGAGAGTTATTTTTTGTATTTCCTAAACTCCCTACTAGTCGTGCCTCTCTTCCTTCACTTCCTTCCTGCGCAATTCCCTTCTCTTCTCCTCCTTCCTGTGCACTTCACCTTCTTCCTTCCTCCCACATGCCTCACACTAACTCCCTTTCTCATATGCACATGGGAGATGAGAGAATTATGTTCTCTCCACTGGTTGTGTCTCCCTCTGTCTTCTCCATGTGCATGAATTCAAATAGCATTCAAAAACCAACAACTTTGTGTTCCTATGCTTACTTTTTCTCCTCTGTGTTAAAAATGGATTTCCTCTTCCTGTCTCAGATGTACATCTCTTAAGAGGATCTTTTCTTCTTCCTCTATTCTCTTTAACATGCATAAGGTGGAGTAAACAAGAATAGTTGATCCACAATTTGTGCCACATTCCCAGCAGTGATGGCCATAACTCAGAGTTCTATCTCTTTGTTTGCATGCAAAATTGATTGAAAGGTAATTGTTTTCCAATTGTTTACTACCGTTTTCAATTCATTTCAAATTTAAAATGTATTGCATTTATTTCTAATTTCCATTTAATAACCAGATTTAATATACAGCCTTATTTTAAACATATATTTCAATATATGGATATTCTAATAATTTAGAATTAAAAAGCATTATTATATTCAACTAAAATTAAAATATTTACTATTTTAATTTTCAAAAGGATTTAAATTTTTTCTTTCCAAAGAATAACATAATATACTCAAATTGATTAAAATTTTCGCAAATAAATCAATCTTTCCATTTAAAACAAACATATTCATTTTCACATATATTTGAGCAATCACACAAAATTATTAAAAAAATTCAAACAATAATCATCATGAAAACACATTAATAATAACTGAGTGGTGTGTGAGATTGCATCAACCTTATTAATGTCTAATGGCTAAAATGACTCTACCTGATCAATTTTCTCACCTTCATTCTTGTTCACCTGTTCTTGTGTTCACTTGCACTCAAATTCTCATTAGCAATGAAAAACCCCGAATTTCACAATAATGAATTTCAAATCATTTCATTTGCATTTAAATTTCAATTTCACTTTCAATTTTAAATAATCATCTAAAATGAACATGCAAATCTCATGATTAATAATTGCAATCAAATAATTGATAAAATCAATATGTGACAATTATTCAACAGATTGCTAAAGATGTTGATTACTTCTTTTGCAATATATTTTGGCTTATCCAAATTAATCCCATTAGAGGACTTGATTGATGTGATCTCGTTGATGTCTCACCCCAATTTAGTAATATTGTGAAAGTATTTTATATTCTTATCCCCCTCCTTAATCCACGTTTCTCTTTATTTTGTCTCGAGAACAACTCCTCTTTGGACAAAATATCTTCCAAGTCCCTCAAAAGTTCTTTCTCAATTTTTTTTCCCTCATCCATGCCATGCACAAAAAATAATTCATTTAGTGACTCTAGTTCTACTTCCAATTTGTGTTTGAACTCAAAGATATTTTTAAAACTATTTTTGTTCCACTCATTTATTTGATGTTTCAAGAGCTTTAGTTTTGTCACAACCCTTAACATCTTGGAGCTCGACGGACATGCTTCACCCCACCATTGTTGAACCAAGCTATGGAAGTTTTTATATTTCAACCACATGTTCTCAAACTTAAAAGGGCATCTAAAAGGCCTCTTCTTTCCCAAGATGTCTAGGCTGATAGGATAATGATCTGACCCTAACTGGGGAAGAATGATTCCTTCTAATGCAAAGGGAAAGGCTCCTTGATTTCCTCTAAAGAGAAACATGCCTAATTTTTTTCTATGTTGTAGAACCCTAGCCTTATATTAGACAAGGTGTACGAGCCATCTGATTGTTGTATCTCCAACAACATGTTATTACTCACAAAGTTCTCAAAATCTAGTTGAGATTGTTGCTTCCTTCAAACCCCACCCCTCTTATCACTACTGTGCAATATTGCATCAAAATCTCACCCCGGGATACAAAACTCAAAATAATTACTCCCAAAACATTTCAATGTCCTACTACAACTCCCTTTTTTGGATGCAAAAATTTGGACTATACACATTGAGTAAGAAGAAACATAAGTTTGAGGAGAGACTTTTTACCTCATAGGCCAACCAATTTTTACTCACCGTTGAGTTTTCCACATAAATTACTTGTGGTCTCCAAAGATTGATGAGGCCTCTAGAGGCATTATCGAATCCCACAAACTCCATATGCCAAAACTTTAGTTTCTTTTTGAACAGTTCCACTTCCACTTGAGAAAGATTGGTTTCTTGAATCTTAAGAATGTCTACCTAGGATGTTTCTAGCAAGCACCTTACCAAGCAATTTTTATTAGGAGAGTTTAAGCCCCCAAAATTCCATGATAGGAGCCTCATTTTTCCTTGGGAAGGGTAACACCCTTCATAGATTTGAGCATCATGGTTTGCTTAACTTGTCCCTCTACCTCTCCATTCAAGGTTCTCTTCTCTTGGTTGGTTTTCCTCCCTCTTCTTTTCCATCACCATAGTCTAGGGAGAACTTGGAGGGGGATTTTGATTCAATCTCCAACTTCTCAATAATTATAGCTGGCTGCTCAAATACTATGCTATTTGTCTCCTCTGCAAGGGGAATTTCACCCTCTTCATAGCCTCCCTCTTTTACCTCCTTTTTTTCCTCCTCTTCTGGGGTATCCTGGTGGGCTCCTCTTTCACATTATTCTAGAAGAAGATCTTCCAACCTTGCCTCTTTTGAGAGCCCAATTAATTCAAATCCTACCTCCAATATTGACACTAGTTCTTCATGTAGTTGCTTGGATTCTATCAGTGCCAGAGTCCGCTCAACTTCTATATTATTTCTATTCCCAGTTTGTTCGCCAACCACCATTGTTCCATTAATCCTCAAAGAAAAATTTGTCTTAGATCAAACTTCTTTCTCCTTAATAGATTAGTTACCTACTTTAAATTTCGTATTTCATGGTGATATTTCTCCTTCCAACCTTGGATCTACTTCAAAATTGTGACCTTCTTTGTAGACTCTCTTCTTGGTCTCAGTCCCCTAGGGATCTGATCTTCTTTCCTTTTAGATGTAGATTTACTTCCAACCTTTCAAGCCATCTCCCCTCAAACATGAAAACCTCTAGATCTTCCAATGAGTTCTATTTGATTTGATCTCCACATAGATGCACACATAAGAAGATGCCTCATTAGGAGTTGATCTTTTTTCTACACAAATTAAGAGCCCTAGTTCATTGTCAATCTCCTTCATAATCTCACTATCCCAATATTCTAGAGGAATATTTGGTAGCGTATATAAGATCTGAAGGCTTTCCATTCAAAATCTGGTTGCATTAAAGTTTAGCTCCCAATCTTTCATAGAAAATCCAAATCCTTCTATTCTTTGATACTTCGCCTTCAGGATCCGACCCTTCACCTCTAGAGATGGACAGTCAATCACAAAGAAATTATTGGGAATTATCTTGATGCTAATCTCTAGACCCCACTGCTCTTTCCACCAATTCACCAATTTTCCATTGTCATGCTCAACACCAAACCATTTTACAATGATGTTTCAGCTTTTGAGATGTGCACAATATGATTGGGTGATTTTTAGATGTAACCAAATCACCTTCCCTGGCTCTACCATTTTATGATTGTCTCCTCCTAATTTTTAAAAAGCTCTTCGCCACTTAAAACTAATTTTCGTGCCTCTCCCCTATGGTCGATCCTACTATAAGGAAGTTTGACACTAGTTTTCTTGTTTTCCAAAAAGATTGCATTGGCTCCTATGGCAAAGGGGGGAATTCATTCATTTGAGTCATATCGCTGCCACCCATTCCAGCCTCTATGAGCACCACTTTTTGTATTGTACCCCCACTTTTAGTTTGGTGCATAACCTATTGCAAGTATGATGCATATATGAAGGTGTTGTCATTGATGTCAATTGGTTAACCAATTTTCGACTAGTTTTTGTTGTCATTGATGTTATGGATAATAGTTATTGGCTCTTTATGTTGAGAAAATTGTAATGAAGAAAGGTTGTAGGTATTTAGTGGTTGTTCTGATTTTTACTCTAGGATTTTCTCTTATGTTTGTGTGGTTTAGATATGTTAATCATAACTATTGGAAGTTTCTATATCTGGATTTTGGGGTTCTATATCATTGTTCAGTGTGATTTATGTTCACCAGTTGTGAACTGTGTTTTTCTACTGTATCTAGCTGAGGTCTAGGAGAAACTTATTTGCTCCATATTTCTTCTTGTTCGAGTTTTATAACTTGTGGTTTTGAGGATAATCTGGGAATGTTTTCAAGTTAATTTTGTTATTTGGAAATTTTAGATCATGTTAAGGTTGAGTGTTCTTAGTTGATTTGTGTGTTTTACACTAGTTTGGTTGACCTTGTGTTTAACACTACCTTCAAGGCTTATGGAAATGTGTTTAAGTGTGTGGTTGTGTCGCACTAATTATATATCTACCCTAGAATGATTTGGTGCCAACCTAATTTGAATTTATAAATGCAAATGGTGCATGGTCGACTTTGGATATGTTTCAAAGTTGAAGATGGTATAAAGATAGGATGAGATATTGGTGAAAAGTGTGCAAAGAAATACAGAAAGATAGATGTGAAATCTAATTGTTGAGTTTTCAAATGTAGTGAGTTGAAGGTGTACTCTATCATTCATGCATATCTGTAAGTGTTTGAGAAAATTGTGGTGGAAATCTCTATTGCATTGAGATTGTCTTCACTCTGTAACAAATATCTTCTATCTTCTTTGTATCTATGTGGCAGTGACCCTCTGGGTGGTTAACCCTTGTTAGATAATGAGTCCTGATCTAGACAATGAGTCCTGTTTTTGGTAGTGAGCCTTCTCTGGTAGTGAGCCTTTGTAATCAATTTTTATATTCTTTATATCGTGAGATAATCCTCACCGTGGTTTTTCCCTTATTGGGTTATCCACGTAAATCTAGTGTAATTGTGTATGTGTGATTCTTTTTAGTTTCTAATTTTGTACTTAATGAATAATCACATTAGTAGAGTAAAGGATTTGTGTTGATCTAATTTTCTGGTGGAAGTTCTTAAAGGTTAAAATTTTGTTATAACTAATTCACCCCTCCCCCCTCTTAGTTGTCTTGTTCAACATAACCAACTCCTTCTTTCACCACCCCCACACTAGGCCTTTAACAACCATGATTCAGGAGAAAAAGGAAATTCTTCATCCGCCGCACCTATGCATGTTGCATACCTCTCATCAAATTTTCTCCATCACACCATTTTCTTAATTGACTTAGTTCTTAATTAAGATTATTGAAATTAATTATATATATATATATATATATATATATCTTCTAATTTACTTGTTTATCCAATTTTTCTTCTAAAGTTATAAATAAAAAAATTCATAATTTAACATTTATTTTTTAAATAATTTCATTATCCTTGGTTCATAAAGCCTTTATTTGTTCCTAATTCAACTTTTGCAACTACTTGTAGTCTCCTCACATTTGTATGGAGTTTGAATTTTTAGGTTACACTTGAATTGCTACACATTTTAAATTCTATTAAAAAATAATTTTATTTTACTTGTTGGTTAAATATTTCATTCACAAAGGCTTACGAACTTGGCTAAGACTCCCTACCTTCATTTTATTCTCTTAAAGCAACATTTTTGCTTCAAAATAGCATAGCCTTTTTCTCGTGTATCAAATTTTTAATTTTTCATGTGTTAGAAATGTGAATTAGAGAACTTTGTTGTGCATAAGGTAGTTTTTGTAGGTTCTACCTAGATATTTAGTAGTAATTATTCAAACTCAACTTTATTTTCATTCTATACACAATAATAACTTTTGTAAATGAAAACAAAATTTGATTTTTGAAATTATATAGAAAATCATGAAGAATGATAAGGTGACATTTATTTTTCTATGTGGTAACATCTAAAATAAATTATAGGGATTTTAATTTCATTCCGAACACATTATCCTTGAAACAAGTTATGCATCCATGACTTTGATCTTTGAAAACTACTAATATGTGGAAACTTTGGTCCAAGAATATTTTATCAAAAATTTAACATTTCTAGTGGATGACAATTTATAGAAGGCGTTAATTATATAACTTTTCCAATTTTTATTTTCTTTATTTCTTTGCATGCTTTCTCACATCAAAATTATGATTAAAATTTACTTTCACATTTGGATTTACATTTATCAATTAACTGGTGCCTTATAAATCTTGAAGAAGTGTGGTGTGTATGCTCTTCTCTCTCACCCTGGCATTATCTTAAAAATCAAAGACACTTCTCAAGTTTATTTTTAGGTTCCCTACCCTAGATTTCATCACCAAGGGGATGACCTCAACTTTAGCATTCTCATGGAGTATAAATAGCATGGGATGAATAAAAATATAAAACCCATTGGAAGTTAAAATTTATCATTCAATATACTCCCTAAGAACTTTATACCTTGGAGAAGTGAAGGAGAAGAGTGGGTTTCCATCTCCTCCTAGTTTTTTGACATCTTTCAGCTTCATTTTCATGGATTAATCCTCACATACCCTTGTGGTATATTGAGGATACCATTAGATCTACCTTGTATATCCTAGACTAAGACCATTATCTATCCTTCCCTATGGTGCATTGAATACCAAATAGGTTTCATAAGCTACTCACATTGTACTTTCAAATTAGGGAGATACAAATGAGCTTGAGTAAGGATATTGTCTCCAAGGTAAGGGGTACATAGATGGTACATGAAATTGCATTTCATAACTATCTATCACTTGATAAATAGTATGTTTATGGTCCCACAAAGATTGACACACCAAACTAATTACTTTTAGGCTTGTTTATATATATTGTGTGTCTATATTAATGTTAGATAAACCCTCCCCACTTTAATCTAGGAAGGGGAAAATTATCATTTTTAGCCTTGGGATATTTTATTTTTTATATTTTTATCTTTTTGTGAGTCATGATATAGTTTCCAAGCAACTTTATCCAAAGTAAGAAAATAAAATTATATGTAAAATAAGTATCATTGACCCCCACTTCTTCTTCAAATATAATGATGATGATGATGATTATAACCTTGTATATAAATATTTTTTTGATAAATCTCTTCATAATATTATCTTGAGCATGGCATCCCTCCTAAATATTAAAAATAAAGAATCCATGGTTAGATACCTTGTAGGCATAGGAGCCACACTTCCACCAAACTATAACCTTGAGCATTTAGGTAGGGTAAATATTTAAAATCCTTAAAAATATATCTAAAATTATAATCCCTCATTATCAGACCCCCATCCAATATTTCAAATCTTAAAATATTACACCCTTCACCTAAACTTATAATTCATTATCCATCAATACCCTCATCAAACCTTTCAAAAACTAGATGATTATATCTTCCACCTAAACTTATTGTTCTTCATCTATTAATTCCACGATCAACCCATTAATATACCAAATAATTTAATCCTCCACCCATTCATATCAATCCTAATTCCAATCCATCAATACTCATAGGTAATAATCCCTTGGTCAATGAACCATCTAGCCCAAATGACATACGTATCAACACCCACCAAGAGGAAATTGATATAGCACAAAAGAAACCTCTATGCTTAAACCAGGACTAGAACAAAGATGTGCTTAACCAAATACATGTATTACATGAGAAAATAATAACTCTTTCTCCTTGAATAGATCCTCCACCAAATAAACCTTCACAATCTAATAAAAAACTTAATGAATCTAATAAATTTTATCAACTTGATCCAACCAATCAACCTAATCAACCCAACATAAATATGACATTTTTTATCCAAGGGATACTAGCAAGGAATAAAAAACATGAATATAAGGCTTAGTTATGTTGGACACCTCACAAGAATGAACATGTCAATGACATCTAAAATCCCCCTAGAATCACCACATAAAATTCTAAATAGAATCCATCCACCCCATTTATGATATTCATAAAATCCAAGATTTTTAAGCATCATAAAATTCATAAACATTATACTTATCCATAGTTGAATTCAAAGAGATATATTCAAAATTTGATTGATCAAGGACACATCAAGCTTAAAGGAAATACAACCATATTGTAAAATTAACATCGAGATCCTTGTAATAATCATGGTCAAACTTGTCTACAACCAAATCAAGGTCAAAGCACCTCCATCAAACCTATTAATCCTATCCAAATAGAAACATCCTCTCATTTCCTTAGTAACCCTAGACAAGAACCAACATACTATCCAATGGGAAAAACTACCTTTTCTTGGTTTATATTTCTCAAAAACAAGTAATTTGAATATCCTAATAGCTCCAAGTTACCTAATTATGGATTCACATCTTATTTCCAAAGTAATGTGTATCTCATCACAAATTAAATATGAAAAATAATGAAATATCAAGGTAAAGTATTAGGCATCCATGGGAAATGAATCCTAGGTCCTATTCATGTTTATTCAAATAAAGGATTTTAAGGCATAATACATAGGTCTCTTAATGAGTAGAATAAGGATTTCAATGTTATGAGTGCTAAGGTAACTTCTCCCACCATTGAAATGGGTAACTCTCATTATTAATCAAAGGAATTTCTTGTCACTAATCCCTTCATAAACCCAATTATCTCCATTACCATTCCTTTCATTAATCCCATCACCAATCTTAACTATCCACATCCTTCATCCATTACCCTAGATTGACAAAATCATGGACCATGCGACCTACACCATAATGTTGAATCTATCCCCACCTTCATGAGACTCCAATATCAAATATCCCTCAAGGATCATATATCATATATTTAAATTAATATTTTTTCTACACCCAAATGATCTAAATCCTAAGTATTTTAGAGGTCAAAGTCCCAAAAACTATATGGATAAAAAATATCATATGCCAAAGCTTGTCATTCCAAATCTAAGAACCCTAAATCCCAAAAAACAAAAATCCCAAACTCAAAACTTTATATGGGTTCCAAAATCCAATCTTGAAAATATAAGGACCTTAAAGAAAAATACATGAATTTAAAGCCAAGAGATGGTCTACAATCCCTAAATCCTAAAAATTAGTAATCCATTTCAACCCAAAAAAATTGTAACTCTAAAGAGAAATATAATATTCAAGAAAATTTATACCAGGTTAGGTTGCAAATATTATTTGGGTCCAAAAATCCAAAATCCAAAATACTCTTGTCCATGACCATAAACATCCATAATCTCCTAAGACAAAAAATCCTAAAATTCCAAAACCCAAAATCCACCATCACATCCAACAAAAGATTCAATCTTCAAACCCAACATGGTATGTGAACCCATTATTCCTACCTCTTGTTGGTCCCAAGGTATTTATATATGAATTCATATTCACATCCTTCTATCTTCCCCTCTTACCTACCCTAATCCTTAATCTTACATATCTCCATTACTACACTCCTTATAGATAATTAGTTTCATAACCTACCTCACACTTTGTTTTCCTTGGTCATACCCTAGGAGAAGCTAACCTAGAAATTGTCAAAGCTCGCAAATAAAATCCATAAAAAATAACACTAGAAAAGTGGTCCACCTAAAGTTCCCATGTACAATAAAATATTATCAACCAATGACAAAATTAGATACTTTATTTTAAAAAAATACCATAAACATAAAAAATAAAAAAAATAGTAAAGAGAAAAATTACCCTCTAGTGAAAACTATTTCTATGGCTCTTTCGAGGAGTCACCATGATGAAAAATTATTCATGGGTGTCATGTTTTACAAAAAAACTAAAGAGAAAAAATTTCCAATGGTAAAAACCATTTTTATGCTGCCTTAGGCAAGTACCATAATGAAAATCCATTTATAGATGTCATGTGTAAATATATAGCCTGTGTGTACCCTACAGTTGAGGGAAAGCTTATTCCACCCACTCATCCAAGTCATCCTTTTCCATTGTTATCCATTCATCCATATCATACTATCTTACCATCCCATCTATTCATACCCATCCTTATTTCCCACTTTTGACCTTGAGAAAGAAGTGGGCAATATCTTGAAACATTTTTCAATATTTCCAAGCACAGTGTCATACATAGCAATATACTTAGAGTACTTTAGCATATAATTCCTATGCAATGTAACCCTTTGAATTTGTATCCTACATCTTCCCCTCCTCTCCATATCCAATTTTATCATTTCATCCATCATTACCATCAACAATACCATCCTTCTACCCACCCAACACGTTCATCCTTGTGTACTAAAATAAGCTTTATCCTTAATAATTTGAATCTTGGCCAACACTAAGCATACCATATAGTACACATAACCTAGATAAAAGATCCATAATAATACATTCTAGATCAAACCTTAAATATTGGGATCCCCAACGAAGTAATCAATCTACATGGCTAGTTGCATCACAATCACATCCATGCATCCAATCCATCAAGCCATAGCTCCTAATTATCCACACAACACACAAGCAACATCATAGAATAACATTACTAAATCTACCCATGTAGGGCAACACATATCTAAAGGAATCCATAAGCTTCATACTTGGTCTCTCTAAAATCAAAACCTTGTTAAAGCAACCAATCATCTTCAAGATATATCGTTCCCACATCAACAATGTCACTGTCATCATCATCATCAAGTCAATCAAATATTGAGTTTTAGCTTGACTAGGGTTAAAGTTTTATTTATCTTGTATTTTTATCTTTCATGCATGCATGCATGCTTGCTTGTTTATGTGTATCTTTTTTTTATGGTAATATTTTAAAAATTCAACAAAAAACAATCATGTTCAGTTGATTTCCTATAACATACTTCCATAGGGACACCATAGTTCCTCATAATATGTTGCATCTTGAGGTTATGATTATTGGGGCATGATTCATGTTCTTGCCTCTATCTATATTGTTTTTAGAACTCAAAATCAACCTCAATAACATATGGTTGTTAAACATAACCTTTAATATAAAAACCGATGTAATGATAGCTATCTTTGTCAAAGTTCTTGGATGATTAATGGATTGGAATAATGGTGATTTAAAACCTTCACTTGATATAGATAGGAATTGGAGGATGATTTAAAAGTGATGGATGATATTTATTGAGAGATCATGATGATTGTGTAAGCAACATGTGTCATGATGAATGGCTTGGATGATTAGTTAATTGGTTGCATGGATGAGTGAAGTGAAAGTGATAGGAGTGATCAAGAGTTTTCCTTTTCAATCAACTCACTTAGAAGAATATAAATAGAATTAAATAAATAAATTTAATTAATTTTATGTGCATAAGAAAAAGATATAATTATAAATAAATAAAATAATAATTTTACTTGGTTTTAGAAGAAATAAAGATAGAACAAGAAACTAAATAAATTTATTTAAGTTAGAGGAAATGTTAGCTAATTAAAAAAATAAAACTATTTAATTATAGTGGATAAGAAGAATAAATTCATGAATTAATTAAATAATAATAAAATATTTAATTAATATGGATGGAGGAAATTGAGAAATTAACTAAATATTAAAAAAATATTTAGTTAATGTGGATAAAAGGAAAATAATATTTTTTAAAGGGGAAAATGTTGTTGACCCAAAGCTATGAGCTAGTGAGGTAACAAACAAGGGACCTCGTCCCTAATACAAACACTCAACAATAACACCCCAGTAGGATTTGCACCTTGATGGAAAGAACATTTCAACAACACCACAACTAAACCATCATACTATACCACTATTGACAAAATAGGAAATTAATTAAATAATTAAAAACTATTTAATTAAAGTGGTTCAAAGAAAAAGATAAATTAATTTAATTGGTTCATTTTGGAATTAACTAGATGGGGAGAAAAAAATTGGTTCTAAATTTCAAGGGCCCACCCTTCGGCTCCAAGAAGACTATTTTGAAAAATTTGTACATCCAAGTGCTTCCAATGGGACTTTCAGGCAGTAAATGTGTTCCTTTCCTCAATCATGTGTTCTTGGTAGCTCACTTTATTGGGGGAAAATATAAAAAAATTATATTTGTGGCTCATATTCGGCATCCTCGAGGAAGTTTTCGGCTTCTTCTCATCATCGACAGTGGTCTGAGGTTGTTTCTAGTTTGAGCTCCCTATCCAATTTTCCTAATTTTATCCCCATTATGCATCTGCGACCTTTCAACTTTAGGCTTTTGAATTCATTTCTGGCTTTTGGGACGAATTCTATACCTATTAAGAATCTGAGAGATTTATCAGATAAGAAGGGTCCAGGGCTTGGATCAATCCCGTTCAAAGATCAGAATACTCGTCAACTAAAGAATTTAAAGGATCCTTCTCGTCATGATACAAAATGGGTGCCCAAAATGCAAAGAGGTTCATCCAAAGTTAGTGTGGGTCACAGTTATGTTACCCTCAATGATGCATTGTTGCAGCCTCAAGTTCATGATCTTCAAGAGCTTGCTCTTGTTTGTAAGTTCTGGAAATTCTCATTGGATGTTAAGTTCTTGCAAAATTGGGTTTTTCAAACTTGAGTGGGAGCTAATAAGTTTTTTTACCTTGACAAAGGGGGAGGGATTTTTGTTGTCATTTTTTATTCCAAAGATTATAGAAATGCTATATTTAGGAAGAAACCTTGGATGTGTGAGGGATATGGATAGTTCACTTCTCTATGGACTCTGAACTTTGATCCCTCACAAAATATGATTAAGTTTATTCCATTTTGGATTTAGCTTCAAGGTTTTCCCCTTGAATATAGGTAAACTCATCTTATTGAATTGTTGAGAAATCAATTGGGTATTTTTCTTCATCATGATTTGAATTTTTTTTTAAATCCCTCATTACTAGTTAGGGTTTGTATTCTTCATGATGTTGCTAAAACCCTCCCTTCTATTTTGAATATCAAGTCTAGGTATGGACTTTGGAAACAGTCTCTTATCTTTAAGGATCCGCTTGTAATTTTCTCTAAATGTCACTTTCCTATTCATCCCACTTTTGTTTGTGCGATGGGTATGGATGAAGGAGACTATTATTCATCTCAACCTTCCTCTTAGAAAAATAAATCCTATTCTCATTATACTATCCCTGTTAAGGATACTTCTCAAATTGTTGTTCATCCTAAAACTGGTAATGAGTTGGATATCATTGATGGGTGGGGTGGTATTTTTAGGGAGGTGAGCCCTAAATTTGTAACTAAAGAATCCTTGAAAAACACTATTCATTCAAGGATTTCATTTTCTCTAATCTTTGTTAACTGGTCAGTTGTGGTTGATCTACTTGCAAAAAGAAACTCACATTGGTTTCTAGCCATAAAGGATGATTCTAGCACACATGGTCATATCATGTCTTCTTCAAAGGATTTTGAGGTTTCAATTTTTTCCTCGTCTCATCAAAACACTAGGCCTTTCAGTATTTCATTGGCTTCGGGTTGGGAAAAGTTTTTGGTATCTCCATTTTTCTTGTTTCAAAACACTCTCAACTTATTTGTACCTGAATTAAATTTTTCTTCATTTCATAAACTTTATCAATGTGCTTGTATGGTAACAATGGGTTCCTCAACTCTATTTGTTGAAAAACAAAGAGTTGATTAGGTTGATTTCATGGATTTTTAATCCATGTTAAAAGAAGGAAATTGAGAATTAATAGAAAATTAGATAGCTTCAATGGTTGGGTCAAAGTTAGTTGATGAAATTGCAAAGGTAGTTGAGAAGGAATTTGAGGGGTCTAAAATTTTGGATTCATTGTCTTCAAATTCCGAGCTAAAGGATTCTATTGTTGGTGATAAAAAATTAGTTTCATAAATTTCTAATGTTGTCAATGTAAGCTTGCAAGGGGAATATGGTGATGAGGATTTTTATTTTTTCACTACTTTATCCATTGCTCAGTCACCCTATTTGTCTCCTTTGACTCAAAAATAACCTAGTAAAAGAGGTCGTAAGTCAAATTTTGTTAAGCTTCAAGAGGAGATAGTAGTAGGTAAATAATCCACCTTGGATGGTAATATTAAAAAATGATTGAGGAGAGCCTGTTGCTCTCTAACCACAACATGAAAATAGTATCCTGGAATGTTAGGGGCTTAAATTATCCTAGAAAGAGAGCCCATATCAAGCAACACATTGATTCTTCTAGGGCTGATATTGTTCTTTTACAAGAAACTAAATTTTCTCAAGAAAAATTCACCTCAATTATTAGTAAATGGTCAAGGTGGAAATCTTGTCAATCAAACACACAAGGATATTTTGGAGGTTTAATAGTGTGATCCCTTAAATGTTAAGTCCTATTATGAGATGCTAAACAAACTATTAATGAAATAAAAGAGATAAAATAAAGAGTACACCTCAAGATTAGCCTAAGGAAATAAATTTCAAAGAAGTAAGATAAAAAATGGATAAGTGATTATACCTCTTTTGTGTTGCTTCTTCCTTGGTTGGCCCTTGATCTTTGGATGTTTTGTGTGCTCTTTAGATGGAAAGTTAAATCAAATATGCAAAGTGATATGCAAGATGAGTGAAGAAATGGTAATGGTGAACTCAAAATACTATGGTAAAGGAAAGAGAAGCTCAAATGGAGAATTTTCAAGAGTTTTGATAGCAAAAGATTGATTCTCCAAATGAGAAAAAGGAGGAGGGTATTTATAGAACAATTTGAATTCCCTAGAGAATTCAATGGTTGAGATTAAGCCAACAAGGTCAAGATGGAGGGCTATGGTGAGTTGAGGACTCACAAGCCCTCACATCTTGACATGTGGAATGTGAGATGGACTAGGGTGGGATGATGTGGAAATGAGGTGGAAGAGAGGTACATTATGTGGAGGAAGGACAATTGCCTTGTAGGTACCTTGGGGGATGAGAATATTTCCTCAAAAAGGAACTCCTTGTCCCCAAATGAGAATGAAAGACATTTGAGGAATTTTAGAATTTCTCAAAAATATCCATGGAAAATGGGAAAGTGGTTGGAGAAATAAATGTGAATTAAAAATTCACATTCTTGAGAGAGTCTAATGGATAAGAGAGGGTTTCCAAAAAGATGGGGATTTGCCACATGTGAGTGATGTGACAAGTCAAAAGTTCACATGTAAAATGACAAGTCAATTCTTCTAGAACTTGAATGGGGATAGGGTAAACCTTGGAAGGATAAAATGTGGATTAAAAATTCACATGGGGAAGAGAGGAGCCTAGGATGAATAAATGTGAATTAAAAATTCACATGGGAAAGAGAGTCAAAGCCAAGGAAGTCAAGTGGAAAGGTTGACCAAAAAAGGTATGCTAAATGTGGCTAATGAATTTGATTAAGGTTGTGCAAACACAAGATGAGGATACTTAATGAGAGATTAGAAGAAAGTGGGAGATTATGGAGGATGTGACACTAATCTTGATTAAGTGGTGCACATACTAATGATGGATTAATTAATTCAATCCAGATTAAAAGAGGATTATGGAGAATGTGACAAGGAGAGAGAAAAAGAGGGATTAAAAAATGGTTTTAATCCAAATAGTTCAAATGACAATTAAATGAATTGTATTATTTATTTAATTTAGAGAAGAAAAGGTGTAAGGTAAAACTTTAGGAACCTTAGGCAAAAAATGAAATAATGATTAAATAAATTATTTAATCACTATTAATGAAATAGATGAATAGAGTAGACGATTTTGATCATGTGGAAGTGATCAAATTTAGATTTCTACAAATAATATTATGGAATCCAAAATCTATTATTTTGGAGCACCTTTCAAGTGAACCTAACTAGCAGTTGGTAAAGGTAACACATTTTAATTTTCACTTCATGCCTTTCATTGTTTATGCTCCCAATTCTACTTTTGGTAAGAATTTGGTATGGGATGCATTGTCACAAGCACTTGAAAAACTTGGTGTTTTTAAGGTCATTCTGGTTGTTGACTTCAATGCCTTATTATCTTTGGATGAAAATCAAGGAGGTATCATTCCATAACCAAAAACAATTAAGGACTTTAATATCTTTGTTCAAGATAATTCTCTTATTGATATTCTCCATGTAAATGGCAAGTTTACATGGAAAAATAAAAGGAAATATTTTTGTCAAATATCTGAGTGTCTTGATAGATTCCTCATCATGCCTCCTTGGTTATCAAAAAATTATGGATTGCAGTCTATAATTTTACCATGGATTGCCTCTGATCATTTTCCAATTTCTTTGGAAATTCAAAGTAAGCAGCTTGCACCTTGTTGTAAATCCTCTTTCAAATTTAAAAGGATGTGGTTTCGTCATCCTCAATTTTTAAGCCTTCTAAAAGATTGGTGGTTGTTGTCCCCAATGGTGGAAGGTACTTTCATGTATAGATTTTGCATGAAACCAAGGCTCATTAAAGACAAAATTAAGCATTGGAACTCTTCTATTTTTAAAAATATTTTCCAATCTAAATCTAAAGTTTACAAGAAGCTTGTGGAAGTTAATGCACAAGTTATAGAAAATTGGTTAAATTTGACTTTATTTGACCAATAATCACAACTGTAGTGGAATGGGAAGAATTGACTATCCATGAGGAAATTTATTGGAGATAGAAGTCTCAGGAGCTTTGGCTAAAATAGGGAGATAAGAAAGCTAAGTTATTTCACATGTTAGATCAAATAAAAAAGATAGAAGTTCCATTTTCTCAATTCAAGATAGTGTCACAGGCAATGTTCTAACCAAAGAGGATGATATTCAAGTAGAGGGCGTCAAATTCTTCACAAATTTGCTTTCTACACCCACTCATCAACCTTTACAGGTGGGTAGGGAGAGAGTGGAATTGTTGGAAGCAATACCAATGAGTGTATCACAAGTGGATAATGATATATTATTAAATCCATTCACACTTGAGGAACTTAAGGGTGTAGTGTTTTCTATGCCTCCAGATAAATCCCTGGGCCTGAATGGTTTTACAACATGCTTCTTCCAGAAATTTTGGGACTTCATTGGTCGAGATCTTCTAAAATCATTGGAAGAGTCTCAAAGTTCAGGAACGATGTTAAAGCAATTTAATGTTACCAATATTTCTCACATTCCTAAGGTATCCTCTCTGAAATGTTTTTTAGAATTTAGGCCAATTTCATTGTGCAATGTGATCTACAAGATTTTCACAAAAGCTATTTATTTGCATATTGTGCCTTTTATTCCTAACTTTTTTTTGAGGAGCAAGGAGGTTTTGTTCCTAGGAGGGAAACGATAGAAGGTTATTTAGTAGCTCATGAAGTCTTACATTCTATCACAACAAATACCATACCATCATTGATAATCAAATTGGATATGATGAAGGCTTATGACAGAGTGGATTGGTCCTTTCTTTTGCAATTTTTATTAAAGTTTGGCTTTCATTCAAATTTTTGCAAGTGGATAATGTCTTGTTTGAAGGGAGTTAAATTCTCAGTTCTTGTCAATGGCTCACCGGTGGGGTTTTTGAGTTCAACTCGGGGTGTAAGACAAGGAGATCCATTATCGTCTTTTATTTTTATTATTCTGGTCGAGGCTTTGAGTAGGTTTGTGCACAAGGCTCATTATCAAGGAAATTGGAAAGGAATCTTAATTCCTCCTATAGATTCCATGGCCACACATTCTTTGTTTGTAGAGGATACCTTATTATTTGGTAGGGATACAATTTTGGAAGCCAAACAAATCAAGCATGTCCTTGATAAATATACTTCTTCTTTTGGTCAAAAGATCAATCCAGCCAAATCAAAGACATATATTTTTAATGCATCATCAGTTTTAAAGGATCTTATTGTCAATACTTTGGGTTTCCAAGAAGCAAAATTACCATGTAAATATTTAGGAATTCCATTTTTTGCTATGAAAATAGGGTCTCCTATTGGGACAAGGTCATAAAAATCTTACAAGAAAGAATTGTAGGATGGAGAGGAAGATGGTTATCAATTGCAAGAAGGATCTTATTGATTAAATCAGTCCTATCTATAATTCAAAATTACTACATGGTAGTTTTAAAAGCCCCTAAAACTGTTATTGTGAAAATTAAAAAGTTGATAAGGAATTTTCTTTGGAAAGGTAACATGGATGATAAAAACAAAATCCCTCTAGTTTCACTAGATAACTTATGTAGAGATAAATTGAAAGGAAGAGATAGAGTTCACAACTTAGCTACAATAAATATTTCATTAGGTGAAAAGCTAGTTTGGCATTTGTATTCCAAAACTCAAGCTAAATGATGCAAAATCATGTAGAAAAAATACTTAGATTCTAGTGCACCTGACCACATATTTTCAATTCTTAATCCCCCATAGGGTTTAGTCATCTGGAAAGTTTTGCTAACCTGAAGAAAAGTTAAAATTTTGTATATACCTTGGGAGATTAATATTGGTGAGAAGGAAAATTTCTAGTCTGTCTCTTGGCAAGGTTATCCTCCTTTGAATATAATGCAAGAATTTCACCAAATACAACAAAATTTAACTCCTATTTGGGGTTCAAAAGTAAGATATTACTTTCAAGAAACAAATATTCTCACAGGGAGAGTGACTTGGAAAATATTTGTAGATCCTTTGTTGTCTGATTTTCAACAAAGAAATCTAAATAACTTATTAAGTGGTAGAGTTTTCTTTGCCCATAATGTTATTGACAAGGTTATCTGGGATCCTTCTAAATCAAGTCATTATATGGTAAGTTTGGGATACAAGACATTATTTAATAGAGAGGTTCATTCTAATCCACAAAGAGCTCTAAATTTTGTTGGAACTCTACAGTGTTACCAAAAGAAGGATGTTTCACTTGGTTGGCCTTAACAAACAATACCTCAACAAGTTCAAGATTGCATAGTTTAGGAATATCAAATCCTTTTAATTGTGTGCTATGTGGGACAAATTTAGAAGATATAAATTATCTTTTTTTGCAATGCTCTTTTGCAAATTCTTATTGGAACTTCATTCAAGAAAAGCTAAGCTGGTATGCTCCTCTTCCAGCTATGCTTTAGGATCTCATATCAAGTTGGCCTCTTTTGTATCAATCATCTTTATTTTCAAGTCTTTGGATAATTATTCCTTCTGCAATCTTGTGGTATATTTGGTGGGAGTGAAATAAAAGGATATTTCACAAGAAAATTTCAAATATTGACCAAGTGCTTCTCAAACTGGAGAACTCAATATGTGAAATAAAAAACTCCTTTGTTCATAATGCTAAAGATGTTGTTTCAATTTTCACATATTGGGACTCAAAGCAAATAAAGATCTAGAAAATTTTGGTTATCCTTTTTAGAGGCAATCTACAAATTCATGTCATCAATAAAGTTGATAGAAAGAGAGTAATATGGCAACTACCATTATTTGGTTTTTTCAAGTTAAGTTTTGATGGGGCGTCTAAAGGTAACCCTAGGAAATCAGGTGCAAGAATTGTGTTGAGAAATTCATAAGCTCTACTAATTAGTGCAAAATTAATAAAGCTACCTTCAGGAATAAATAATATTGCAGAAGTGCAAGCCCTTTTGTTAGGATTACAAATGGCTATAAATATGAATTGTTTAAAGCTTCATGTTGAGGGGGACTCTTTAGTAATCACCAATTCTTGTAGAGATAAACATTGTTATAGTTGGAAAAATAGTTATCTGCTTGTTCAAGTTTGGAGGTTACTTGATGTCTTGGAAAACTTTCAGATCATCCATACTTATAGAGAAGGAAACTATTTTGCAGATAAAATTGCAAATTTGGGGTGTGAGCAAGATCCAGATGAAATAATTTATGAGGCAAGGTTAAACAATATATCAAAGGAACTATAATCAATTATAAACAGGGAAATTCATATAGCAAAGGTGTAAGGAATCAATACCATAGAAAAGAAGAGCCATTTCAATATGTTGGATTTTCATGGCTAAGTCGATATTGTCATGCTTGGTTGTGGCCAATGGAAATTGTATAATTTTAAAAGCTAACATTTTTTTTGCAGGACTGCTCTATTATCATAATCATTACACAATGTCATTATATTTCAAAAAATGATTTCATTTAGCAAACTTATTTGTACTTGCTCACATGAATTTTAGGAGGGGATCTGGCACTTGTTGTACTGACATTTGGTTGATATGTCATCAAGTAGTGACATTTGTTGGCTGCGTCATCAAATAATTATTTCACCAATTTATTGGTACAAACAAGAGGCAATTATTGGTGCAAGATATGTGTGTTGTATAAAAATGTGGTACTCTTGGCAACAACAGTATTTATAACTTGAATTTGGCAAAGGCTTTTTCAAATGCATTAAATCTTTGCACAAGTCGAGTCTTTTCAAAATTTCCTTTTCTTTTGGATTCCAATAGATGGCACATGACTTGAAGGTGTGATCAAATCACACACATTTTAAACAAATAGGTGGAAAAGGATCTCAAAGCTACTAAGAGTAATTATTACAAGTGTTATATACAATTGATCAAGCATATTAACTTCACACTACTTGTAATAATTATGAATATATTTTAACACAACAAATATTTCTTATGTGTGAATTAATGGTGCAATTTGTATTGAATATTTGAGCTTCTTGAATTTTATGTAATCCTCATGATTCTCTTCAGCTGCCATCATAAAAAATTCCTAATTTATAAGGTGTGGAGCTCTCCATTTCAAGTATTATGGTTCTTCAAAGGTGTGGATCTTCAGGGTCTTCAAGGTCTACTTCAGTTTTGTAAATGTCATCATAAGATTCTCTTGGTTGAAAGGTTCTCTATAAAGGGTAACTTTTTCTTTTACTGTGTTCCTTGGGAACTGCTTTCTGGATCCTCACTTTTCTTGATCTTTGATGTTATTTTTGTCTTCAAAACTAAAATTTTGGTGGGTGTACTTGGCTTTCCCTATGGTAACTTACTTCAGGTTCGTGTTTTTGTTCTTTCAATCAATTTTGTTCTGGGTCAAAGTTTTCAAAACCCAACAGGTCCTTGGTGCACTGTTGTTGATTTAGGATGGAATATTTTCCCAAAAACTTTAGGGTTGGGTGCAATTAGAGAGAGAACTTCCTTTTTCTTAGTAAGTAACAAATTTTTAGCTATAAAAGGTGTTCAAAATATCCTACTCGAGTCTTTTGGATAGTATTATGACTATTCTTGGCCAAGAAATTTTATGCCCAAGCTCACCCAAGTTGTTGTTCCCCACTCAAGTTCTTTCCATCTTTTTGTTGAATGTAATGGATCTGGTGCAATCTTTTGATTTCATCTCAATTGTGGTTCAAGAGACAGTTTCACCAAATTATCTCAATGATGATGAGCTCCTCCATGTTGTTCAAGGTTATAAATTGGAGAAAGGAAAGGCTTTCTTTGGAGGTATCTTTCTAAAACATTATCTCAGGAAGAAACTAGCATACAAAGAGGTGTATGGGGCCATCAAAAAAGGTCTACATGATGATGACCCTTGGTCACTGTATAGGGTTCTCAACACCCATTCTCAAGAGCTCGGATTTCTGATGGTGGAATTTTTTTAGGAGAAATTCTTTGCAGTTTCTTTTCTCCTCTCCCATCACATTCGACATGGACCCAAGGCAATAGCATTAGCTAGAGACATATCAGACTCTCCAATTGCTACAAAATTGGGCGAAGGACATGGAGACAATGGTCTTGATCTCAACATCTGCAGGGTGGATACTTCAACTAACATTGGTCCAATGGAGGTGGGTGAAGGACATGGAGATAATGAACTCGACCTCAACATCTACAGGGTGGATACTTCAGCTAACACTAGTCCAATGGAGGAATGATCAACAAGTTCAAATTTCCCTTCCATCTTATACATAAAATGATGTATTAACTTTTTTTTTGGGTTTACATGTCTATGTGGCAAGCCCAAATATTTCAAAGATTAACAATGTATTGGGTTTATATTGTAAAAATCTTGTGAATGTCACATTCGGTTGAAGGAAATTTTGGACTTCATGTTTCAGATCTATCAATGCCAGTACAATAATTTTGGCCTACATGTAATCCTTTATATTTCAATTATTAATATATATCTATAGGCACTAGCCTTTTATCCTAAAGAAGTGTTGATGAGGGGAAATTATTTTTTAATTAAATAATTTAAAATTATTTAATTAATTTGGATGATGGGAAATGATTAATTAATTAAATAATTTAAAATTATTTGGTTAATATTGATGGGTAAATTGATGAGAAAGGATGATGAATTAGACAAAAGGTGTTATTCATTTTTAGGTGTCTACAGTTGTCCCTCTTTGAGACAATGTGTTCATTATGTTGTTTTAAAGACATAATTCTTGTATAAAAAAATTAAGTTGATGATGTACCCTAATGGACTAAGAGATGGAGGTTGGTTTCTCCCTTGAGAGATCAAGAAAAAAAAAATCTAGTTGAGCTCATGATAGGGGAATATGGTTGATTTAGTGGATAAGTGTCAAAAACATAGAAATCCAATGTCTAAAGTTTCAATACAACAATCAAGAGCGAAGGTTTCATTGAGCTAAGAATTCTTTTGAACCTAATTAAATTGATCGAAGATTATACTTTTCTTATTCAACTGTTCAAATTGGATTTCAATAATCTTACTTACACATAAAAAATGTACACCTCCTATTGTACCATCTCCACAAGAATTTTTTCTTCCATCCATATTACTATCTTCATTATGTATGGGGTGACTTTCAATGCTATGATCAATTTCATGTAGTCTTTTAGATGAGAATATTTTCTAATTCAAATACAAAACTACTTCAAAATTATTTTCCTCAGAAGCCATAATATTAGTTTCTACGAATGGGATTTGATTCTTTTAATACAATCAACCAAGGAACTTGGTTGCCTACTGATTGCATAGAAGAATAAATGGATGAGTTTGTACCTTCAATTTCATCAACAAGATTTTCTCTTCAGTAATTATCAATGAATGAATAAAAATATCCTCTTTGCAAAGAAAATCATGTGAAGCCTAAAGACACCAACTGGGAATGAATACTTCATATGATTCAAATTGAAGTGTCCTTTCATCATCTTTTTCTTTAATATTGGGTTGCATGCATGTTTGGAAAATATTTGATCTCTTCCTTAAGGTCCTTGTTTTCAAGTTGATCAAGGATTTCTTTTTTTTTTGAAATATTCATAATGTTGATGGCATACTCCAATGCAATCTTCCTTTTCTATCACTATCACTTCTTCTTGATCATTCTCTTGACACACATTCTTATGAACAAATATAAATTCATATTCCTTGGAAGATTTATGTTATGATGAACCTATCTCAACCATTTGATTGCAATACTTTTTTCATCAAAAACATGTTCATCAAGAAAAAAATAGTTCTCTTTTCCATCCTTTTATTCAATCTTTTTAATTTTCAAAGCAAATAAGGATGTACCTTTTTAGGAAAAAGTTGCATGTCTTCATAGAAGCTTTTCAAAAATATAATTTGTTTAGGACCATCAAGAGTTTTTTTTTTAAGTAATAGGCATAGGAGGAAGACCATTGTCCTCACCATCATTATTATCTATCAGTGTTTCAAGGAAATGATTATGAGCAAGAAAATGGGTGTCTTTTCCATCTTTTTCTTTAATCCTTTATAAATTTTGAAATAGAGAAGGATGTACCTTACCAAAAATTAGTTTCATGACACCATATAATCTATTTAAGAGTTCAAATTTCCTAGTTTCATCACAGACTTGATTTTTTGGGATGAGTAAAAAGATGAAGGAAAATATTCATCACTTTCACTATCACTTTCTAATTCAAGAAATCATGAATTATACCTTTGAATTCATTTATACCAAACTATTATGTTAGGTTCAACTTCTAGGTAGAGTCACCAACCTTCATTCTAGGGAAGATACCTTCAAATTTCTTAGGGAAAAAAATATCAAAACTTCATTCCCCAACATAATCGCCAAAATTTGTTGGTATACACATTTATCATTGTAGATTTCAAAGTGACTTGCCCAATGGGTAGTGAAAAATGTCACAACAGTTGGATAAGTTGTTACGGGACTAATAAATTTCATTTGAATTTAAGAGGAGAATCTCCCTTGTATGATAGGGTTTTTTGATATTTTCATGTACTTTTAACCTTAAAGTATAAAAATGTGAAAACAGAAATCTAAAGGAGTAGGAATAAAAAAAGTCCAAGTGGTAGACATACAAATACCAATTGAGATTTCACAATGGATGAAAAATCACAAAGGGTGGTTTACCACAAAAAATTTGATATATAATAATGATGAAAGAGGGATAACAAATTTCAACATACGATGAAAAAAGTTACCTTATCACATCAAACCAAGATACAAGAGTATGATTGTGTTTCATCAATTGCATATATTTTTTAACAAGACGACCAATGAATTCTAGAATTACACAAAGGGATTACGAATTTAACATATGAGAAGTCAATAATAATAACTTGGAATCTTATTTAGGACATAAGAATTAAATGCAATTTTATCTTCGTGAAATCATACAATCTCATAACCCATTTTTGTAAAAAATATAAAAACAAGAGTCATCAAAAAGTCTCTTTGAAAATTTGTCCATGGTTTCCCTCTTTAGAAAAAGTCTCCTTTACAATAGCAAAGCCTTATATTTATAAGCTTCCTTGGATAAATGCCTTGTAACTACCTAATAACTACCTTTTTGAAATACAATGGTTTTAAAAATAATAAACCTTATTTGGTTAGGATTTTCATCATTTTTGTAAATAAGGTTCATTTTCTAACTTTTGGTAACAATAAGTGGAATAAGTCACTTTTATAAAAATATAACTAGGAACTTGTAACTTTTGAGTTATGGGTTATGTTAACGTACTTTCCATATTTATTTGTTCTATTTTTCTTGGTAACTATCTCACCATCAAGCCAAATAAGAACACGGATCTTTATATTTATGTTGAAATAAATAAATAATCATTTCATTCTCAATAAGGATGAAAAAGCTCAAGTGTTGCAACATTCCCATATACATAAATACCTTCTTTACATGTATGCATGCACATTTCAAGTTATTTATATTGTCTACTAGTATTTTGTATAAATTAACGAGTATTTACTTTCATATGGATGGATCCACTAAATAAAGCCTACCCACATTGCCTATGATAAATACCTTGATAAATATGAAAATCATTATAGCTCAACATTTTTGAGAGAGAATTCTGGAGTATGTGCCAAGCATGAATTTCCAAATTTACTACAAGTTCCACTCTTTCCATTCAAAAATCCTCCATACATGAATACTACAAAGTTATCACCTTTTGATAAAAAAACACCATATTGTCTATATAAAATAAATTTTTGGGAAACCACCATGTTTCCTTGCCATCCCACTTTTCTCCACTATTTGGATAGACCACTACTAGAATTTATTGGTTTTTTTTTTATGATTTCAATGGCATCCTCAAAAAAATTTAATGGATAATAATTTATGTCAAAAACAACTGTTTTACTTCTTTTTCCTATGTTGATAAATTCTCAAATTGTCTTGCTTGAGGATACATGGTAGAACACCAATATTTAAAGTAAATTTAGAAGGAAAGAAAAAGACAAATAAATATTTAAAAATGAAGAGTCATTGATTATCTCTTCATATTCACCTCTTTCTCTCCTTTTTGAAGAGAATTTTACTTTATTTAAAAAATAAATAACTCTCTTATTTTCACTTTTAATTTCCTTTCACATCTTTCATTTTCATCTATGAGTACAATTTTCTTCCAATTAAAAAATAAACCTTGCATCTTTAACGTTTATGTATTTGAATCACAATGGATCTTCAAGACAATTTACAATTTCAAGTCACTCTTCCATTTTGCGCATAACTTATCCATTGTTTATGTTTATTTTTTCCTCTTTGAGTCCACTAATAAAATAAAAAAATCAGCCCTTGTTGTATGTAAATTAATTTGGAAACTCTACAAAATTTCATCAAAACAACTCTATGTCCAAAGAAAATTTATAGTTAATTCCTTGAGTTGTATTTTTATATTATTCCCCCCCTTTACCATATTTGTATTCTACAATTTCCAACTGTTATACCTTTTTCACATAGTTCATAGTTTAGTTACTCCACTAATTTATAGGCACAATGTAGCCAATCATATGAAAAACCTTTCACAAGTAAATTGTTGTTCATCCTCTCTATATTTCAATGAATAATTTTGTACTGACCATTTTTAAGAATGATTCACATACCTTGTTTGTTGGTCTTCATGCCATATTTAAATACTAAAGACCTCCTCCAAAATTTGGGTGTAGAATTTTAGTAATTCATCTACCTTGTCTTTGATTCCACATTTTTCATATTGAGATAATTGTAACTACTACATAAAAAAAAATCCACTTATTATTACATTGGGAAGGATGTCCAAACCCTCTTCTAATATCCCTTTTTTTATCACAGGCATAAAATTTTCTTAGAAGGACATGGGATTTGGATGTACATCTTTCAAATGCATTTTCTTGAAATGTTTCCCACTATTTTTTTAATTCAAGTTGTGCAATATGTTGCTAAAAAAATTATAGTTCTTTGAGGCATGATGAGTCATAAGAATGACCAATTTTCTTGCTATAGTTGCACATTTTATCTTATTTTTGCTAAACTCCAAAAGACATTATCAAACCTTTTTATATACTTTAAGCATTTCAAAGCATTTGATGGAGATATATATTATATTAATAAATGTGTGCGAATTTTGAATTACTACGAGTTTAGTAAATTTTTATGTTTAATCATATTTGCTAACAATGAAAATTCCTTAAAGAAATAAGGACTAACTCATTCAATGAATAATTTATCAACCCACAACAAAAGGTTTTTGAACCCGCAACAGAAGGATGACAATTCAATGCATCTAGAGGAGTTAATTTGCTTCAACACATACATACTTTTTGAATTAGATGAAGGTGATTATTTGAGGACAAGATCATGGATGGAAAAGTGTCACTCCATCTTTTAAATAAGTTATGGAGTAGAAAAGAATTTGTTCCAGTAGGGAATAGTAGTTATAATCAGGATTGCTATGTAGACACTGAAAAATGTCTTAGTCTGTTATCATCATTTTTCTTGGCCTTTGTCTCCACATAATTAAATAATTTTAATTATTTAATTATTCTTGATCACGCTCCTCTATTAAGTAAATTTTATTTTATTATTTAATTAATTCACTTCTTAGCTTTATTTTATCTTGATCAATTAAGTAATTTAATTGTGTTGCTAATTTCCTCTTTTTCTTTAATAATTAAATAAATTATTATTTATTTAATTGCTTGCTTATCACCATTTGTCTATAGTTGAATAATTAAAATTAATTATTTGACTATTCATTGATCTTTTAAATTCTTCTATAGTTAAATAATTGTAAAAATTATTTAATTATCTCCCCAACGTCTCTCTTTTATTAAATAATTAATTCTAATTAATTATTTGATGTTCTTTCCCATTTCCCTTTATTTAATTAAAATAATTTTAATTAAATGCCCACTTTTCTATTGCTCAAATAAATCATTTATGCCTCCACTTGTCCAGAGATTCCTTCTCATGGATTGATTTTTTTCAATTTTTAATTCCTCCATATTCTTCCTCCACTATCTCATTTTTGAATCTCAACTGTCGATCGTCTCTGGGCTTTGTCTAATCTTGGTCATCCATTTTGTAATCTCCAATCCTTTGGGTTGCATGTCTTCTCATTTGTCGATCTTGGAATCTTTCTAGAAGATCAATCTCGTCTGTCAATCTTGGAATCTTTCTAGAAGATTGATCGTGTTTGTTCAATTGAATGGTTGTCTATAAAAGAAGCCTTCCTCCTCCATTTTTAAGTTAACAACCACTTATCTCCAAATTTCTTTCTTACTATTTGTAGATATTTACATAGCTTCAAATACAAATATGAGGGCATATTACAAAACAAGAATTTGGAGAGACAAGGGAAGTGATTAAAGTTCAAGCATGGGGAGTGCTTTTGTTTTCCTTATGCTTTGATTGTATTCTCTTGTTTTAGATTGGGTTTTGGCTTAGTATTGTTGTGGTTGTCACTAGGATCTAGGGTAGCTCATTTTAACCTGTCTTACATTGGTGAACACAATGTAAAGGACAAGTTTTGCAAGATCCGTATGGCTCTGTTTTGGTTTTTTGTATGAAACAACGCAATTGAGATGCATAGCAACACAAGTGATAACGAACGATGAAATTGTTAAGAGAAGTGATGTAACTATTAGGCAAGAATCTGAGTTAAAAAATATAATACATTTGTTAAGAACAGTGATGCACCTATGGGTTGGAACCTGAATTTAAAAGTGTGACACAATTGTTTTGGTGTGATGAACACAGTGATGTATCTGAAGTCCCAAACGACGCAACTGCTTATTGGGTATAAAATTTTATGTTTTTGTTTTCTTTCAATTTTCCTTTTGGGTTTTTTAATAGATTAGGGTTTTATTTTCTAATGATTTCTTTTACGCGTGTGGCTTTTGATCTAAGGAGTTCTCAAAAAAAAATTCTTTAGAAACAACAAAAAATCAAGCTCTTTATTAGTTTAGATTTAAGCAATTTCAATTTGTTTATTTTCCTCAACTATAACTTGCATCAAGATCATAAGGGTAAAATTAACTTGCATTTCTCACTCATAAGGTTTTAAAACGAACAAAAAAATGCATTTGTTCACTCATGGGTATTAAAAGGAACATGCATAAAATGTCATTGGTTTAAAATTTATAAGTGCCTGTTCCAATCATAAGCAAAGGGATTGAAATTTACAAGTGTCTTTTGTGTTTTGTGATTTGAAAATTGTCATAGAGTGTGTATTATCTCCTCTCATGCCATTTGGTGATTTTTAAGATCAAAAGAATTTATTTGGAATTTGTACAATCACACCCCACATTTGGATTTTGGGCTTAAAATGAACCCCATGTGAGTGAGGGAAAGGCCTTTGTGTATGCTCTCTCCTTACACTTCGTGTGATCTGGGAGATCGGAAATAGAATACTTCCTCTCTATTGTGTACCTTTATTTTAGAGGGCATACCACCCCACTTAAAAAGGTGGGAACGACCCAAGCGATAACAAGCTAAAGCCAAGCTCTTCCAAATCGCTATATAAGAAAAGTGTTTCTTGATGAAAATCATTTAGAAACAGGTACAGATGTGTCATACTGACAAGTGCCATCCTCAGTAGCCCTATAAGCTATGTTAAAATCCTTCTTAGGAAGCGAATATGAGGCCTCTTGATCGACCATAATCTTGAGCTAATCGTGTTGCATGTATGGCCAACTTGAATGGATGCCCTTACTAAGAACCAATTTGTGTTAGTGGCCAAAAACCTTTTATATGATTGTTGATCACAAGAGGTTGAACCTTTGAAGGTGCCCCATGTCTTCACTAAGCATGTGTAGAGATATAAATTCCTCTTTGGGGAATGAGACTTGGTGAGCTTGAGAAGTGAGTGTTGTGGAGGGGAGCCAGTGCCACCAAGTCTCTAGATGTCCACCTTGTTTAAGTGGCTGGAGAAATCCAAGTGGGGATATCAACTAGTGGTTTCCTTTCCAACCATAAGAATTGTGCATTATTGTCTATGTTTGTTTTGTCTTGGTATCAAAACATTTTCACATCTAAAACCAGACCAAAACAAGTGTTTGTGACTGTATTTTGTGTTTTCCAAATCAAATTTTATCAAAAATAATCAAAATCCACTCAAAAACCAAGTCAAAACCACCAAAACTACAAAATCAACAAACTCTGAACTTCAACTATCAAAAATAGGCCTGCAACTAATTTTTTGTGTCACAATTGATAACTGGAAAATTGTAACTGCTATATTAAACTACATTTGTAGAAAATAGAGCCACAACTTTCATTCTAAACCACAACTGCACTCTGGAAACCCACAACCTAAAACCACACATTTGCAAAAAATAGAGACACAGCTGCTTGATAACCAAAAACTTTCAAAATCCTTGTTGAAAGTTCAAACAAATCATTTTTACAGTGACCCTAACTACTAAACCAGAGACTTGCAAAATTTTACCAGCTCACTCTAGCATTTCCATTTAAGAATGCATTGCATTATAGGTTATCTTTCCCCATCCTTTGTATTGCATAAATTAATCGTAATCTTTAGGTTCCATCTCCCTTTCAAATTTTAGACATAGGAAGACTTCTAAGCTTTTGGACATTCCTTGGTTGCTAATCCACTTTCTCATTGACCTTCATCCTTCTTTTTACCAACCTTTGTCATTTGTCACCTTGGTCAAATTTGAGTCTCAAGCTTGTGTTCTATCCTGACTCAACCTTGTCAAACTTATCTTAATTATCACAAAGTTCAATGACATTTGGGTTGGTTATCTTGGACCTACATTAGCTTGGTTGCCACCCCTTGTCTTAAATTTTAGGATTCATACCCTTATCATTACTTTAGTCTAATTTAGATACATATCATACCATTTGAACATAGCTTTAATTATCATCCTATCAATCCTTAGTCTTGCACTTAAATTGCACTTTCATTTTGCATCTTTATCCCAAAAATACAAAAAAAAAGCATAGCTAAATTTCATCTTAATCTTAGTTGCATCATTTCCTTTGATCATTATCTTGACACCTTATCATTATCCTTGATCATTATTTAATCAAATTTTGGTCTCCTTATCATCCATTAGTTACACATCCTTGCATAATCACCTTGCATCCTTATATTCAAAAACCAAAAATATAGTTTAGCTTCATCATCTCCTTGCATTACCCTCCAACTTTGCAAGTCTCACATGGTTGAAACATGGTCATGAACCAAAATAAAGGACATGGATTTTTACAGTGACCCCTTTCATGACATGACCCTTAGGTCCAATTCAAATCAATCCACTCCACAAAGAGAGACACCATAGAGAGACTTTACATTAGACAATCTAAGTCTAGAATAATTCAACAAGAAAATGACTCTCGAAGAGATTTAAAGAGCTTACCAAGACCCAAGTATTTCAAGCATGTTTATCATCTTGTTGGTGCCGACCCTAATAGAGTCTTCTATGCACTAGCCAAAAAAAGTGCCAAACTCCCTCAAGGCTTTGATGTCTCAACCATTGTGGAAGAATATACCCAAAATTCATTTGCATTAGGGATGTCCTCTTCACAAAAAATTTCCACCATACCACTTGGAACAACACCACACATGGAAACCACTACCACACACATCCCTAGAATCTCTGCATTTGGAAACAAGTTAACCCATCCCACTACATAAGGACAAAACTTCACATTTGGAAGCTCATCAAACTCCATGATTAAGACCTTCACAAACCCTCTTTTCAAAAATACAAACCAAGGTCTTCAAAATACAAATCAAGGTCCTATACCTACACTTCAAAACATGAACCTAGGTCCTTCATTTTAATTTAAAAGCACACCCTCATCAAATCAAAACCAACCAAACAAATCTAGGAAGATTCACATTACCTCATGAAGGGTGCCCAACCAAAACATTAATCAAGGACCTACCCCATCATTTCATATTAAGGTCCGACACCTTAATTCCAAAATACTATGCCAAACACAAACATGACCTTTGGGACAAATCTAAATTCTAGTTTCACTCCACACCAAAAAAACACACATCAATATGGTAACTAAGGTCCCACACCACAAAACACCAATCCCAATTTAAATCTAACATATGACCTCAATACCAAAACCATAACACCAAACCAAACCAATAAAATGCCATCCATTGCAAATAATTTGATGCAAAAAATACAAGCCATCCAAAAACAAATGAAGAACAGGCAATTGGGAACCAACAAGAAAACCTATTCCAGGGAGGAATTGTGCCCCTTTCCATTTGAAATAAATTTATACATGCCACCATTTCCCCATCATTTCACAACACCACCTTTACCTAAGTACAAAGGGAGGGGAGATACAGTAGAACACATACAATAATTTAATATGTCATGTGTGGAAGTCGCATATGAACCCACCTAATTGATGAAATTATTTCCACGAAGTCTCGCAGGGCTAGCCCTAGATTAGTTTTCACATCTTCCTCCAAGGATTAAAACATAGGGTGAACTTGTTGATAAATATATTAATCACTTCGCCTTTAACATTGAAAGTTATATAACCCTTGCAACATTATGTACAACCAAACAAGAATCCCTAGATTGGTTTGCACATCTTTCTCCAAGGATTAAAACATAGGGTGAATTGGCTAATAAATTCATTAATCACTTCACGTCTTCTTGAGAAACAAATAGTCACCATGTTTGTTGAAAACCTTGACAAAGAAATAATGAGTAGCCTTCAAATTCAATGTTGCACATATTTTGATGAAATCCTTGGGAAAGGTGTCCTTATTGAAAAAGGTCTTGTCACAAAAGGATTGGTCAAGGTACACAAATAAAATCAAAAACCAAATAATGACAAAAGTAAATATTGGTCTTGAAACAAGAATATCACAAATGATGGAATCATTGATTCCAAACTGATAACCAAAGGTCCTACCATTCACCTCCAAGGTATTTCCTCATCAAGCACATAAAACATATCAAATTCTCAAATAAAAGTTCAAAATCAAACATTGAATGCAGCCCAAAATAATAATAAAAATGTAGAGGTCATCCCCGCTCCAAGAGAACATACACCCCATTGGGTGAAACCATTGAATCAGTCCTAAAACAGATTTTGAAACCTAATTTCATCACACTACTAGACATCAAAAATTATGAACCCTCATTAATCAAACCCAGTTGGTGGAAATAAGATGAATATTGTGGCTATCACCGTGGAAAAGGACACAAAACATCTAGATGTTGGACACTCAAAAATATCATTCAAGACCTTGTTGAAAATGGAACCATTTTAATAAGAGACTCATATGGAAAAACCAATGCTAATCATACCATATTTAAAACTCCCTTGCATGACCATGACAAAGGGAAAGCCTCCAGTTCAAGGATTGACAAAAAAGCCAATTATGTAGTTATCGAACATGATTATAGCACTATAATCCTTAACATAAGACCCTTTGATGATCGCATTACCACCATTACCATAAATTATCCAAGTTTAGAATGTGTGGTAACCACTCACATAGCCAAGGTAACTCTTCTAGGACCTTCTAGTCATTAGCCAAAAATCCAGTATAATCTCCTAGACTAGTTGGGGAAGACTCCCACTCAGATTTCCATTTTGGAACTCCTTCGCATATCACCAAAACATAAAGCTATCCTTGATAAAGCATTGAAAGAAGCATTTTACCCACTAATCTAGATGCCGATGAATTTTAGGCCATGGTTGGATACCAAGCTATGCCACACCATGTCACCTTCTCTAAACAAGACTTTTCCACACAAAATTTTGATCATAATGATTCACTACACCTTGAAGTATGCATTAATAAACATAAGATCATATGAGTCCTACTAGATGGTGGAACAAGTCTAAACATTTGCTCACTAAAATTGGTGAAAGCATTGGGATAATCTAAGAATTGCATAGACCAAACCAAGAAAATTGTGATCAAAGCTTATGATGATGTTGACCGGTCATCTGAAGGCATAATTTCACTCCCAATAAGAGTTGGTCTAGCAATGCAGAATACGGTATTTCATGTCTTGGATCTATATTTACACCACAACCTTCTCCTCGGTTTCCCATGGATTCATGCTATGAAGGCTATCTCATCCACATACCAAAAATGTCTCAAGTTCCCATATAATGGCATTGAAATTTCTATTCCTAGCAACCCCAATCCTTTTCAATATTGCACAAACCTAAAAGGAACTGTTGAACATCAAGTGCCCATCAATTGAGAGGCATCATCCTCCACTTCATCTACCATTCCATCTCACTACATTGATCCATCTACCCTTTTCAAATCATCCACTCCATTCAACACACCTTCCAAGCCCAAAATCCATATTCAAGACAAAAGATGTGGAGAATATAGCATGAAGATTCTCTTTTTCATTGGAAATTTACCTAAATCACTAAAGTATTATGGAAAACTGCATCTCGTGTAGCCTGAATTCATCATTCGTAATCCCCATACCACCTTCACTAAATGGGGGGAGCTAGCCAAAGAGTCTTTGGATGACCACATTCTCACATGGTTTTACAAAGAAGAGGAGGATATTGAGCCTAACAAACTGCCAGTTGAACAGTATCTAAAAGGGTTCCTAATGAAATGAAAAGGATATGATGGTCACAACGGCCTTGGCCTAAATAAATAAGGAATGTTAGAACCCTTACAACCTTCTAAATTACTAAAACACCAAGGGTTGGGGTTTGTACTAGTAAAAGTGACTATCTAGGGTATCGAGTTACCTTTGAGTGAGAACATTAATGCTTTAGATGAAATCCATAAATTCAAGGAGTACTTTGATGCTAATTCCAATGAATATGAATGGGATTCCCTATCCTCTACTACTGACATGGACCTTGATAAAATATTTGGAAAACTTAATGAGCCTTCATTTGAAGAAATATCTAATCAAATTCTTACAATTGGTTCCCCACCAAACCCGCCAAGCCCTAGTGTGAAGGTCCCTTTGAAAATAGAAGAATGGATCAAACACTTTTGGGAAACCATTAATTCCGCTTCTTGGGAACCTAATGACTCTACTTCCATATTTAACCTATCTTCCTACACCGTGATCCTTGACAATATCGATGATAGATTACCCCTTGTCTACCTACAACTAATAGATTTGGATCAACAAGGACCACCAAGTTTGGACACATTTGTCACATATAGATTTCATTTGATTTATTAAATGCAGTTATTAATAATTATGTCACTATTTAAATTGAAGTTAAATGATTATTCTAATGAAAGTTAAATTGAAATTCAAATAAAAAAAATGAAATTGAAATGCATTTATTATGATTTGAAATGAATTTATATTAATTTTGGGATTTGTCATTGCTAATGTAAAATCGAGTGCAAGTGAACGTAGGAACAGGTGAACGTGATTGAAGGTGAGAACAATGATCAAGTAGAGTTGTTCAGCCAATTGACATTTCTGAGTTGATGGAATCTCACACACTCACATAGATAATATTTTAATGTATTTTGCATTTATCATGTTTGCAAAATTTAAATCTAGTTTTAATGTAAATTCTCAAAACTGTGAAAAATGCATGTGATTTAAATGATGATTTAGTTAAATTTGATGAAATTGACTTAAATTAAATAATGGGATTTCTTGTTTAAAATTTTATTATTGTTTGAGAATAATGTGTATTGGTATTTCGAAACTTAAATGAAATAGAGTTTATTTCAAAATTTAATAAAATATAAAAAATAAATGGTATTTTAAAGATTATTTGTTTTTAATTGAAAATTATGAAATAGGAAAAGATTTAAATTTTTAAATTAACAATATCTTAAATTGTGTTATTGAAAACAAAATTGAAAAGAAATAGAAAATCAAACATCCGTTCAAATTGGAATTTGCATTCAAAAAGAGAACTTCAGTTAACAAGCTGAAGAAAAATATCTTCAATTAATCAAGAAGCAATCAGATTTTGGAGACTTTGAGTTTGAATTCTGATCTGGAGATCAATGAATATTTTTTGGATCTAGTTTTCTTGATTTAATCAATGCATGAAATAATCATATATACAAGGAAGAAAATCCGAAATGGAGAACACACAGAAAAAATCATTTTGATGTTCTTGAGCAAAAATCAAATTGACAGAGTAAGATTTGAGAGGGAGAATTTATTGTTTTGTGTGGAAAATTTGTTGAATCTCACTCCACATGCATAGGAAGAGAGAGTATTTTTATTTGAATAGAGGTAATTAGTCACCACTCACCCCCCCTACCTAGCTCAAGGAAGAAGTCTACAGAGAGAAATTGGAGTGGTGTGGCTTGTTTAGGAAGGCATGCACAACCTAAACCTTTTTCCTACACCCCACACTCCACACGCAGCAGGAATACACCCCACACATTAGGGAGGTAGGTAGAGAGGCAACTAGGGAAGGCACACAAATCCTTATAATCTCCTTACACCCATGCATTGGGAAGGTATAGAGTGTGTGGCTAGGAAGGAGTTTCCTTCACCTGCTACACAACCATCACACTTCCCTTCACCCACGCACTGGCAATAGTGAGACCGACCACCAAGAAGTGCACAAGAGATAGGAAGAATAGGTGTGGCTAGGGAGAGGGTACGCACAGCCCCACTTTCATGTATTCCTCTTCTCTAAGTACAAGAAATAACACTCTCCAATCCTCTCCACTCACACAGTTAAAAAAGGAAGATAGGAGATAGGAAGAGACGCTAGGGGAAAGAACAGAGGACAAAGGATTCAAGAAAAAGACATAAATTTAACAATTACGTTTCCAGAAATCAAATTTTACCAGGTAGGATCTTGATTAAACTAAATGAATTATGAATAGATTGAATTGGAATGCAATTTTATTTGTCATAGATCTTTAAAACTAATAAATAATTTTATGTTAATGATAATTTTGTTAATCCTTTCCACTCACACAATTAAAAACCAGAAGATTTTAGGAAAATGTTGAGTGAAATCACAAATAAACAATATATTCTCTAGTTCTTTTTCAAATTCTAAAATTTATTTGATCAATTTAAACAAAGAGAATCTCTGTTAATGAAATTAGAGAGAAATGATCTTTAGATTTGATTTCAAATCTATTCCTTTGTATTTTATTGAAAACTTTCAACAAATTAGACTGTATTTACTTTCCAGAATATTAAACAACTTAGAAACAAAATATTTTAGAAAATATTCGATCAAAATCATGAAATAATACAGTTGATCAAATTTAGGGACAATTTCAAAACAAAAAGCAAATTTTAGATTTAGATTCAAAAACATCTTAAACAAAAAACTATATTTGGAATTGGATTTAAAACTGAAAATATTTGATAGAATAACTTCAAAAAATCAACATCAATTCAAAACAGAGGATTTTAAATACTGAATTTTTGCCATTGAAACAAAACAGTCAAAACAAATATAAAAATAAGTTTATTTAAATTTGTTTGAGCAATTATTATTTATTTTGTGAAAATATGTTAAAACAGAAAATAAAACGGTTGAATTTAAAATATGATTTATTTAAAAACAGCAAGAACGAACTTGAAACAATAATAAATAGATGAGTACAAACAAATGAACGTGTGCTCTTGTGTGACTATTTTATATGTATTTAATTTCATACTAGAGATACACCTTCATTAGTTTTGATTATAGAATTTACTCAATGTAAATTATTAATTTTATGTCTTTTATGGATTAAACAATGAAGGAAACAAATTTTTAAACTGTTTTCGCTTCAAAAAAGTTTTTAGTTTGTTGTTTTTAAAAGATTGAATTTGACTGTTTAGACCATTCGTGATTGATAGATGAATCTGCATGTTATATTTTTGGGAAAGTTACCTTCTAAGACGGGTGTCGAATATGGGTAAATAGAGAGTGTAGTTTTGCTTTTTGCAAAACTGCTTTATTTGTCGTGCATGACATTTTACTTGACCAAGTAACTTAAGGACCATTGAAATAGATGGATTTATTGAACTCTCTACCATATCCTAGTATCGAAATTTCTTATTTCTTAAATGATTTAGAAAAATGAGAATGCTTGTGGTTTTACTAGTTAAACTAGGCATGCACTAGATTCCATCTTGCTCATAGACTGCTTCTTCCTAAGCGATTCGTGTAGGGTTGGGTATTTCTTGATTGACTAAGGAATTCTGGGGAAGTGTAAGCTTCAAGGGTGGGCGGAAAAAGCACATGATCCTTGTTCTCATCTTCTTTATGAAGATTAACTATTGGAATGAAGATCAACGGATGGCATCTTCTTTTATGCTTTATATATTCTTTATTATGTAATGAAGAGCTTAAGGTGACTGAATGCCTAAGTCTCAATTTGTAATTGATATTTATCATCTACTGTATCTAGAATTCTAAATTGTGTAATATGACACATGTTTGTATTTAGACTAGAATTGAATATGAATTTATCTTATCGACCTTATGTCGTTGTTTGTAATCTACTAGTTTCTTTGATGTTTAAATGAATGAGATGGCGACTATATTTTGAATATAATTGATTTTATTTAAAGTATTTTTCGATGTTGTTTTAAAGAGTTCCGCTCTTTACATTTGGTATCAGAGCCCTAGGTTTGAACACTAGGGTACTTTGTCCATTATGCTAAATGAACATTCCTTGATGCAGGAATTGTGATACATAATGGGTATGAGAGGTAAAGGAGCTGCTGCAAGCAATGAGAATGAGAGGTTTGACTAGATTCTCGGTCTCTTGAATCAACAGGGTTCCCGAATGGATAATCTAGAATAGGAAGTTTGAGGTGTCAGAGAGGGAAAAAACCCTCGAATTGAAATTCCCCAAAATCAGGAGCAACCTAATAATGAGAATCCCAGGGTTGAAGTACCAAATCCTCAAGCAAGGATTGAAGGGGAATTGGCTAAATATTTTAAAATGGTAGCATTTCCCAAGTTTGATGGTAAGACAATAGGTGATGGAGCTGAAGCCTGAGTAATTGAGATGGAAAAATACTTCAAGCTCAGGAATATGTCCAATGAGACCAAGGCAGTTTGGGCTGTATACCAGCTTACTGGAGAAGCTGCTACTTGGTGGGATAATGAAAAAGATTGAGAAGAAGTTACTACCAGGTGGAACTACATGGGAAGTATTCTTGCAACTTTTCAGGAAGAGGTGGCTTCCATAGCTGTTCTTTGATAGGAAGATGACAAAGTTCCAGAATTTGACATAGGGTGGTCTGATAGTTACCTAGTACTGGGAGAGGTTCACTAATCTCCTAAAGTATGTACCGCAGTATCAGATGGATGAATAGTTCTGTATTCAAAAATTCATCCTAGGGTTAAGGCCATAGATTGGAGCTGATGTGGACATTCATAATCCATTGAGGATGGATGAGGTTTTTGAGAAGGCCATAAAATAGGAACAAAAGCTTCAACAGGTGGCTAACTATAGGAAGAGTGTTAATGCTAAATCTGGTTTTGGAAATAGGAAGTTTCAAAACAATAACAACAATAATTAGAAGGGTAACAATAATAATCAACAAATCAAGAATTTGAAGAGGGGAACAAACACCAGGATAAAGGAGAAGGTAGCTTTGGTGGAAACAAGAAGGTGAACAATAGTAACACCAACTTCTCCAATATTAGGAACATGACAAGTGGTCATCCAAGGCCATGAGGTGGATGCTATAATTGTGGAGGAGATCACTATGCCTCCAATTGCACTCAGCATACAAGAGGTCAACAAGGTGGTAATGATCGGTGAGCACCGCAACACCAGATACATGCAGCGGTTGACAACCGTCAAGCAGACTTTCAGGCTACACCTATTTAGATGTCGGGTAAGATTTTTGGTCAATCTGTTTCTATTTTGATAGATACAGGAGCTACTGAATGCTTTATTGATCCTAAAGTAGTTGCTAAATTACCTATTAGACCTGGTTTTATGTCACATTCATGAATGGTTCAGTATGGAAATTGAGCAAAGAAGAGGGTAGATTTATGTTTATCATGTAACGATTTAGAGTTACCTAACTTCCAAACCCAAGTTAACCTTTATGTAGCACCATTGGGTTATTATGATGTGATCTTAGGGATCAATTGGTTAACTGAGCATAAAGCCATAGTGAATTGTGAGGACAAGGTTGTGAGTTGTTTGGATGATTTTGGGCATCCAGTTGAGATTTTTGGATCTCGAGAGCCTCTAGAGTTGAGACATATCTCAGCTATTCAACTAAAGAAAGAACATCGAAAGGGATGTTCCATTTTTTCTATTTTGGTGAGTGACATGGATAATGCTTAGAATAGTCTAGAGGGCTATCCAGTTCTCAAAGAGTTCTTGGATATCTTTCTAAAAGAACTTATGGAATTACCACCGAAGAGAGAATTTGATTTCTCGATTGAACCGTTACCTGGAACAAAGCTACAATCCAAAGCTCCTTACAGAATGACTACTACTGAGCTGTATGAACTAAAGGTTCAATTGCAGGAGTTGTTTAAATAGGGATTTATTAGGTCGAGTGTATCACCATGGGGTGCACCGGTAATCTTCATTAAGAAGAAGGATGGAACCTTGCGACTATGTATTGATTATAGGATGCTTAACAAGGTTACCATCAAGAACAGGTATCCTCTACCCAGGATAGATGAGTTGTTTGATTAGATGAAAGGGGCCATAGTGTTTTCTAAGATTGATCTTAGATCAGGTTACCACCAGTTGAGGATCAAGGATGAGGATATTCCAACGACAGCTTTCAGAACTCGATATGGACACTACGAGTTCACCGTGGTACCTTTCGGCCTAACGAATGCTCTAGCAACATTCATGAACCTTATGAATATTATCTCCAGAGACTATTTAGATGATTTCATTCTTATATTCATTGATGACATTTTGATTTTTTCTAAAATAGAAGAGGAACATCAGAAGCACTTGAGAATAGTCTTGCAACAACTAAGAGATCGGAAGATTTTGGTAAGTTTTCGAAGTGTAATTTATTTTATAAGAAGGTTCACTATTTGGGGCATGCCATATCTACTAAGGGAATCTCAGTTGATCCTACGAAGATTGAGGTAATTGTAGATTGGCCAACACCAAAAAGTGTAACTCACGTCCATAGTTTCATGGGACTTGCAGGATACTACAGGAAATATGTAGAAGGGTTTTCTAGAATTGCAACACCTATTACTTCTCTTCAGAAGAAGGGAAATAAATATGAGTGGACTGAGAAGTGCGAGGAAGCATTTCAGATTCTTAAACAAAAGTTGACATCAACACCAGTGTTGACTATACCGGATCCTAATGGGCACTTCATAGTGATTACAAATGCATCAGGTGAAGGTGTAGGAGTTGTGCTAATGCAGGAAGGGAAGGTGGTTGCATATGAGTCCAAGAAATTGAAACAGTATGAGTTGAATTATGCGCCACATGATCTTGAGCTTACATCGATTGTGCATGCATTACAAATGTGGAGACATTATCTCCTAGGGAAGCTGTTTGAGCTTAAGACAGATCATTTGGGACTTAAGTACATCTTCACATAGTTGAACCTCAATGTGAGATAGAGGAGGTGGCTTGAGTTCCTAGGTGAGTATGATTTTGGTATTGAGTATATCAAGGGTAAGGAAAATAGGTTTGTAGATGCTCTTAGTAGGAGAAGACATCTCTCTGCTATGTTGACCACAAGGTCAAATTTGAGGCAACAAGTGTTGTAGTATCTTCTAGGAGATGAGAATTATGACAGGGTTAGACAAGCCTTAGAGGCGGATCCTTCATATCATATATTTGATGGATATGTGATGGAGTTGGATGGTATTGTTAGATATCAAGGAAGGATGTATCCCTGACGGTGGATATTTAAGGAATTTGATTCTTGAGTAAGTTCATGATGCACCTTATTCAGGGCATCTAGGAGTTACGAAGATGGTAGCTGAGTTGAAGGCTTTGTATTTTTGGCCTAATCTTAAGAAAGATGTCATGGAGTACGTGGCTAGATGTTTGGAATGCCAGTGAGTCAAGGTTGAGCATGTGCATCCAGTAGGACTTTTGTATCCCCACGATATACCTAAGTATAAGTGGCAAGTAATCAGTATGGATTTCATCCAAGGATTACCTTTGAGCAGGAATAGGCATGATACCATCTTAGTAGTTGTTGATAAGCTGACGAAGGTTTCACATTTCATACTTGAAAATCTGAAGGATGGATCATTGACTCTTGCAAGGAAATTTGTGCAAGAGATATTTAGATTGCATGGTGTTCAGAGACCATTATTTCTAATAGAGATACTAGGATGACATCTATTTTCTGGACAACACTGAATGTAGCTTTGGGAACTAAATTGAATTTTAGTTCTCCATATTACCCACAAACTGATGGCCAAATTGAAAGGGTCAATTAGGTTGTGGAGGACTTACTGAGGATGTACTTCATGGATCAATAGTACAATTGGGAGGAATATTTACCATTGGTTGAGTTTGCCTACAACAACTCATTTCATGCATTATTGGGTATGGCACCTTTTGAGGCATTGTATGGAGGGAAATGTCATACACCCATCAGTTGGGATAGGATAGAAGACATGATCATTATTGGTCTAGATATTTTCAAGGAAATGGATGAGCAAATGAAGTTGATCAAGGGTAGGTTGAAGGAAGTAGCCGATAGACAGAAGAGTTATGCTAGTAGGAACATGACTTTCAGACAGTTTTCTATAGGAGGTAAAGTCTTCTTGATGATTAAGCCTCATAAGAGCTCTATCTCATTTGGGAAATCATCAAAGTTGGCACCGAGATTTTATGGGACCATTTGATATATTGGAAGTTATTAATCCAGTTGCATATAGACTAGTGTTACCACCTGCTCTAGCTCGACTTCAGAATGTTTTCCATGTTTCTTTGTTGAAACCATATCATTGTGATGCATCTCATATTCTTGATTGGTGTTCATTATAGGTACAGGATCCAGGGGTGGTGCTAGTGGAGCCCATCTGAATCCTAGACAAGCGTATCATTAAGTTGTGTAACAGAGATAGTACTCAGTACAAGGTCTAGTGGGACCAACATACTGAGGACAGTGCTACATGGGAGGATTATGAGATGATATACCATCATTTTCCTCATTTTCTTTCATAGAATAACATTTGTTTTGTGCGGAGATACTTGATACTCTGGTTTTTGATTCACATGTTGTGAACTTTGATAGTGTGGATGATACTGTTATTGTTTATGCTTATGTTTGAGAACTATGATGTTAGTTACTATATCATTGTGATTGAGATACTATGCTTTACCTATTGAGATACTATGTTTAATGATTAAGATAGTATGTTTTATTGATGATGATATTATGCTTATTGAATGAATAATAAGACATTGAGACAATGTCTCTTCCAAGAGGGGAAGGATGTCACGTATAGATTTCATTTGATTTATTAAATGCAGTTATTAATCATTATGCCGCTATTTAAATTGAAGTTAAATGATTATTCTAATGAGAGTTAAATTCAAATTCAAATCAAAATGAAATTGAAATTGAAATGCATTTATTATGATTTGAAATGCATTTATATTAGTTTTGGGGTTTGTCATTGCTAATGTAAAATCGAGTGCAAGTGAATGTAGGAACAGGTGAACGTGATTGAAGGCAAGAACAACGATCAGGTAGAGTTGTTTAGCCTATTGACGTTTATGAGTTGAATCTCACACACTCACATAGATAATATTTTAATGTATTTTTCATTTATCATGTTTGCAAATTTTAAATCTAGTTTTAATGTAATTTATCAAAACTGTGAAAAATGCAAGTGATTTAAATGATGATTTAGTTAAATTTGATGAAATTGACTTAAATTAAATAATGGGACTTCTTGTTTAAAATTTTATTATTGTTTGAGAATACTGTGTGTTGGTATTTTGAAACTTAAATGAAATAGAATTTATTTCAAAATTTAATAAAATATAAGAAATAAATGGTATTTTAAAGATTATTTGTTTTTAATTGAAAATTATGAAATAGGAAAAGATTTAAATTTTGAAATTAACAATATCTTAAATTGTGTTATTGAAAACAAAATTGAAAAGAAATAAAAAATCAAACATCCGTTCAAATTGGAATTTGCATTCAAAAAGAGAACTTCAGTTAACAAGCTGAAGAAAAATATCTTCAATAAATCAAGAAGCGATCAAATTTTGGAGACTTTGAGTTTGAATTCTGATCTGGAGATCAATGAATATTTTTTGGATCTAGTTTTCTTGATTTAATCAATGCATGAAAGAATCATATATATAGGTAAGAAAATTCAAAATGGAGAACACGCAGAAAAATTCATTTTGATGTTCTTGAGCAAAAATCAAATTGACAAAGTAAGATTTGAGAGGGAGAATTTATTGTTTTGTGTGGAAAATTTGTTGAATCTCACTCCACATGCACAGGAAGAGAGAGTATTTTTATTTGAATAGAGGTAATTAGTCACCACTCACCTCCCCTACCCAACTCAAGGAAGAAGTCTGTAGAGAGAAATTGGAGTGGTGCGGCCTGTTTAGGAAGGCACGCACAACCTACACCTTTTTCCTACACCCCACACTCCACACGCAGCAAGAATACACCCCACACATCAAGGAGGTAGGTAGAGAGGCAGCCAGGGAAGGCACACAGCCTTATAATCTCCTTACACCCATGCATTGGGCGGGTATAGAGTGTGTGGCTAGGAAGGAGTTTCTTTCACCTACTACACAGCCATCACACTTCCCTTCACCCACGCACTAGCAACAGTGAGACCAACCACCAAGAAGTGCACAAGAGATAAGAAGAATAGGTGCGGCCAGGGAGAGGTTATGCACAACCCCACTTTCATGTATTCCTCTTCTCTAAGTATAGGAAATAACACTCTCCAATACTCTCCACTCACATAGTTAAAATGGGAAGATAGGAGATAGGAAGAGGCGCCAGGGGAAAGAACAGAGGACAAAGGATTTAAGAAAAAGACAAAGAAATTTAACAATTACGTTTCTAGAAATTAAATTTTACCAGGTAGGATCTTGATTAAACTAAATGAATTATGAATAGATTGAATTGGAATGCAATTTTATTTGTCATAGATCTTTAAAAATAATAAAGAATTTTTTGTTAATGATAATTTTGCTAATCCTTTCCACTCACACAATTAAAACTAGAAGATTTTAGGAAAACGTTGAGTGAAATCACAAATAAACAATATACTCTCTAGTTCTTTTCTAAATTCTAAAATGTATTTGATCAATTTAAACAAAGAGAATCTTTGTTAATGAAATTAGAGAGAAATGATCTTCAGATTTGATTTCAAATCTATTCCTTTGTATTTTATTGAAAACTTTCAACAAATCAGACTGTATTTACTTTCAAAATATTAAACAACTTAGAAACAGAAGATTTTAGAAAATCTTCGATCGAAATCATGAAATAATACAGTTGATTAAATTTAGGGAAAATTTCAAAACAGAAAACAAATTTTAGATTCAAAAACATCTGAAACAGAAAACTATATTTGGAATTGGATTTAAAACTGAAAATATTTGATAGAATAACTTCAAAAATTCAACATTAATTTGAAACAGAGGATTTTAAACACAGAACTTTCACCATTGAAATAAAACAGTCAAAACAGATATAAAGATAAATTTATTTAAATTTGTTTGAGCAATTATTATTTATTTTGTGAAAATATGTTAAAATAGAAAATAAAACAGTTGAATTTAAAATATGATTTATTTAAAAACAACAAGAACGAACTTGAAACAATAATAAATAGATGAGTACAAACAAATGAATGTGTGCTCTTGTGTGACTGTTTTATATGTATTTAATTGCATATTGGAGATACACCTTCATTAATTTTGATTATTGAATTTACTCAATGTAAATTATTAATTTTATGTCTTTTATGGATTAAACAATGAAATAAATGACTTTTTAAACTGTTTTTGCTTCAAACAAGTTTTTAGTTTGTTGTTTTTAAAAGATTGAATTTGACTATTTAGACCATGCACGTTTGATAGATGACTCTGCATGTTATGTTTTTGGGAAAGTTACCTTCTGGGATGGGTGCCGAATATGGGTAAATAGAGAGTGTAGTTTTTCTTTTTCCAAAACTGCTTTATTTGTCATGCATGACATTTTACTTGACCAAGTAACTTAAGGACCATTGAAACAGATGGATTTATTGAACTCTCTACCATATCCTAGTATCGAACTTTCTTATTTCTTAAATGATTTAGAAAAATGAAAATGCTTGTGGTTTTACTAGTTATACTAGGCATGCACTAGATTCCATCTTGCTTGTACAATGCTTCTTGCTAAGCGATTCGTGTAGGGTCGGGTTTTTGTTGATTGACTAAGGAATTTTGGGGAACCGTAAGCTTCAAGGTTGGGCGGAAAAAGTTCCTGATTGTTGTTCTCATCTTCTTTATGAAGATTAGCTATTGGAATGAAGATCAACGGATGACATCTTCTTTTATGCTTTATATATTCTTTATTATGTAGTGAAGATCTTAAGGTGACTAAATTCCTAAGTCTTGATTTGTAATTGATATTTATCATCTATTGTATTTAGAATTCTAAATTGTGTAATATGACACATGTTTGTATTTAGACTGGAATTGAATATGAATTTATCTTATCGACCTTATGTTGTTTGTAATCAACTAGTTTCTTTGATGTATAAATGAATTAGATGACTATATTTTCAATATTTTTGATAATGTTTTAAAGAGTTCCGCTCTTTACAACATTCGAGAATGATGAAGCAATTTTTGAGTTCATGGGACTTTGTGAAGGAAAAATAAGTGGGGATGATAAGGTTGTATTTTCCATAGAACTTGATTATGCAACATACTTTGGTGAGGCTATCCTATCCTCTAGTCACAAAAGTGAAAATGAAAAAAGAAAAAAGAAAAATAATAGGTCTTCAGGTGAAAACCAAAAGGTGCCTGCTAATTGTGAAAATGGTTAAAATAAAGGGCATATTAAAAGGTGAAAACCTCTCTAAGGCACCTAAGGATGGAGGACTAGAAAGTCTCCCTATAGACTGAGAGAGATCAACATTTCTCATAGAAGAAACCAAAGAAGTAAACATTGGGACACTAAACAATTCTAGAATCATACAGCTGGCAGCATCTTTGACCACCAAGGAAAAGCCTAAGTTTACAAAATTCTTTTCAAAAAGACAAGTGAATTTTGCATTGTCATATATTGATATGCTTGGATTAGATCTCGAATTGGTTCTACATCACTTACCATTGTTACCAAATTCCAAGCCATACAAATAAAAGCTAAGGAAAATGCATCCGCAAATTACACTCTTGGTCAAGGTGGAACTAAAGAAATTCTTGGATGTTGGATTCATATGCTCTATTTATTATGAATATTGGATATCAAACCTTGGTCTTGTCACCAAACCAAATGGTCAAATCAGAGTGTGCACAGATTTCAGAGATCTCAACAAAGCTTGTCCTAAAGATGATTTTAGTTTACCAAATATTGATATCATAGTAGACCTTACTATTGAATATGAAATGTTATCACTTGTGAATGGATTCTCAGGTTATAATCAAATAAGAATTACTCCTGAAGATCAACTAAAGACAACCTTCACATGAGCTTGGGGAACTTTCTATTGGAATGTCATTCCATTTGGACTTAAAAATGTTGGAGCTACCTATTAGAGAGCCATGACTACCATTATTCATGATTATATGCACGTACTTATGGAGGATTATGTTGATGAAATTCTCTCAAAATATCTAGAATGAGGTGGTCACTTAGCAGTATTGGACAATATTTTCATACAACTTGAAAATATCAACTTAGGTTAAATCCAAATAAATGTGTTTTTGGGGTCCAATCAGGAGAACTCTTAGGATACATTGTCTCTCACAGAGGAATAGAAGTTGATCCCACCAAAGTAAAATCTATCTTAGACATGCCACTACCAACCAGTATCAGTCAGTTAAGGATATTACAAGGAATATTTCAATCAATCTGTAAGTTCATTATTCAGCTTGCAGATAAGATCCATCCATTTCAATATTTATTGCACTAAGGAATTCCCTTCAGTTAGATAGAGAAGTTCCAAGAAGAATTTGATCAAATCAAGAATTATCTATTGACTCCACTAGTTCTTGTAACATTAGAATAAATCTGTGTATAAGATCTGCAACTAGAACAAACAATTGTTAATCCTAATCTAAATCAAAACTAATCTAAAATCAAACAATAAAGAACAAATATGAAAACATGATAAAAACTAAACAAACTGAATTGATCTCACCGAATATGCATTCATTCCTTTGAATTATCTCCATTGCTCTTCTTCATTTTTCCTTTTTAGTATTCTTTCCCTTAGATTTCTGTGTTTGAATGCAAGTATAGCTGTGTTGAATGTCTAAGAAAAATATCGAAGAATGGTCTCTTCTCAAAAGTATAATGATTTCAGGAGGAGGAATAATGATAATGACAGGCCATTTTATAGATTGTGTGTTTTTGAATGATCGGCTCAGATTGAAAGAGAGATCGATGGACGAGATTGATGAATGCCATGCGATGTGAGTTAGAACATGAGTCAGGAAAGGCTAAAAATAGAACAAGATCTTAATCTTCAGTTAAGAATCTTCAAAAACAAAAGAAATAGACTTTGAATGTTAAAGACAAAGTCAGAACTCGAAGATGAGGAATTTGAATGCATAATTAAATTAATTAATTAAATAAAAGATATTTAATTAATAGATGCATACATGCATATAAGTTAGAACTAGTTAATCGACTAGTTGTGACAGAGAGTCTTCTTGCAGAGATGATCAGCAGTTGAATTCAGAGATAACTGAAGAACTAAAAGTAGATCTCAATTCAGAAGGTAAGTGGACGATTAGATAACTGATTGACAGAAGAATGTGATACAAATGAATTAAATGTTAATTTAATTCAACATTCAAAAATACAAGATTTAATTAAATAAATAAAGATAATTTATTTAATTTGACTTTCGAAAAAGGTAGAATTGAATAATTAAATAATAAATATTTAATTATAGTTGAAAAGGGAGTTAAATGAATAATTAAATAAATATATTTAATTATAGTTGAAAAGTATGATAAAGGGGTAATTAAATACTAAATTATTTAATTATGAAAGAGGATTTAATAAGTTAGCGACATAATTAAATAAATATGATATATTTAATTAATCAAGTTGAATAAAGATTAATAATGAATTAATTAAAAAGGGAAATTTAATTAATAGAGGAAATATGTGTTAGAAAGGTTAATTAAATAATTGACATTATTTAATCATGACCATGGACTATAGAAAATAATATCGAATATGTACTCGCAGGCCTAGACCAATTTTTGGTATCTACAGTTCTTATGCCTCCAATTGATGGAAGACACTTGATATTTTGTGTGACAACAACTACATCAACTCTAGGGGGAATTATTAGCACAAAATGACAATGCTAGTAAATAATGAGCAATCTACTACATCAGTCGCACCCTAGTTAGATATGAGTTAAACTATATCCCTATAGAATGAGAATGTCTATCGTTTGTATTTATAGCACATAAATTGAGACATTACATGTTGAATCACAAGACAAAATTGATCCTCTAAAATATCTTCTTAAAAAAGCATCTCTGACAGGAAGACTAGCTAAGTGGGTTATGATTTTAAGTGAGTATGACTTTGATTACATTGACTGAAAAATAATAAAAGGACAAGTTATAGTTGATCAACTCACAAATGCACCAGTAAAGGTAGATCATCCTTTGATATATGATTTCCCAAATGAATCCATCTTTGTCATAGACATGCCAACATGGAAATTGTACTTCGATGTGTCTTACACAAGTCATGGTTGAGGCGCTGGAATTCTATTTATCACACCTCAAGGAGATTCCATTCCCAAGTTAGTTTGAATAGCATTTCCATGTACTAACAACATAGTTGAGTAGGAAGCATTGTTGACAAGACTCTGGATGGCAATAAAATGTAAAATCAAGGATCTTCAAGTTTATGGTGATTCTCAATTAGTGATTAAGCAATTTAATGATGATTATGACACCAAGAATGAAAAAATGATGCCCTACAAGTGCATGGTAGATAGTTTCATACTATAATTTGATGTTATTGCCTTCGATAAAATTTTGAGAATCTAAAACAAAGTAGTTGACGCAATGGCTACAATTAGATCTCTCTTGGACATTCCTAAAAATGCATCGCAATATAAGTTCTTGGTAGAACGATTGTTGGTCCCTACGTTCGATTTCCCCAAAATCAAACTTGTGTGTGAACTTTTTGGTCTCGACACTCCTTGGTATAAAGACATCTATGCTTATTTACATGACCAAATTATCCCTTTTTACTTTTCCTCCAACCAATGTAAAACCTTTATTCGAGAAGCCTCTAAATATGTCATCATCGAAGATACCCGTTACTGTCATAGCCTTGATTGCACCCTCCTTCAATGTCTCAACTCAAATGAAGCACATACAACCTTACAAGAGGTACATCATGGTATATGTAGATCTCACTCTGTTGGTCCTACCTTAGCCAAAAATCTCATGAGGACAAGATATTATTGTCCTACAATGGAATATGATGCCTATCACCTTGTGAATAAATGTCACTAGTGTCATATTTACAAAGATCTTATACACCTTCCAGCTCAGGAACTATAGACTCTCACATCACCATGGCCATTTTCTCAATGGGGACTCAACCTCATAGGAAAGATCCATCCTAATTATAAAAATGGACATAAGTCATCCTTGTTTCTATTGAATAATTTATAAAATGTATCGAAGCCATCCCAATGACCTACATTACTAGAAAGTAGATAGCCAAGATCATCCTGAATTACATTATATGTCATTACGGTACCCTGCAGTCCATCATTATAGATAATGGTTGCCCTTTTAAGAATTAATATTTTTGTGAGCTTTGTGAAAATTTTCATATTCAACATCACTTTTCTACCCTATACTACCCCCAAAGTAATGCACAATCATTGAGTTGTGGGATGACACTATTGATGGTATGGGGTTGAGAGAGGATAGTTGTCTTCCATCCTCCAGTTACAGTAGAGAGAGAGGAGAGACACCCATATGTGTTTTGATATACAGGGCAGATCACACAGACCCATGTGGGTGACACAGGATACTGGCAACACGCCTTGGATATTCTTGATCAGTTCACATGGAGACCTTACATGGATTGTGAGGAGTGGGTGGATGAGGACATTCATTTTCCATTCTACAGATAGACACAGTATCTCATTGGGAGGACTGTTTTGATTTTTCATATTATCGAGCGACATCTACTAGACAGAGTTTTGAGACAGTTCGGGGAGGTTCAGGATGAGCCTCAAAGTAGAGCAGAGTTTGCTTGGTCATCGAGAGAGGTTCCATGGTGGGGACCCATGATTCCAGTGGCTACGGAAAAGGCAAAGATACAGGCACTTCAGCCAGTACAGTGGGGATGGAGAGGTGGATTAGAAAATCCAGGGACCATGGCTGCTTATGAGGCATGGTGGGCAGTTCATCACTTGATTCCTTATATAGATCCTGACTAGCCAGCACTAGTCGAGAGACGAGGCACAGGGCCGAGAGGACGTTAGAGAGGTGGAGGTGCCAGAGTTGGTAGGGTTGGTGGTAGAGGTGATGGAAATGATGGCAGAGGCAGAGGTAGAGGCAGGAGATGAGGATGGAGAGGATGGAGAGGTGGTCAGGCAGGTGGACATGCACCTATGGAGGCAGCAGTAGTAGTTGATGTACCGATGATAGATATCAGAGGTAGAGTGGATGTACCAGCTGGGGATGAGCACGCTACAGTGGAGGTAGTGGTTGAGGAGCGTGTAGAGGTAGATTTCGGAGGAGAGGATTCTGACACAGACATGGATTTAGACCCTCTTGGTGTGTTGGCAGGATATGGAGACGATGATGTTGAGGATGATGTTGAGGAGGAGGCACCGATGGAGGAGTAGGAGAGACAGCTCAGAGATTAGATAGTGGAGGGGAGATGGGATGAGGATGCTCCAAGTGACAGGGAGGCTTTAGAGGAGAGACTTAGACTTATGACCGCAGAGTTTGAGGTGATGAGATTAGAGAGAGACAGTGCCTTCACAGAGAGGGACAGTGCCTATGCAGAGAGGGATAGTGCATACACTGAGAGGGACAATGCTCATACAGAGAGGGACAATGCTCTCATGGAGAGAGACCAAAGCATAACCCAAAGACATGAGATAGAGCAGCAGTTCGTAGAGGTTAGACATCTTTGCAGTGGGTCCTCATCGGATGGCATGGTACGAGAGTTGGTCAGATCAGTGGAGAGAGCCACGTATTACAAGGATTTGTATGAGGCCACAATGCCAACAGAGATATGGGCTCCTACATTTTCAGAGATGCGCAGTCAGAGCAGAGGTCAGACTAGGAGTCAAAGGACACAGAGCACCGAGGGGGTGATAGGACCATCGAGGACAGGTCCATATGATAGGCCTTCCACCTCACAGAGGCCACCTTCGAGTCTTTTCCCACCACCATCACCACATGATAGTAGGGTTAGTGGGACATGATGATAGGGTTTCAGATACTTGTGGACATCTGTATTTTTGATTAGAGAGCCTGTGAGCTCATGTTTTATTTATGGTTACATTTGGACATTGTACTATGAGACACTATTTTTGAGCGATATATATATATATATATATATAATTTTGGCGGCTTCTACATGATATGCAGTGCTATGTTATGGATGATGCTTTATTTCTACATGATTATGTTTCCTAAATGATGTATGTACATGTGTTATGAATGAATTTTTCTATATGTTTATGAGTTATGCATTGCATTATGATGTTATAAATGTCTTGGTTTACTTATGATAGTGGATGCAATATTCTATATGATGCTTATATGTGATGGTAATATGTACATGCAATGTTTACATTATGTATTGTGATGATGATGCAATGCCTATTATGTAACGATGTGAAATGCAATGAAAATGAATGATACTATCTATATGTTGAAAATGCAATGCAACTATATGAAATGTGTATTGAATGGATGCAAATGCAAATGACCTAATGTGTTTTTCTTATTGTGTCACAGGACTTTATCTTAATGTCAAAGAAGAGAAATGTTAGGATGAAATCAATTCAAAATGTCAGTAAGAAATAATTAATGTTGATTGATGTGAAAAATGATATAATGATGGTTGATCAATTGAGAAAAAGATATAACCTTTGATATATTGCCAAATATGCTATACTTGCTTTGTTATCATCATTGGGTGGGACATGACATAGATGGATAATACACACTATGATATGAGATAGACCATAGTGTACAAAGTTTTCCACCTGTGAAAAACAGACAGTCATAGACAAGGAGTGTCTTAACTCAGACTAAGGACAAGATGCCCTAGTCATTTGGTCAAGACAAACCATAGACAATAGACAAATAAAAGATGGGTCATGAGACGTCATTGCTCCTCTAAATCCTTGATAGGACATCCTTGAGGAAACTAGTAACATGACTCAAAAACCAATGTTAAAAATATAGGTGACAGATAGAAGCCAAAGAAAAAGAATCTTGAGACGTCGTTGCTTCTCTAAATCCTTCAAGGGACATCCTTGAGAAAGCTAGTAATAGGATCATGCACAAATCAATAAAAAGATAAGACAAAATAAGATATAAAGTCATTAAGCCAAATAAATGTATTTGCCAAAACTTGATCTTGTGGGATTGTTTGATGTTGATGTTTGACATAGCGTAATGTGAGAGAATGACATATACCACATAAGATGTTGAGTCTGGTTTCGACTTGGTGACTTCTGTAAAAGGCATGACAAAGCCTGGTTTCAGTAAGACACGTTCCATATAAGACATTGGAGTTTGATGACATTGAAGTGACAAGCCACATGAGACTATGACAATTTGATGACATCTATTAACAAGAAAGACATATCTTGCGAAGACATAGGTTGATCACTTTGACAATGTGTTTGATATTGACTTGATGACAATTTGAGATGTTTTTCCTCGTTGTTGCATGACTTGTTTTGATTCTTTGACTGATAAAAGTGTGTGTGTAGATAGTGTTTGACATGATATGATACCCTAAACTATGATATGCAACTTGTGTGATAGTGATTGTGAATGAACCCTATTGGACTGACCTAGTGTGGTCTTGGGAGCTCATCAATTGATTAGCCTTGCCTACGTTATACACGCAAAGACCTCATAGTTCAACATGACCAATGACTTTAAATGTACAAAGCGTCATGATTTTAATGTTTAATACATGACAAACCTAGACTGATAGACCTAATTCCTTGGGGGCACATCGATTGATGGCCTTGCCTATGTCCCAGTCGTAGAGGCAACGTAGTTCGACTATGTCTACTACTGACTTAACATGACCGAATTGACCTGATTGACTAGACATGACTGACTTGACATGATTGACTAGACATGATCGACTTGACACTATTTTTGGGATTTTCTGACACTTTTTTGATTTTTTTTTATTTTTGGAGTTTTCTAATGTTTTTGGGATTTTTCAGGACAATTTTGATGGTTTGACATTATGTACAAAGTGTTAGGGCACAGAAAAAGGATTTTCCCCCAGTCGGGAATATGAGTTGGAAGATGGAGTGGGTAATGTGATGGAATGGACTTTGATGTCAATCGTTCCAAATGATGGATAGGACAACCATTTATTATGAGTGATGGTGGAAAAGTTCGATTAGAATGATGGTAGACGGAAGAGTGAGCTTGACTACACATGGCACCTATTTGCCACGTTTTCACCATGGTACTTATCCATAGTGCCACCAAAGTGGTTTTCACTAGTGGATGGATTTATTTCTCTTTACTTTTCATTTTTTTTTCTCAATTTTTTTGGTGTTACAAAGAGTCCTGTTTGCCAGGTTTTCATCAAGGTAACCATTTTTTTGTTTTGTTTTTTTTTTCTTTTTTGTATTTTGCAGATTAAGACACGGATTCTCAGAGACTTAAGCATAAAACCTCTTTAGATGTAGACTGTTGATAGGGGACAAAATCAGTTCTCCTTCGGGAGTAGAGAGTTGGTACACTCCTGATCCAAAGGCTTTTGTGACAATATATGGCCCCAACCAGTTAGGCTCAAACTTACCTGGTTTCTCTCTTTCAGCTTGGTTCTTAGGATTTTCCATTAATATCAGATCACCAATGTCAAAATGTCTATTTAGAACTTTCCTATTGTAGCTATGATGAAAACAATTTTGATATGCTTGTAAATGATCTAATGCTTTCTGTCTTCTTTCATCCAGCAGTTCTAGCTCTTGTAACCTAGAAACACGATACTCTTCATCATCGATATGACCCTTCAAGGATACCCATAGAGAAGGTATTTCAACCTCAATAGGTAAGATAGCTTCAGACCCGAATACGAGGGAATATGGAGTGGTGCCGGTGGGAGTACGGATGCTTGTGCGATAAGCCCATAAGGCAGGATTAAGCTATAGGTGCCAGTCATGACCAGCGTCATTGACAGTCTTCTTAAGGATTCTAACAATTGTCTTATTAGATACCTCATCTTGGCCATTACCTTGTGGGTAATATGGAGTGGAGAAATGGTGTTTGATGTGGAATTATTCACATAAATGGCGTACTTCTTGGTTCTTGAATGGGCGGCCATTGTTTGTGATTATGGATTGTGGCACACCATACCAACAAATGATAAAGTTTAGGATAAACTTAGATATTTGTGTGCCGGTTATGTATTTCATGGGAATAGCTTCAATCCATTTGGTGAAGTATTAGGTGGCGGTGATGATGAATTTATGGCCATTGGAGGATGGAGGGTGTATCTTACCTATGAGGTTGAGTCCCCATTAGGCAAAGGGCCATGGTGAAGTAATTGGACAAAGTTATTGTGCTGGTGCTCTTATCAAGTCTCCATGTATTTGACATTATCTACAATTCTTTACAAAGACGTAAGAATCTTTCTCCATTGTAGGCCAATAGTAACCTAGTCTCATAATCTTGTGGGCTAGAGTAGGACCACTCGGATGAGATCCACATTTACCCTCATGTATCGCTCGCAAATTTGTTTGTGCTTCCTCAACATTAAGACATCTCATTAAGGCGTTATCTAAGGTACGTCTATACAGGGTTTCACCGATGATGGTATACTTAGTTGACTTTCGGATGAAGGTTTGACGTTGGTTGTTGGACAAGTCTTGGGGTAAGGTTTGGTATGTAAGGTAATCGAATATGTCTTTATACCAAGGAGACGTAAGACCAACAATGGTACACACTATCGCAGTATCAGGGACATCATAAGCGGGAATCAAAAGTTGTTCAACCAGAAACTCGAACTTAGGCACATTACTTGGAATATCCAACAAGGAAGCCACGGTTGCCATAGCATCTGCAGCTCTATTCTGGATACGTGGTATTTGTTGAAAAGTTATTTCATTGAAATACTATTTGAAATTATCAGCCATCCTCTTGTAAGGTGCAAGCTTCTCATCCTTAGTTTGGTAATCATCATTTACCTTTCGGATTACCAGTTGAGAGTCATCGAAGACCTTTAAGCTTTTAATTTTCCATTGAGCTGCCATTTTTAACCCAGTCACTAAAGCTTCATATTCTGCTATATTGTTGGTACAATGGAAAGCAATCCTGAATGATTTAGGAATGGTATCATCTTGAGGTGTAACAAATAAGATACCAGCTCCTGAACCCCGATTTGTGTGTGAGCCATCAAAGTACAGTTTCCATTCGATCTTAATGTCAATATTAAAGAGAAACTCATCAGGAAAGTCTACCACTAATGGGTGATCTGCCTTCATAGGTGCATCAGCTAACTGATCTGCTATCACCTGTCCTTTTATTGCCTTCCTTTCAACATACTGAATGTCATACTCGCTAAGTATCATGACCCATTTAGCCAATCGACCTATTAAATCTGCCTTACTTAGGAGGTATTTAAGTGGATCAATCTTTGCAACTAACATTGTTTTTCGATTGAGCATATAGTGCCAAATTTTTTGGGTAGCAAAGACTACCGCAAGACAGGCACGTTCTATGTTGCTGTAATTCAATTCGTAGCCCACTAAGGTACGACTAATGTAATAGACGGCTCTCTCATGACCTTGATATCGTGTTGTGCGAGAAGAGCCCCTAATGCTGACTGAGTTGCTGAGATGTAAAGTATCAATGGTTTTCCCTCTGTAGGTGGCATTAGGACCGGTGGAGTAAGCAAATAGTCCTTGATTTGCTGGAAGGCCTCTTGACATTTAGGTGTCCATACAAATGGCACTCCTTTCTTGAGTAAATGTTGAAATGGGTGTATTTTATCTGCCAGTTGTACTATGAAATGCCTAATTGACTATAATCATCCTTGTAGAGTTCTGAGTTGGCCAATGCTGGTTGGAGGAGGCATTTCTATGATAGCTCTTACCTTCTCTGGATCCACTTCAATGCCTCTTCGAGAGATGATATAGCCTAATAGTTTTCCTAATTTTACACCAAAGACACACTTCTTTGGATTTAGACTGACATTGTAATTCTCCAGCCTTTGGAATATCTTGTCTAAGACTTTCAAATGATCTTCTCTCGTTTCTGATTTTGCTATAATGTCATCGACATAATCTTCCATGAAAGTATGTACAAAGTCATGGAAAATCATAGTCATGGCCCGTTGATAGGTGGCTCCTGCATTCTTAAGGCCAAATGGCATAACATTCCAACAATATGTGCCCCATGGACACATGAAAGCTATTTTGTGTTGGTCTTTAGGTGCTATTTTAATCGGGTTGTATCCAAAGAAACCATCCATAAGGGATAGCATCTCGTATCCAACTATCAGATCCACGATCATGTCGATATTCGGCAAAGGAAAGTCATCCTTAGGGAATGCCTTATTGATATCTCTAAAGTCAGTGTAAATGTGAATGCCCCCAGTTGGCTTAGTCACTGGTACAAGATTTGATATCCAATCTACATAGTCTATTGTCCTTATGAACCCTACGTCCAAGAGTTTCTTAAGTTCTATCTTGACCAATAGAGAAATTTGTGAATGCATTTTCCTCAACTTCTGTTTGACTGGTTTGATACCTGGCTGTAGTGGTAAATGATGCAATATTAGGTCTGGATCCAACCCAGGCATGTCAACATACGACCATGCAAAGTTTATTTGTCTCTTTGTGAAGAAGTCTTTAAACTCATGTTTTTCTGTTTTTGTTAAAGAAGCTGCAAAATATACCTTCTGAGGATTCTCTTTTGTACCTATGTTGACTTCAATAGATTCTTCTACTAGCATCGATGACTTTTCCTATTCAAAGGGGAGAACATTTAAACCTCTATCATTGGGTGCCTCAGAGAGGTTTTCACCCTCGGATACATCCTTTCTTTTGATGTTTTCATCGTCCAAAGGTGCCTTTCGGTTTTCACCTAGGGACTCATCATTTTTATTTTCATTCTCATTTTTGCGACTAGAGGTGTAAATAGACTCCCCAAAGTATGCTTTATCATCCAAGTCTATGGTGAAACCATCTTTATGATCCCCTCGTGGTATACCTTCTCTAAGTCCCATGAACTCAGCAATTGCTTCATCATTCTCAAATGTATCTATGATAGGTGCACCTTGTTGATCCCAGTTGATAAGTTCAGGATAGATAAGGGGCATGTCATCATCAGAGTTCTTAAAGGTAGCTGCGGACAAGGTGAGTATAGAATGATTGACATGGTCACAGAAGTTTTGGACCAACTCCTTCTTGTTCTTTCTCCTAGGGGTAGGGATGCTTTGATGTGGGACTATAGTGAGGGCAGATTCGTCAGAAGACGGTTGATTAGGTGCCCAAGATGAATGATCAAGGGTTTCCCAATAATAGTTCTCTTGTCATTCTACCTTTGACAAGTGTTTCTTAGGACGAGGACTAGATTTTTTTGGTATAGGTTTCACGTTCAGGTCCAATTCTCCAAATAGGACATCGATATTCATGGTGCTAGTAGATGAAAGGGATTCCCAGTCATCATCACTAGAGTAAGGGGATTCATCATAAATTGGAGGTTTGTCGTAGATTGGGGGTTTGTCGAAAAATGGGGGGGGCGTTTCATGAGATGTCTCAATGCCTGCGTAATCATTCACTTCCTCTTGAAACGATGAAGAAGTACCAAGAAACCCAATTCTAAGCGATTGACACCCTAGCCCTAGATATTTTGGTCATGGGTAGATAGTAATCGGTTCTATCCTTCCATTCTGATAGAGTCCTAACCTATTGTGCCCATCATAGCCTTCCTTTTGCATTATCTTAAATCCTTTTCTGTACTGGTCCTTGGCTATTTGAATAGACGGGGAGGGGTATTCATGTTCTTCTTGATACAACTAGGAATCACCTTGATCCACAATTTCTTCACTTAACTCTCCCCATTTGGTTAATGTCATTGTAGGGGGAACATGAAATGTGACCATTGACTGTCTTCTATCTACCATGGGTAGGCCATATGCCTTAGGTGGAACCAGTTCAGTAACACAGTATGTTGCCTTTATATTATATTCGCCACAACCCTTGTCTTGGATCTCGAGTTTAGGAGTGGATGATGGTGGTTGGAATGAAATGGACTTAGTGAGACGTGATGGGTCAACGTATTGGGATAGAATGGATGATGAGGCCTCTTGGTTAATGGGTACTTGTCATGGTGGAAGGTCCCTTAGGCTTGTACAATATTGGAAGGGATCTGGATCACCATCAATAGTGATCTCAGTGCCATTATAGGGGAACTTGAGACATTGATGGTATGTTGAAGGGACGACTCTCATTGCATGTATCCAAGGTCTACCTAACAACAAGTTGTATGGAAGGGTTTGATCCAAGACTTGGAAGTTGGTGTTCAAGATAGTTGGGCCAATTCTGATAGGGAGCGTTACAACTCCTTTGGATGACCTTTCTTCATCATCATAAGCCTTAATGACTATACTATTGGAAGTGTCTACACAGTCTTCTAAAAATCCTAATGCCTTAACCAATTTAAGGGTACACAGGTTCAAACCTACTCCTCCATCTACCAAGACTCGTCGGACTTTGTTTTGATGGACTAAGACTTCAAGATGTAAGGGGTCATTATGATCTGACTTTTTAGTTGAGTAGTCATGTTGAGAAAATGTGGCATGGTGCGAGTTGGTCAAATATCCCACCATTTCCTCAAAACGATTGACATCCAAGTCTATAGGAACCATTTTATTCTGTAGAGCTTTGTCAAGGATGGATCGATGTTGAGGTGATAAGGTCAACAATTCCAAGATAGATATTTGGGTGGGGGTTTTACTCAACTGATCGAGAAGGTTGTACTTGAACTTGGAAGCTTGAGTAGATAGCTCTGAAGAAGGACCAGGAATAGTAATCTTAGTTCTGCGTGTGTTTACATTACATTCCGGATGCTTCTTAATGGTGAAGGTATTGACATTCTCATTTGCGGGTCGGAGATGGTTTATGGTCTTTCCTTTACCATAGTCATAGTTGGTATTGTTATAATTGGCAGATGGATTATTCGGGGGTCCCGAACTGGAAGCTTTTCCTTTTGTGTGGTCATGTAATGGGTCCGTGAAGACCTTATGATCATTGTTCTTAGTGTTTTTCTGCCCACCAACCTCTATGGTTCCATTTTCAACAAAGTCTTGTATGATGTTCTTGAGTTGACGACATTGTTGGAGGTTGTGCCCTTTGGTTCGATGATAGTCACAAAAAGAGTTATCATCCCACCATGAAGGTTTGAACTATCCAGGATCATATTCTCTTGGTTCCAAAGGTTTGATAAGGTTATGTCTAATCAACTCCTTGAAAATAGTCTCGATTGGTTGTCCCAAAGGTATAAATTCACGTGTAGGAAATCTCTGTTGTTGTGGTCTTTGTTGTTGTGAATTTTGGACATAGTTAGCTTGTTGATCTAGACCACTCATCGTGTCTTGATTGGAATTGTAACCCTAAGGGTGATAATTGGTCCTGTATGTATGTGTTTAGCATCAACAATTCTGTCATTTGTAACATTCTTGTTCCTAGACCAGAATTTATTTCTATCATTTGGTGCATTTTGATGTTGGACAACCTGATTTCTACCTAGTACTTTCATTTCTCCTTTGTCTATAAGGCCTTTCTCAAGGATGATTCCCTTTTGTACCAATTCTGAGAAAAAAGTACAACAATGTACCCTTAGATCACTTCACAATTTGGGGTTGATGTTCTCTAGGAATATTGTGACCTTTTATTTTTCCGGTATTTCAACTGGACACCTACTAGCTAGATTTTGCCATCTTTGGAAGAAGGTGGTGAAATTTTTGCCATCTTCTTGTGTCATGTGGCACAAGGTTGCAATTGTTACCTCATTGTCTATGTTAAAGGCGAAATGTTCGACAAACTTTTTAGCTAGTTCGCCCCAATATTGTATACCATATGGTAATTTAGAAAACCATTCCAATCCTATCCCGACAAGGGTTCATGGAAATAGTCTCATTAAGTATGTGGGATCATACGATATGTCCATGCATGCTGTTGAGAACTCTCTAATGTGTTCTAAAGGATTCTTTCTCCCATTATACTTGGGCAATACCGGTATAATGTATCCATGGGGGAAAGGTGTCATATACAACACTTTGTCAAATGGACATGGACATAGATCTTGTGCTGAAATAGTTCATTTTCCGGACATAGACATGTTATCCATCTACTGTTGAAGTGTTTGCATTTGGTTTTGAAGGACATCAACTTGTGTCAAGGACATGGTGTTTGTAAAATTTGGATCAATGTAGGTGTTTTGATACGCCATGTTCTGTGACGGGTTGTGATTGGGCGAGGGAATATATCCTGTCAAAATATTCTGATTCAGTATAGGAATATTCCCTGTCTGAATGGTTTGAGTTGGTATAGGAATGCTTCTTGTTTGAATTGTCTGATTAGGAATAGGAATGCTTCCTGTCTGAATGGGTTGACTTGGTATAGGTATGTTTCCACCAACTTTGGTTCTCTTACCAGTCATGTTGGTGCTAAAGGGGTTGGAGAAAGTTGCCCCCGTAGTAAATTGTAAACCTTGTGTGATGTTAAAAGGGGTTGTGTTTATAATTAGCGATGTTTGAGTTGGTATACCAGTTGGTATTGTTGTGGTAACTTGTGGAATAGAGACAGTTGACGTTACAATTTGGGATGGTTGAGTTGAATATGTTTGCAAGGTACGTATATCAAATCCTATGGGTAGTTTGGCACCTTCTGCTAGCAATTTTGCTAGATAGCATTGGGGATCATTTGCCAAACAGTCATCCATAAAGGATGCAAATTCAAGATCTTGTACTACTACGTCTATGTCTTCTATGAAAATTTGACCATGAGTGTCTCTAGTGACGTGTTTTTCTAGCAAGGGCTTGTGTGGTTGTTTACTGCTTGACAGTTGGTTTCCAAACGGATTGATGAATTCATTAGGGTCTGTCATTGCTTTGTATTTCTTTTTGGACCTTGTTTCGACCATGAAAAAGTTGCTCAAAATATGGGTAATGCAGACTATGTCTAAAAACTGATATGACCTATGTCTATGTTTCTGGATTTTTTTTTTACAATAAGGATGTTGCTAAAGATCTAAAATGGCGTATGACAAGATGGCTAAAGATCTAAAATGACGTGTGATAGGACGCACAATACACAAAATTCTGAGTGGACTAATGATGATAAATGAGCCTAAGACGGGTATAAACTACCACCTATGGAATAAATGTATGCAAAGATTTTTTTTTGACCAAGGAACCTAATTGTATGACAAGGACAGTTTTGACAAGGTGAATTTTCCAAACTAGACTATCTATATGCATGCAACTAAGGATGACTATGACTAAGACTTTTATGGTGACTAAGACATATATGACACCTAATGATGGTAACTAAGATGTATATGACACCTAACGATGCAAGGTTTTTGAGAAAAATTAACCAATTTCTAATCCAAGGTTGATCCTAAGAACCTAAAGCAAATAATGACAATAATGTTTCAGACTCAGCTCGTGGTTTTTGATGTTTTCTATTGACAGGCAAATGCAGTTCGCCTAATAGTTGCCATTTAGAACTTGACAGATGCGGTTTTTCTAACAGTTGCAATATTTCCTTTGACAATTGCGGTTTACTAAGACACATGCGGTTCAAAAACTGACAAATGCGGTTTACCAGGACACATGCGGTTTTAAAACTGACATATGTAGTTTGCATGCACACATGCAACTCGTGATATGCAGACTTTGTAAAGTGGATGTTTTGACAGCCAGATGCGGCATTTCCCCTAACAGATGTGACTCACTATGACACGTGTGGTGATTTAACTGACAAATGCGACTCAATTTTCTGACAGTTGAATTTTTTTCTGAAAGTTGTTGACTAACTTTGTTTGTTTGATCAAGATTTTGACGAATACAGCAAAAAGGAAACACAACCATCAATGTATTTTCAGTTTTTGTGATGTAAGGACTGTTAAGACTCGAAAAACAATTATAACCTAGGATTTTTGGACATTACTTGTTGAATTCTTACTTGGATTTCTCTAGCTACGCACATTCAAGACGGATGACTAGTAGCTTGACCCCACTGGCTCCCCTCCATGGCACTCACTTATACAGGGCAACCAATCTACTATACCCATGAAAATCTCATGGCATACATGTCACCTCAACACAAGAACCGTAAATTTGTAAGACGGCTTCACAGGTTATGCACCTGCTGCGCCAACAAATAGATAGGATTTTGGTAACTCTACAACAAAGTTTTTAATAGGGGCATTTCGTTCATGGGACACTATCCAACGTTGATGAGAGTCCATTTCTATCCATCTCGCTAGAATAGTGTGCGTGATTCTTGGGCTTTCCCCAAGAATCCACTTTTATACACCGGCTGGAAGTCGCTTGGCTTTAGCGTGCTACCGGTCTGAGTCGTCTTGGGGTGAGTACTTTTTCCCACCAAGACAGGCCCAAGTTCTAGAGTCAGCAACCATTTCTCTTACACCTAGGATCGCATGACTGTGCAAGGGGAGAGGATACTTCGGTGTACTGAATCGTAAGGGTTACAAAAATGTGCAAAGCACCAGACAAAGAAGACATTGGTTCTTTTTAATCCAAATGTCGATTTTCTATCTATCAAACATAAAGTTCATTTTAATCCCACATGACGATTATCTATCTACCAAATAAAATCTTGCTTAAATAAACAAATTAACACAAAGGCATTAGGTCCTACATGCAAATTTATCAGTAGTTCATGGTCTTCAGCTTTCGTCTTGCAAAAAAATTGTCTTAGGTTTTTAATTGTCTTCAAAGTTTCATCCTGCAAACACTATATTATTCCCCCTTAACACAATTGAAATCAACCATTAGCGAAAATCAAAACAGCTTCAAAGGCGAAAATAAAATATGAATATACGGAAATCAATGTAAAAATGAAAAAGTTTTACCAGGCAAATGCAGCGTTTTGAGCCACATATGTGGTTCGACTGTTGACAGGCGGATGCAGTTCATGGCTTCACGGATGCAGTTTATGATGGTGGATGCATCACTATTTTTCACAGATGTGGCTCATGGATATAGATGCGTCGTTTCCCTTAACAAATGCGGTGCACCGTACGGAAATCTGCAAAAAACTAGAAAACATAAAACGGAAAAACGAAAAAAAGATGTGCGGATTTTGAAGGGTGTTCACGTCGGGTTCACCAAATATAACATTAGAATAAATCTGTGGATAAGATCTGCAACTAGAACAAACAATTGTTAATCCTAATCTAAATAAAAAATAATCTAAAATCAAACAATAAAGAACGAATATGAAAACATGATAAAAACTAAACAAACTGAATTGATCTCACCGAATATGCATTCATTCCTTCGAATTATCTCCATTGCTCTTCTTCATTTTTCCTTTTTAATATTCTTGCCCTCAGATTTCTGTGTTTGAATGCAAGTATAGCTATGTTGAATGTCTAAACAAAATATCGAAGAATGGTCTCTTCTCAAAAGTATAATGATTTCGGGAGGAGGAATAATGATAATGATAGGCCATTTTATAGATTGTGTGTTTTCGAACGATCGGTTCAGATTGAAAGAGAGATCGACAGATGAGATTGATGAATACCATGCGATGTGAGTTATGTCTCAGATAGAACATGAGTTAGAACATGAGTCAGGAAAGACTAAAAATAGAACAAGATCTTAATCTTCAGTTAAGAATCTTCAAAAATAGAAGAAATAGACTTTGAATGCATAATTAAATTAATTAATTAAATAAAAGATATTTAATAAATAGATGCATACATGCATATAAGTTAGAACTAGTTAATCAACTATTTGTGACAGAGAGTCTTCTTGCAGAGATGATCAACAGTTGAATTCAGAGATAACTAAAGAACTAAAAATAGATCTCAAGTCAGAAGGTAAGTGGACAATTAGATAACTGATTGACAGAAGAATGTGACACAAATGAATTAAATGTGAATTAAATTTTAATTTAATTCAACATTCAAAAATAGAAGATTTAATTAAATAAATAAAAATAATTTATTTAATTTGACTTTCGAAAAAGGTAGAGTTGAATAATTAAATAATAAATATTTAATTATAGTTGAAAAGGGAGTTAAATGAATAATTAAATAAATATATTTAATTATAGTTGAAAAGTATGATAAAGGGGTAGTTAAAAAATAAATTATTTAATTATGAAAGAGGATTTAATAAGTTAGCGACATAATTAAATAAATATGATTTATTTAATTAATCAAGTTGAATAAAGATTAATAATGAATTAATTAAAAAGGGAAATTTAATTAATAGAGGAAATATGTGTTAGAAAGGTTAATTAAATAATTGACATTATTTAATCATGACCATGGACTATAGAAAATTATGTCGAATATGTACTCGCATTTTGCATCATCATATAGACATCCCACTACATCAATATTAGATACATTTACATATCACATTGTATTTACCAAATTAATTCATCCATACTACATTTATCATCCATACATATCATAAAGGATGAAGCCATTCATAATATAATCATAAATACATAATCTTAAGGAATTTTAAACCATCACATGATCATATAGAATGCATAAAAGCATGAACACCCATAGAATAACATAACTCATAAACTTCCACCAAAAATCATATCATATATATCACTCAAAAATGTGGCATAGGTACAATTTCATGATGTATTGTGTCTAATTAAATAGAGATCAGAAGAACGATAATCAAAATGTAGTTTCCATATCACGTAATACCCAAAGACGCTCTATACTGAGCTGCCCTGATCTCCTTTCCCTGGGGCATCTATGTCCTCCTGATGCAGTGAGTCTTTGGACCTGTGCTCTGCAGTAGGAGGCTTTTCATATGGAGTGGCTCATCTAACATTTGAAGTCTCACCCTCTAACTTGATCTAAGAGCGTCTGTTGTGTTTCATGTTGTGAGTCTTACACTATGAACCACTCTCAACCTCTAAAAATGTGGGTTCCCTCCTCTCTGGTGGTACCACCCTCTCATAGAGATCCTTGTAGTACTACATAGCTTTTTTGGCCTGTGCATACTTGGGCGTGACATCTACCACAAATCCACTACAAGTGGAAGTAAACTCTATCATACTATGATCTATCTACTATCGGTTGATGAAAACTAGGTCTCTCTCAGTCTACAGTGTATCCCTCTCAGCCTTAAGGTTTTCCTTCTCTACTGGCATAGTCCTGAGCTCTACCTCTAAGGCTTGCACCCAAGCCTGCAAGGTAGCCTCTGCTCTACACTACCCTCATCTACTCGACCCTCCTCTAGTTCCTCATCCTCATCCTCCCCCATGAAAATCCTCTCTCAGAGGACTCTCTCTTCCTCGTCCATCTCTACCTCCTCTACATGCTCCTCCCATATCCTCTCTCCATGCCCCTTAACCTCCATCACCTCAAACTCTGGGTGTGCAACCTCTTGAGTGAGCATCTTAGCATGTTTCTCTCCCTCTTGTACTGCCTCCTCTATTGTTACCCTCACCTTAGATTGGTCCTCCTCCATCTCCTCCTCTTGAATCAATGGTAACTATCTCACCACCTACCATCCTCTATCCCTCCTCCTCCTGTGTCAGTCTCCTCCTCGACCTCCCTGACCATCTCCTCATCCACCTCCTCCCTGACATCCTTGACCATCTCCTCATCCATCTCCCTGTCCACCTCCTCCATGTCCTCTATTTCCTCTCCTTCCACCTCTTTGGCCTCTCGAGCCCTTGTCTCTACACTCTACGGGAATTGGCTTCTCTAGATCTATCAATGGTATTGGCTGATGAATCAACCACCAAACATCATACTCTAGAATGGTCCTTGCATCTACATCGTCTCCTCTTCAACCCCAATTTGATGCATGCAAGGCTTCAATCTCTTTCTCGGTTGTGGTCACAACTATCTATGTCCCCCATGGATTAACCTCTTGAGAGGACCATATGAACTCAATTGTACCCAGAGGAATACCCTGCCTCTCCTTGAAATGTCATCTAACTCACTCTAGAAGATACATCTCAATGATATGTTGGATCTGAATTGTATGCTTGATAAGATACCTAGGTTTTTGGCACCATGGAAAGTGATCTTCCTCACCAACCCATAAATCATAGTCTATGTACGGTCTCCAGATGAAACTTACCAATGTATCCAGTCCATGTCTCCAATATCCAATGTATCCAACATGTTTTTGTATTAGAGCACCCCAATATAGATACAAATATGGAGAACTTGCTCCCATCGAATGTGCCACCGGTGGTCAAAACACTACTATGTGCTCCCAAGCCCATATTGTAAGCAATGTGACCCTGTAGCTTAGGCTTTGTCCCCCTTTGTAACCAGTATCATGCAAATAAAAGTACAACACACCCAATAGGCATGGTCCCCATGTGTACACTATCCCATCTTGGACCATTCCCCCAAGCATCTCTCCCTAGCCTAATGGGAAATCGTGACCTCTACAATCAAGAATCATCACCCTTGCTATCAATGTGCATAATATGTAGTCATATTTGTTGTATCTCTCTGCCAGAGTCTCCCATATGATCTCATATCCCTGAATTCCAAGATTTTCATCATCATCGCACTCATAATACTCATATATCACCTATAATCCTCGAGTAGGGTCATATTGTACCCACTCACCATGAACCAACAATTGTAGAATCTTGTAGACATCCTCGAGGGTGAAGGTCACCCCCCCTGTCAGCAAATGGAAGCTACAAGTCTTAGAATTCCATCGCTCCACCAATGTTGTCAACATGTCCCTATTTACCCTAATAATGGGCATATAAGTGACATTAAATAGACCAAGATCCAACAGCGTCTATCTCTCCATCTCATCAAGATGGTCCTGCAACAGAAATACATTTGGTCATGAATCTCATGTATAGATAGGTGATAGACAAATGTGAAGTCATCATGCAAGCCATCATATCAATCTAAAGTCTCCATTTGATCCAATTAGACTTAAGTTGGCCAAGTCAAAATATCCTAATCTGGGGAAAAAAAATTAACCAGACAATTATGTCGTTATTTTTTTAAACATGTCACACATTATCTATGATCTTGCAACTATAATTGTGTCACTCATATTTCAAATGCATCATTTCGTACAATGATTATATCACAAAATCTTGATTGTGTCATTCTTGTTCGCATATGTGACTTAGAAAGTCAATAGTGTCACACCATTTGATGCGTCACAACACAATCATCCTTGCCCTAGCCCTAATCAATTGAGTCACAACAAGATGATTGTAGTGAACCACTTCTCATCTGCATTGCCCACGCATGCAATTGCATCACAAAAATTTGTAATGTAATTTCTTGCTAAATTATTTCCCTACCTAAATGCACGAAAAATCATAAAAAAATAAAAGGTAGATTTGTCGTACTCACCAAGACGGGCACTCCCTCAGGTTGGTGGTAGGTATAGATGCAGTATGCTTGATGGGTGGATTCTGGAACAAGCAACATCTTCACAGCAAAATCACTCAAAGCTTCAATTTTTTTCTCAAAATAAAATGCACAAATGACCTATTTTCCTACTCCAATTGCTATTTATAGGTTGAAAATTAGGGTTTCCACCTACCTTGTCTATTGGGAACACATTTTAATGACTTTAACCTTTAATTTTACCCCTTTATCAACCTCGAAAAATCAATTCTATCTTCATCGTTAGATTCATGGCGGTCAAATTATCTTATCGGGATTATTTTTTTATTTTTTTAATTTTTTTTGAAAATTTGTAAAAATTTCTCGAGGGGGCAATACCTATACCCTACTTTCACTAGGGCATATTTTGACTGAATTTATCTGACACAACATGATGAACTACATTATGTCGGAGAGGGGAAAAATATAGACACTGAAAAGTGTCAGTATACAAGCGTCATTTTTCTTGGCCTTCGTCTCCGCTAAATAAATAATTATAATTATTTAATTATTCTTGATCAAGTTCCTCTATTTTTTTTTATCGGTGATAATGATTTATTTTGTTAATAGTAAAGAAAATTAACAGAAACTTCAAAAATCAATTCCATCCATCATTCATCAAAACAATTATGTTGAGCCAACACAGTTCCCAACGAAGCAAAAAAATCTCTACCGCCTCCGCCTGTAGACTATCCTACCAACTACTACCCATACCCTAAGTTGATTACAATTTCAAATAAAAATAGGGCTTAACCCCAGAAAAAATGTACATCATAAACTAGGATAAAATAGTATACTAAACAAAATTCAAGCTTTCATTTACATAGAAGAACCAAAGGTGCTACCCAATTGCAATGGACATAAATCCATGATTGGATTCATCTTCTTCCTTGGGCATAAACCCTTCTTCTCTCGCATCTCCTCTCTGGCGATAGCTTTGAGTCTCTCTATTGCCTCTGTGACCTTCATTAATTCTACATAGATTTTCAATTCTTTCCACCCTCATTCTGCTCCTCTCCACATAACTTTGGTGCTCCCTTCTGCCCACCTAATAAAAGGATGGTTAATTTTTGCTATTTCAGAGTCCACACCTTTCATGCCTTCACTCACATCAAATCCTTCACCTTGTATAGCCCATTCTAGGATTCTGTCCATGTTCACTAAGAAATCATTGTGCACCAATGCTTTCATTACTCTCCTCACTTCCTCCATTGATTCTCCTAAGTCCAACCCCCATGCCATGATCAATGAATATATAGCCATATTAGTGCAATATTTGTGCTTCAAATACTCAAATCCATTGCCTAAAATTACTTGCACAGATTGTGCCACCTTCACATCCTTGAAGAGGAACAAACCTCTTAGCCTCTTCACAATCACTTTTCCAACAAAGGGATCCAATTTCCTCCTCGATTGCAGTGTGAAGTTGGCCTCCATTTCTTCTCTTCTACGCTATTGTCCAAACGACCTCACACCACAATTTTGTTACATTCCTTACCACCACAAACTGAGAAACATCAAAGGAAATGCAATGTGTATCTTTAATACACATCATATCACCAACCATCACCATTAATGTTGAACATACATCCAACGTTGGAAAAAAAACCTTCATCAATGCTTCAAGTCCTTCGGGACTTTCAAAAACATTCCTCTACTTACTAAAATTAATTCCTTCTTACATATATTGCATTGAGCCACTTTCCTCCAAAGTAATTTTATTGAAATCTTCAATTTTGATTTTGTCCACCTTTGCAAAGGATAGAGCCCATTTTGAAAGGGTATTTTCTTCTATGTTCCCAGTCCTCCTAACATGACTCACCTTAAGGTCTTCAAAAAAGGTTAATTCTTCAATAATTTTCCTAATCACTCCCTGCAAATTCTAAGCATCAATTCCTCCTTTCATTATAGCTTGGATGATTATCAAGGAATCACCTTCCAAATGAATCCTTGTTTCCCCTAGCTTTTTGACTAACTTGATTTCCATTAAGGTTGTTATTGCTTCAGCTACGTTATTGTTTCCTTCCTTCAACCTCATTGCACCTAAATCCAACACATTCCCATTCCAATCATGAACAATGCTACCAGCCCCTAATGGTCCCGAGTTTCCTTTTGAAGCCCCATCAAAGTTTACCTTCCACCATCCTTCCTTTGGTTTCTCCCATTTTTCCACCTCTAAAGACGTTTGAGTCGGATTAACCCAACCAGGCCCCTTAATGGGTTGATCAGGTTCCTCTATTAATTAAATAATATTTAATTATTTAATTAATTCACTTCTTAGCTTTATTCTATCTTGATCAATTAAATTAATTAATTGCATCACTAATTTCCCCTTTTTCTTAAATAATTTAATAAATTATTATTTATTTAATTACTTACTTATCACCATTTGTCTATAGTTTAATAGTTTAAATTAATTATTTGACTATTCACTTATCTTTTAAGTTCTTTTATAGTTAAATAATTGTTGAAATTATTTAATTATCTCCCCAACATCTCTCTTTTATTAAATAATTAATTCTAATTAATTGTTTTATGTTCTTTTCCCATTTCCCTTTATTTAATTAAAATTATTTTAATTAAATACTCACTTGTATTTTCCTCAAATAAATTATTTATGCATCCACTTGTCAAGAGATTCCTTCTCATGAATTGATTATTTCCAATTTTTAATTCCTGCATATTCTTCCTCCACTATCTCATTTTTGAATCTCAATTGTTGATCATCTCTAGGCTTTGTCTAATCTTGGTCATTCGTTTTGTAACCTCCAATCCTCTAGGTTGCATGTCTTCTCATTCATCAATCTTAGAATATTTCTAGAAGATCAATCTCGTTCATCCATTTGAATGGTTTTCTATAAAAGAAGCCTTCCTCCTCCATTTTCAAGTTAACAACCACTTATCTCCAACTTTCTTGCTTGAAATTTGCAGGTATTTGCACAACTTCAACTAAAAATTTGAGGGCATATTTTCAAAAGAATAATGAGGAGAGACAAGGGGATTTATTCAAGTTCAAGCATGGGGAGTGCTTTCATTTGATGATTTTTTTTCCCTTATGCTTTGATTGTATTCTCTTGTTTTAGATTGGGTTTTAGCTTAGTAGTGTTATGGTTGTCACTAGGATCTAGGCCAGCTCATTTTAACCCATCTTACATGCTCTATTAGGGCACATTTACAATTTATAACGATTATCTAAAGATAGTGTAGAGTCCTTATTCGACTTCTACACTCTTGTTCTTATTATTTTTTATATTTTGTTAAAGAACTCAATCCCCTTTCTATTTTTATTGGAGAATAAAGATCTGCTTTTAAGTTCTTTTATAGTTTTCAAATAAGTGGACTCTCACAACCCCTATATAGGAAGGTATTTTTTTAAGAAGTTCTATAGCTAGATCTTTGAATGTATTAGATCAAATTAGAGATTTTGTTACATTCTACTCAGAACTCTATGTATGATTGGAATATAATAAAGAAGATATTTAGTAGCATGTTTTCCTGAGTTGAGTAATTGAAGAAGATCTTGTGGATGCATCAACTCAAAAAAGGGCCACTTAAGGTATTGCAAATCCACGTTAGTTTAGATTATTAATTAGATTATGCATTATAAGTTCTAAATCATAGTTTCCAATTTATACTATAATGAATGTCGTATTATAGTTTCTAAATCAAAAGTCTTTAATTTATATTTTGTTTAATACTCTTGAAGGTTAGTTGAATTAGGAGATAGTACATCATAGGCAATTATCAATTACAGTCATAAGTGATAAGTACCCGTAGTAGTTAAATAGTTATTAGTCTTTGCTTACCCTATTTTTTAGATAAGAGTTAAGTTTAGTTATAATATTTTGATGCATTTATCCTTGTTCAAATCACCTATACTCAATCAATATAGGACGTCTAATATTTTTTAATGCATATATGGTACCAACATCATCTAAAGTCTACGATTCCCTTGTTGATAACTTAATGAATCCCTCTCTCAAGAATGATGAACTACCTAATTTAGGGATTGTTAGGTTTGTTAAGCTATATGTATGGTCATTTACATTAGTTAATTAAATATTAGTGGAAGCTCTATATTTTTGACATTGTTGTCAGGGATGGTGCTAGGTTCAAAATTATTGTATATGTTTTAAAATTACTTTCAATGCTTTCATAGACTAGTAAGTTCTTTTTTTGACATTAGGACCAATAGATACTCATGAATCAACCGATAACCATTCACTAACCGTGTGCAAGTATCACCATTTAAAGATTAAAGAATTATTATATGTGGAGATAGAGAGACACTCTAGGAGTGTTTCTCCCCTCAATCCACAAATAACTTTAAGTTTTTGGTGCAAATGAAGAACCTATTGAGGGAATCAACAAATGAGAACCACCCCTCACACTAGTAGCTACCCCAAACTTAGAGGAGGCTTTTAGAAGACATATCAACATCATGGCTAAGGAAGTTGTGGAAAATCCAATAGAACATGTGACATTTGAGTTTCCAATAACAAATCAAGAAATGGTTGTTGCTCTTAAAAATATACCCCCTTTGGCCTTTCCAATTTTCTATGAATTAGTTACTAAAAATCCATACAGATTCTTGTTTGAATTTGATGTTTTATGTCAAAGATATGATTATACTATAGTTTCTCATAGACTAAGATTATTTCTAGCCACATTAAAATATGTTTCTCTACAATGGTTTATAGGGTTGGTAAGAAATGCAGTACCTAACTAGGAGATAATAAAATCTAAATTCTTGCAAAAATACCAAGACTATTGTAGAGGGACAAACAATAAAAAAAATGACATCTTTAGGATATCACAAAGGGAAGATGAGCCACTTGAAGATCATGTAGAAATATTTCAATTATATCTAACTAAATCACATTAGAATAGGCTATCTCTTGAGTTATTAAACATGGTATTTTGCAAGTACATGAGGACTACATGAATGCTTTAACCTCATAGTGGTAGGAGATATATCTCAACTAAATTTTAAGGGAATTTACAATGTATGTATAAACTATTCAAGGTCATCCATAAAGAAGACCAGGGTTGATAAAATATTTTCTTCTAATAAAACATCCACTTGAGTCTCTATGGTGGAACTCAGTAACCTTGTGTCCAACATGGAGGACATAATCAACCACCTAGCTACCTAATTGGGCACCTTAAATATATAAAAAATAAGGAAGAGTAAATGGAGGTAGCTCTCACTGAATACTATCCACATTGCCACCAAAAGAGGATAAACTATAAATACATGAAGTTGGCTAGCATTTTTAAAGAAAATAAAGGGAAGCCTAAATTTCAAGTCCTAGAGGATAAGGAAGGCCAAGTATTTTATATTTCTCAATGCAAACCATGGAAACAAAGACCAATTATGCCTCAAGATCCCTTGTCTTACAATATGTCCTTTCTTGGGGGTGATTCAAAATTTTCCCATTGGAATAGTCAACCTTGGAATAATACACAAAACTAATCATAGCAAATGGATCAACCACCTAATTGAGTTACACAACAAGGTATATGGCCACCACAACCTTACCAAGCCCCAAATTATAATTCCTAGTAGCCACCCTAGCAAAACCAATGGCCAACATAGTGAAATAGTTTAATAATAGAATAACAAAAATATCAACTAGCCACAACCACAACAACCTTTGCAGCCAAAAAATTCCACTATAATGCCAAACCCATCCATAACAACCTAGAGCACCTCAACTACAAGCCCAACCTATACCAAACCCTAACAACCATCTTGTCAAATAAGCTTATACTAATGACACCATCTAATACCCAACTTATGGGGTTAAGGTGAGTGATGTCCACCTTTGTTCAAGGAGGATACATCTTGGGCCATCATCTCTTCACATTATAGATCTAACTGATGAGGATCCCATAGTGGAGAATATTGACAATCAAAAAAATCATCCTAAACAAGGTAAAACATAACAAAACATCACGAATCTGAAATCACCATTTCTTAAATGAAGTTAACAACATAAAAATCACATTCTGAACTTGAATCTGATTGATTAGGGAAGCTTAGAAATGTTTGCATAAAAATACCCTTGATTCAATAAATTAAGGAAGTGCCAATATACATAAAAATTGTGAGAGAATTGTGCCTTAAAAATCTAGGTAAAAAAGGGAAGGACCCTCAGACTGTTCATGTCTTAGGGAAACTTGTTGGCAACATGTTAGGCAATACAGTTGTTCCAAAATATGTAGACCTTGGAATCCCTATAGTAGATATCCAAATTAATGACACTCTCATCAAAAAACCTTGATTTACCTATTAGAAGCTATAAATATTGTGAAAAAAGAAACCATGCAACAACTTCAGTTGATGGATCTCCAACCTACACCTATTGTTCTACAACTAATAGATAGGTCAACTGTTAAACTAGGGGGTATTATAAAATATTTAGTCATCACATAGGATTCATGGGAATATCCTATAATTTTTTTGGTTTTACAACCTAAAGCAAACCTTTTAGGATACCCATTAATCTTAGGAAGACCATGGTTAGCCACTATAGATGCATTCATTGGTTGTAGGTTTGGAAATGATCATTTCCAATGGGAATGTGACTAAGAAACTAGTCCTTTACTCACCTACACAACCACATGCAGACTTGGAGCAAACTATATGGTCATACCTTGAAGAAGATGACCAATACTCTTTACAAACACTCATGACTATTAAGCATAGCCCGATGATAAATGAAGATGAAGTCCTTACCAACATTATGCATAACTCTTATGGTAGGAAACCACAAATACACTATTTTCTTGCATGCTTACAGTATCCTTTACATAATATTATACCTATAAATTCCTTTGAATTTACTGCTCAACTTTTTCATACACTACTCCCTCATAGTTAAAATCTCAATATGTCAGGACTTGCTATTGATTTTGTCATATCTTCTACCTTAACCATGGAAATCACACCAAGCTAAACACTAAATGTCAATAAACCAATTGGCAGTTATCCAACAATCTTTATTACTACCAATTTTGCAAGCTCGTATTGTAGACACTGAAAAATGTCTTAGGTCTACGAACAACATTTTTTTGCTTCAATCTCTCTTCTTCCCCACATAATTTTTTTTTATTTTGTGGTAGGGACCCACAATGACACTATTATCTTGCATGCTTACACTATCCTTTACATAATATTATACCTATAAAATCCTCTGAATCTACTTCTCAACTTTTTCATACACTACTCCCTCATAGTTACAATCTCAATATGTCAGGACTTGCTATTTCTTTTGTTATATCTTCTACCTTAACCATGGAAATCACACTAGGTAGAAAACTAAATGTCAATAACCAATTGATAGCTATCTAACAATATTTATTGCTACCAATGTTTCAAGCTCATATTGTAGACACTAAAAAATGTCTGGGGTCTGCGAACAACATTTTTTCACTTCAATCTCTAATCTTCCCCACATATTTTGTTTTATGGTAGGGACCCACAATGACACCATTGTCTTGTATTCTTACACTATCCTTTACATAATATTATACTTATAAATGCCTCTGAATCTAATTCTCAACTTTTTCATACACCACTCCCTCATAGTTACAATCTCAATATGTCGGGACTTGCTATTGCTTTTGTCATATCTTCTACCTTAACCGTGAAAATCACACCAGGTAGAACACTAAATTTCAATAACCAATTGATAGCTATCCAATAATCTTTATTACTACCAATGTTGCAAGCTTATATTGTAGACACTAAAAAATGTCTTGGGTCTACGAACAACATTTTTTTGCTTCAATCTCTCTCCTTTCCTACATAATTTTTTTTTTTAGACTTCAGGAATTAGTCAGGTATCCATCCCCCTATAAAATGTAGTGTGCTTGGTAAACGCTTTTCATGTGATCGATGATGCTAGTGCGACACGCCCTCTGGTACCACGAGCATGGTGAGGAGACTAGACCTCATGACCTCTTGCTTGCAACAGGATGCTTTCGTCAATCAAGCTAGGCCCACCACCCCTTCTTCCCAGCATAATTAAGTAATTTTAATTATTTAATTATTTGACCACATTCCTCTATTAATCAAATAATTTTTAATTATTTAATTAATTCACGCTCCCTTACTTTTTTCTTCTTTTTTATCAATTAAATAAATTAATATTTATTTAATTGCATCGTTAACATTCTTTTTTCTATAGTTAAATAAATTATCATTTATTTAATTATTCGCTCTTCATTATTTACCTATAGTTAAACAATTATTTTTAATTATTTAGCTATTCAATAATCTTGTTCGTCCTTCTCTAGTTAAATAATTATTGGAATTATTTAACTATCTTTGATCACTCTTCCATCATTAAATGGTTAATCTGATTTAATTATTTAATCCCTCTTTTACATTTCCTTTATATTTAATTTAATGGTTGTACAATCATTTTAAATTAAATATCCATTTCCATTATTCTATCAAATAAATAATCTAAATAATTATTTATTCCCTCACATGCTTTTCTAGGAATTAAAAAATATTATTTGATTCCTCCACTACCTTCCCTCTAGTTTCTCATTTGAATCTCGACCGTTGATTCCTTTTCATCTTCTTTCAATCTTGACCATCTATCCTTAGTTGTCCCTAGCCCACTACTCTATGGTGCATCAATCCTCCACTATTGATCTTAGCATCTTCTACAACTTTAATCTTATTCATTCATTTGAGAAGATTTTCTATAAAAGTGAGCTTTCTCCTTAATTTTGGCTTTACAACCACACATCTCTAACATTCTTGCTATCATTTGCAGGTACTTGTATCCAACAAAATCTAAGGGCATGCTTACAAAATCAGTTTTGAGGAGATGCAAGGAAGGTGAATCAAGTTTGAGCATGGATTTTGGTATAAATTTTGTTATTGTTTGATCTCCTTTTCTTTTTTGTGCTTTCTTATTTAGATTTTGGATTTCTTGGTTTAGATTTGAAGTAGTTGTGGTTGTTACTTGGTCTTTAACTTTGGATTTGAATTTAACCCGGTCTTATATTGGTGAACCCAATGTGAAACTTACAAATTTGTAAGAAATTCCATACGTTTTTCTATTTTTCTATTGTGTTGCAGGTTCATGAGCTACATACACATGACAATGAGATGCAAGCATTCGTGAACTAACAAAAATTCAAATGCCGCATTTGAAGGTTTTTGCGATGCAACTTCCAAAATAAAAAATCATGCATTTGATCAATTGTGAGACATTTGTGAGTCTGAACGCCACAATCACAATTTCCTAGGTCATAGTCACCAAGTATTGAGCCACATCTTTGAGCCGCATTTGTTCACCAGAATGACACATTTGATTGATAAGGTATAAATTTTCCAATTTGGGTTTTCTTTCGAATTTAATTTTTGGTTTGCTAATATTTTGTTTGTAATGTGTGGATTTTTGGGAGAAAACATTTTGAAAATACTAATCTTTTGTTTACAATGTTTCATTTCTATTTGTTTAAAATAGGAGCATTTTTTTCTTTTAACACACCTTATTGGCTTAAAATGAACCACAAATTTGCATCTTACATTCATTAGATTTAAAACAATCCACAATCTTTTATTTCACATCATTGGCTTAAAATGAACCAAAATCTTGCATATTAACTCATTGGATTTAAAAATAACCACAATCTTGCATCTTACACTCATTGGATTTAAAAAGAACCACAAAGTGCATTCTCACTCATTTGGGCTAAAATAAACAAACAACTTTCATTTTTTCTTCAATGGTAATTAGGCATATTTTATTTTGTGCTTAAAATAAATGAGTGTCTACTATGTTTGGTGCACTTGCACAAAATATTTGTTGTAAAAACCCATAGGTGTAATGAAAAGTATCCTCTCCCCTTACACTTTGTGTGATCACGAGTGTAAGAGAAATCATTACATCTCTTTTTCTTTTGTAATAGTGACTTCCAACTAAGACACATCCATACAAAGAACTCATTGGTGACCCAAAGAAATTTTTCCCTTAGGCTTCTATATAAAAGGGATAAGATGAAATTCAAGTCCCAGTTGGCATTATTCTTTGTTGTACAGTGCCAAATTGAAAGGGGAAGTATTTATGTTTATGTGTGGTATTCTAATGTACCCTATTAGGGTTGGTTAAAGCCTTAAGTGGCTTTTTGGATGGTCGTAAGGCATCAATCTCCCAAGTTGTGACTAATCACCTTCTTAGTAGCCACCCTTATTGATTGATTTATTATTGGCATCACTCTCAGTGCAAGGATGTAGCATCACACCCTGAAGGTTACTCACCATTTGGATCCCTTGAGATGATACATAAATCCCCGACTTAGTATAAGCTACTTGTTTTACTTGTATCTTTCTAAAGAGAGGGTGATTGGGTCATCCTTCCAGTCTTGGAGGCGCCTAGTTGTCATCTCTTGCAAATACAAGAGTGAATACACCCCCTAAAGGTGTCCCTACACTTGCATTGAAAGAGATTCCAATTTGTGGGCCTAAAATTCATGTCATTGGCCATTGAACTTAAGGATAGGAAGTGCTTGATTGTTTTTGATATGTGTTTATACTAGTGGAAATTGGGGTGAATAAATTATTACAAAGTCAACAGCCAAACATCTATTTTTAGAGTGTCTACTATGTTTGCAATCATCTTTCCAAAAAAAATCAACACAAAAACCACTTAAAACATCAAAATTGCAAAAAACAAACTATGAGCCGCATTTGTTAGTGACAGTGAACCATAATTGTTAAAATCTGAACCACATTTGCTAAATTGTTAGGCACAACTACTAAAACATAAAATTTGGGGAAATTTTTTTTCCAATCACAGTCTTAGATATTTAATGACAGTTACCATGTTTTTTATCATAGAATTGTAGTCCATTTCATCATATTCATTTAGATTTCATTTTTTTGGCTTAGGAAGATTGCAATATCCACCTTACATTGCTTGCTTAACATTAGGGCATTCTAGGTCATTTGCACCTCTCAGATTGCAAATTAGGAAACTTACCAAGTCCTTGATCAGTCCATTGTTACATTCTTAGATTCTCTATGACCTCCTCTTTTCTATCAATCAATCATCATCACCATTAGGTTTCAAACTTATGTCTTGGTTTAGACTCATCTTTCCAAACATCTTGCCCTTTTGAGGTCATAGAAATTTGGTTTGTTACATTGGTCCATCATAGCTTGGTTGGCAACCTTTTTCTTAAGTCTAAAGGTTCATCCCTTAGTTTCATTTGACATACCCTAATCATTAGTTGCATATCCAAAAATCTTAGTAAAAATCTCATTTAGTCTTATTTCATATCACATCCTTTGGTCATAAGATCATTATCATCATTGCATCTCAAACCTTAGTCTTAGGTGCATTAACATTTGACATCCTCATATCCTCAAAAATCCAAAAATAATTAAAAATATATCTTAGTCTCATATCCCACTTTGTATTTACCATCTTTACATTATCAATCCTTAGATTGCAAGTATTACATGGTTGAAACACGGTCACAAGGAAAGAAAAAGGACATGGACTCTTCAAATGATTCCCTTTTTAGTCCCACAAAGGAAAAAAACTTTTGATCAAATTCAAATCCACCTCACATACCACAAAGGGAAACTCCAAATCCATTCATAAATATAATAATAGAAGAAGTAAATAAAATTTTTACTCCCAAAGAAATTGAGGAAGGATTACAAGACCCTAGGATAGTGCATATTATAGAAGAATTAATCAATGCAGATCCCAACAATACTTTCTTGCACTTGCTCAAAAGGTGCTAAACTCCCCCCTCTTATTTTGATACTTCTACAATTGTAGAGGGAGAAACACAAAAGCAAGGTCCAAATCAATACAGATTCACACAAGTTCAACCCATTTCACAACAAATATTCACAAGTCTACCTCTTGGGGCCACAACACACATTACAACAACTACACACATTCCTAATCCACCAATCTTTGGAGCAAAGAGAGCACATTCTATGTCCCAAGGTTCAACATTCATATTTGGTAGCTCATATTCTAATCCCATGGGTGCAACATTTGTAAATCCTTTTGGCACACAAAACAATACGCCCTTGATCAATAAAAGTTAAAATCCACCAAACAAAGCAAGGAGAATTCACATTGTTACATCTAAGGTGCCAGCACAAACAATTAATGCTAACCCAAATACCAACATGACTTTTGGAACTAATTTGAACACAAATAACCCTCCATCACAACAATATGTCACACCAAATGCCAAATTCATACCCGAAAATCAAATAAATACAAATACCACATTTTACACCCCTTTATCAACAAGGAAATCTGAATCCTTTGCAACAAAATTTCAATACAAATCAAACATTGGGGCCAAATTCATCATATAATCACCTCAACACTCCCAACATTAATTTTTATCCCCTTATGCAAGGAAAATCCAACATGACACCATCCCCTGTGGACACCTTAATGCAACAGATGCAAGCAATACAACAACATATGGCAAACATACAATTGGGAAAAAATAAGAAGACATACTCTATGGAGGAATTGTGCCCTTACCCTTTCAATAAAAACTTATAAATTCCACCCTTTCCCCCACATTTGACCACACCAAACTTTAATAAATACAAAGGGAAAGGGGATCCTATGGATCATATATGAGAATATAATACATGTATGGACATTGCCTATGAGCCCACATATTTGATGAGACTATTTCCTCTTGAAGCCTTTCAAGGATGGTTCTAGAGTGGTTTGAACACCTGATAAGAGCATGGAGTGATTTGGTTGACATATTCTTTAATCACTTTTCCTACAACATAGAAAGTGGCACAACCCTAGAAACACTATGCACTACCAAACAAAAAGAGGGTGAACCACTTACATCATTCTATCAAAAATAGTGAAGAATGGAAAATAAGTTCCCTTGTCACATACCTAAAAATAAATTGGTCACTATTTTTATAGAAATCCTCCATTCAGAATTGATGACTCAACAATAAATTCAATCTTGCACTACCTTTGAAGATGTCATTGAAAATGGGGTTTTTAATAAGGAGGCTCTTGTGATAAAAGGACTACTTAAAATATTCAAAGAAACCCTAACGCTCCTAGTGACAAAGGAAATTTTTGGTCTTGAAATAAGGATGTCACTAATGATGGAGTTGTGGATGCTAAAGTGGTGAATCAAGGTAACCCCACCTTTCACCTTAAAGGTCCCTCTACATCAACACACAAACACCCAGGCATGATCAAATATTGAATGTTGTCCAAAATAATCAACAACAACACAAAGGAACTCCTCACACCAAGAGAACATATACACCCTTGGGGGAACCCATTGAGTTGGATTTAAAGAAAATTTTGCAATCAAACATCATCCAAATTCCAAACATTATGATATATGAGCCGACTTTGGTCAAACCTAATTGGTGGAATGAAAATGAATTTTGTGAATACAATCATGGAAAAGGACACAAGACATCATCATGTTGGACACTCAAGAATCTCATTCAAGATCTTATTGAACAAGGTGACATTTTAGTGGATAACTTACAACCTAAAACTAATGTTGATCATATCATATTCAAAACTCCCTTGCAAGACCATGGAAAAGGGAAGACGTCCAGTTCAGGAAATTATGGTAGTGCTAATTATACCTGTGTTGCACATGACTATACCATCCATCATATTTGAGCCCTTGATGATCATGTTTCTACCATTACCATTAACAAAATTTTAGAATGTGTTTTCACTACCCATAGAGCTAAGGTAACCTTACAAGGGGATGCCTCTAATATGCAATCGAGAATTCAGTATAACCTCCTTGATCATCTAGGAAAGGAGCTCACATAAATATCTATTCTTGAGTTGCTTCGCATTTCCCCAAAGCATAGGGCCATTCTATATAAATCCTTGCAAGATACATTTTTACCTTTTCACCTAAATTTCAACCAATTCCAAGCCATGGTTGGATACATAGTTACACCCCACCATGTCACCTTCTTCGAACAATATTTTTGTGCCCAAAAGCTAATCATAATGATCCCCTACACCTTAAATTTTACATTAATAAATATAAAATCAAATGAGTCTAGGTAGATGGTGGATCAAGTCTAAACATATGTACCCTAAAATTGGTTACAACATTGGGATTCTCTAAGTCTTGCATAGATCGAACTAAGATAGTTGTTATGAAAGTTTATGATGATGTTGAGTGCTCATCCGAAGGATTAATCACATTTCCCATAAGGGTTGGACCCACCATTCAAAATATAATGTTCCAAGTCTTATATCTAGAATTGCCTTACAATCTTCTCCTAGGTCACCCATGGATTCATGCCATGAGATTTGTACCTTTCACTTACCATCAATGCTTGAAGTTTCCCTACAATGGCCTTGAGATTACCATACCAAGTGATCTTGATCCTTTCCAATACTACAACAATCTAAGAGGAACCACTGAGCATCAAGTTCATATTAATCAAGAAGCTTCATCTTCCACCTCATCCAACTACATTAATCGATCTTCCCTCATCAAATCATCCACACCATTCACCACATCTTCCAAACACAAAGTCTAGATCCATGATAAGGGATGTGGTGAATACATGGAAAAATTATTTTGTGTGGAAAAGTTGCCTAAATCACCAAAGTCTTATGGAAAACCACACTTTATTCAGCCCAAAATCACCATTTGTAACCGTCCTACCACATTTATATAATGGGGGGAATTAAGTAACAATCCCATCGACGAGGACATCTCCACATGGATATACAAAGATGAAGAATAAATTTAACCTAAGTAGTTACTAGTTGAGTAGTATCCAAAAGGGTTTGAGATCATGAAGCAAAAATGATATGATAGACATAGTGGTCTTGGCCTAAACAAGAATGGAATGAAAGAGCTGATACTACCTCCTTGTTGACCAAAGTATATTGGGCTAGGGTATGTACCTACAAAAGTGAGTATTCCTGGTACTGAGTTGCCTTCGAGTGAGAATGTAAACATTTCAGATGAAATCAAGACATCTGAGGAGGAGGATTGTTACTATGGTGAAACTGATTCTAATGAGTATGAATGGGATCCTACACAACTAATGATTATGAACTAGACGATGTCTTCCAATAACTTAACCTATCCTCCTCACCAACCAATATCATGGATATTAATATTCAAATAGATACCTTTTGGGAACAAGATGACTCTACCTTTGTCTTCACAATATCTACCTACACATTAACCCTCAAAAATACTAATGATGGATTACCCCTTGTTTACTCGCAACTCATAGATTGGAACCAGCAAGGACCACCAACTTTAGACACATTTGTGAATGATGAAACGATTGTTGGGTTCATGAAACTTCATGAAGGAATACCGAGTGGGGATCATAAAGTTGGCTTCATCATTGATATTGATAATAAAACATATTTTGGAGAGTCTGCTCCTCCCTCTAGTCACTAAATTGAGAAAATGATAAAAATAAAAATAAAAAGAATAGGTCTCTAGGTGAAAATTGAAAGGCGCATTTAGACCATGAAAAAGTAAAAATAAAGGATGTAGTTGAAGGTGAAAATATCTCTGAGGTGCCTAAGGATGAAGGATTGGACTATCTCCCTATTGACCGAGAGATATCACCATTTCTAATAAAATATTCAAAAGAATTCAATCTTGGGACAAAGGACAATCCTAGAACTATACAGCTTGCAGTATCTTTGAACACTAAAGAAAACCCAGAGTTCACTACATTCTTTTCAAAAAGACAAGTTAATTTTGCATGATCATATGTTGATATGTCTGGGTTGGACCCTAAACTTTTTTTATACCATCTATCATTTCTTCCAAATGCTAAACCAGTTAACTAGAAATTAGGAAAAATGAACTCACAGATTGCACTCATGGTAAAGGTTGAGTTAAAGAAACTTCTAAATGTTGTTTTTACTCATCCCATAGATTATGTTGAGTGGATATCTAATCTTGTTCCTATCACTAAAATAACAGGAGGTATCAAAACATGCATGGATTTTAGAGATTTAAATAAGGTTTTTCCAAAAGATGATTTCCCGCTGCCTAACATTGATATCATAGTAGACCTCACACTAGGATATGATATGTTATCACTTATGGATGTATTTTCAAGATACAATCAGATTAGAATTGCCCCTAAGGATCAACATAAAACAACTTTCATTTGCACTTGGGGTACCTTTTGTTGGAATGTAATACCTTTTGGTCTCAATAATTCTAGAGCAACATATCAAATAGCTATGACAACCATTTTTCATGATTATATGCATGTGCTTATGGAAAAATATGTTGATGAATTATTCACAAAATCTTTGAAAAGAGGTGGCCACTTGGGAGTGTTAGATAAGATTTTCAAAAGACTAGAAGAATATAAGGTCAGGCTAAATCTAAAGAAATGTTTGTTTGGGGTCCAATCAAGAAAACTATTGGGATATATAATATCTCGTAGAGGAATTAAATTTGATCCTACAAAGGTAAAATTAATCATAGATATGCCACCACCCACCAACATTAGTCAATTGAGGACTCTACAAGGAAGGTTGTAATTAATCTGAAGGTTCATTGCCTAAATAGTAAACAAGATTGGTCCATTTCAACATTTGTTACATAAAGTAGTTCCCATTATATGGACTGAGCATTGTCAAGATGCATTCCAATAAATAAAAAATTATATATTTTCCCCTCTAGTTCCCATACCTCCTATTGAAAAAACACACCTAATCTTATACATATCAGCCACTACATCAACACTAGGGGCATTACTAGCACAAAATGATAATGATGGAAAAGAGAGAGCTATCTACTATATCAGTTGAACTCTGGTAGGATATGAGCTTAACTATAGTCCCATTGAAAGAGTGTTCCTTGCATTTTTCTTCACCGCACAGAAGCTGAGACATTATATGTTGAACCACAAAACAAAATTGATAGCCAAGATTGATCCTTTGAAATATCTATTGAGCAAAGCAACTCTGACAGGTTGACTAGCAAAGTGGGTTATGATTCTAAGTGAGAATGACATAGAGTATGTTGATCGTAAGGCAATAAAATGAAAATTAATAGCTGATCAACTTTTAGATGCACCGATGATAGTAGACCATCCTCTTATGTATGACTTTCCTAATGAGTCTATCTTTGCGATCGAAACTACCACAATATGGAAATCGTACTTTAATGAATCATATAAAAATCATGGTTTAGGGGCTGGAATTATTTTTATCACACCTCAAGGGTATTCCATTCCTAAGTCATATAGAATAACATTCTCGTGCATGAAGAATATGGCTGAGTACGAAGCATTATTGATAGGACTACACATGGAAATCAAATTGAAAATTAAGGATCTTCAAGTCTATGGTGATTCCCAGTTGGTTATCCGACAAGTGAATGATGACTATGATACAAAGGATGAGAAGATTACCCCTTACAAGTGCATGGTGGATAGCTTTAAATTTTACTTCAATGATATTTCTTTTGAGAAAATTTTTAACATTTAAAATAAAGTGGTTGACAAAATGGCAACCATCGGATCTCTCTTGGATATTCCTAGCAATGCCTTGCAGTATGAGTTCTTGGTGGAACAACTATTGATCCTTGCATTTGAAGTCCCTAAATTAGAGCTCGTGTGTGAACTTTTTGATCTTGAATATCCTTGGTACAAATACTTATACAACTACCTATATGACCAGATTATCCCTTTTGACTTGTCCACTATTGATGCCAAAATTTGACAAGGTAACAACCCTTTGTGGGAAACTCAGCTAAAGGGGGAACCTATTGTGCTAAATTGAGTAACCTCCGGATTTTAAAGAATTCAACTTCTTCTATAACTGTGGTTTTGAATGGGAAAAGGAAGAAGATATAAAAGTAAAAGATCTAACTAGGGTGTTGCGCCAAGATTTAGATGTAAGGAATGGTAAATCTATCTTTTGGATATGATTTAAGGGCCCATTCAACAATTTGCTATGTATCGAAATAACAAACATCAAAGAGAAAGACCTTAATAATTCATTTCATAACATAAAATAATTTACATAGAGATTTACTGAAAAGAAAGATTCAGAGACATGGTTCTAAATCAGCATTCTATTCAAATCATTGAAGTTGCAAACAAGTTATTCAGTAACACATAGTATAATGTTTCAAATAGATAAGAAACAAAGAGGCCAAATTAGGACACAGTCTGTGAGTCTTTATAATTATCTAACAAAAAAAAAGGCCTGGTGTCTTTCTAATTATTCTATAGGTATTTTGAACTCTTTTTTCTAAATAAAAGAAGTAGCATATATAGCGAGAGGCTTCCATCGCTTGAAAGCCTATAATATAAAAGGTCCCCCATCATGAGTGATGATGCTCACATCAACGACTCATCGTGGTTGTTGTAATAGAAATATTCACAAGCATTAACCCAGTCACCTTTGAGCTAGGAGCATTCCCTGTGAATGATGGTGATGGTCCCAGCTTTTGAAAATAGCTAAGGCTTGAGCGATCACATGTCGCAGCTTTGTAGAGTTAATCAGGATGTGTGGCAAGACAATCGGGGCCCAAACTTTGTTCCATCCTTTCTGTGAATTAAATGCTCATTCTGAGGACATGTTGAAGAAGCTTCAATGTATTAGCATCATTGTGGCCCCCTCTCAAAAGTGCAATCAGGAGGAGGCGAGATGGTGTGAGATCAAGGCCCAAAGGAGAAGGGAAGGGAAGCTCCTATTCAATGAGTGATCTTATGACATGTGGAAGTAGCCAGGTGAGTCTATTGAAGGGATGGCATGGAGACTTTAAAATCATCAGGTGTGGTTGAAAACTAAGCCAAACATCAACACAACCCAAAGAGAGCATGGGATATATTTAATATCCACAACTTTTGGCGACTACCAGGGGCGTTTCACCTGCAGAACAATGAACCCAAAAATCTTGGGTTTCATGGCCATGGCCTTATTCATTGAGCATTAGATTCAGAGCTTAGAAAGGGTGATATGCAAGGGCATCCAGTCAGCCTCAAAAGGCGTTGATATGGCGTATAGATTCTCATGTGCCTTGTGTAGATCGATTACTTCTTTAAAAGGCAACATTGTAGATATTCTAGACCCGACCTCAATCTGAAAAAGTAGTCATGTGATTTGATGAGTAACACCTTTGATGTCCTCGATGGTAGGAGGATAGTTGAAGCTCTGTAAAATGGATAAATCCTACTCCCTCTCCTCAATTTTGGCTGCAATTTTCTCTGAGGTGGCCACCGATTCGTAAAAAATAAATGGAAAGGGCAAGCCCATCTAGGTCATTTGGGAAAAAAATCCTATAAGTTATCCATAGTTCGTCCCAATGTGATTGAGAAGTGTTGAGCATGAAGGGTGGCCTCATGACAGCAGAAGAACTCTTTCACGATCCTAGCGGTTGACCTTTGATTTTCAACCCTTGCTCATACTAGATCCTTGCTTGGCATAGTTTATAGCCTATCTAGCAGCTTTTCTGCGTCGAGAACCTTTTCCCCTATGAATTGTGGGAATTTTTCCATTGCACTTCAAACCTCCCTACATAAATTTGTTGCCTCAACCATAAACTAAAGTGTGGGTTGGAGAGTCAGACATAAAGCCCTGACTCTCTCCCAATAGGAAGCATACAATTTTTGGGCTACTAAGCGAAGGTCCGACTATGGAGTAGGAATTTGAACAATTTTCTTCAAGAGATTAATCTTTGCATCCTTTGTCCCAATCTCTTGTGTTAGCCCTACAATATTTTCTATGGTAGAGGAGATTTTCTCCTATAGGGATCTTTGTGCGGCCACCCACCTTTCCTCAACATGGCTTTGGGTCAAAAACTCTTCCTCTAGGGAAATCTTGATCTTTTGGAGGTCTTCCTAAAATTGAGCCTACATGCTTGCTTGATTTGTCTCTTTTTCTTGTATTGCTTGCTCCAACTGAGCATGTAGTCATTGCAACTCTTCATTCTTTTGTTGAAATTCCCTTTTCGATTGGGCCAGTCATTCCTATAATTCTTAATTCCTTTGCCGCAACTCAGCCACTTGATCCAACTCCTAGGATTGGAACCTCTCGAGCTCCCTTTGCAAGCTAGCATGTGCATTCTATGTGAAGCGTTCCCTTTCTGTCTCTCGTGCTTTATCCTTGGCCAATAAGACTTTTATCCTTTCATTAATAGCCTTGAGCTCATCCTTTGCCTTCCTCAACCTACAACCATACTTCAGATAGTTAGTAGTCACCATTTTTTGTGTCTCCTCCATTAGCTCAACTTTATCCTATGGTCAGGAAACACACAAGTCTAGTTTGATGGAATTGACATTGTAGTCATCGGGTTTCATTTCTCCCTATAATTTGGTAATATTGGGATGCATGGTTGTGAAATGCAACAATTATTGATCCTCATTATAAACTTTCTAGACTTTGGGCTTTGTTTGTTTCCTAGCATCCTTTTCTTTTTGCTTCTAGAGTCAGAGAGCTCGAGCTTGTTTCATTGTATCGCTCTATGATAAGAATTGATTCGGTGATCTGATGCATTCACTTGCAAAGGGTGCACTGGGAGGGATGGTGAAAGGGAATGAGAGGCAGTTGACCTCATATTTTTTCTTCTTTGGAAGGGAAATCATTATTGGAGAGAAGGGGGGAATATTCTAAACCCTAGGTGATGAAGGTGTGGGGGAACGCATGGGGAACAATGGTGGCAATGGAGATGCTATAGATTCTAACTGTTGCAAAGGTTGGGTCTAGTTCAACTTAGAGGAGGCAAAAGGGATGGTAGTTTCGGATACCAAGGTGGCAGTAGCCATGGATGCAGATAGGGAGGCAAATGAGGAGGTTGACAGGGCTCCGACAAAAGATGGAGTAGCTCATGGGGGAATGAAAGCCATCTATCTGATATGAGAAAATTGGGAGAAACTTGATCCGGTGGATATTTTTAGTAAAAATTGAAGTGTCTCCAATACTCCAGATTTTAGCACCATTAGAAAGAGCTCGATGTCCTAGTTCCAATGCAACTTGAATGGAGTCAAACAGAGCTACGAAGCCCAAGTTATTGCCGGTCAAAGTTCAGTCAACAACTGGTCAACTCAGGGTCCAAGGCAAGAAAAAAGGTCAAAATTTGATGTCACCAAAAGTGGTCAAAATTTATGTCAACGCGAAGAGCTCGGCAAGATTTTTTCCGACGGTGTTTGTTTTACGCAAATCGGAGCTCGTATGTGCGAGATATGGAAGGTCAAAGCTCAGTTGACTTGAAGGTACAATGATGACGTCAGCATGACATCATCATGCTGACATGGATGAATCATGAGGTGACACATGGTGGCTTCCCGAAGTTACATGTGGCGGCAATTTGATGGACATGGCTTTATTTAAAAAATAAATAAATATAAAAGCCTACCACTCCTCCCATTTAAAAGCCTTAATTTAAGGCCTACGTGAGAAAAATTAGGTGGGGTCTTAATTTAAAACAAAACAAATTTACCCCTATTTAAATGGGATAAAACCCCTTTAATATTTAAAAATACATGTGGTTGAGAGATCCCCTTTTTAAGGGGAACTTAAACATTATTTTTAAAGAAAAAAAACAAATTTCCAACCAATTCACCCCCTATAATTAAGGATTAAATCCTTAACAAAATCAAGCCCGTTTATATTCAAAGGTGAATTATTAAGATCTCCTAATAAATCCTAAAACGAATTATGGAATAAAATTACAAGAGGCCATCCGTGAAGATTTTATGTAAAATTGGATGGGTTGTTTTAACGGGAGATATCCCTATGTAAATAAGGGGGGATTTTCAAATAATATTTTCTATGTAAAGGGGATATTGGGAGGTTTTGAAAATCAATTGGTTATGAACCAATTTGAGTTATTTTTTTGTATAAAAAGGGTAGAATGGGGGGTGTGAGTTTAAGTAATTTTTAAGAGAATTTTCAAGTGAAACAGGTGACAGGTGATTCGAGAGGAGTTCTAAGGAGATCATTTTGAAGCCATTTTGTACGTCGGAGCAGTGTTATGCTGCCGAAGTGATGGTCTTGGTGCCTCATTATAATTGATTATGGAGATTAATCGGATCGGTCATACTCTATTGGAGCCGACCCGGAGACGTAGTCACATTTGTGGCGAACTCCGTAATCAAACTCTGTTTGCACCTTCTATCTTCTTTTCTCTCAATTATGTTTCTCATCTTAAGTTTTGATGCATAATTTTGTTAATGTATGCATGAATTAAAATTCCGCAAATTGTGTTTTTAATTAAGCATTCAATCTGCAATTTAGTCTAGATCCTAATCAGATCAAAACCTCCCACAACCATTTTAGCAGGGACAAAGAAATATAGGCTCACACTTGGAGTGATGGGTTCTATAGAGATCATGGAAGAAAAAAGAGAATGAGAGTTGAGAAGAGAGGGAGAGAAAGATACCTAAGCGGTGGATTCCATCTCCAACCATTGGCCCACCACAACCTCCTATGAATCCCCTCCTGAAGCAACATCAATGTGTTGTCTTTTGCTTGGTGGAGAGTTCTCCACATAGGCTACTTTTGTCAATTGTTGCATTCCTCTAGGCTTTCTTGTAGCCCAGGTTCAAGATTGTGAGGACTCTGATCATGAAATATTCATCCGCACACTCCTAACAATTGTGCTAGGCTACATTTTTTGTTCTCTGTTCTTGCTTCCCCTTGTCAGAGCATGGTGTGGCTTCTTCAGGGGCAGCCTCTTTTGCATCACTCTTGTTGAATTCAACATGCTCCCCATTCCAAAGAGTATCAAATTGATCATCGATGTCAAAGACTAATGGGTCTTGGGATAGGGAAAGAGTGCACTTGATCTCCTAGCGATAGATCCATAAATCATTAATCTTTTCTGCCTTCCAGCCATATTCCCTTATCAAACTATTATGGAGTGGAGCACTCATGTGGCAATTTTTTCCAGCCTACCCTTTAGGGAGATAAAATTAGAGCCATGACGGCCTTCGATTACCCATCAGAATGTGCACCAAGTCCACCCAAAACCTACTAATATCCTCTAGAGGATTTTTTTGTGCTTCCTAGTAAGGTCGAGGGATATGTTTTACCTTAAGAAATGTGTCACCCAAATCATCCTCAGGGTTGTAGTCACACCTATCACAAATGAAAACTAGCTTGAGGTGTTCCAGCTTTGTCTCTAGTAGCTCCACTAATTTCTTCTTTACCATGACCACTATTTTGTAGCTCAGCGGGAATTCAAAAAACCCCCTCTTCTTCTTCTTTGGGTCAGAGAAAAAGGTCCAGTCCATAATAGCCAGTTGTCAGAACACTTCAAGGGCCAAAAACTGATCCGTGATGGATTTTGGGAGTCGGATTGGCTCTTCCTAAAAGCCACACACTCAAATGCATGTGAAATGCTCCCTGAGGAACTAGTCACTCTTGGGGAATAGGGCTTGCATCCGTTTGGTTTGGTCAGTTGACAAGCGATAGTAGTCACCATCCTTGCTCAAATCGTGCAAAATTGGAATCAATAATTTCTTTGAAAAATGCATAATAATCATAGGTGAAAGAGAGGATGCGAGTCCATACCGAAACTAACTTTTGATGCTTCTTCTCATCAAATATTGATATCTATTTTTTCCTTAAAGAAATCCAGGTTCTAATGTAGAAACATATAGGCAAGAAGAGAAGGATATCTGAACTTACCAATAGTTTTGAACTCAACAATATGCTTCCGCATAACTTTGACAATCATGTCTGCAAAATCATACCAAAAAGGGTCGTGTTGCCTCCTTAGTTGAAAACCCAGGCCCAACTGAGATTCATACATGATCATGTCATCATCCAAGCCAAACACAAAAGCTATCATAAAGAAGGCATCTTGCATGTCTACAATTTTAAGTCTACGTGATGATTCAAATTTATTAACAGTTGTTGGAAATCTTGGGGCCTTTTGGTCTCTATATTATAAAATTCAAGGGCATTCCTTGTACCTCTCTAGAATTTTGCACACTTTTTCTGGTTGAACAGCTCCATTGGCAGTGTTCTGGTGCTATTCCCGGGAATGCACAATATGTCCCTAAGAGTCTTCATAGATATCATGACTCTCAACCTTATTCCCTCAATGGTTCCAGTCACTAGATTGAAGCATTGAATGCTTTCGTAGATTATTTTTGGGCAGTGGTATGCATAAGGTACCATATATTGCAAAATCTCGCAAAGCCATTATTTGTATGATAGTTAATTGTCAAAGGCTTTTCTCATTCTAGTGAAAGCAGCTTCCCTTAGGCCCTTAGGGTTAGTTTTGAGGACTGGGTCATAAATGTTATCCCACTCCTCTTTTATTAAACTTGTGTCTCTAAGGGTCCCTTTCTTAGCTGACCACATGCAAAACCAGTCTGGTTTTTCTGGGATTCCAAGCATAGCATAGGACTCATCTTGAAAAATATAGACCATGGGTGTTGTGAGCATCACATCAGCCAATCTTTGAGAAATTTCACTTGGCTCATTCATCTTTGGATTCTGAGCTACTTCAGGGGTAGTGGATTCCATTTTTCCTCAAACTTCTAAAATTTTCTATGTGTCCCTCAACAATTCAGCACTTCAAAAATTCTCTGCACTAATTGTGTATTCAAAAAGCTTGCTTTTCTTTTTTAAACAATTGCATGCAATACTTAGCCTTTTCTATCCTCCTTTGAGTGGTAGATAATGGTTACTTTTTCTACATTAAATTTGGTATGTACTGCTAGCCTTTTTTCTCATGCGAAGCGAATTACTTGCCATTTTTAAATGACAAGAATTCATAATGACACTTGGTACCTACAATCCATGGCGTGATTTTCCTTGGAAATTGAGCTAGTGATTTGAAGGAAAACTAGGTGTCGTATGCAGTGGTAATTAATATCCCAAATGGAATGATTACATCAAAGTATGCGATAAGCATCAAATAGATTTGCATTATTTCTTGGAGTCTAAGGAACACCTATAGGATGACACCTTAGCATCCAGTCGAATAGACTACCGTTAGAGACTACCACCAACTTGTGCTAATTAATTAGCTCGCCTTAATTTTGTATGCAGCAATTCATACCCACATATGCAACTGGGTGAGAGTATCGAGTGAGCCTTGGTGCAGTGTTTGAGGTGGTACCTGGTTAAACTCATGCTTATGGTATACAAATTACTACGCTTATCCTTGTCGCTTCTATAAATAGGTGCCTAGGCAGTAGTGAAATCAAACTTAGTATTTTTTAGCAAAATTAGCACTAGGTGATTTGTTTAGCCTTTAGTAATTACAGTTTGCATAGTATTTTCATAGAGTTAAAATTTAGACATATTGCATAGGGCTATTGTCTAAAATTCATATAGATGTTGACGCTGTGAACACCCCAATTAGGCTAACCTCCCACAAATCTCAAACGGCCTTTTTGGGCGATATTTTGACTAGGCGTTTTAAGAGGATGACCAAAAATAAGCATTATTTGGCCATCATAGCCATGAAATGGGTTCTGGGAAGTACCTACCTTGAATATGAGGATAAATACAGAGTTAATAACTAATGTGTTCTCTCACTTTGTCATGTTGATGCTTGACATCTAGATTCCCGAGCCACTTATCCTTGCTCTGATAAAATAAATTTTCCCAAAGAAGTATCTGAACGGCCTCGGGGAGGTGGTGGTGAATGTTGCATTTGGTGGAGTTCTCTTAGTTGCAAGTGACCTTTGCAATTTTTTCGAAGAAGACATGGTCATCCTGTGGTTGTCATTCCTGAGTGGTTTTCACCTCCAATCATAGGAAGTACATCACCAAAGGGTCACCTGTGCCTGTCACTTCCTCTTTCGAATATACAACATGGTACCATTCTATGACATCGACTTGTATAACAATTTCAGGAACCTGGTGTTCCCTCCACCACCTTCCATTGCTTCTCTTGATGGTGTCACTGGCCCAGTTGTTATTGTTGAGGATGATATGGTTTTTTACGTTGTTGTTGCTACCACTTACTCCCATGGCTGAAGATTTTCTCCCTTTTCATGCCTTTTTGAAAGCTGAAAATCGTTAGCCTTTTTGTATATAGCCTAGAAAAGGCCTCATAATACAAAATAATATATAATTATATACTTGAAAAGTGTGGTCTCTGAGCCATTTTGATATTGTACTTATTGAAGTATACAAATATAATGAGGAATTGGCTTATATTTAAAAAATTATTCCTTGTTGAATATTTCTTGTCCTTTCTGGCATATGTGCTATTCGCCGCATCATAATATAAATTTCCACTACATCATAGATTAAGAAGACCATTCGAACAAACAAAAGAACACAAAGGAAAATAACTACAATAATTACATATTTACATGGTAGAATTGTTCAATTGAGCTTCATAGATATTTTAAGGTAAATTCCCCTAATAGGAACCCCTATCATTTTTCTTTCTATGCTTTCTGATTCAAATGCTTCATATTGCCTATACTGAATTATCATGAACGGACCCTCCCATAGGCTATCAGATTTCTCATGTTGACTAGGTCTTGATTTTCACTCATTGAATTCTAATATTAGGTCCTCACCATCTAGGCCTTGGTCCAAAAATCCATCCAATAACGCACCCGAACCTCCTACATTTTGCACGATTGATCCCATGGAGGGTAGTGGGTAATGATTTTTTAGTGATGCTCAGTTTAGGTTGCGGAATTCAATACATAGGTGGATATATTTGTTCTTCTTTAAAACCAGGATCAAGCTAAACACCTATGTGTTATGCTCGACTGAGAAGATAATCCACAACTGAATTAGCTTTGTTAACCTTTGCACCACCAACAGTTCAATCTTGGGACTTGTTGGCCTCTATTTTTGGCAAGCTAGTTTGGCCTCTCTTTTTGGATCTATTGCAGGTTGGATGATGTCGAGATCATATCCTCTGAGGTTATCATATGGCCAGGCCATTGTCCCTTCATCATCATTTAAAAAAAAAGTGGACGATCCTTTCTTTATCTTGATATAGGATGTCTTTTCTGACTTTAAGCTTGCTTGCATCCTTGATCTGAAAATCTGTATAATCGCCTCCATTTTCTATGAAATTCCTCTTATTATTTCTTGCATTGCTAGAAAAATGGCTTTCGAGAGTGACCAAACTCTTCGAAAGCTTATGGGATCTTAGCTAAATTTCTTGTCCATCATTGGTTTCAGTGATCCTTGATTGGAGTTGGTCAACAAAATCTCCTGACTGTGAGTTGAAAGAAGTGATGTGTTCATTACTGTCAGATAATTTCCAGCTCTGACCATCATTTGGAATCTCTAGTCGAAATATCATTCGCACAGAGTGATTTTTATACATTAGGTCAGAGGAAGATTTGAATTGGGATCTAACTACGGTCATGCGATTCACATCAGCATTTTTCTCTCAAGGAACAATTTAAATATTGAAAGCTTCAAATCTCTCGATTAGGTACCTAACTCTATTTCTCTAGGATCTCATATAGACATCCTCTATGTTATTGATATCTCGAACTTGATTGATGATTAGCTTCAAAACTTTGAACACCTTTATTTTCTTGATGCCCATTCGCTCTGGTAGGCTTAAACCTACTACGAGGCTTTCATATTTAGCTTTGTTGCTAGAACAGGAAATATGGAATCAAAAGGATTTGAGTGCCTTCTCGCCGCTTGGGGAAGTCAGGCATATTCTATTTCTTGTAGTGATCTTGCATTTAGCACCATTAAAGTGTAGTGACCACAGTTTTTTGGTTGAAATGCCTTCGAGCTCTTGTGTCACCCTCGAGATGGCTTGGTCTTCATCATAAATGACATAAGTTCCTATTCTGGTGGCATGATAATTGCCAAAGGGGTATTTATCAATGAACTCGCTTAGGAGAACCTCCTCTTGATTGGTTTGATCTCCAGTGATTTCCTCATCTTCTAGAAGCTTAGTGCAGTACATCTCCTCCTTGGTGATGGAGGTGTGAGTGGACTCAAAGACTATCTTAGCTTCATCCACAACATGTTCTGAATGGAAACGTTTGGAAACCAGGTTCATTTTGGATCCATGTTTGGTCCTTATAATTAGATGTGACCAATCTAAGGAAAGGTATCCACCCAACTTAGAAGTGAATTCCCTAGACAGGCATAGGCCGAATATTGGAGGAACATTAATTATCATGGTATCCTACTTGACCGTGATACTAGGACAAGCAAACAAAGTTAATGGAAGGACCTTAATGATTCCCACAATACTAACCATATTTCCATCTAATTGCATAACCCCTTTATTCAAAGTTTCATAGCTTATTCCTAGGGCTTCAACTATTTTCTTGGGCATGACTGTGGTGTTGGCACTGAATTCAATCATGGAGTTCTGCAGTAATTTCTTACCCACAATAAGGGTTAGGAAAAATGACTTTGGTTTTGGTTTACCTTTGTCAACTTTGACTGTGGATTCTTCCTCTTTATTCTTAGTAGAGGCCTCTTTTGTAGTATTTGCGAGAACTTTTACTGGAGGTGATTGATCAATAGCCTCCCCTTTAAGTGATTACTCCCTTGGTTCTATGATCGGGTCCTCTCAAAGAGCCTTTTGTAGCAATTTATTTTGTTCTCGAATAGCTAAGATATCCCATAGGGACACATTAGCAGATGATTTTTTCAATTGTTCCACCACATTGAACGGTGGTAGGTTTGGAGGCTTTTTCTCCTTAGCTCTTGTTGTTATGATCTCCCTTTGTGGTGGATATTATGGTACCACTGTGGAGGCACTGGGTTTGTGGTTGGGAGCATTTTAGGCTGTAGACTAACTAATTGCGAGATGACTAATTCGCTTGTGAATCTCCTCTTACTGTTGTAATCATACTGCACTTGTGGGGTTTCTAAAGTGGGTGTCTCAATTGTGAACACCACATCCTCTCCTTCCTTTCATGAGAAGAGGGCATGGTCGGGAGCTATGTCATTTTCCTATTCTAGAGACATCCCTTGCATATAAGCAGTGAGTATTGCATTCTCCATTTGCAGAGAGGCATATACATAACCCCCATTGTCCAATGTTGTGCCTTGGTTGCTCTACTCTGCCACCTTTTGTTGTAGATTGTCATGCGGTTAGTTATGGGGCATATGTGAATCACCGCAAGGGAAACACTAGGGGTCACCATCATCGACCAAATTGTTTTTCCTCATAGTTAGCTCTTTGTTTGAGCTTAGGTTGGTATTTTGCAAAAAAGTGGGTACTGGTACTATTTGATTTGTTGTTTGCGCCTGAGGATTTTTGTGACTGCCTCCTTGGAATTGGTTTTTTTGGTAAGAGGACCTTCTGCCCTGATAATTCTGATAGTTCAACTTTGGAGGAGCGGCCTGGTTGTGCTTGATGACAATTATCTCACTAGCCATTGTCCGCAACATCTTCTTTATGTCACCCATCTCGTCCTTTGAGGTAGCGGATGTGACATTATATGATATGCCCGCATATGTGTCCATGGATTGAGAAAGAGTGACTATAGTGGTAGGTGGCATCACCTGGGTGGGAACTGGTAACTCTAGGAATATAGGCATGATGGGGCCGAGGCGATAAATTTCCAACGTCAATTAGATTATTCGCTGCTTTAATTTTGATTCTATATACATCTAGTAGAGTGCTCCCGCCGAGTAACTGGATCATCATTGAGATGTCAGCATTGATGGACTTCAGGTAAAACATAAATGCTAAGTTGGGTGGCGGGCAAGTTGTAGCCTGAATTATTTGCCAAGTCATGTGGAACTGGGAATTGAAGTCATTCAGGGCCTCATATGGAGCCCGCTTGATGATCTATAGCTCGTGATACTGGGAAGACCTATCTCTGTCATTCAAGAATATTTCATAAAAAGGATCCCCGAGCTAATCCCAAGTATCAATAGTGTTAGTCAGCAAAGTGTGATACCAATCTAATGGTTTTCCTCTGAAAGAAGTTGCGAGTAACCTTAGCACTATGTTTTCACCAAACATATATTGTCCACATCTTGCAAAAGTTTGGATGGTGTTCTTGAGCCATCTTTGGTAAACTTAGGAATAGATTTAAGAGCAAAGACTAGGATAGGGGCCCAAAAGGTGGGTGCAACTGGGGCTATAAGGGGACTTCTAGCGTCCCATGCCACATAATTTTGGTTAGGTAACATGGTTGGTGGAGGATTCAGAACATTCATGTGATGGGTTCTAGTTGGTACCGTTCCTAATGGTGATACCAACAAACCAAGGTTATTTGTTGTTTGGGATCTTGTGAGAGGGCAATGGCTCATATACCTACCTAAGGTTGAGGCATATTTAATGGGTCCCAACGGGAATGCCAAGAAAAAAAAACCGTTGATGCCAAAACTTGACAAGGTAATAGCCCTTTGTGGGAAACTCAGTTAAAGGGGGAACCTATTGCACTAATTTGAGTAACCTCTGGATTTTAAAGAAATCATCTTCTTCTATAACTAGGGTTTTGAATGGGAAAAGGAAGCAGATATAAAAGTAAAAGATCTAACTAGGGTGATGCACCAAGATTTAGATGTAAGGAACAGTAAATCTATCTTTTAGATACAATTTAAGGGTTCGTTCAGCAATCTGCTATGTCCTGAAATAACAAAAATCAAAGAGAAAGACCTAAATAATTCATTTCATAACATAGATAATTTGCATAGAGCTTTAATGAAAAGAAAGAGTCGGCGACATGGTTCTAAATCAGCATTCTATTCAAATCATTGAAGTTGTAAATAAGCTATTCAGTAACAACAGAGTATAATGTTTTCAAATAGCTAAGAAATAGAGAGGCCAAATTATAAGGGCACAGTCTATGATTCTTTACAATTATCTAACAAAACAAAAGGACTGGTGTCTTCCTAATTATTTTGTAGGTATTTTGAACTCTTTTTTTGAATAAAAGAAGAAGCATATATAGCCAAAGGCTTCCACCACTTGAAATACCATAACAAATATCCCCCATCATGAGTGATGATGTTCACAGCAATTTCATCGTGGTCATTGTAATAGAAAGATTCTCGAACATGAACCCAGTCACATGTGAGCCAAGTGCATTCCCTACGAATGATGGTGGTGGTCCCAGCTTTTGAAAATAGCTAAGGCTTGAGTGAGCACGTGTTGCAACTTTGTAGAGTTAATTAGGATGTGTGGCAAGACAATCAGGACCCGAACTTTGTTCCATCCTTTTTGTGAATGAAATGCTCGTTCTAAGGACACGTGGAATAAGCTTCAGTGTATCAACATCATTATGGGGCTCGCTCAAAAGTGCGCTCGAGAGGAGGCAATGTGGTGTGAGATTAGGGCCTGAAGGAGAAGGGAAGGGAATCTCTCCTTCAATGAGCAATCGTATGACACGTGGAATAAGCAGGCTAAGTCCATTGAAAGGGTAGCATGGAGACTTTAAAATCATTGGGTGCGGTCAGAAACTAAGCAAAACATCAAAACAACCTGAAGGGAGCATGGGATATATTTAATATCCACATCCATAAACCAATGCAAAACCTTTATTCATCAAGCCTCCAAAAACATCATCATCAGTGATTCCCTTGACCGGCGTAGCCTAGATAGTACCTTTCTTAGATGTCTCAACTCATATGAAACACAAACTGTCTTACAAGAGGTACACAATGGTATATGCAGAGCTCACTATGTTGGTCCTACTCTAGCTAAGTAGCTTATGCAAATGAGATATTATTGGCCTATAATGGAATGTGATTCTTACTACTTCATGAAGAAAATTTGTCAATGTCAAATACATGGAGATCCTGTACATGCATCTTATCAATAGCTACATCCACTTACATCCCCTTGGCCCTTCTCTTAGTGGAGACTTGATGTAATGGGAAAGATTCACCCTAATTCTACCAATGGACATAATTTTATCCTTTTTACAACTAAATACTTTATCAAATGGATTGAAGTCATTCCGATGACCTACATTATTGGAAAGAAAATATCTAAGTTCATCTGTAATTACATCATATTCTGATATAGTGTTCTTCAGTCCATCATTGCAGATAATGGTCATCCCTTTAAGAATCAAGATGTCCATGATTTATGTGAAAATTTGCATATCCAACATCATTTCGCCACTCCATACTATCCCCAAGGTAACTGTCAAGTCGAGGCATCTAATAAGAACATACTTAAAATCTTAAAGAAGAATTTCATTAATGTTAGCCATGACTGGCATGTCCAACTTAATCTTGCATTATAGGCCTACCACACTAGCATTCGTATACCCATAGGAGCCACCCCATATTCCAATGTATTTTGATTTAAAGTTATTCTTCCCATTGATATCAAGTTGCCATCCCTAAGGGTATCCATGCAATAGTTTATTGATGAAGAAGAGTACCGTATAGCCCATTTACATGAGCTTGAGTTATTGGATGAGAAAAGAAAAAATGACAACCCATTTTCAAGTATATCAAAACCATCTTCAGCATAGTTATAATAATTCTAACCTGGATGCTTCTACATTGGTGACTTGGTTTTGAAAGAAAATATTAAGAATCAAACAAATTGAGAAAATCCCAAAAAGTTTAAACCTAATTGGTTGGGTCCCTACATCATCACAACAGTATATAGGTCTGGTGCTTATGATTTTCTACTCTTGAAGGTGAACCATTGCTTGAATCCATCAACAACATGCATCCTTGCAAATATTGTGCCTAGCCTTCAGAGAATCCCTTCTAAAAAGTCAAAAATACAAAAAAAATAGTCACCTTGATGAAAACCTAGCAAGCAGGCAACTTGGTGACAACAACAAAAATAAAAAATAAAAAAATAGTAAAGAGAAATAATTTTTCCAATAGTGAAAACCACTTCAGTGACACTTTGGATAAGTACCATGGTGAAAACCTAGCAAATAGGCACCATGTGTAGTCAGTCATTACTCTATCATCTACCATCATTCTATCTAGTTTTTCGCATCCATACACACATACTTTGCTTATCATAATAAATCTTTTTCATCCTTCTCATGGCCCGAGAATCACTGACACTTAGCATCCTTCGCCTTTCATGACCATCCTTGGCATCCATCAATCCCTTCGCGCATAATAAATTGGCCCTATACCTGACCAGGGGAATTCCTTGACTTACATCTTTCTGGGATCCTACACATGGTATTAGCTTTTAAAACCATCAAAAATCTAAAAAAATAATAAAACCATCAAAAATCCAAAAAAAAATCATAAAATTTTCAAAATCCAAACGATCATAAAACCTTCAAAATCCCATAAAATCATAAAACATCAAAATTCCAAAAAAAATAGATTCAAAGTTGGAGTCAGCTTGTGTCAGTCCAAGTCTAGTTGAACTACGTTGTCTTTTCACATTGATGCATAGGAAATACCATATTTCTATAAGCCCTTGAGGCACTAGGTCAATCCTTTAGGGTTTTGTTGAGTCAAATCAATCATGCTTTGCATCTTAATAATAAGTCATTTTTGGTCTAGGTCAATCAAAATACATCTTTGCATGTATAACGTATAAGGCAAGGCCATATTTTGATGAGCCCTTGAGGTGATAGGTCAATCCTTTATGGTTTCTCAAGTTTATATTGGTCTATTATCATTGGTCTAATAATAAGTTGTCTCTTGTTAAGGTCAACACTTCAAACACAAGAAAATAGATATCTAAACCAAATCACAAATCAACAGATCAACTATTCAATTGATCTTCAATCCAAACCGATCAATTTCCTAATCATCAATCCTTTTCAATTCAATGGTCTTGTCATTTTTTCCTATTTAGGATGCATCTTTCCTGAATTTGGACATGGTCATTTATCAACCTTATCATTTACCTTATACAGGATATGTCTTTCTTGAAACTAGGCATGGTCAATCAATCTTGTCAATTGGCCAATCCTATTAATCAATCAATTTGGTCAACCAATCTTGGTCATTCAATCAATCTTGTCAATCAAATCAACTTGGTCAAGTAATCAGTAAATCTGTCAACCTTAACAAATGGTCAATCGGTCAACCCTATCAATCAAACTTGTCAACCAATCAATCAATCAATCACATCAATCTTATCATCAAATAAATTTTGGCAGTTGATCTAAATGGTTGTTGACTTTGTTGGTCTAGTTGGTCTTATCTTTTTTATTTGTCTTTGGCCATGCTACAAGCTACCTCAAGAATGTCCCACAAAGGATTTAGAGGGGTGATGATGGATCATGATCTCTTTTATTTTTATTGATGCTTGTGGATTGTATTGACAAAAATATTGGGAAAATTGGGTCCTTAGTATGAGTCATGGCATTCCTTGTTTGTTGAGTGTCTATTATTTACAAAATCATAACATTTGCACACCTTGGTCTATGTCATACCATGGTGTTTATGGTCCATTTTATATAATGTTTTCTCTTAATGATGATAAAAACGCAAGTTGAAATTTATTAAGCAAGAATATCCATCCCTTTTCATTTGACTAACTCCATATTGACATCCATCTTCTCCATACTAACATCCAACTTCTTCGCGCCCTCGCCTTTCTTTTTTGCAATCATCTTGATGGTGTCTTGTGACACATAAAAATATCATACATACATAATCATGTTAGAAACACATATGCATCATAAATCATCATAGGCCATCATCATAAACATGTTAGGTCATCCATATTGCATATGAAAATATAAAAATATAGGTAGCATCATCATACATACATGCATACATACATCCATATAAGCATTATATGTTAGGTCATGATCACATAATATCATCTTGCATTCACATCTTATTGCATAAATTTTCATACATGATCATCACATTTCCATATCATTTTATTTACATAAATCATATGCACATATGTATCATAACGTTTGCATACATCATTCATATGGCATTGCATCATCTAGCATCCATAACATCATAAACTATACATCACATGTGCATCCACATAAATGTTGTAATCATATAAAATCATCATACATATAGAAAAATATATCATGTGCATCATCCATACATCATAAAATAGAGAAGCATACATGAGCATAAAACATAAACCATCATCCATAATACATCAAAACATACAAAAATGCATGATCATATAGAATCATCTCATAAGTGCATAACATCCTAGCATCATAATCCATCATACCATATAGAAAGATTCATCTAACACACCGCATAATTTTCACCAAAATCATACATCTCACATATATATACCAAAAAATGGTAAGTCTCACAGTACAATATCAAAATGATCTTAAAAATGGAGTTTGTAGGCTCAATCAAAATACATATATATGTTAGTGTCTAAAAATAAAATAAAAGGAAGCTAGCTAGTGCTCCCCCTAATGCTTGATGGGGAAGGACCTATGGAGGGTGGCATGTCATCTTGGGGTTGGTGTGATCCTGATGACTTGTGCCCTGGTCTTGATATTTGTTGATATGGAGATAATCATTGTGACACCCCACCATTTCTTTGTGATTGTCTAGAATAAGACATGCTCTGAGATCTGCTCTCGACCTATGAGAATCCAGGCTCTTTGCGCTCAGGGGGTACCTCTCTCTCATAGAAGTCCTTGTAGTACCACTCAGCTTGAATGTCCCTCTTGATCTCCCGAAGAATATTTGTTGTCAAGCCACTTCCTCTACTCATAAAATCACTGGGGATCTACTTTCCATGCAACACCTTGCTAAAATCCATATCCCTCTTAGCTTGTAGCTATTGTATCTTAGTTTGTGTTGCCTATAACTGTGCCTAAAGTTGTGCAATCTACCCACCCATGGGTTGGTCCTCCCCCTCCACCTCCATCATCTCCAAGATGAATTCCTCCTCCATGATGAATTTATCCCTCTCCTCCTCCTCTTGGTCTCTCATCTCCTCATCTTGACCAACCTCCCCTACCTCGATATCTACACTAATATCCATGGCTAGTTTCTCACCCTTTACCTATCTCTCCTCCTAATGAGGAGGTGCATTTTCCTGCTTTGCAAACTCTGCCTCAGCCACTCTGACCTCTCCCTCTTGATGAGGGGCCTCTGTTGTCTATCTACCTCCATCTCCCCTCAATGGATGGATGGGTCTATCTCACCTTTGTCGAGACACACTGGGGCATGATCTGAAAAATATTATTCTTTGACACAACACTCAAAATCACATTATGTCAAAGAGGGGGAAAATGTAGACACTAAAAAAATTTCAAGGTCTGCAAACAACATTTTTGTGCTTCAATCTCTCTTCTTCCTTGCATAATTAAGTAATTTTGATTATTTTATTATTTTATCACATTCCTCTTTTAATTAAATAAATATTAATTATTTAATTAATTCACATTCCCTTGCTTTATTCTTCTATTTTATCAATTAAATAAATTAATATTTATTTAATTGTGTCGTTAACATTTTTTTTCTATAGTTAAATAAATTATAATTTATTTAATTATTCGCTCTTCATTATTCACCTATAGTTAAATAATTGTTTTTTAATTATTTAGCTATTCATTAATCATGTTCATCCTTCTATAGTTAAATAATTATTGGAATTATATAACTATCTTTTATCACTCTTCCATCATTAAATGATTAATTTGATTTAATTATTTGATACCTCTTCCCCATTAACTCTATATTTAATTTAATGATTGCACAATAATTTTAGATTAAATATTCATTTCCATTATTCTCTCAAATAAATAATCTAAATAATTATTTATTCCCTCACATGCTTCTCCAAGAATTAAAACTGATTATTTGATTCCTCCACTACCTATTCTTTGTCATCCCTAGCCCACTACTTTATGGTGCATGAATCCTCTACCATTGATCTTGACATTTTCTAGAACTTTAATCTCATTCATTCATTTGAGAATATTTTCTATAAAAGAGATCTTTCTCCTCCATTTTGGCTTTACAACCACATATCTCCAACATTCTTGCTATCTTTTTCAGGTACTTGTATGCAAAAAAATCTTAGGGAAAGCTTGCAAAAGTAGTTTTGAGGAGATGCAAGGAAGGTGAATAAAGTTTGAGCATGGAGTTTGGTATAGCTTTTGTTATTTTTTGATCTCCTTTGTTTTCTTGTGCTTTCTTGTTTAGATTTTGGATTTCTTGGTTTAGATTTGAAGTAGTTGTGGTTGCTACTTGGTCTTTACCTTTGGATTTGAATTTAATTCGATCTTACACATACAATAACATTTGTATGGAACTATCATGACATGAAGGGTATAGATCCTCACCTATGCAAGCATAGATTTTATATTAATCAAGGCTACAAGCTAGTTAGGCAACCACATAGGAGAATGAACACAACTGTGCATGACATAGTAAAAAAAATTACTAAAATTGTTGGATGTTGGTTTTATTATCCTATATCTTATAGTCAATGGGTTTCCCCATTGGTGATTGTACCAAATAAGGGAGGAAAATGGATGGTATTTGTAGATTATATGGAATTAAATGCATCAACAAGGAATGATCACTTTCCTCTTCCTTTTATTGATCATGTGTTGAATTCACTAGTAGGTAAGAATTATTTATCCTTCCTAGATGGGTTCAGTGGGTATAATTAGATAAACATATCTCTAGATGATCAAGACAACACCACTATAACTTTACCATGGGGTTCATATTCCTATTTAGTTTTACCATTTGGATTGTGTAATGCCCCTAAAACATTTCAAAGAGTAGTCTTAAGCATATTCTCAAATTTTACACATAATTCCATGGAGATTTATATGGATGATTTCACCACTTATAGGAATTCTTATGAGAAATAATTGAATAATTTAGAGACATTCCTTCAAAGGTGCCAATATCGCAACCTTTCTTAGAGTCATGAAAAATATTTCATGATGATGACTAAAGGAGTGGTATTGGGACACTTTATGTCTAGTAGAGGAATACAGGTGGACAATAATAAGATAAAAGTGTTTTTCACTCTACCTATTCCTTAAAAGAAAAAGGATGTCAAGAGTTTTCTTGGGCATGCAAGGTAAAATAGGAGGTTTATCAAATATTTCAGTAAGTTAGCAGCCCCATTGTTTTTCCTCCTCTCTAAGGACATTGAATTTGATTGGACCTGTAGACACTTAAAAATGTCCTAAATGATATCATACACTAAAATTAGGTATACTAACACCGTTTCATCCTAAAACCCATCCTCTTTTTTCTTTATTGATTAAATTAGCCTGGATAATTAATTAATTATGTCATTTTCATCTATTGATCTAATTAATCTAATCAGGTTAATTCATCCCCTTTCATGCTAACATTTCGTCCTATTAAATTAAATACATCAAGCTATTTAATTCAAATCCCTAAGTCCTCTTATTTAATTAAATAATCCTAAGTTATTTAATAAAATATCATAATACTTTCCCCTTTTTCATTAAATCATTTATTTAATGAATAGCATTTAATTACCCTAATTTGCATAATTAAAACTTTATTTAATTATCAAATTACTAATAAATCTAATTCCCCCCACTTGTAATAGAATATTCCAAGGGAATATTCCTCCTTTGTACATTCCTCCAAAATGAATATTCTCATGGAATATTCCTTCCCCTTTTGCACATTAAAAATTTGTTTTAATTTGCTAAATATCTAGTTTTCCTCACCCGTGAGAATATTCTTTTTCTTCACTCATTTGAAAAAAGGAATATTCTCTTTCATAAAAAATGTAGAAGACTTCATGTGTAAGTTAACTTACAAGACTTCTTGTGCAAGTTAAAAAAGTGTGTTTGTTTGGAAGAATATGAACCCTTGATTCTTTCCTTGATCCATGTGATCTTTGATTCTCTTTTATTGATGAGAATCCATGATCCATGTTTCATCTTTCCTTCATCCTTGACCATTGATTAACCTTTTCGATCTCAACCCTTCATTTATCATTTTCTATCCTATAAATAGATCACTATTTGGAGACAAATGGACCCATCTTTTTCAGAGAAAAATCATGTTGTTCAAATCACTCACACTCACAATCATATTTATAACTTATTTAGTATCATCTTGACTTAAAATTACTTGCATTAATTAGATTAGCTTCCATGGTAACTTAGATGCATTCATGTATCTTGTTTGGTAATTAGGGTTTCAATATTTTAGCTTAGAATCCTTCTAGTTTATATTTTCACTCACACATCTTGATCATCTTGGCCTAAGTCATGTTAAAATAGCTTGCATCATTTTATTTATCATTTAAATCATGTTTCATAACACATATATCAATGGTTTCATCAATTTTCTTTAATAAAACTGATTGAAACAAGCTCATTTATCCACAAGATTGGGAAAGGGGCATCATTCCACATCAATGCGACACCACTCCCCTAATAGGATAAATTTCAATAAATTAGAATAGGTGTTTTGAAGCTTTCATAGTTTAACATGTTAGTTTTAATGGATTCCTAGTTTAGTGTTTATTTGAATGATCTCTATTGGGATTGACATTTAGTGGCATAACTATACTCTGTATCCTCATGGATCAATCGTAGTCTTCCCATACTAGTCCATCAATCACATTTTGGCACTATAGGGAGCGGTGAATCAATCAAATTTAATGAATTTTTCTCTCGAAGTCCATTTTCTATTTTTTATTGATACAACGACGCTCCAAGATATTTCAGTGATTCCTTTGTCAGGTGTCACCATATAGCGACGCTTTTTAAACTGATACAACAACACCTAATTAAAACACTGGTGATGATTAAAATAAATAGTGATGCTAATACTTTTTATAAGTATCAAGAATTTAAAAATGGTGATGCCACCAAATAGCAACACTATCATCATGACTGTCTTGTTGTAGAGAGATGCTATTTTTCACCAGAGATGCTAGTTTTCTTTATGGTGATTTTATCTTGAATGGTGACGCTTTTATTTGGTTAGCGAAAAATGGTGAATAATTTTTTAGCATGTGCTTTAAATTTCTAACTTTATTTGTCTTTCGACACATCATTGACTTCTCGCTTTCTTAGGCTAACTGGGTTTTGCAGGTTGGACGATAAAATTCAAAGTGAAGAAGCATTCTTGTCTTTAAATATTATAATTTTAACAAGTATTTCAACACTTTTGGGGAAATTATAACCCATTTATCATGCTTTTTATTTCACACTTTAGGACCACACTAGCTTTCAATTGGGTTTTAAAATGAACATTCAAATTGGTTAAAATTGAACCCTCACATCATTTTGCTTGTTGGATTAAAATTGAACAATACAACTTCCATACCTAGTTTGGTGCTTAAAATGAACTTACCTTTACTTTCAAGGTTAAAATTAACAAGTGTTTGTCATGTCTTATGGTTTACATTTTTGTCATTGAATGTGTATGCTCTTCTCTTGTGCCACTCGATGATCTTGAGAATCAAAAGCATTCCTTTGAAATTTTGTATAACCACCCACATATTTCGATTTGGATTTAAAATGATCCCCATGCTAGTGTGAGGAAAAGGCATTGTGTATGTTCTCTCCTTGCTTCGTGCGATCTAGGAGATCAAACAATAAACGTAATTCCTTTCTTTTGTATATCTTTAGAAGGTCTGCCACCTGGCTTTGAAAGGTGGGAACAACCCAAGTGGTAATGAGCTAAAGCCAAGATCTTTCAAACCACTATATAAAAAATGTGTTTGTGATGAAATTCATAAACAACAGGTGTGGATGTGTCATACCGACAAGTGTCACCCCTAGTGTTTGCATGACATATCAAAATACTTTCTTAGAAAGGGACTGGGAGGCCTCTTGATTGAAATAATCTTGAGGTAATCTTGTTGTGTGTATGGCCACCTTGAATGAAATTCATTACTAAGAAAAAAAAATTTAGAAGCCAAAAAACTTTATACTTGTTGGTGTAGGAATGGTGATTCCAAAGCCACCCCATATTTTACTATTCATTGTTGAAATAGGAAAATCATTAGGATCTTCGGATCTTCAGGATTTGAGATTTGGTGGTCTTGTGGAGCGTGTTGAAAATTGAGGTATTTTATTAGCTTAATACTTTGTAAAAAATTAATATTGTTGATCTAAATATTATTTTCCTTTGTTACAAATTCTTTGTGGGTGACTATCTGATTAATCCATTTTATTGTTTGTAGAATGAAGACGGAAGTTGATAGAAGAATTAGATAGGATATTAGAAAGATTACACAAGCATATAATGTGGAGAAACCATTTCGGGAAAAACTCCACCAAGAATTAATCTATTATTCAATCACTAAAGTAGATTACAATAGCTCCAATTCTTTCTTGAGAATTCCTCTTTTTCCTTCACCAAAAATTCTTCACAACCTGCAATAAAATTGATAATAACTCTCTTCAACTTGCTTGAGATAAATAGGCTTTAATCAACATTGTAAACTCCAAATGAGTTACAATTACAATGCTCAATCCCTATCCCTAAAAGGTATGCCTATCTCTTGCAAGTAAAGTTATGTCATGAATAACAATGTCAAATCCTCTCCTTCATCCATTTGGACATCCCAAACTGAATTCATAACTCAACCTTTATTCTGAAGATATCTTCAAAGCTTATCCTCAAAGTTGGTGCCCAAAAGAGGGCCCACTTAACTCAACCTTTTGAAATATCTCAACATGCAAAGAGTTAATTTCAAGAAGCCAACTTGGGCGCCCAAGATGGATCCAAGTCATTTCATATTAATCGAAACATTTCTCAACACCATTCATGCAAGAATGGTCATTCCATGTTAACAAAGGGTAGTCCTTGTTATCTGTTATGCAACTCAAGTCATTATCCATGCATTCCAAGTTAACTGAAGTCAACTAGCATTCAACTAAAACTAACTGAATTGAACTGAACTAAATTAAACTAAACTTCAAGCCCTAATTTATAGGTACTCAACATGCATAAATCAAAATCCCCATTTTGTAGGAACCTAGGATGCATTTCTGAAGTGTACTCAATTTGCCAACCAATTAATTGAATCAAGGTGGATCCCACCTCCCATTTGCGCACCCATGTGCTCCTATTTTGTAGGATCTAACTCCAAGGAATCCCCACATTCATTTAACATTTAGAATTAATTACAAATGTCAATTAACATGATTATTTCATCAAATATTATTCTCTTCCTAATCCTAGTCTTGTTGAACACATTCCAAAGACTTAGGAGATACATGAAATAAATAATGTTTAGGATTGAAATTAAATCATATCCTATTCCCAATAGAGTGTGTTTTGTTTAAGGGGAGCCAGTGTCACCAAATCTCTATTTGTTTGCATCAATTTAATGTTTGGAGAAATCCAAGTGGGGATTCAACAAATAGTATCTTTTGAACCTAGGGTGGTAAATGTTTGTGATTAAGTTTAATACTTTTCTTGGTTCCAAAACATTGCAAACAAACATGAACAAAGTCTTTTTAAAATTTTAAACCCTTTGGTCTAAGTATGGATACCTTTTGACGAAACCTTGATATTAATGTGTGTCCTAAGGATTTATTCTTAGAGACTTCTAAATATTTTGGTTTACATCTTAATCCATATTTTCCAAAGTTAACCTAGTTAACTATGCCTTTGACTTCATCCTTTTCACAAAATGGACTTTGTGGAATTGATGACATTTTTGACATCGACATTTAGTTAGAAACTTAATCAAAGACAAGTTTTTGTGGTAAAAATAAACTCATTTAAGCAAGATAACTTGACAAATTGAACCCCACATGGTCATTTGGTGACCGATTGTGCCAGTTGTACAACCCAACCTTACAACCACTATCATTCAACCAAAATTTGAACTCATTAAAGGAGAACAAAGTGATATAGTTAGTAGTTTGAGGAGCTTCACTTTTGAAACAAAGGAAACACCCATTCAATGGAGAAACACAACAAACATCTTAGATGAAGAAGAGGAAAACACTAATATTGAGGTTGGATGACCCCTATTAGCACCATCTGTGTGGCAATAAATATCCTCTTTTCCATAATCTTAGACTTCTCTAAATGATCTCGCACAAAATAAAAATCCCCAAGAGAAGGTCTATAGGTCGTCACTTCAGAATTAGGCATCATAGTCCAAAAGTAATCAAAAGACACCTTTTAGGACTTTACCAAAATATAAACAAGTTGGTAAGGAACTTCTATAAACGTGCTTCAGGGAACAATCCAGACTTGTATGCATTCTTTTGGAGTAAAAACCTTGGTCTTTTTCATGATCTTGAACTTCTCTAAATCATTAGGTCTTTAGGATTTGAAAACTTTAGAGGTCTAGCATGTTTCTCACTACCTTGGTCTTATCAAATAAAGGTTTACTCTAGGTCAACATTGGGTCAAACATTTCATCCAACCCTTCATCAAAATTCATCCTTCACTTCAACTTTACAAAAACATTGAATACACCAACACCTTTTGGACTTAAACATCTATCAAAATAACCCCTAACTTAGCTACTTTGTATGTGAAATGAATCCTTTTCCATGCATTTGGTTAAGTTAGTTATCATCCTTGAACTAGCTTATCTTCAAGGTCACGAGTCTACCCTAAAGATTTCCAAGTTCATAAACATCCTTTATCTAAACATCAAAATATCAAATTTTAGTCAAAAGTGTTGTCTCAAAATGTTTGCAAAGATCACTTCCCGCATCATCCACCTTTTCATCTCCCATTATCATCATTTCTCTAAAAATACTTAGAGCATCCCTTTTACCTTGATTTGATTCAACTAGAGAGTTTAAACATTATAAATCTCAACACAACTCTCTCATAGGTGACCCAAAATTTATGGTAAAGACAAGATCACAACACAAGAGAATTATGGAGAAAACCAAAGTCACATACACCTAAAGTGATCTCAATCCTTTAGAATTTAATCTAAGAAGTCAAATTACCCCATCACAATAACCCTCATCTCCATCAGGGCCATATGAGATAGAAGACATCACGAACAACCCATTTGGACTTACTAAGGAAGAAATCATGGAGTACAAACAAGAACATCAAGCCTTAAAAAATGTTGCTTTGATTTCCCCATATTTTGTTGTGCACAAGGCTTGACTTCATCTACCTTCCAAGCGACCCAATTTCTAAATTAAACATCCACTCCTAGTATTGTAGCTAGTCTTGCTAAAGACTTTGGACATACTCTCCCATTCGAAAGAAACACACTTGTGGGTACTCTCAACACTGATCCATCCACCACTTGGACACCAACATTTGGCACTTTTACCATTCTTGAATACCCCTTACATCAACATCAACAACTTACACTTCATGATTCCATGACTACAATGACATATCGAGGGTACCCATCTTCATCCATCCCCATGAGTACCACAAGTATTCCCAACATCACATAAGGAAGTGTGGACCAATTGTCTCAAATTGACCCACAAGGGCATGCCAAAACCCTAACACAAATTCAACCCTTAACACAAAATAGGTACATCTCTATTCAATCCCCCAATTGGTTCATCCACACCATTGGTTTCACAAAACACATCCATAACATCCATCATCAATCCAAATCAAAACAATCCCTTGGTCACTAACCCCGTCAACCAAGGTAATACCTTGTCCACAACCCTAACACAAGGAAAACCCCAAGAAATTAGACAAGGGAACCTTTTTAGTCAATGGACTCAAGGTCCTAGTGTTTCATTACCATTGCAAAATCTAATGGCACCATCTTCATCTTTCCCCACGGTCCCCTTCACCATGCAAAATCAAATAGGACCTTAAACTTACATTCTTCCATCTCAATCCACCATCTTATAAGGAATTTTAAGCCAAAGGAACCCCCAAGCTCTCATCAACAACATGCAACCCACTCAAAAAATCAGCACCCAAAATCCATCATAGATGTCCCAACAAACTGATCCTACATTGTAAGCACAAGCCTTAGTGTTAAAACAGGCACAAAAGGCTTATCAACAAGCGACGCAATAGAAGCAACAACAACAAGAAACTTTAGAAGAACAACAAGAATCCCTAGCCACATAATAATAGCAACAACATTAAGCATCCCTATTAGCACAACAACAACAAAAATAGCAAGAAGCCTTAGCAGCACAACAAAAAGCCTTAGCACAACAATATCAAGCCCATTAAGCGGCCTTAACAGAGCAGCAACAATAGAAAGACAAATATCAAGCCCTAGTGGCACAACAACAACAAGCCCAACAATAATCCCTAGAGGAAAAAAAATAACAACAAGCCCAACAAGTAGCCCTTATGGCTCAACAACAACAACAACAAACCTTACTAGCTCAACAATATGCCCAACAATAACAAAAAAATTCCTACTATAATCCTCAATAGAACATCGTCAATACAAACATGTTGGGAACATATACATCAACACCACAATCACCTTCACAAAATCTCACACCACCATACACACCATACAACACCTTATCATATTATAATCCCATGTGTAACCCATTCGCCATCCCACAATACATAACATATGTTCCTCCACCAAACCTACAAAATGATCTAGCATAACAACTTAAGGTGTTATCACAAGAAATGTAGGATCTTCGAATGGGCAAGACAAAGAATCCCCATACACAGAACTTATGTCCATATCCATTGATCAAAACATCACAATGGTACATTCCCTTCCTACTTTTAAATCCCCAAATTTGATAAGTACAAAGGGAGAAGAAGTCCTATGGACCATTTCAAAGAGTTTAACAAAATGTATATGGAGGTGGTCTACAATGATTCTTATTTAATGTGCCTCTTCCACTGAAGTTTAATAGGTCCTACCATGGATTGGTTTTCTCAACTGCCTCTTGATATCAAAAAAAATCAAGAAATCACTAATAAGTTCATAGATCAATTCTCTTTTAACCTTGACATGTACATAAGCCTAGAAGTGTTGTATACTCTCAAACAAAACAAAGGAGAATCTTTCGCCAATTTATTGCAACGGTGTAGACAAAGAGCTAGTAAGAGAAAATGGCCCATTCTTGATGAACAATAAGTGAGGATCATCATAGTAAATCTAGATCTGGATCTATCCTTCCACTTGAAAATATACTGAATTACCTCTTACGGTGAGCTTGTCCCTAGAGCCCTTAACATCGAGAGAGATCTAATCTCACAAGTAAATACTCAAGCTTCCAAAGACAACTACCCCTCAACTAGTTCAAATGACAAGCCTTGTTCCTGGGCTAAGAACAAGAACATAAAAAATGATGGTGTGGTAGATTCTAATGTGGTCCTAAGTGCTCCTAGGTTGAACAACAATCAAATATCTAACTTTCAACCAGTTATGCAACAAACAAAACTTCCTCTGAACAATCAGATTAATAACACCAAAACATAACAACAACGAACCCTTAACAAGTACAACTATCCAAAATGCAAGTAAACATAGTTATCTAAACCTATCAAGACCATCATGAAGAAATTGCTAGATTCAAACTTGATAACACTTCCCAACTTCAAAAACTACCAAGAACCATAGGATAAACCATCTTGGTACAACGAGAAAAATCTTTGTGAATTTCATAAAATTAAAGGACATAAAATGGAAAAATGCATGAGGCTTAAAAATATTATCCAAGACCTTATATATATTGATGTCATATATGTTGAAGTACCAGATGGTAACCAAGATCTTAAGATATACAAAAAACCTATGCTAGATCACAACAAAGGGAACAACAATGGAAAATCTAAGGATTACACAAACATGTAGCATACCTATTCTAATGTAGTGGCTTCCTGTGATAGTTTCATTATCATCACCATCAAAGGGCCACATGGAGTGTGGAGTCACTACAAGACATGGAAAATTCACCATCCAAGGAGTCATATCTCAATCTAGGGCATAGCCTACTTTGCCAATATCAAATCCTAGCAATTACAATCTACTAGATTAGCTTAAGAAGACCCTGCATATATTTCTATCTTGGAACTATTAAGGCTATCCCCCGCACATAGGGAAATCATATATAACACTTTATCTTGATCATTTGTCCTTGAGGATATTGATATAGAATAGTTTCAAGCTATGGTAGGACACATCGCTAATCATCTTCTCACCTTCTTGAAACAAGACCTACCATCGTAGTCATCTCACAACCATGTTTTGCACCTTGATTTCATTATCCATAAGAACAAGGTTAAACAAGTATTAGTAGATGGAGGTGTTGGTTTGAACATTTGTACCCTTCAGATGATCATGACTTGGGTTATTCAGAGGAAACTATTGAGAAAGAAAAGAGTACCACCATTAGATAATATGATGATCAAGATCAGGTATCCCAAGGCATCATTTCCCTACCCATCCAAGTGGGACCCATCATTGTAAAGACTACATGCCAAGTGTTGGACCTTGATCTTCTTTACAATATCCTACTTGGCCGACCATGAATCCATGCCCTAAAATTTGTAGCCTCGACCTATCATCAATGTGTAAATTTTCCTTTTGAGGGTAGAGAAGTTACCATCCATGGATATCCTAAGCCCCTTTATTACTGCAAGAACCTTGAGGCCAAGTTTTACAAGATACCCCACATCCCTAAAAATGAAGATCCTACACCATCTTCCTCATGTGTTGACCCATCATCCCTTGCATCTACCTTAGAAAGAAAAAAACCTGTTGTGCAGAACATTCTCGACATCAAAGAAGTGATCTAGGATGATGGTTGTGGAAATTATAATCTAACATGAAGGATAAATTCATCTTGGGAGAGCTACCTCTTTCTCCCAAATCCCATGGTAAACCCACATCTAGTAACAAAGAGGTTGAAAAAATCAAGATGGTCACTACTACCTTCACCAAGTGGGCGGATTTGAACCAAGAAAGTATTAATGAGGATAATGTCTCTAAACTACTCTATCAAGATGAATGACCCATCCCTATTCTTCCCAAGGAATATGACAATAAAGGCTTGTAGCTAATGAAGGGGATGAGGCTACAACAAGAATGAGAAACTAGGAAAAAATGACAATGGTTTTCTATAACCCATCACTCCTGAGAAACATCTAAAGAATCTTGGACTAGGTTGTACTACTAGCAAGATCACCCTTATTGGAAAAGGTACTTATGCGAAATGAGTTGAGGCTTCCTCTTGGTTATTGAAATCTCATGATACTACTCTAGATGAATTCCCCCTTGATTTTTTCGACCCATTTGAGAATAACTCCCTTTTCATGATATTCACAAAATCCTTCATCTTGAGCAATCAACCAACTAAAATAAGGTTAGTATACCCACAACTCATTGACTTGGAGCAACAAGGACTACCAATTCTAGATTTATTCAAAAATGATGAAGCGATCTTTGAATTCATGGGACTCTGTGAAAACCTACCATGGGTAGATCAAAAAGTAGGTTCCGATATAGAGCTAGGAAAAGGGGAATACTACAGGGAGAAGATTGAATCCTTTAGTCATAAAATGGACATGCAACTAACATTCAAATCTCTAAGTGAAAACCACATTGTGGCACTTTCTGATCCTAAAATAGTAAAAATAAAGGACGCATCTGAAGGTGAAAAAAATCTCTGTGACACCCAAGGATGATGAATTCAATCTCCCCTTCAATGTGATGCATCTAGAGAAGTCAGTAGTTCTAGCAAGAAAAGGTCACACTAGTTAATGTGCGAATAGAAGAAGTACCCAAGATCACTTTCTATGTTGAATCATTTTTGGATGAATAACAAAAGAACCTAGTAGCATTCTTGAAAGAGTGAAGAACCAACTTTTCCTAGTCATACACAAATATGCGAAGGCTTGATCCAAAATTGGTTATGCATCACTTGGCAGCTTATCCTAAAGCCAAGCTACTGAAGAAAAAATTAAGATGCACCCTCAGATAGCACTCTTGGTGAAACTTGAGTTACAAAAGTTTCTTGGAATTGGATTTATCTGACTGATATATTATCCTAAGTGGGTTTCAAACCTAGTACTAGTCTCCAACCCCACTAGGGGCATCAGAATATGCATGGAATGCAGAGACTTAAACAAGGCATGCCCAAAGGATGATTTCCCTCTTCTTAACATCGACCTCATTGTGGATTTAATAGCAGGGCATGAAATTTTGTCACTCATGGATGGTTTTTGAGGCTACAACCAAATCATGATCTCCAAGGAGGACCAACACAAAACTACATTCACTTGTCTGTGGGAAACATACTATTGAAACGTGATGCCATTTGGGCTAATGAATGCAAGAGAAACCTATCAAAGAGAAATGTTCCTCATCTTTCATGACATGATCCACAAAATATTCAAAGATTATGTGGATGATATTTTGTAAAAATCAAGGAAAATGAGTGAGCACATAGAAGTCTTAGGATCCATCTTCGATAGACTTGAAGAGTACAAGGTATGAATAAATCCAAAAAAGTGTGTCTTTGGAGTTACATCAGGGAAGCTTCTTGGCTATATCATCTCACAAAGAGGGATGTAAATTGATCCAAAAAATGTAAAAGTGATCCTAGACATGGAACCACTATAAACATTAAAATAGCTAAGAGGGTTACAAGGAATATTGTAGTCCATCAGAAGGTTCATAGCGCAACTATATGATAAAATCCACCCTTTTTCACATCTTCTCCATAAAGGAATAACTTAGAAGTGGGATGAGATGTGTTAATAAAGATTTCCAAAATATCAAGGAGTAACTATTGACACCTATAGTTCTCATTTCGTTGATACCAAACAAACCATTGATCCTGTTATCTAAAGCAACTCTTGTTGGATGAATGGCCAAGTGCGTGATGATCTTGACTAAATTTGACATAGAGTATGTGGAGCATAAGGCAATTAAAGGAAAAGTGATCGCATACCAACTATCAGAGGCACCTATCTATGGAAAGAATCCTTTGGTATTTGAATTCCTTGATGAATCAATATTCCTTGCCAGTACAACATATCAATAGAAAATGTACTTTTATGGTGTGTGCAGCATTATTTACTATCCTAAAAGATTAAAAACACAAATAAATGCAAGGAGAAACAACACAACACCACCTCATGATTAGCCTAAGTTGAACTTGAATAAAAGAAAGATGAAACAACAAATATACCTTATCCAAACTTTGATCTTTTTGGTTGGCCCTTTGATGTAGCTTGAATGTGTGCTCCTTGATGGAAAATATAATCAAAGTGATATGTAAAGTGATCTAGATTGCAAGATGAATACAATGAAAGATGTGGTTATTTTGGTAGATGAATGAAAATTGAAGCTTGATGAATGCAATAATGGAGGTTGAAGGAAAGTATGCAAGTGCTTGAAATCTTATGTGCTTGAGTGTAGAATGCTTGAATTCAAATTATGGTATGGAAGTGATATGAAAAAAATGAGAAAAAATCTTCTATTTTAAGGGAAGAGTCTCTAGAGAATTTAATGGCTAGGATTTAGCCAACATGGGAAAGATGGAGGATTCTGGTGTGTTGAGGACTCACAAGCCCTCACATATTTCCATGTGGAAGATGAGGTTTCAAAAGGACAAATGATGTGGAAATAGGACATGTGAGGTGGAGAGAGGAAATGTGTGATGGAGGTACTTGCAAGTACCTTGGGATTAGGGAAAGATTTCCTCAAAAAGGAAGTTCTTGTCCCCATATGAGGATGATGGTGACAAGTGAGGAATTTTAGGAAGTCCTCTTTTATCATCATGGGGATGAGAGAATTTTTTGGGGGAATAAATGTGAATTTTAAATTCACATGATTGGGGAGTACCTTGGGGATAAGACAAGGTCCTCATAAAGGAGGTCCTTGTCCCATGTGGTTGATGTGACTTATGAAGGAATTTAGACTTTCCAAACAACCTACATGGGGAAGAGAAATGCATTGAATGAATAAATGTGAATTTTAAATTCACATGGGGAAGAGGTCAATGCTTAATAAAGAAAGCACTTATGAAAGGTTGACTTGGAAGACATACCAAAAATGGTAGGTGATTAGATTAAGGTTGTGCAAACATGTGATTAGGAAGATTAATGAAGGATTAAAGACAAGTGGTCAAATATGGAGGATGTGACATTAATCTTGATTAAGGATGTGCACATCCTAATCATGGATTAATTAAACTAATCCAGATTAGAAGAAGATTATGGAGGATGTGACAAGGAGAGAGAAAAGAGGGAATTTAAAATTAATTTAAACTCAAAAAGGTAAATGACTAAATTGAATAAATTGATATATTTATTTAATTTAGAGAAAAAATGATGAAAGATAAAGTATTTAATTGTTAAATTAAATGATTTAGAAACATTAAAGGAAGAGGAAATATTAATTAAATAAGTCATTTAATATTGATGAAATAGACGAATAAAGGATACGGATTTGACCATATGGGAGTGGTCAAATTTGGATGTCTATAGATGGATCATTCACCAAACATGGATTAGGGGTGAGTATCCTTTTTATCACCCCTCAAGGTGATTGCATCCAAAATTCATATAGGCTATCATTTCCATGTACTAACAACATTTTTAGTACAAAGCCCTAATCACAAGCCTAAGGATAGCATTTCAATGGAAGATATAAGAGTTAAAAGTTTTTGGAGACTCATGGCTAATAATCAACCAAGTCAATGATGATTACCAAACTAAGGACGACAAGCTTACTCCTTACAAGAAAATTGAAGAGAATGTCAAGGATCTTTTCATTGATATACATTTTGAGCAGAATCCTTGTATGAAAAACCAAGCAATAGATACTATGGCAACAATTGGATCATTGTTAAACATGTCGCACAATGTCCTCCAATGCGAATTCTTGGTAGAAAAACTTCTTCTACCAACTTTTGAAATTCATGAATCTGAATTTGTGTGTGTTATTGTTGCTCCTAGATCCCCATGCTATCATGAAATATTCATCTACCTAAGAAAAGGAACCCTCCCATCTGATATCACCTCCAACCTTAAAAATACCTTTGTAAAGAAGGAATCTTGATTCATGATCCTAGGTGATATCCTTTACTATCGAAGCATCGAAGGGACATTAGTACAATGTCTTAACCATGAGGAAGCCTTGACCACTTTAACAGAAGTACATGATGGTATATGCGGTTCCCATTCTAGTGGTATGACTTTAGCTAAGAAAATGTTGAGGATGAGGTACTACTGGCCAACCATGGAAAGAGAATCCCATCAGTATGTACATAAGTTTTTCCAATGTCAACAACATGTATATTTGATTCATGCTCCAGCTTAGGAGTTACAACCTATGGTCACACCTTGGCCTTTCTCATAGTGGGGGCTTGAACTCATAGGAAAATCACTCCAACCTCATCTAATGGCCACAAATTCATCATAACAACCATAGAGTACTTTACAAGTGGGTTGAAGCCATTCCTATGACCTACATAATGGGAAATAAAATTTCTAAATTCATCCTGAATTACCTTATCTATCATTATGGTGTTTCATAAACTCTTATCTCAAACAATGAAACACCCTTCAAGAATCAAGATATAAATATGTCAAAGATTCAACATCCAACAATGATTCTATACCCTATATTACCCCAAGGCAACAATCAAGATGAGGCTACAAACAAAACCATTTTGAAAATCCTAAAGAAAATGGTCAATAAAGTTGGTCGTGATTGGCATATGTAGTTGAATATTTCCCTTTGGGCCTATCGAACTAGTATCCACATGCCTAAGGGTGCAACCCCTTTCTCCTGGGTCTACGAATCAAAATCCATCTTTCCTATTGAGGTTGAGCTTCCATCACTATGAGTGTCACTAAAAAACCTAATTACTGATGAAGAATACAGATTATCATGACTGAATAGGCTAGAATTCTTGGATGAGCGTCATCTTGATGCCCTTAACCACTTGCAAGTATATCGAATCTAACTAAAATGGAGCTATAAAAAGAAGATCAAATGTCGGTCTTTCCAAGTAGGGGATCTTGTCTTAAAGCAAAATCAGAAGAATCTTCTAGATCAGGACAGTAAAGGAAAGTTTGAGCCTAACTGGTTGGATCCTTTTGTCATCACAACAGGTTATGGATCAGGAGCATATCAATTGTCAACACCTAAAGGTGAACCCTTGTAGGAACCAAACAACAACTTGCATCTTAAGAAGTTTTATGCCTAGTCTTGAAGGGTGTAAATCTGAAAATACAAAAAAATCAAAAAAATAAGAAAAATGATTGAAAAAAGTAAAGAAAAAATCATCCTTTAGTAAAAACCACTTTGGTGGCACTTTAGGTAAGTACCTTGGTGAAAACCTATCAAACGGGCATCTTGCGTAAATAAAGCACCTCCATCTATTCTTTGTCTCTTTATCCTATCATCATTTGCATCACATCCATCCATCGCATCATTCATCCTATTTATTTGTGTATATATTATAGCTTGATTTTGTGAAGTATCATATCCCCTTTAGAACTACTTGGCATATTCCTATGGTCAGTTTGTCTTGCCTATCTCAAGGTAGTCTATTACGTCACGCTAGGAGAAATTTATTATGGATCATATTGGGTTCTTGTATATCTTAAAGTAATTTGAAATATCATTGAAAACCTCAAAAACATTCATCAAAAATTCATCAAAAAATAAAAAAAAATCTAAATTCTACACAACTAAAATCCAAAAACATTCAAAATTTTGTAAAGTCAAAATCCAAAACATCTAGAAAACATAAAAAATCCCTAAAAAGGTCAAACATCGAAAATCCAAAAATAGTACCCCTATCAAACTATGTGGTCTTTGTGTGTATAACATAAGAAAGGCTGATCAAAGCCCTCGAGGCCCCTAGGATAGGTCTTTTAGGTTAGGTTCTTGGTTGAAACTCTTAGAAAACCCCTAAACATTCAAATATTGAAAAAATTCTAACAATTCAAAAATCAAAAAATCCCTAAACATTCAAATATCGAAATACCCCTAAAAATTCAAAAATAAAAAAATCTCTAAACATTCAAATATATTAGAAAACCCCTAAACATTCAAATATTAGAAAACACAAAAATATTTGTAAAATCCTAGAAAACACAAAAACACTAGAAAACTTAGAAAACCCTAAACAGCCTCAAATAATCGAAAACCAAAACATCCACATAAACTTTCAAAAAAAGACCAAAAAGAGCCTCAAAACATTTTCAAAATACCAAAAACATTGAAATTTTTGAAAAAACCCAAAACTGTCCATCCCATTTTTCTTTCACCCACAGTTAAATCTTCATCTATAATAAATCAATCATCACCTTCAACCTTTGGCAAAACAAATAGAAAACAAGTATAACAAGTCGTAAAGTGAGAACCTAAGTGTCAAAATCTAAAGTGTAAATCATAGGTAAATGAATCAGTGAAGTTTGTATCAATGACTTATCACACATGTCATCCTAATCAAAACACCTAATCAACATGTCCTAAGATGGATCCTTCCTGTGATGGACATTAGTATTAGAAATCACCTTAGCTATATTAAACTTGGCAAGAGATATAGATAAAACTAACTATTTGTCTTTGATCTTTTCTTATGATTTATCTTACTGACCCATTCTGAGGACATCATTAATGATGTCTATCAAAATGATTTAGAGAGAAAGGAATGGGTCATCAATCATTATCTTTCATTTTTTGTGCTTGTGGGTATTCTTGTAAAATAATCTTGGTGCATAGTTTCTTAGTTGTGTGTGGGGAAGTCATTTGGAGTAGATTGTTGACTATTGTGTATGCTTTGGTCCAAGACATTCTAAACTACTAAACTAAATTTCAATGAGGGTTTTGTATGTCAAGGTGTGAACAAGAACTATCCTATTTGTTTGCAAAGTCAAAGTCCATTACACTAGATACAACACCATCCTGGCTATCAATACCTTAATGCATCATGTCTATGTGTTGTATCAAAAATAAGGAACGAAGAAAAAATCTTGATCCCAAGATATGAGAAAATCATCATCATGCATCTCTCATCACCATCTCTAATAAAGTCTTGGTAGATCATAGACTTATTGGACCTTTTGAATCAATCATCAAAATCAATGGTCAAATCATTCATCTTATTGGGGTTGGGGCCCTAGCTCGGTTGGATAAATCTTTCCTATTGTAGGAGGTTGGTCACAAGGTCTAGTCTCCCCCACCCCCATGGTACCAGAGGGCATGTCGTGCCAGCACCACCGGTCACATTAAAAAGTTTACCAGGCGCACTACAGTTTATAGGGGGTCTTGCTACCCGATTCCTGCAGTCTAATAAAAAAAATAAAAAAATAAAAAAATCATTCATCTTATTTCTTCTATCTTCTTTCCACGCTAACTTGGTATCATGACAATTAACAAAAACATCATCAATGCATCCATCCCGCATCCACAAAGAATTAGCATGCATACATATTGCATCATCACAACATATCATAAATATGGAAAAAAATATTTCACTGCAATATCATTATAATTTAAGTTGCATTGAATAATATATTTTTGTTATTCTAGACATCTTAAATCATTGCATACATATCATAAACATACATCACATTATCATATCCTAAGCATGAATATCTGCATTATCCATACATCCATATGCATACATCATCATCTCATAAATTGTATAAAAAGATACTGAAAAAGAAGTGCATCCATACCTAAGCATATTGCATCATATCAACATCATATGCATCCATACATTCATGAGCATGACATAAAGAACATGTCACACATCATGAATCTGTATCATCTCGTATATATCAAAAAATTACTATCATGGTACAGTATTTGAATTAATGTGTGTATATCTATCAAAAGTACAATATCCATGAAGCTATCAAAAATGAGCACAAGAATGTATATCTATATAAACAATCATGTGAATACTCAAAAAAGGTGTTTGTTGGCCAACTAGCCCTGATGGCTGCTCCCCTTCCTAGGATTTCTCTCTAATGGTTGATCCTCATCCTGAGGATGTGCTACGCTCTTCTGTGAGTAATCAAGTTGCCTCATCACTGCAGGAACATCTTGATGATAATGCATATGATAATATGTAGCCTCTATCACTGCCTCTCTGTATAATCGGTTTGACATTGTTTGTCCTTGTGTTGCAGCTATTATATCCTCTAACTATTGTCACCACCTAACCTCCTTTACAAATTGCATATGTGAGGTCTATCTGAGTTGATTCTCCTAATCCCTCTTCATCATGAGTGCCTGTACTTGCTACTGAATTTGATTTTGCTCAAATGTAACCACCTACAACTATTGAATTTGTGCATCATGGGGATCTAGCCTTGGCGGTGGTTTTTGTACTAGCTACTACTACATTGGCTACCATTGTATGGGTGGCTTTTGTGGTGGTTGTGGAGGTGCACCTAGGACCTGTCCATCATGATGTTGACCATCCTAGCCATCTTTTCCTCTACCTCGTCCTCTTCCCTACACATCCTATGGCTAGCCTTGACCTCTACCTACTCCACTCCCTCTTGACCTTCCTCATGGAGGTATACCTATTGGGTCTTTCATTCTGGGAGGGGGTATGAACCATGCATCATATGCAAGTGTCATCTATGCATCTACTTGTCCCTGATCATAGGCCCATGGCCTCACAACCAACTATCTAAATCCCTCAACAACCTCATGGGGTGAGTTAGTATTCCCCCAAGTCACCTCTTGTGTCGATCTAGCAAAAATGGTCGTATATGCATCATTGAGCCTGTCCTACCTCTCACAAAATTGTGTGGTAACTCTATCAAGTAGGTACCTCTCAATCATGGTATGCTCTCAACCCTTTATATACTGGATCTATTGAGAAAATAATAATTGTTGTACATCATCATACCATGTTGGCATTTGAAGCCACAAATGCCATTTGAACACTATCATCTCATTAATCACTATCTGCGAGTATGAGATACCAAGTTGCCCTTTGTTTTGAAGAGTGATGGCACCTCTATACCTCTAGCTTATTAGATCATCTACCTCCACATCTACCATGTGGAAAATTGGTCAAAGCATGACAATGTGCTCCCATGCCCATATGTGAAGTAGAATGACTCATGTACCAATAGCTCTACTATTGTAGTACACGGTCATGCATATAATGGTAAAGGGAGGCCATCATCATTGGCCCCCATGCATATTGAGCCCTCTAGAAAAGAATCTTGTGCCTTGTCAGTCCCTATCTTGGACTTAATCCCCTGCTCTATCGATCTAGGGCAACCAACTCTGAAATCACTGCCATAATGATCAATCTAAAGGTCGATGCCTGACCTTTGTACATCTCAAGGTCAATTTGGGAGATGACTAGGACAATGGACTCCTAGTCAAGTACCTTGTGATAGCCATCATTTCTTGCATCAGTTTCATAAATCACATGCTCACCATGGAAGTGGAATGACGAGGTCTCGCTATGCCATCACTCGCATAATGTTGTCATCATCGCCAAAAGGGTCTGCACGATGGGCATGTAGGCGATGTACCACAAGTTGATCTCTCCCATGAGGTTCACCTATCGAAGCTCAGACAAATCATCAAGTCTAGACAACACAGTCAATCGGTGCTCATAGGACATCAAAGGTTACATAACCTCTTACACCTACGAAGTGCACGATGTCAAAATTTGTTAAAAATGGCTAAGTAGGGAGATTTTATACCCCAAAATGACAAAAGTGGCTATTTTTTAAAGCATCGCTATAGTCCAAATTCCAAACAACAATGCTACATGCATTCAAATTCTAAATCATGACTAGTTTCGCTCATCACAACTGCATCAAAATTTGAAATTTGGAAACCCTAAATCTAAATTACAAATTGGACAGGTGCATTGCTATTTACACCTACGTTGTGATTTGAAATCTGGAAACCCTAATACCAAATCATGAAATGCTTCGCTCCTCACAATAGTGTTGCTAAAAATTAAAAAAGCATCATCTATTCTCAAAATAGCATTGCTATATAGCAACGATGCCCAAATCCAAATTTTAAATTGCAATAAATGTGCATAAAAGTCAAAATGCAAGTTAAGTTTTGAATCACATACCGTTGGTCTTACACTTGGGGGGCTCTGGTACTCTCGAACTCAATCAAAAATGTGTCATGGGAGCACTCATTGTGCCATTTCGTTAGGAGGTCAAATCTCAAACTATAGTTGTATACACATAAAAATGGTCTGGAGCACAAATTAATTAAATACTAGTTATTTAATTAATTAATTTAAATTCCTCTAATTATATAAATAAATTGATAAATTTATTTGTATAGTTCACCCCTTTAATTCTTCTATTCAAAAATCATTTTCCTCTGAAATTAATTAGATGTACAAAATAAATAATTTTTCATTTAGTTAATTTCCCTCCATTTAAATTTGAATTTTTAATTCAATTTTTTCACATTTCACCATATTTTTCTAACTTCCTTCCACCTCACCATGTGTCACATGAATTTAAATATTTCTAATTTGTAAAATGAGAATTTTCATCAACAACCTGCAACAAATTTGAAACCACCTTGGACGCATGGCTTCTCCTTCCCTTTGATTCTCTTTAACACTTGGAAAAGTGTTCTCTTAAAGGGAACCACCTCCATGATTCTCTCCAACTTCTTCTTCCTCCACCCTCAATTTCTCTAGATCATAATCCTGAACGTTGAATCGTGCCACATCACAATATGTCTTGGAAATTCTACAAATACAACTACTTGCTCCAACTTTTGGGAGAGATCTAGAAGCAAACTTACTCTACATAAATCACTTGAGAGCATTAGAGCATTTTGAGAGAATTTAGAGTTTAGAGCATTTTGAGAGAATTTAGAGTTTAGAGAATTTTAGCATTTAGAATTTTGGTTGTCATATTAGTTTAGAATCATGTCCTATTGTAGTAATTGCATCACCATTGTCATATTAGCTTCCTTACAACAATTATATCATAACATCTACAACATAGCATCTTCATTTTCATCACAGTAGTATATTCATCATAGCACCATGGCATTTAATCATATTAGTTTAGAATCATGTAGGAATTAGGATTCCTGCATTTTATAGCATCCATTCTCTAGGTTGTCATTCTACAACATTATAGTGCTGGCAAAAATCTAAGAGCCATTGTGATACAAAGAATCCTTAGAGATAGGAAACAATGGAATATTTTTAGGAATTGATTTGCTTTAAATTTAGTTAATTTCGTAATTCCATTTCTAATGCAATACATCTCATTGCTTGTGTGTTTTGATTATTCGTTTTATTCACATATTTTACAACACACATAAATTAGCGCCCACCTTGGGGCATAGCCCCTATTTTTAATATTTTTCTGGAAAGCGTGTTTTTTAGGTTCAGACGTATAAAGTTTTGATAGGACAGTTAGATCTTTTGGCGCATACGAAACATTCTTCGGTGCATCTGTGCTCTATTCTGGCGCATCTGTGGAATTTTTCAACACATCTATCTCATCATTTGGCACATACAAGGAGTTTTATGGTGCATACCTAATTTCTTTTAGCATATACATAAACTATTTTAGTGCATTCATAGAATCTTTTAGCGCATTTGTATGATTTTTTGGCGCATTTGTTTGCTATTATGGCACATCTATTTTGTTTTCCAAAAATTTATAATTCTAAAAAACTAGTTTTCTTCTCTCTATTTTGCAAGAATTTTTCACACTATTAGAGACTCTGCTGAAACCACAAGAATGCTTTCAAAGAACAATGAATTGAAACTACTAATGATTTATGTTGTAGGGGTTGGAGTTTATTGTTATTTATTTTTGTTAAGTTAGGAATGTAGCCTAATTAGAAAGATGATTTAACACCATGCTTGTTGTGTTTGTGGAGTGGTAGGCATGTATGCTCTCCCCTTAACTGGGTGATCAGAAATCCAAACCTATTCTTTTTATTGCATTTAAACCTTAGAGGGTCTTCCTTGGTGGGACAAGAGGTAATCACCCCAAGGGAATGACCCAACTGGGAGCACGCTAAAGCCAAGAAACTTCCACCTGGGATATAAGTGTGGGTACTTGAGGAAAGTTCAAGTATCATGAGGATTGTCCTGACAAGAAGGGAAACAATGTTCTCTTTTGTATAGATGATCCCCCACAAATGGAATTCCTTTACTAAAACCCTCATTGTAGTATGCCAAAATACCTTTTTATTTTTTTTGGTGCAAGAGGTATAACCTCTGAAGTTGTCCCACATTCTTGTGGCTTTTGGTAGAAATGAGAAGTCTATCGTGGGAGATTCATGAGGATTGAGGCTTGGCTGATCCGAGAAGTGAGTGCAATGCAAGGGGGAGCCAGTGTGGTCAAGCCTCTAATCATTTGCCAAAATTAAGCATAGCTAGAGAAATCCAAGTGGGAATCTAGTAAATACTATGCTTCATATCCATAGGGATTGTACTTGCTTGATATGTTTCACATGCATGTTTTGAAGTAAATTTTTAGCAAACATCACACAAAAACATTCAACCACTGATTTAGAAGAATATCCAAATCAAACAAATCAAATTCTATACCAGAAAATTAGAAAAATCTTTCAAACTGTCAAAAACAAGAGAAAATTTGCCAATTTGGTGTATCCATTGACTGCCCCAGCGCATAGCTGTCATATTCTAGTGCATACATTTGCTATTTTGGCATATCATTGCCATATTCTAGCGCATACATTTATTATCTCGGTGCATCCATCCACTATTTTAGCACATTTGTATAATCCTGCAATGCATACATTCACTGTCCTAGAAAATACATATCCCGTTCTAGCGCATCCATGTGATATTTTAGTGCCTCCATCTGATTTTTTGGTGCATCTGCCTTTTAGCGCATTTTTTCACTTTTATAGCGCATACATAAAATCTAAAAAAACTAGAGAGATAAAATCTTTGTCTGTCCAATTTTTGACCTCACAATTCAAGATCATTTTAAGTCCAAGACATTTCCTCAATCATACTAGGGTCTCAGACTTGTTAAAACTAGCATTTCCAAGTGAAAATACCTCAGTTAAACTTTGAGAAAATATTGAAAAGTGCCTCATCATCACACCTATTTCTGATTAACAGTTGTTTTTCACCATCGGGAGTCATCATCCTTTATCAGGATTCATCATCCTTCATCCTGAAACAAACTTTCTTAATCATATTTAAACTAGTCTTTTCAACACTCCCAAACTTTGATCAAAAAGATTAGAACATTTTCATCACTTTGTATGCCCGTTTTAACGAGATTGCAAAAGAAAAAACTTGAGCAAAAAGAAATTTAAGACCAAAACACCATGGTTGGAAGAGAGGAGAATACCTTTTTCAGAATTCAATGAAATGAGGTGGAAGAAATAATAGATGAAACCATAGAAAAATCCCAACAAGATCCCAATTTTCATAAATTCATGGAGAGGATCTTTGAAAAGGAAGGTGAGAAATAACTTTTGATGCTAGCAAATAAAGGAGTCTAATTACCCGAGGATTTTGATATCACAAAATTAAAAAGAACTCCTAAGAAGATGGAAACTGAAACACAAATTGAAACAAGAAATGAAGCAAGAACCAATGACCCCATGGATACTTTAAAACAATAAATACAAACTCTCCGACAACAAATGAAAAACATGAAAACTAGAACCACCAAGAGATACTTGATACAAGATATATGCCCCTACCCCTTTGATCCAAGTGTCAACATGATACCATTTCCCAAACATCATGAATTCCCTAAATATGATAAGTACAATGGAAAAATAGACCCAATAGATCATATAAGGGAATTTCGAACAATGAGTCTCAAATTTTCCCATGAAGAAACATACTTGATGATATTATTCCCACGTAGTTTGGGAGGGCAATGCATGTAATGGTTCTCACAATTACCTCTAGGGATCAAATATTTTGAGTAGTTAGTCAACAAATTTATCACCCAATATTCATATAACATCCAACATGAGATCACAATGAAGGACCATTGCAATGCCAAAAAAAAGAAGGGGGAATCATTCCTAGTATTTTTGCAAAGGTGGAGAAGACTATTTGCAAGGTACCCTCATCCCATTACAGAAAAAGAGAAGATGGATTTATTCAATGACAACTTAAATAATGATAAGTTATAGGCTCGAATTATAATGTCCTCCAACTTTTAAAAAATTAATTGAAAATGGGATAAAAATTGAAGAAGCTTTGGTCAACCGAGGAATCTTGAAAATTTACAACGAAAAAAATTTAGCCAATTCCTCCAACAATGAAAAACCAAAGTTTTGGCAAAAATACAAGAACAATGGAAATGATACTTCAGCTAAAATGCATAATGCCAAACTAGTCTTCAATATATTGGGAATCACACCCAATACCAACCAAACCCCCAATCACAACAATACCAACCAAAACACGAATTGAAACAACAATCAAAATAATAACTAAAATAATCCTCCACCTAGACTACCATACCAAACATTGAACATCCGCAAGAAGTTCACACCTTTCGGTCAATCATACGAATATGCATTGAAAGAACTTCTTGCGGAAAATATTATCACTCTCCCTTAAACTTGAGGTTTTGAACCCAAAGTAAAATCATCATGGTGGAATGAGGCCCACTATTATGAATTTTATTGATGCAAAGTTTTGTTGGCTTCTTCTATGGTATTTGTCCTTGATGTCAAAACTGCCCTAGGTTGGTGCCTTGGCATTTCATAGTTTGGTCTTATTATGGAATTTGATTGGCACATATGATATTTGATCTTGGTTAAGGAATCTTGTTACAGGTTTATGTTTCCATGTTTAGGTGACATGATTCTAATTTGGCATTTTGTGCTATAGTGATACACTTGATTATATGATATTATCTTATTTATTTTTCTATGCAACACTTGATTATATGATATTGGCTTATTCAGTGATCTACAGGTTTATATGGTTCACTGATATTGGCTTGGGTATATGGATCAATTGATATTTCAATGGGAAAATGACTTTAAAGGGAGTCATTTGTTTACAGTATTAAAATGATTATCATGGGTATTAGCCTTTATTACATTTCATAAGGATTTGGATATATTGGGCATTAAGTCATGGCAATCAGCTTTGAATAAAGGTCAACATATTGATCATTACATTTTCATATGGTATCGAGTCTTATGATGGATAAATCACTAGGCCTTAAGGCCAACAACAAGTATAAGGTTTTGACTATTTAAAATCCTCTATGGAGTGACATGGTTTATTTATTTCTTGATAGCAATGGTGGCTAAGGTATTCGACATTTGTTTTGATTGATCATGGAAAATTATTTAAGGCATAATTGTGTTCGTATTCTTACTTGTTTAATCATTGAAATCTGATAATGATTATCAACGGCTTGTATGCATTTGGTGGTAATTAGTTTGTCGGCATGCATTAGTTTGGTCACGGATTTTAGAATGCATTATGTGGTTTCCACTTATGAATTCAATCCTTTCGGACTTCAAAATTTATCAACACTTGAAAAGTTATGGATCTTTTTTTTTCTAAAGAATTTTAGGTCATCATTTTTTGTTTCATTGTTTGTGGGTTTCAAAACCTACCTTGGCCTCCACCATGGAAATCTCCTCACAGTCATTTCACTATATTTGTTGGCTTTCTAATTTTCTTGGATAGTGTATGTGAAAATATGTAAAACCATTACAATGGTTCAATCTTCTGTTAGTCTCATGTCATCAGGTAAGAGCTCGAAATAGGAAGAAGATCATGTTGCTTTGTTGCTCTGTTGGTCTGGTAAATTTCTACATGACAACATCTATTCTAGACTTCTCAAGTATTCATCTCTTTGAGTGATTTGCAGAACTGTAACTTCTACTAGCAAGGTTAATAAGAGATATGTGCTTGCTTTTGTATGGAAGTTGAAAAATGGGTTTATTCTTTTCGTGGTCAGAACTAAAATGAAAACACATAATCTAAAGTTCATTTTACAAAAGCTTACCATATTAGGTTTATGGGTCGGTGTTTTTGGTTTGTGGGTAATCATGAAGTCTTAGAATCTCTTTAGTCTTCTACCTAGATTCACTGATAACTATTCTTGGATGCATCATTATATGATTTCAATTACATTACATTGTGGTTTCAATTTCACTGTTGTTGCAGTTGGTTTTTGAGGGTATTATTTAATGAATTACATACATGCTTTAATATTTTTTTGGATAAGCACTGCCTATGCAGGCTGTTTGAGAGGACAGGGCTCAGTATTCTTTCTTAATATGTATGTTGCTTGACTATTCTTGTCAGAAGAAAACCCTCATGATGATCTTTCTCTCAGGAACAAAAGAACAACTGACAAGGTTGTTCTACAAAAAATGAGTATTCTCATAATCACCTCTATTTTGTTTTTAAAATATAAAAATAAGCTATTGTTGTAATAAACTTGAGATGTAATGATGAAATTTGGGTAAGAAGAAAAATAGAGAGATTAGGGCTTTTAAGTCTTCTGGAAAAATTGAGAGAATGAGTTAACTATTTTTTGTGTGAGAACAAAAATATGAAAGTGGAGAACAATGAGAAATAAGTGTGAAGGATAATGAAAAATGATTGTGAAATATAGTGAGAACATCACAGCTATTGTAATTAAAGAATGTTGAGTCTTTCAGATTGAAAATCTGAAATATGAGTTCAATATCAAGTTGTCTTAAGGCTTGAGAATGGCTGGAATTCTGAAGGTTCATTTTTGAACTTTGAGGATTTTAGATATTGTCTGTCTATAAGAAATTGATATATAAGAGAGAAACAGAGAGATCCTCTATATCATTGTATATCTTACTGAAAACATAAAAGGGGTTGGTGCTCCTTGAGATTGGTGTCTCTAAATGAGGGGTTGGTGCTCAGAAATTAGCCTTTAATTCATTGTAAGCAGTGGTTTTCAAATTAAGCCAGTAAGGCAGTTTAGGAGTTGTTTTTCTACCACAGGAGGGTTTTCCACTTAGCAATTTCAGTGTCTCTCATTTGTGCGATTTGTGTCTATCTTGCATAATCTTTCTTTCAGTCATCTATGTTATTGTGCTCATTCAGTTGGTCAATGCTCTTATACTTTAAGGTTGTTTAAATTTTTAATGTCAATTTGTTCAAGTCTATCATGCAAATTTAGTTTGTGCAAAATCTGATGCAAAAAGTCTTTCATAAAGTGAATTTACATCTGCATTTTGTGTTCATTATATAAATGCTCAAAAAAAATTCATAAGCAAGTCAAAGTTACATTTTATTAAGTATTATAGTTTTGTTCATAAAGCACAACAAGATTGTTCAGAAAGCTTTTATTGAACAATATCATATGATACTTTTAATATGGGTTGTAAATGTTAGTCAAGTTTCATGTCAATCTGATCTAAAGTGTTAATGTTCACTTTCTTAAATAAATCTGTCACATAGGGTTAAAATTAGTAAAAGTTTCATTATGCATTCAAAGTTAAAAGTTAAAATTATTCCACTTTGATTCACCCCCCCCTCACAAAGTGAATCCACTTCCAACAAGTGGTATCAAAGTGTAGGGTCTTGCATTAGGTTTCATACCTAGGACTGATTCTGGTCTTGGAAGTCTATTTTTGGAGTGTTGTGGATTATTCGTCATGGCTAAGTGCAAAAGGAACAAAGGTCAAAATAAAGCTACTTGTGTCAAGTGAACATTTGATAAATCAACCCCTGCCAAGTCTAGTGAAGTTTTTTCTCAAGAACTACCCCTGCAAGTTAATACTCAAATTGATCCTGTAGTTGGTGAAGATCACTAAGTAAGTGACTTTGAACAATAATTTGGCGAAAAGGATTGTGAAGGTGATCAGTTTGGGGTTGATTTGGAGGCAGAACTACTTGCTACCCTAGATGAGCTTAAGAGGATTAGAAAAGAAAATCAGGATCTTAAGGTACGCTTACAGGAAAGTGTCAATGTCAATAAAGTTATAATACAAGATCATAATGATAAAAATATTATTGAATTTCTGAAATCCCAAATGGTTGATAAGAAAGAGACTTAAGATGGATTAGAATCCAAGTTAAAAGACAAGAATGAATTATGTAATAAACTAGAAAATGAGGTTGCTTCATTAAAGAAATGTTTAGATAATGATTCCTTGTTAAAATAACTAACTCTTAAAGATGATTTGATTATTAGTTAGAAAATTGAAATCAAAGAATGTAAAAGGATAGCAGTTGTAAGGTCTGATTTGGAAGTTAAAAATATTGAGTTTCTAAAACTTGAAGGAGAAGTAGTTGCATTAAGAAAAGAGCTTGAAAGTGTTAAGGTTCAATTGGATAAAAATCAGAAATTTGATTGCAGTACTAATTTATTGAATGAGATGATTGGCAGACAAAAGCGATTTAAAGATCCTACAGGAGTGGGATATGAGGTTGGACAAGACTCTACAAAAGAATCTAAACATGAAATATTTTTTTCTACTGCAGATGGAAAGTCATTTACAGCCAAGAAAACACCAAGATTGAAGTTTGATCTCTATCACCATATTGTTGATGCTTAGACAAAAGAAAAATCGGTTAGGATTAAAAGACCATCAAAATCTTCATTTATCAAGAGAGGTTCATACAACATGCCTAGAAGAAATTGTTCTCTTTGGTCTAGACAACACTATTATATGTTATAGGTGTAATGGGTTTGGACACAAAGCACAGTGGTGTAAGAAAATTCCGTTTAATCCATCTAGGTACTACATGTTCAAACAAAAGGAAAATAATACCGTGAGTAAGGAGAAGACAAATCCTATACAAGTATGGAGAAGAAAGAAAGAAAAGAAAAAGGAAGAACTAAATCTTGTGCATTTTGCACAAGAATCATTTCTAAGAATTTGAAAGGCAGTATGAAGATAGGGGGAGATTATTAATTCATTTTGAATAAACCCCTTTTGATTTCAAATAAAAGGTAGTAGAATCTTGTTGTTTCATAACCTATTTATCATCAAAATGCAAGATACGGATTTGTTTTATTGTTTATGTTGGGAATAACAATGACAATGAGTTGATGATAACTGTCTTAAAGCTATGGTTCATTTATATCATCATTCTGTTAGAAGATGATTTCTCATATGACTATTGGTGTTGCAGTAGTTGATTCTTTTTGTTTCTTTGGGAGTGTCCATAATAAAAAAAAAATACTTGTGACACAATTATGCTTTCCACCATTTGTGAACAAATTGTTATTAACCATACCTTGTTGTAATGTATTGTTTGGGTCAGAAGGATCAATATTTTCTCTATACTTATTAGAATCGGTGATGGTTTGTGTTACTCAAGAGATACATGAGGTTAAGATGCTTGAATAGTGAAGCAATACTAATTTTGTCTTTTTCATCAAATCTTGTTATATTGTCTCATCATTGTTCGATACATTGAAACCATATCTAACGGCAACTTGATACAATACAGTTCCTTGATTTATATGAATGATGTTTCAGCAACAAAGCATGTTAAGACAGTGAGTTGGTTGAGTTCTTAATTGAAATAATGATAGAGGTAGCTAGTTGAAAAACATTAATGGTAAATGTTGAGTTATGCATTGTTGTGCTTGGAAAACATGAACAACATACTAAGTATTTTCTATAAAATTAGTTTTATGGAGTTGTGGTTGCTGGTGTAGCATTTTTGACATTGATTATGTTGGTATAGTATATGTGGACTTGAGAACAGACAATCAACATTGATAGAAGTTCTTGTATTCTTGGATGATGAATATTTCAATATGCATCTAATGATCAATATTTTCTTTTGACAGTTGATTATTATGTGATATTGATAGTTTGGTGACTTGAGACATATGTAGTGGATTGTATGCTACAAATTGGCTACTTTATGTTATTGTGGTGGAAGATTTTATTCTTGCAATAAAAATGAGTTGGCCTAATAATCTTACTACTGGTTCATTAAGTAGGTTTTGAATATGTAGTGGTATCTACTTGCTTGTTGATATATATAAATCTCGTTTGGCATTAGTAAAATTTTGTGTTCATTTGCCAATGAATTTGGTCATCATACTATGTTTTATTATGTTCATGGAGAAGTGTGCAGTAAGCTATTGAATTGATGATAAAGAGTCACTGATTGAAGAATTTGCACATTTTCAATAAGCTTGAAAAAAAAATGGTGTCTTATGGATCAGAAAGGATTTTTTGTGAAGCCTCTTTGTAGGGGGATCTTGGTTCTATGGTTTCTCTCTTACAACTTTCTTATCTTTGTTTGTTGCTCTAATTGTATTTGCGGTTGGTTTCATTGGTTGTTTGGCTTTCAGATGTTTACCATGGTTGTTTGATTTTGGTAACAATATTGAATTTGATGACACATTCACATAATCTGGGTGGCACATACTGTGAACAATTGGTTCTTGGTTCACATGTTTCATGGCAAGTACTTAGCTTTTATATGTTGGTACTGATGTTTGCCATATGTTCATTACAGCAAGATATGCACTTGTGCATGGTTATTCATACTGGTAATAGTATGTTTATAGTTGACAATGGAGGATGAAGTTTTATATGACCAAAAGGTGGTATGTTGAAGTAACTGATCTTCAATCTTTTTTGACAAAGATCACCATGACATGTTCAAATGGTTTTGTCATCTCATGGTTCTATCACACTGTCTTAGTGATTGATATATCTGAATTCTTCATTTGGTTCATATATTTCCCATTGGCTTGACATCATAATCGACATCTAAAGATGAAACATTTATATTGATTAACATGCTTTGCTCTCTAATATTATTGCACAAGAACAGTTAGCCTTGGTCTTCAGTTTTGATTAGGAATCTTTGATAGGTTGCTTGGAAAGTGGACGTATAGTGATGTTCATATATGCAGCCTTATGATGTTGTTGGTTTTTCATTCATTTTGGTTTTCTCTTGATGTCAAACCCGAGATTGATACATTTTTTTAGATTCATGACATTAAGATGATATCCATTGGCATTCATGGTGTGGCAACTTACAGAACTTATTTCTCAAGATATTCATGCTTCCTATTCATATTTCTCCTTCGTAGATGCTTATGTTTTTTTTTGTTGGATTGACAATGAGAACTATGCTCCGGGTTGTTCAAGATCATGAATTTATTTTATGTTACTGGTCATAGTTCTTACATGGGCATGTATTTGTTTCAAGTTAGGCTTCGTATAATAGGTGACCACAATATTGGTTCTTAAAAAGAGGATCCATCTACACCCGCATCAAAACAGAGGTGCTTGAAAGTGTTGGTTCATTGATTATCTATTCATTGTTTTGGTGATCATCATGGCACATATTCATACCTTCACCAAGCACCATAAAAAAAAATTGATTCACTTGGATTATGGTATTGGGTCTGCATTTTTGTTGCATTCTAGCTCTATTTGCAGCTAGGTATTGGTTGGTTGTTGTATTTCATGGAGAAAATGGGGAGAAAATGGTTGTTGTATATCACAGGTTTCTTCCTTTATCCTTGTGACAAAAAGGGGGAGAAAATGATGGTTTAGATGGCTCAAATTTTTCCATCAAGGACAAAGGGGGACTTTGTTGGCTTCTTCTATGGCATTTGTCCTTGATGTAAAAATTGCCTTGGGTTGGTGCCTTGGCATTTCATAGTTTGGTATTATTATGGCATTTGATTGGTACATTTCATATTTGATCTTGGTTAAGGAATCTTGGTTACAGGCTTATGTTCCCATGTTCAGGTGACATGATTCTGATTTGATATTTTGTGCTATAGTGATACACTTGATTATATGATATTGGCTTATTCAGTTTTCTATGCAACACTTGATTATATGATACTGGCTTATTCAGTTTTATATGATATTGGCTTATTCAATGATCTACAGGTTTATATGTGTTTATGGTGTTTTTGTGCACTTATCAACACAAGTAATGGGTAGGTGCATCACCTCTCTTGAAAGAAAATCTTCCACAATATAATTACAGAATACTATCCCAAGGTCTCTTGGATGTCAGGTCTTGACAGTGCTTGGAATATTGCAGTTTTTTGATGTGATTTGTTGGAATCACAAGGCGGTCTTATGTGATTTAAAGATATAGGAGAATTGATTCAATGAATGGAGTTCTTCGAATATGAAATTAATGCACTTTACTGCAGGCTCAGACAACAGTCTTGGACTCCATTGTTTCATTAGATTTAGATTTACAATGTGCAATGAACCTTAGCACAGGTTGTTTCTTAAAAAAAAGGAAAAGAGGCAGGGACGAAGGATGGTTTTTGGACCTGCAACTACCGGTGAATAGTGATCATGGAGGTTCCTACTATGGATAATTTCCTTAAATAGGATTTAACTTAATCAGAATTATCACAATGTCATGAAATCTATGCTATATTCTAAGGATTGCAAATATTCATCATTCATTCGCCATGTAAATGTGAATAAAGAAATTTTTTAAGAAGCAGCTATAAAATTAAAGTCCACGCTAACTTTTCACAGTCACCTACCAGCAGCAAATGACCAAAATTATGGACAAGGAAAGCATACACATAGTAAAAAACTTCATAACCAAAGACAACATACTAAGTCCACTAAAGCTAACTAAAGGATACTATAACAACAAAGTAACTTGAAGTAAAGTTTTAATTAAAGGGAGAAGAATCATGAAACATGTGGAAAAACACAAAAATACACCAAAAATATTTTCTATTATAATTTATGCAACATGTCTTTACAACAACTCAACTCTCTTAAAATGAGAGGAGGAGAGCCCTATTTATAATTTTCAAAAAGAAAAATAAGTGGCCAAGATTCGATTCTTTTGTGTGGCCAAGATTCACTTTACACTAGGGTTTCACCTACCCCCAAATATATTTCATTTATAAAACATTTCTTGTCTTTTCCCTATTTTTTCATCTAGTGACAACACTGTAGCAATTTTGTCCTTTATCTATTTGCCCTTTGTTGTAGCTACTCTTTGAGGGATTCTTCGTCGATGACAGGGTTGCCTTCGTGCTTCTTCAAAGTTGCATACTCCATGAAACTCAAGATCAGTGGCTAGAAGTTGTCCAACTCCATGATATTTGATCGTAGCACTTGATAGCTCCATTCTTGGGAGTTTTTGATGAGCTTCTTCCAGTCGTCATCATATTTGGGAGCATTATCTCTGAAAAGTTCTGATTGGACGAAGGCTCGGGCAACAAAACTCATGAAACCCATGGTGATTTCAGCCAACATCCCATCCTCCATGCTCTTTAAGAAGTGTGGATTTACGCTCTCTAGATTAATTTCACCAGCAGGAAGCTCGTATCCCATCATTAGCTTGAGGTACCAAGTGCAATCCTCTTTAGCCTCCTTGGCCCATTCGATATCTGGAACTACCCATTCCATAATTTTCTCCAACTTTCCCCTTTGATGGTCAAATTATCGCTTCCATACATCCACTAACCAATGGTCATCATCCTTGAGGGCAAGGTCCTTCTCCCATACCTCACTTGGCAATGTGAGTATGGCCTCAATTTTTGGGTAGGCTGCTCTGTACTTCCTTGGGAACCCCTTGCAGACTTGCCTCGTACCCTCAAGAGTTCTTTGTACTTCCAAGAACCTATTTGTTCTCTAAATAGCCAAGTTGATACTTGTGTTTCCTATGTCTAAGACCTGTCGGAACCAATTTTCTGTAGTCTTATCCAAGTTCCTTCTCTTTTCCAATTTGTTGATCTACTCTTGAGATAACAATTGAGGCGGAGTTGATGATGTAGTGGGCTGCTCATCCGAGAACGACCATTATTGAATATAGGTCGTCAGATTGGCAACTTGTGCCTTGAGATCCTCCTTCAAAACCTTATCCTATTGGATAAGGTGTACCAATATGGCAACTGATTCCTAGAGGTTTTCAACCTTCTTCACTCTCGTGGCTACTCCCAAATCAATGGTGGAGACGTTATAAGTTATTCCTTGTTCTCCAACCACCATTGTTGCTATTTGTACCACCCTAGATATGGAGGCATCCATGGTTACCTTCGATCTGACCTTTGGCCTTTTCTCTTTCTTGGTGCTTATTTTTTCTCTAGCCAGTATGGCTTCCAGCCTTTCCTTAGGATCCTTTAAGGTGGAATTCTTTTGCTTCAACTGCTTTTCCAGCCAATCGGGTATTTGGGGCTCTTTCCTAGGTGACTCACCTTGATTCTTGTTGTCCTCTATCCTGAGTTCAATGGCTCTAATGACAAGGGCCCCCTTCTCAATTCCTACATCCTCCTTCTCCTCATTAGAGTCCTATTTGAGTGTTACACACTTAGTGAGAGACTTGGTGCGCAATTGCTCGTTGGAGGGATCCTCCCTTTCAGCACCCTTTTCTTCTTCATTTTGGTTGTGTTCATGTTCCTCAGGCCTATATTCTTGCTCATCTTCATGGAGGGATGCTTCCTCATCATGCTCCAGGAGTAGGCCATGCCCCTGACTCAGAGACCTATTGCCTTCAGTCTCCAGAGCAGTAACTTCTTCATCCACTGCAAGCTGATCCTTGGCTTCCTTATCCTCGATTTCCTTAAGTTGCTTGCTCCACTCAGCCTCAAGCTCAAGATCATGGGTTTCCCATACTAACTCAGTGTCAAGCTCCTCACAGTCCTCATCGAAAGATTCATAGGCCACCTCATTGATCTCCCAGCATTCGAACAAAGGGTGCTCATGGTATTCAAATTCTTCATCTTCTGGCCTCTTCGCAGTCTCTAGCTGTCGTCGCTCAAGCTCATTTGATATATGCATTGTTCACTCCATTCTTGGTGGTTCAGATGGAAAAGGGAGATTTGGAGTGTTGACCATGGCCTGAGCTATTGCAGCATGCACCATTGGACTAGTAAGCATTCTTGAAAGCTTGGATGGCACATTTTGGATATATTTACAAAGGATTTCAGGAGGTTGAGGATAGGCATTCTGGCAGCAGAAACGGAGGGAAGGGAAGGAGTCATAAAGGAAGAAGAGATTGGAGAGGTCATGGTGGAGGATGAATCCACTGATATGACCTACATGATTGGAGAGGTGGAAGCAAGGTGGATAGAGATGTCTGCCGCAGGTGGTGAGGAAGCGAAAACTGCAAGCGAAGTATGCGGGGTGGTGGAAATAGTAGCAGCAATTGCAGCGGACGGAGACCTCAGTGGTTCAGACCCTTCTCCCCTGATCCCATGTAGTAGACCTTTGGGTATTATAGATGTATCTATGCCTCTTATTTTTTTCCTTTCTTTCTTTGTCGGCTCACCCTCTAATGCCTTTCAGGCATAAACCTTCGGCTTGGGCAACTGCTCACTAGCTTCTTTTCTCTTTTCGGTTTTGACTAATGGTGGGGTTTTGGATGTTTCCCTAGTTGTAGCGGTGGCCACCCCACCATCAAAGCCACTTGGTTCACTTTCTATTCCCTTAAATGTTAAGGCAACTCCTTGTTTATTCAATCAGGCCACTTGTTGGTCGATCCATGCCTTTGTTCGGATCTCAACGGGTTTAGTGAGTACGTCAAGGTCATCAACCTCTCACTCATTCCAATCAATCATAGGTAGTGGAAAATTGGTGATGGCATCATATCCCAAATTGATCACCATGATTTCATCCTCCTCAAGCTCATCAGGAACTGGGCACAAGTTTATTCTTCGCACGTAGAGGTCAGTCATGCACATGTAGTGTCGCAGCCGCACTTCAAGATCATCTCTACATTAGTCCATAAATCCTCAACATTATGGAGGTAGGCATACTCTAATCCCAATGCCTTTCTGATATGACCATGTGGGTCAATTCAGGGCCAAGTTGTATATTTTCAGAAGTGGTATTCTGCCAACTCCCTTTTTGAGTATCTCGCACATTAGGAGGTATGAATCTTGTACATTCCTTGGCTGAGCCCAATCGGGTAACGTGTACCTACTAGATGTTTGCTGCTCAAGATATTATGAATGTGCCGCAGTGGCCAAGTCAGCTCCAATAGTATAATCCAGTGATTAGGGTACCATGGCAGCTTGTTTGGTCTTTCTGTGAATCCCTGGGCACAGATGTAGGTGAACTTTGGAAATTTTATGTATAGGAAGGCATATTGCTTGAGGAGGGCCTTGACACTATGGGAAACTCTTCTCTAAAATTCACCTCCTAGAGACCGAATGATATAGGTGATGAATGTGTCATTCACCCTACAATAATCCCTCTTGAAGTTTTCATACTGCAGTTGAGGGTACTTATCATAAGGTTTGAGCTCTGCTCCTAATGCCTCACTGGGTACTACAGTTAATCCATGATAATTTCACTGATCGGCGAGGGAGTACACCAAGTAGGATTTCATGAAGAACTTGGAGATCTTCTTCACACTTGTAAACTGTTCGTGAAAGCAATCATTGATTATCTCCCCCCAATAAAAGGCATTTTCATCATAGCAGAGAATTTCCTCCGCAAAGTAAAACATCCACTCTTGGAAGAAGGCTACAGTAGGAATACCCATTACTCAGCTTAGTAAGTTCATGAGGTCATGGTAATCCTCGTAGAAATCACTACAAAAAATCTCATGAGGGAGCTTCTCGGCACTACCCTGCTTGTCTTTCAACCAATACTAATTGATTAGTTTCTTGTATTTCAACGGATCTTGCTCCCATAACTCCTTGCATTCCTCTATGGTGGGGGTCTCCATGCTCTTAAAGGCATGGATGTGGAATGTCACCATTATACCAAACAGAGACATATCTGCAAGAATATTCCCATCTCAATCTACTATGGTTCTGGTCTCAGGCTTATATTCCTCTACGCATGCCATCACCAATTCCAGGGCCACCAAGGCTGGCGGGAAGCCTGCAGCTTTGGCAAGTCCGCTGCTCCTTATCAATCTTGCATTTTTTGTTTTGGGATTCTCCCTGACTCTCTGTCTGAACTCATCAATATCGACCTGACCGATATTGCTATTTGTGACATCTCTCCAAAGAGTAGTGATTTGGGACTATAAGAGTGCCCCTTGAAACTTGTACTTCATCTGATCCTTATCTTCCTTGCCTCGAGGTGCTTTGGTTGTTCCTTTCCCCTTTTCCTTGGAGGCACTAGAAGTTCCTGCATTAGATTCCATAAATCCTGCATAAAGGGACATGAATCAGTAACTTTAAATATGGGAAAACCACCTCGGACAAATCCCTTCATATCAGAGTTAGCTCTGCAATTTTCATTCATACTTGATAAACACCTATCATCTAATAAAACATCATAAGGAGGAAAAACAAGCAATCTCGGTTCCTAGGGTTTGAATTCCCTTGGCAGAATGTCGTTTGGAAGAGCAAACGAGGCATGGGACTCCCAAAGGTGTTTCCCAATGTTGGATTTGCTCAATTGAGGGTTGTCGTGAAGGAAGACCTAATTTTAGTAAGTGGGTCGAAGTCCATTCTGTATTTGGAGGTCATTTTAGCCTTCATTTAGGAGTTCGGGTATCAGCTACAGGAAGGCTACCAGAAATGGCGCAGGGAAGACAAAACTCCGGCCACCAGATTTTGGATTCTGGAACTCGAATTGCCATCATCGAGAAGCTGTTATGGGTCAGCCATCCGGGACGGTGAAATATAAGAGGCAATCCGAGAGTTGAATTTTGGAGGGTAATCCCCAAAGACAAATTCAGGAGTTGGTTCATTCTGGCTACTTTGAAACAAAAATGTAGTGTCGAGGTCTGGGAGTTGGAAAGATGTTCTGAATTCACCATTTCGGACGGCAATGCTAGAATGGTATCTCGAAGATGGAATTTCAGAGTCTGGAGTTCGAATTGAGTTTGGACCTTTTTTCTTCCATGTATTTTTGAAAGGACTTTGTGCACCTAGGGTCCGGAGTTGGGAAGGATGCTCGAGGCAAGCCATTCACAACGGCGAAGGTGACACAAAATTCTGGATGAGGAATTTCAAAGGTTTAGGTCTGGATATACTTTGGACTTTGGTTTTCCTTATGAATTTGAATGGACTTTATGTGCCCGGGGCCCGAGGTCTGGAAGGACGCTCAAGGCAAGCCGTTCCCAACGACGAAGTTGATAAGGAATTTTGGGAATGGAACTCTGAGGGTCGTATCCCGGGGACAATTTGTTCCTTTGCCGATTTTGATTTTTTTTGCAAATTTGAAATGGGCCTCGTGAGCCCGGGATCCAAGGGTTGGAAAGACGCTCGAGGGAGGCCATTTAGAATGGTAGGGGCACAACAGAAATGCATGAAGGGAAATCCGAAGGCCAGGATCCGGCGCAAGTTTAGCCATTGTCAATTTTGAAGTTTAAGTTTAAGTTTTGCATGGATGGCCGCGGGAAAGTTTGGGCCTAGGTAAGGTGGCTGCCTATTCCAAAGAATAGTGATGGGGAGGTCCAACTTTGGTTTGAATTTTGACTCCTCAAATGATCGATTTTTCACATTTTAAAACATGGGTTTTTATGGGAGGGGGTTAACATGCTAGGTTTTTGAATTTACTTTACCCCTACTTAATTCTAAGTTCAGATTCTTTGAAAAAAATGAAAACATGTGCGGTGGCAACCCTACCTCCAAATCTCAAAGAAGTTTGATGTTGGATTTTATGAAGAACCAATGAAGTGAGATTGCAAGCGCAAAGGTGGAAGATGTTGGGGCATCGATGGGCTTTCAAAATTTTGCTGTCACATGAAAATGACAGGAAAAAACAATTTTATATAACCCAAAGCGCAATTAATGTTGTAATTTAATGCTTCGTACGTTGGTAGATGGGGTTGGTGAGTTTGAATTTTCAAACGGCGGCGGGGAGTCTGGTGTCTAGAGGTCAGGGAGACGTCTAGACACGCCCGTTTGAAAATAGAATTTCGGAGATAGAATTCCAAGAGGGGAAACTCGATAGGTTGGACCCACCAGGTCGGGAAGACGTCTGGCCACAACCGTCTGCAACAACCAATCTAGAACATAATTCCGAGAAGGGAAACCCGAAAAGGGAAAATCGGAAAGGCCAAAGATTTAACATTTTCAAAAGGGGGCCAAATTTGGTCAGACTCAAAATGTGACTTTGGAGGGTGAGCTGACCCTCAAGGCACAAAAAGGACACACAAAATGAGTGAAGCAAAAAAGGGACATAACAAATAAAATAGGGAAAAGAGGGTCCACGTTCCAAATGAGGCATGTGTGCCATAAGCACAAAAAATGGTGACTACGCTGGGAGAACACTCCCGGCGTTCTAGAGATAAATATTCATTTCAAACCCATGATCTCTAGTTTCGCAGAACAAAGTTGATTTTCAAAGCTAAACTGAGAATAGGTTAGGGAAGGCGAGGTTGAATCACACTACAACATCATCATGGAGGTGTGTGCATGGTGAGTTCATTTACCTTCCTTGGAGATAGCACGAGCAACCACTGATCGGGAGAGATAAGCTACGTAGTTCGTCTAACCCCAAAAGTAACCTGGACATTGCTTCGCTGTCAGTCAGGCATCCATAGCCTTGACGGAGTTGTCGCTGTGACCCCACAAACATAGCTCTACTACCAGCCAGGTGTCCATAGCCCCGGTAGAGATATTTGCACACCCATATGATTTTTATTTTCACTTTATTTATTCTTTCTATTTGATATTTCTTTTCAGCACTTCTCTTTTCTTTTTGTTCAACCGCGTAAGCAATCAATCTCACAATGGGCTTGGGAATCACAGCGGCCACTAGAGCAGACTTTAAATTTTTCACTTATCCCTTCTGTGTGTTCCATGATAAATGCAAGGGATTAAAGCCGATAGCCATCCTAGGTTAGTTCAAAGTTTGAAAGTTGAAAACCGATGCTCAGGGGCTTTCAGAGGTTAGCAATAGGGAATGAAGCCTTATCTAGAAAATAGCACAAGAGAGGGTAGCGGGGCCAACCATTTATTGAGCGAAGCACGACCACCATAGTAGAATGAGAAGGCTCTTCCAAGGTTGAGACAAAATAGTCGAGATAGCGGGCAAAACCGAAGGACAAAGCAGGAAACCTATTCTAACCTATGTACAGGTATTTACACGGGCAGCTCTAAAAGAGCTCAGGCCTGGAAGTAATGCTTAAGGTACTACCCGTTAACGGGCAATGAGATTTCTTCACCAGTCAAAGCCTTTAAGCAGAAAGCGTTATCTCTCAGGATTTCAGTAATTTGAAAGGGGCCAAGCCAAAGCTTGTCGAATTTGTTATGTTCCCCTTTCCTTTTATGGGCTTTTTCCCAGTAGAGGACCAGATCAGAAATGCGGAAGGCCTTAACCTTGGCTCGACGGTCAAACCATCTTTTGATGACGCCTTGATGTTTGGTAAAATTTTCTATTATGTAGTCTCGTACCTCTTCAAGGTGCAACAGCTCGGTGAGGCGAGCCTCTCTCCAGTCTCCTCCTTCATAAAAATCATTGACAAACTAGAGGGTAGGGATTTTCAAGTGTATGGGAAAGACAAGCTCTAATCCATAGATGAGATGATACGGGGAATCTTCGAGGGTAGCCTTGTGACGGGTGTGATCCGTCCACAAGGTGAAACGAAGTTGGGTATGCCAATCTTTGGGATTCCTATCTAGCAGCTTCTTGATCACCGTGATTAAGTTCTTGTTGGTGGACTCAGCAAGGCCATTGCCTTTAGGGTAATAACTAGATGAAAATTTGAGGGCGATACGATATTCAAAGGCCCAACTTGTGAATTTCAATGAAGCAAACGCAGGGTCGTTATCGCATACCAAAGCATATGGGTAGCCGAAGCAATTTAAGATAAAACTTTCTAAGAAATTAGTTACTACTTTAGTTGTACATTGCCTACAAGTTATTTCTTTTTTCCATCTAGTGTAGTAATCAGAAGTGGCTAGAATGTACCTGTGTCTAGCAGACGATGGAGGGCTTACCAGACCAATGAAGTCGAGACCCCATTGCACGAAAGGTCTTACCTCCAGAACAGGTTGCAATGGGATAGCAACATTCCTTTCTCGGGCAGAGGAATCCTAGCACACGTGGTAGGTGCGGACATGACCATGAGTATCCTTGAAAATGGTGGGCCAATACTACCCAGCTCTCAATATTTGGTGTGCAGTTGATAGACCCAAACCATGACTAGTCCCGAACTTGTCATTGAATTCCCTAAGAACACGATCAACTTCCTCCTTACCCAAGCATCTCAAATAGATACCTTCATGATTATTTTTGTACAATATGGCACCCTGTAACATATAATTGTTGCTTTTCAACCTAAGGGCTCACCTTTGGACTCCCTATAGGTGAGGTGAAAATTTATGATTCAACAGGTAGTACACTATGTTGTCGTACCACTCCCCTAGGGAGACATCCTCCAACTGGTACTGTTGTACCATGAGTTCAGGTACAACATCAACCACCTCTACCATTGTTCGAGCGAGTTCCTATCCTCTTATCAGCTTCATCAGTTGGATTTCCATGTCATACTCCTGCAGCAATGCGATCCACTTTTCCCTTCACTCCCCTAACTCATTCTGCATAAGTAACTTTTTCACTGCAGGGTCGAGAACTATACCAAACACCTTGTTGCACAAGATATAATGTCTGAACTTCTTGAATCCTTTAACAAGGGAGTAAGCCTATTTTTCAACATTATGGTAGCATAGTTCAGCATCCTTTAGGGGGGTGATCATGAAGGTGATCGGATGTTCTCTCCCCTCCTCATCCTTTTGTGTTAAGATACTAGCGTAGGAATGATCCGAAACAAAAGATTATATGTAGAAGGGCTTCAGGTAGTTGGGGCTAACTAGCACAGGGACATCAGCAATTGCCTTTTTTATTTCCCCAAAATCTTTCTTTGCTTTTGAGGTCCATTCAACCTTGGCGTCTTTTTTTAGCATGGCATTGAGAGGTTTGACTATTTCCGTGAATCCTATAATGAACTTGCGAACAAAGTTGATCTTTCCAAAAAAATATTTGAGTTCTTTTTTGCTGCCTCGTAGCTGGATTTTCATGATGGACTAGACACGCTCGGGGTCAATAGAAATTCCCTGTTCTGACAGGACATGTCCAAGGAGCTTCCCCTTGGTGACCCCAAAGATGCACTTCTTCGGGTTAAGGGAAACCCCGAATGCACGACACCTCTCAAAGACCTTGCATAAATCAGAGACGTGACTACCCCATTATTTTGAAAATACTATTAAATCATCCATATAGATGATGATGCACTTACCAATTAGGTCTTTGAAGGTGATGTCCATGGCACATTGGAAGGTGGCACCAGCGTTGATCAATCTGAATGACATTCATTTGTAAGCAAAATTTCTCCATTTGGTGGTGTATGTTGTCTTGTGTCGGTCTTCATACTGTACCATGACCTGATTATACCCTGAATATCCATCTAGGAAGGACATCATCTGAGAGCCATTTACTATCTGTAGCACCTCATCCAATGAGGGTACAAGATAGTTGTCCTTCTCTGAGGCCCGATTCAGATTGCGAAATTCAACGCACAATCTGATTTCCCCATTTTTCTTTCTGATAGGAACCAAGTTTGCCACCCATGTGGACTGTCTAACCGAAAAGATGATCCTGGCTGACAACAAATTTTGTATTTTCTTATATATTATTGGTTCCAGTAAAGTGTTGACAGGGTGGTGTCACTGTCGAAAGGGCTTCACATCTAGTCGGAGAGGGATGGTGTGCATGATAATTGGCATGTCATGTCTTGAGATCATCATAGCTCCAAGCAAAGATGTAATAATTTTTTAGCGCTTCAATAATCCCCTTTATTTCTTCATGGGTGCACACCTTACCTATGAACACGTTCTTGGTGTTTCCAACCATCCCTAGATTGTAAGTGTCACATTGGCCACTGATGGTATCCTTCTTAGCTTGTTGATCCTAATCTCTGATCTGATCAAGGTCAAAGATTCGCTCTAATTGAACCATTCCCCTAGGGATGGTGTTGGTCTTCAGGTTGATAATCCCCTCAATATCCAGGTCTGCCTCTTGGGGTTCGACCTCTTCAATTATTTATGTAGTAAACACATCTGAATTGGTGATGAAATCCAAGATATGTTTGTCATTGTTGAATACTTGGAAATTAGCTACATTATCCGATACTGACGGAATGGAGGTGAGTTCCACCGTGAATCTTTTGAGGCCTGATAGGGACAATGGCTATAACGTGCTTGTTTCCTATGCTAGGGTGTTGGCAGTATGATTCTGAGCACACATAATCAATTGAATTTTGAATGCATCTAGACCTTCCAATAGATCCCATACGCGGTGTCGGTAGTTAGTGAGTCTTCGATCATAGCAGGGATAAAGCTTCTTGACTTGTTTTACAACTAGCTCTGAATCTCCATACACTTGGAGCATCTTGACACCATTTCTTAATGCCATTAAGAGGCCCAAGACCAAGGCCTCGTACTCTACTACATTATTGGTACAATAGAACTGAAGCCTATGAGCAAAAAAGTATGATTTACCTTTGGGACTGATCAATTCGAAACCTGCCCCAGCTCCGTGCTTGGATTTAGATCCGTTAAAGCACAATGTCCAGAATCCAAGAGAATCCTTGGACGTAGGATAGATAGGTCAAACTTCCACCTTTGGTGGGGCCTTCATTTGAGCAATTGCTTCAGGAGGTATAGGGATGAAACGTGTTTGTTCGTGCAGTGAAGATCCTATTTTCTCCTTCGAAGTAGCCTATTTTTTAACATGTTCAATTATTGTTTGACACAAGTAGCAGTCAATTCTGAGTGGGCCACGTTGTGTACCCTGCACCAGTTAGGGAGCAAGAGTTCTTGAAAGTTCATTCGAGTTCTCAGACTAAGCTGGTCCTAAACACATTTTTCCATGAAGTCTTGGAAACCATCGAGCAATCCTCGAGTTTCATTCTCTCCTAGTTCTTCATTATCGGATTCGATCAGCATTTCAGTGCTCTGAGAAACATTGGTTAAATTAGCAAGCGGGCTGCATAGTACAAGGAAGACCTCACTCATTCCTTCTTCTTCAAGGCATTCTTGCTCATTCAGGTATGACACTGGGGTATAAACTCCCAAACCTGTTTTGGCATACAACACCTCGTTCGTGTTGTTGTACTCAGTGATCATAAATCTCATTCATGACTCTTGATAGATCCTGATCTGATTTATAATTCCTTTCCATGGAAGCCACATATGCGAGTAATCATTGGCAGTGTATCCATTCAATGCCCTCATGAAATCCCTTCCTAGGATTATACCGTGCGTATCTAGGATATTAGCCACCTGAATGTCTATAGTCTATTGGATCCGAGGATCGGCAACAACCTACATAGGTATTCTGTTAATTTTCCCTACTATAGTGATTTTGGTTTTTTCAAGTCGTGTTACTTTTCGCCGGGAGGGAGGTGGTGTTATTTTGAGTGCCTTGCACATGCTCAGGGGCATAACATTGGTCGAGGCTCCTGAATCAAGTAGGCAATTGTGGAGGTTCTTCCCAAACACATGGATGGTGGTAAGGAAGGGAGGATTCTCGAATTTCCCTTGAAATAATCCTCTAGAAACATCCACCTGGGTGACTTGGCCCTTTTTCTTCTTGTTGCCCTTGCTTTGGGTTGGTATCTAATTAGCTGCCCTGTCGGGTTGTTTGTTTGCTTGCTGACATCCTGGTGGGTCAACCTTACTATTGAAGATCTGCCTAACAACTGACTGACTCTGTCGATTTTTTAAGGAGACCTTGTTTACCGGAGTTTCCTGAGTTGACCCCTATGGTGCAGTCCCATTTATCATCCTAAAAAAGGCATTCCTAATGGCAGACACATTTAGGAGTTCAAATGTTGACATGCTCTACTTCACCCTTTTAAATTCTTCAGCAATATACTCCCCCATCTACTCAATCTCTTGATCACAAGACACATTTTGGGAGGAGGTGGTGGCCTGGCTTTGGTTGTTGCTTTATTGTTTATTTTTGTTGAGATACCATGTGGGTGTATGGGGAAAACCCAGGTTATTATTTGCATTTGGATCAGGAGGGGTGCTGAAATTATTTGGCAGGTGGAGGTCGTAAAAGGATCTCCAACATGACCACCAGCTTGTCTATTTTTGAGGTTGTACGGGGTAGTCAGTTGGTGAAACATTTGGACTTCATCCTCCCTAGGCTCTTCTTCGTCATCCCTAGGACCATTATCCATTGAATCAAAGAGCTGAGCTAAAGGACTTTCAGAACTTACCTCTTCTACCTTGTTGCTATTGTTCGAATCGGTGCCCTCCAATTCTAGTGTGTTGCATTCTGCCCTTGGAAAAGGATCCTGGTTCAGCACCAACAACGAGGAGTCATACGGGTCGTATGGGATAATATCTCTACACCCTGAATTGTCCATTGCATTTTGGACTTCTACCTAAAAAATCTCAGCGGCAATTTGGAATTCCGGACAATCTAGTTTGGAATGATGACTCATTTTGTGAATGCGTAACCAGCCAGATAAAGCAGCCTTTGCCAAGTAATCTCTGCTTGTGGGTTTTTCATTTTTATTGGGCTGATCAAGAGGCGTGGGAATGCCACCGTTGTTGGGACATGTATTCCAAGTCTGGTTTTACCTTTGGAAGGGCCTTCTGTCGAAGTTTTGACCCAAGTTCTAATTTTTGTCATAGTTCTATCCCGACGACGTGCTAGCATCCCGATTGTCCCGATTTTCACACTGATCTCGGTTTTCCCTATTAAGGTTGGCCTAGATGCTCTTTTGTGATACCTGCAGCTAGTTATTCTAATTCTTTAAGTGTGTCATTTCAGTTGAAATTTTCTTGATCATCTTCGTAAGCTCGTAGATTCTATCCTTTTTGGTGTTGTTTGGTTGTGGCGCAGCATTTTGAAGGAACATGGGATGTGCAGCCAGTTGATTCTAATGAGCAAGAGGGAATTTCGCCGCATGAAGGTACATGGGCACCTGAGATTGTTGAGGATGTAATTGTTGTTGCTAGGACAGCAAGTAATGAGGGACTGGATATGCCTAATTCATAGGTTGCCCAAGATGCGGAACTAAAGGTAGTTGTGGTACTTGATTCAACAAGGGTGTCTAATGCTGCAAGGCTTGCATGAGCCCCTATATTTTCACTCGATCTGTGGTTTTCCCAAGAGAAGGCAACGGTTTGGATATGTTCTACCCCAAATCTATGCTGGTGATAATGGCTTCAACGTAGGCATCGACCAACCTAGCAGGTGGTGGTCTCATTCTTTTCACTAGGGCAGAAGTGAGGTTGTTCAATGTTGCGTAGTAAATAGGCAAGATGGCAGCATCGTTGAAAACGTACGGGGCTCGCAGCTGAGTGTACACTTTGTGGAAGCGGTCATTGAATGAGTTGATCGGTTCATTGATTTCCCTTTGAGCCGACATGAAGTGTCGATACAAATCTATAGGGCTGACCAGAGTTTTGAACTTCTGCATAAATGCATTCTTCAGAAGATCCTAGGTGCTAATGGTTTCGGCCAAAAAATTGACGTACCAATAGAAAGCCTCCTCCCGTAAGGAGTAGGGAAAAAGCCTGCAGGCTACATCTTTGTATATGATCTGCATAGTCTTCAAGGCAATTTCGAAGATCTTGACATGCTCCTCTGTCATCCTCTATGGATCCTGGGAGTTGAACTTCATGCAGAAATTCTCAGGATTCTTCGACATATCATGGTAGAGGTTGAAGGTGAGAGGAGACGGGTTATTACCCAGCCACACCATTGGAAAAGGCGGTTGAGGTGGTTGTGCCAGATTGGTCTGTAACTATGATGGGGCAGCGACAACTAAGAGGGCAGTTGTAGGGTTGGTGACTGTGTTTGGCTGAAAGGCAGTGTTCAGCCTAGATGGAGAGGTAACCTAGACAGCTATATGGTTTAGATGAGTGGAAGGCGGTACTATCAGTGATGGTGAAGAAGATGGAGGTGAAAGAGCAATGGGCTGATCCAACGAATCAGTGATAGATGGTTCCCCACTTTTAGCTCTTTTAGCTTGGACAGGGGGCAGCAATTCCAGAAACTCTCCCTTGTTTGGTGTAGATCTTAAGACTTGATGCAATCTCTAAGGGAAGATTGACCCAATTCAATCCATCTTTACCTTTTTTCCCTCCTTCTAGCGTCAGTTTGTTTGATGGTTTTTTTGTGCACTTCTCAACACAGGTAATGCGTAGGTGCATCACCTCTTTTGAAAGACAATCTTCCACAATCCAATTGCATAACACTATCCCAAGGTCTCTCAGATGTCAGGTCTTGACATTGCTTGGAATATTTTAGTTGTTTGATGTGATTTGCTAGAATCACAAGGTGGTCTTACATGATTTAAAGCTATAGGAGAATTGATTCAATGAATGGAGTTCTTCGAATATGAAATTACTATACTTTACTACAGGCTCAGACAGCAGTCTTGGACTCCATTGTTTCGTCAGATTTGACTTTACAACGTGCAATGAACCTTAGCATAGGTTGTTTCTTAAAAAAAAAGGAAAAGAGGCAAGGAATAAGGATGGTTCCTGGACCTGCAACTACTAGTGAACAGTGATCATGGAGGTTCCTACTATGGACAGTTTCCTCAAATAGGATTTCACTTAATCAAAATTCTCACAATGTCATGAAATCTATGCTATCTTCTAAGGATTGTAAATAGTCATCATTCATTCACCATGTAAATGTGAATAAAGACAAATTTTAAGGAGCAGCAGCTATGAAATTAAATTCCAGGCTAACTTTGCACAGTCACCTACTAGTAGCAAATGACCAAAAGTATGGACAAGGAAAGCATACACACAGCAGAAAACTTCATAACCAAAGACAACATACTAAGTCCACTAAAGCTAACTAAAGGATACTAGAACAGCAAAGTAACTTGAAGTAAAGTTTTAATTAAAGGGAGAAGAATCATGAAACATGTGGAAAAACCCAAAAATACACTAAAAACTGACTGTATTTTCTATTATAATTTTTGCAGCATGCCTTTACAACAACTCAACTCTCTTAAAATGAGAGGAGGAGAGCCCTATTTATAGTTTTCAAAAATAAAAATAAGTGGCCAATATTTGATTCCATTGTGTGGCCAAGATTCACTTTACACTAGGGTTTCACCTACCTTCAAATATATTTCATTTATAAAATATTTCTTGTCTTTTCCCTATTTTTTCATCTAGTGACAGCACTGTAGTAATTTCATCCTTTAGCTATTTGCCCTTTGTTGTAGCTACTCTTTGAGGGATTTTTCGTCGATCACGAGGTTGCCTTCACACTTCTTCGAAGCTACATACTCCATGAAACTCAAGATCAGTGGCTGGAAGTTGTCCAACTCCATGATATCTGATTGTAGCACTTGATAGCTCCATTCTTGGGAGTTGTTGACGAGCTTCTTCTAGTCGTCATCATATTTGGTAGCATTATCTCTGAAAATTTCTGATTAGGCGAAGGCTCAGGCAGAAAAACTCATGAAACCCATACTGATTTACACCAACATCCTATCCTCCATTCTCTTCAAGAAATGTGGCTTTACACTCTCTGGATTAATTTCACCAGCGAGTAGCTCGTATCCCATCATTAGCTTGAGGTACCAAGTGCAATCCTCTCTGGCCTCTTTGGCCCATTTGATATTTAGAACTAACCATTTCAGAATCTACTCCAACTTTCCCCTTCGATGGTCAAAGTCCCGCTTCCATACATCCACTAACCATTGGTCATCATCCTTGAGGGCAAGGTCCTTCTCCCAAACCTCACTTGGCAACGTGAGTATGGCCTCAAATTTTGGGTAGGCTACTTTGTACTTACTTGGGAACCCCTTGTAGACTTGCCCCGTACCCTAAAGAGTTCTTTGTACTTCCAAGAACCTATTTGTTGTCCAAACAACCAAGTTGATACCTGTGTTTCCTATGTCTAAGACTTGCCAGAACCAGTTTTCCATAGTCTTATCCAAGTTCCTTCTCTTTTCCAATTTTTTCATCTGCTCTTGAGATAACAATAGAGACAGGGCTGATGATGTAGTGGGCTGCTCATCCGGGGATGACCATTGTTGAATATAGGTCGTCAGATCGCCCACTTGTGCCTTGAGCTCCTCCTTCAAAACCATATCCTATTGGATAAGGTGTACCACTATGGCAATTGATTCCTAGAGATGGTCAACCTTTTTCTCTCTCGTGGCTACTCCCAAATCGATGGTGGAGACGTTATAAATTATTCCTTGTTCTCCAACCATCGGTGTTGCTATTTGTACTGCCCTAGATCCGAAGGCATCCATGGTTACCTTCGATCTGATCTTTGGCCTTTTCTCTTTCTTGCTGCTTATTTGTGCTTTGGCCAGTATGGCTTCCAGCCTTCCCTTAGGATCCTTTAAGGTGGGAGTATTTTGCTTCAACTGCTTTTCCAGCCAATCGGGTATTTGGGGCTCATCCCTGGTTGACTCACCTTGAATCTTGTTGTCCTTCATCCTGAGTTTAGTGGTTCTGATGACAAGGGCCCCCTTCTCAATTCTTGCATCCTCCTTCTCCTCATCAGAGTCTTGTTTGAGTGTTACAAACTTAGTGGGAGACTTGGTGCACAATTTCTCGTTGGAGGGATCCTCCCTTTCAACACCCTTTTCTTCCTCATTTTGGTTGTGTTCATGTTCCTTGGGCTTATCTTCTTGCTCATCTTCATGGAGGGATACTTCCTCATCATTTTCTAGGGTTTTTCCATGCCCCTCAGTCGGAGATCTATTGCCTTTAGTCTCCGGAGCAGTAACTTCTTCATCCACTGCAAGTCGATCCTCGGCTTCCTTATCCTTGATTTCCTTAAGCCGCTTGCTCCACTAGGCCTCAAGCTCGAGATCATGGATTTCTAGGACTAACTCAGTGTCAATCTCCTCACTGTCCTCACTAAAAGATTCATAGGCCACCTCATCGATCTCCCGGCATTCAAACAAAGGGTGCTTGTGTTATTCAAATTCTTCGTCTTCTAGCCTCTTTGCAACCTCTAGCTGTCGTCGCTCAAGCTCATCTGATACCTGCATTTTTTCCTCCATTCTTCGTGGTTCGGAAGGCAGAGGGAGAGATAGAGTGTTGGCCATGGCCTAAGCTATTGCAGCCTACAGCACTAGACTAGTAAGCATCCCTGAAAGCTCGGATGGCACGTTTTGCATATATTTTACAAAGGATTCTAGGAGACTAAGCAAAGGCATTGTGGTAGCAAAAATAGAGGAAAGGGAAGGAGTCATAGAGGAAGAATAGATCAGCTAGGTCATGGTGGAGGATGAATCCATGTATATGACCTACATGATTGGAGAGGTGGAAGCAAGGTGGACAGAGATGTCCATCGTAGGCGGTGAGGAAGCGGAAACTGCAAGCGAAGTATACGGGGTGGTGGCAACAGCAGCAACAATTACAGTGGACGGAGACCTCGACGGTTCAGATCCTTCTCCCCTTATCCCATGGAGTGAATCTTTGGGTATTATAGATGTCTCTATGCCTTTGATTTTTTTCCTTTATTTCTTTGGCGACTCTCCCTCAAATGCCTTTCGGGCATAAACCTTTAGCTTGGGCAACTGCTCACTAGCTTCTTTTCTTTTTTTGGTTTTGACTGATGGTGGGGTTTTGGATGCTTCCCCAATTGTAGCGGCGGCCACCCCACCATCAAAGCCAATTGGTTCACTTTTGAGTCCCTTAAACGTTAAGGAAACTCCTTGTTGCTTATATCGGGCCACCTGTTGGTCGATCCATGCCTTTGTTCAGATCTCATCGAGTTTAGTGAGTACGTCGAGGTCATCAACCTCTCGCTCGTTCCAATCAATCATAGGTGGTGGAAAATTTGTGATGGCATCATATCCTGGATTGATCACCATGCTTTAATCCTCCTCAAGTTGATCAGGAACCAGGCACAAGTTTATTCTCCGCACATAGAGGGCAGTCATGCACATGTAGTGTCGCAGCCGCACTTCAAGATCATCTCTACAATTAGCCCAGAAATCCTCAACATTATAAAGGTGGGCATACTCTCATCCCAATTCCTTTCTGATATGACCATATGGGTCAATTCGGAGTCGAGGTGTATGTTCGTGTTTAAAATCCACATAGATATTTCAGATCTCTAAGAGGTGGCCAACCCCTATCAAGGATAACTACAACCACTAGTGGCCAACGAATGAGAGTCAGTTGAGGACTTAACTCTCCTACACTTTTACCTCTGTAAGACCAAGGTGGGTAAACCTAAATGTGTTCATAAGAATGCCTCATGACTGGTAAGAACACTTCCTACATACAGATCACAATTCCTACACACTTAGAGGAATAGTCATCATTTCACGGTATTGGTAGACTAGAGAATGATTACCAGTGCCAAAGAGCAATGGAATTGACCCACTTACTACAAGGAAATACCTCCTGAAGGAGAACAAGGTTTTAACAAGTGTTTATGTTCAGTATTTGGATTTCCATGCTTAGAGCTTACAGTCTTAAACCAAAAAAGGCTACAAACATTGTTCAGTGCCTCATCCAATGGGCAACGAAGTCATATAGAATAAAATCCCAATACCATGAACTTATCTTCATATAGCATTACTATCATGAGATATTTCAATATATTAAAATAGTACTTCTTCAAGAATCCTGAGCATATACAACCATGAACATGTAAGTCACTCTTCAAGCATTTGATTAACTCCTCAAGTTAAAGCAAGAAGAACTAACTACACTTTCAATTTAATTTTTGAAACTGAAAAGAGGAACCCTTGATAACTCCATTCATAATCCATGGCACACACATAGGAGAGTAAACCATCTTAATTTTATAGATTTCTTTCGATATCAGTAATTAAAAAGCATATCATACTAACTATATACAAATCCCCACCCGGGATGATTTCCTGAACAAAATATTCATAACACTTTAACCATAAGACTGACTATACAAACTTCAAAGCTTTAGACCCAAAACTCCTGACCCCTACAATGAGCTGTGAAATCTCCTTCATATAACAAGAGAGCAACAAGCATTAGGTTACATTGTCAATTACAAAATTGAATTTCAACTCAAAGTGAAATTCAAATTTACATTCCTTATCATTAGATGACACCATGCATGATAGAAGGAATCAAAAACGGTTATACAGTAACCAGCCAGAGAACAAATTTTTGAGCAAAGCACGTGCACATCTACGTTCACATCCACATGATGAAATAGCAGGAGAAAACACATCCAATGAACCCACCACCGGTAACCATCAAGAAAACACACAGCCATGGTACAGGCGACCACTTTGAGTCCACACCCGTAATAGCGATGGAACCACCTCTCCCTTATCAGCCTCACGAGCACCATCCTTAACAACGGGAGCCGGTGGCCGTGCAGTTATTGGTTTAATTGCCAAAACCTTTTCGTCAACTCCCAAGATTTCAGTTAAGCTGGCCAAGTAACACTTGTAGTCCGAGTCGGTATCAGATTCATCCGAATCCAAAATGATCACTGGGGACAAACATTGCACTGGCTTCTTTCTAGCATTTCTTTGTAGCACCCTCGAGCAATATGGGTGTAATAGGCTCCATCATGACTAGCAACCCATGGGATCCCAGCCTTGCACTCCTGCGCTTAATTGATTTATCCATGAAAGAAATAAAGCTCTGCAACACACAAGAGAAGAAACCTTCATGTACACAGATACAAGAAGATGCAATGTTGATTGCATACAACTCATTCAGCATTTATAGAATAGCCCACCATGCAGGGTACGACTACTTGAAGGCAATTCAAGCATTCGAACAATTAGTGACCAAGATAACCATGAATACTCCCAGTAGAATGGTACTGTTCGCACATTGGAGGAAATCAGGTGGAGATCCTCTGGAGAAGGAAAACATGTGTCATTAATGACACGAGCAATGTCCAAGCAATATATGCCATGCGGACAACTCTCACACCCCCTTCTTGAATTTGAACCGCCGATTTGGACCACATAGTGACAAAACAAAGGGTGGAGATCAAGTCCATGGATGTTGGCAATCCACCTCGATGCCCTCAGATAACATACCCAATCAAAGCCCTCAAAAATATTAGATCTAAACCACACAGTGGGATGCACATAGTCTCATTTGCAAGAAAAGCGAAGCCACGTGCCATGCCCTCGCAGACCTCGCAATACCCTCCCAGATATTTACTCTACTCATGTGAGGTGTGTGAGAAACCATAATTAACCCAATTATTAATGGCCATCACCGGTGAAAAGATGGCCCCACATCACATCCAACACCTCGGGAAGAAAACCTACTAATCCATTCATGCCAGATGGCGACATCTCGCGAACCTCGCACCATTTTGGTGACGCCTGCAGGAAAACCTGCGAGATCGACGAGAAACGGCCAAGATCCACTCCTGCGATCGGACGGTTCATCAGAATTCAGATATAACATTGGAGTGGGGCCCGCATTGAAATTCCCAGTGGTGTAGAACATAAGCCATCATGCCAAAAGACCGGCGAATCTGGTGAAACGGGGCCAGAAAAGCACGACCCGAGAGGGATAAAACCTCACTTAAGTGACCGATTCTCCCCGACAGCAAGTCACCGTTGAAACATGACAAGAGGGTTTCAAAAGGTTGAAAATCAAAGTTATCATGAGTAACTTTGAAACCCTAAAACCCCAGCTCAATGCTCCCAAAAAATTGAAGTCCCATCACTATATATTGTCGGAAGTGGTATTCAGCCAATTCCCTTTCCGAGTATCCCGCACATTGGGAGGTATGAATCTTGTACATTCCTTATCCAAGCCCAATGGGGTAAGGTGTACCCACCAGATGTTTTTTGCTCAGGATATTATGAATGTGTCACAGTTGCCAAGTCAGCTCCAAGAGTATAATTCGGCCATTAGGGTACCGGAGCAGCTTGTTTGGTCTTTCTGTGAATCCCTAGGCATAGATGTAGGTGAAATTTGGAAATGGTATGTATAGGAAGGTGTATTGCCTGAGGAGGGCCCTAGCACTATGGGAAAGTCTTCTCTGAAATTTGCCTCCTAGAGACCGAATGATGTAGGCGATGAATGTGTCATTCACCCTACAATAATCCCTCTTGAAGTTTTGGTACTGCAGTTGAGGGTACTTATCATAAGGTTTGAGCTCTGCTCCCAATGCCTCACTGGGTACTACAGTTAATCCATGATAATACTGTCGATCAGCAAGGGAGTACACCAAGTAGGATGCCATGAAGAACTTGGAGGTATTCTTCACACTTGTAAACTATTCATGGAAGCAATCACTGATTATCTCCCCCCAATAAAAGGCAGTGTCGTCACTGTGGAGAATTGCTCCACAAAGTAAAACAACCATTGCTAGAAGAAGGCCACAGTAGGAAGACCCATTACTCAGCTTAGTAAGGTCACAAGGTCATGGTAATCCTTGAAGAAATCGTTGTGAAAAATCTCATGAGGGATCTTGTCAACACTACCCCGCTTGTCCTTCAACCAGTGCTGATTGATTAGTTTCTTGCATTTCAACCAATCTTGTTCCCATAACTCCTTGCATTCCTCTATGGTGGGGGTCTCCATGCTCTTAAAATCAGGGATGTGGAAATTCATCGTTATACCAAGCGGAGACATATTTGCAAGGATATTCCCATCTTGATCTACTATGGTTCTAGTCTCAGGCTTATATGCCTCTACACACGCCATCACCAATTCTAGGGCCACCAAGGCTGGTGGGAAGCCTATAGCTTTGGCAAGTCTGTTGTTCCTTATCAATCTTGCATTTTCTGTTTTGGGATTCACCCTAACTCTCTGTGTGAACTCATCAATATCGACCTAACCAATATTCTATGACATCTCTCCAAAGAGTAGTGATTCGGGACTGTAAGGGCACCCCTTAAAACTTGTACTTCATTTGATCCTTATCTTCCTTTCCCTAGGGTGCTTTGGTTGTTCCTTTCCCCTTTTCCTTGGAGGCACTAGAAGTTCCTGCGTTAGATTCCATAAATCCTACACAAAGGGACGTGAATCAATAACCTTAAATATGGGAAAATGGCCTCGGACAACTCCCTTCATATCAGAGTTAGCTTTGCAATTGTCATTCATACTTGATAAATTCCTATCATCTGATAAAACATCATAAGGAGGCAAAACAGGCAATTCGGGTTCCTACGATCGGAATCCCCTTGGCAAAATGTCGTTTGGAAGGGAAAACGAGGAATGGGACTCCCAAAGGTGTTTCCCGATGTTGGATTTTCTCAATTGAGGGTTGGCGTGAAGGAAGACCTAATTTTAGCATGTGCATCGAAGTCCATTTTGGATTTGGAGGTCATTTGAGCCTTCATTTAGGTGTTCGGGTATCAGCTGCAAAAAGGCTTCCAAAAATGGCGCAGGGAAGACGGAACTCCGACTGCCAGATTCTAGAGATCGGATTGCTGTCATCGGGAAGCCATTATGGGTCAGTCGTCCAGGATGGCGAAATGTAAGAGGCAATCCGGGAGTGGAATTCCAGATGGTAATCCCCGAAGATAATTTCAAGAGTTGGTTCATTCCGACTGCTTTGAAACGAAAATGCAGTGTTGGGGTCCGAGAGTTGAAAAGACTTCCCAAATTTTCCATTTGGGATGGCGATGCCAGAATGGAATTCTGGAGTCCGAGTTTGAACCATTTTTCATCCATGTATTTTTGAAAGGACTTTGTGCACCTGGGGTCCAGAGTTTAGAAGGACACTCGAGGCAGGTCGTTCACAACGGCGAAGGTGACACGAAATTCCAGATGAGGAATTCTAGAGGTTTAGGTGTGGATATACTTTGGACTTTGGTTTTCCTTGTGAATTTGAGTGGACTTTATGCACCCATGGCCCGAGGTCCAGAAGGACGCTCAAGGCAGGCCATTCCCAATGGCGAACTTGACAAGGAATTTAGGGAACAGAACTTTGAGGGTTGGATCCTGGGGATAGTTTGTTCCTTGGTCGATTTTGATATTTTTTGCAAGTTTGAAATGGGTCTCGCAAGCTCGGGATCCGAGGTTCGAAAAGACGCTCGAGGGAGGTCATTTTAAACGACAGGGGCACAACAAAAAACCGCGAAGGGAAATTCGGAGGCCAAGATCAGGTGCAAGTTTAGTCGCTGTCAATTTTGAAGTTTAAGTTTAAGTTTTGCACAAATGACCGTAGGAAAGTCTGGGCTAGAGTAAGGTGGCCACTTGTTCTGAAGAACAGTGACGGGGAGGTCCAACTCCAGTTTGAATTTTGACTCCTCAAATGATCGATTTTTCACATTTTAAAACATGGGTTTTTATGGGAGGGGCTAAACATGCTAGGTTTTCAAATTTTCTTTACCCCTACTTAATTCTAAGTTCAAATTCTTTGAAAAAAATTAAAATAGGTGTGGCAGAAACCCTACAAATCTTGGAGAAGTTTGATGTCGAATTTTGTGAAGAACCAGCCAAGCGAGATTGCGGGCGCGGAGGCGAAAGATGTTGGGGCGTCGATGGGCTTTCAAAATTTCGTTGTCACATGAAAATGACAAGTGAAAACAAGTTTATATAACCCAAAGCACAATTAATGTTGCAATTTAATGCTTCGTACACTGGTAGATGGGGTTGGTGAGTTCAAATTTTCAGATGGCGACAGGGAGTTCGGAGGTTGGGGAGACGTCCAGCCACGACCATTTGAAAACGGAATTTCAGAGACATAATTCCAGGAGGGGAAACCCGGCAGGCCGGACCTAGCAAGTTGGGAAGATGTCTGGCCATGGTCATCTGCAACAGCCAATCTGGAATAGAATTTTGAGAAGGGAAACCTAGGAGGGGAAACCCGAATAGGGAAACTGGAAAGGCCAAAGATTTAACATTTTCAAAAGGGGGCCAAATTTGGTCACACTCAAAATGTGAATTTGGAGGGTGAGCTGACTCTCGGGGCACAAAAAGGACATGCAAAATGAGGTGAATCAAAAAAGGGACCCGACAAATAAAATAGGTAAAAGAGGGTCCTCGTTCCGAACAGGGCATGTGTGCCATAGGCACAACAATATGGTTCACTGATATTGGCTTGGGTATATGGATAAATTGATATTTGCATGGGAAAATGAATTTAAAGGGAGTCATGTGTTTACTATATTAAAATGATTATCATGGGTATTAGCCTTTATTACATTTCATAAGGGTTTGGATATATTGGGCATTAAGTCATGTCAATCGGCTTTGAATAAAGGTCAACATATTTATCATTACATTTGCATATGGTATCAGGTCTTATGATGGATAAATCACTAGGCCTTAAGGTCAACAATAGGTATAAGGTTTTGACTATTTAAAAGCCTCTATGGAGTGACATGGTTTTTGATTTCTTGATAGCAACGGTGGCTAAGGTATTCGACATTTGTTTTGAGTGGTCATGGAAAATTATTTAAGGCATAATTGTGTCGGTATTCTTACTTGTTTAATCATTGAAATTTGATAATGATTATCGACGACTTGTATGCATTCAGTGGTAATGAGTTTGTCAGCATGCATCAGTTTGGCTGCATATTTTAGAATGCATTATGTTGTTTCCACTTATGACTTCAGTCCTTTCGGACTTCAAACTTTATCAACACTTGAAAAGTCATGGATCTTTTTTTTGCTAATGAATTTTAGGTCATCATTTTTTGTTTCATTGTTTGTGGATTTCAAACCCTACCTTGGCCTCCACCATGGAAATCTCCTCACAACCATTTCACTATATTTGTTGGCTTTCTGATTTTCTTGGATAGCGTATGGGGAGATATGTAAGACCATTACAATGGTCAAATCTTCTATCAATCTCATTTCATCAAGTAAGAGCTCGAAATAGGAAGAAGCTCGTGTTGCTTTACTACTCTGTTGGTCTAGTAAATTGCTACATGACAACATATATTCCAGTCCTCTTAGGTATTCATCTCTTTGACTAATTTTCAGAACCGTTACTTCTATTGGCAAGGTTAATAAGAGATATGTGTTTGCTTTTGTATGGAAGTTGAAAAATGGGTTTTTTTATTTTCGTGGTCAGAACTAAAATGATTACACATAATCTAAAGTGCATTTTACAAAAGCTTACCATATCAGGTTTATGGGTTGGTGTTTTTGGTTTGTGGGTAATCATGAAGTCTTTGAAACTCTTCAATTTCTTACCTGGATTCACTAATAATTGTTCTTAGATGCATCATTATATGATTTCAATTACATTGCATTGTGGTTTTAGTTTCACTGTTGTTGCAGTTGGTTTTTGAGGGTATTGTTCAATGAATTACATACATGCTTTAATATTTTTTTTGGATAAGCACTACCTGTGCAGGCTACTTGAGAGGATAAGGCTCAATTTTCTTTCCTAATTTGCATGTTGCTTGACTATTCATGTTAGAAGAAAACCCCCATGATGATCTTTCTCTCAAGAACAAAGGAACAACTTGCAAGGTTTTTCGACAGAAAATGAATATTCTAATAATCACCTATGTTTTGTTTTTAAAATATAAAAAAGAAGCTATTGTTGTAATATACTTGAGATGTAATGATGAAATTTGGGTAAGAAGAAAAACAGAGAGATTAGGGCTTTTAAGTCTTTTGGAAAAATTGAGAGAATGAGTTAACTGTTTTTTGTGTGAGAACAAAAATATGAAAGTGGAGAACAATGAGAAATAAGTCTGAAGGATAATGAAAAATGACTATGAAATATATTGATAACATCATAGCTATTATAATTAAAAGAATGTTGAGTCTTTGAGATTTAAAATCTGAAATATGAGTTCAATATCAAGTTGTCTTGAGGCTTGACAATATCTAGAATTCTGAAGGTTCATTTTTTAACTTTGAGGATTTTAGATATTGTCTGTCTATAGGAAATTGATAGATAAGAGAGAAACAGAGATATCCTTTGTATCATTGTATATCTTACTGAAAATAGAAAAGGGGTTGGTGATCCTTGATATTGGTGTCTCTAAATGAGGGGTTGGTGCTCCTTGAGTTGGTGCTCATAAATTAGCCTATAAGGCATTGTAAGCAGTGGTTTTGAAATTAAGCCAGTAAGGTAGTTTAGGAGTGGTTTTTCTACCCCATGAGGGTTTTCCACTCGGAAATTTCAGTGTCTCTCATTTGTGTGATTTATTTCTATCTTGCATAATCTTTCTTTCAGTCATTTATATTATTGTGCTCATTCAGTTGGTCAATGCTTTGATACTTTAAGGTTGTTTAAATGTTTAATGTCAATTTGTTCAAGTATGTCATGCAAATTTAGTTTGTGCAAAATTTGATGCAAAAAGTCTTTCATAAAGTGAATTTACATCTGCATTTTGTGTTCATTACATAAATGCTCAAAAGTTTGTCATAAGCAAGTCAAAGTTTCATTTTATGAAGTATTATAGTTATGTTCATAAAGCACAGCAAGATTGTTCATAAAGCTTTGATTTAACAATATCATATGATTCTTTTAATATGGGTTGTAAATGTTGGTCAAGTTTCATGTCAATTTGATCTAAAGTGTTAATGTCCACTTGCTTAAATAAATCTGTCACATTGGGTTAAAATTAGTAAAATTTTCATTATGCATTCAAAGTCAAAAGTTAAAATTATTCCTCTGATTCACCCCCCCTCTCAGATTGAATCCACTTCCAACAAGTTCACCTAGCCAATAGTTGCATGCAATTAAAACACAAGATACAAGACTTGATTGATAATAACATCATTCAAATAGGACTTCAAACCAACACTGATCATTGGTTATTCAAGAACCCCTTACTGAATTATGACAAAGGGAAATATTCTACCATGAATGGCAAGGGAAAAAGTGTGAACTATGTTCATGGCACTACCATCTATCATATTTCAATAGTCGAAGACCAAACAAATGACATTGAGATCAATAACTCAACAAAAATTGTTGCAGCCAACCATCCAATAAATGACATCAACATCACCTCTAATCAAGTCCATAATGTCTAAAAAGACATGGTTGCAATAGATAATCAAATTAATTTCATAAAAATCAAAGGAAAACAATATAGTGTGCATGTACATGTGACCATGAGGGCACAATCTAAATATGTTTTAAAAGGAAACATCTCCAAAACACCTGTTGCCCCATCTCATCAATATAACATTGTTGATCAGCTCCAAAATATTCTCGCACAAACATCAATATTGGAGCTCCTTAAAACATCCCTCACCCACAAGGAGATCTTGAAAAAATTTGTAGTTGATACAACAGTACTAAATAATTTGGAAGTTTGAACTTTCCAAGCCATGGTGGGACATCTAGTTGTGCCTCATTGCTTATCCTTTTCAAAAAATGATGACGTATCTCTCACCCCTCCTCACAATTTAGCACTCCACATTAAAGTCCCAATCCATAAAATTTGTGTCAAGCACATCCTAATAGACGAGGGAGCTAGTCTTAATATATGTACTTCAAAGCTTTTATGTGCATTGGGATACTCTGAAAAATTGCAATAGATGCAAGGAAAAAGATTACCATCAAAGCTTATGATGATGAGGAAAGAGAATCAAAGGGCTTAATTGTATTACCAATTCAGGTAGGATCCATTCAAAAAGATGTGATTTTCCAAGTCTTGGATAAATATTTGACATATAATATACCCTTGGGTCATCCTCAAATTCATGAAATGCAGGCAGTCCCCTCAACATACCATTAGTGTCTAAAATTTCCTTGTAATGGGCAAGAGATTACCATCCCTACTAATTCTAATAGCCTTCAATATTGCAATACCCTTAATTCAGTTCAGGATGTATTTGTGCCTCACAACCGAGAAGATCTTGATTCCACCTTTAACATCCCCAGTAATTCAAGTCAATCCACTCCATTATCAAAGTTGTTAGCCATATCCTCCAATGAAAGAATCCAACCAAGTTCCTTGTCCAAATAGCCAGAGAAAAAGGAAGAATCCACTCCTTCTACATTCATCAACCCTCAAGCCCAACTAAACACTTTGGCCAAACAATTTGAGAAGAAAGTCCAAGTCAAAGACAAAGGTGTGGGTGAATACTCCATTGAACAATCCCTCTGCTTCTCACACTTAACTTCATCAAAATCCTATGGTCAACCATCAACCTCATCATAATCATCCTCACAACCAATCACACTTTTTTATGGTCAATTCATAAAATAAAGCACTCAAGCAAAGGAATCTGATGATAAAGATATTTTAAACTAGCTCTACAAGGATGAAACTAATTTTGAAGCAGTAATGGCTACTACCCAAACCATGCAATATGGTAATGAATTCTCAATCTTAGAAAAGATTGGATATGAGGTACAAGGATCTATTAGAAAAAGGAAATAAGGAATTTTGGAACCCATCCAACCCATCATAACAAATCCAACATCATAAACCATTCATGCATTCATTTATCATAATACTTGCATCATGAAACATTCCAAAAATAAAGCATCATTCATTAATTCATTATCATACATCGAAGTCATAATAAATTCATTCTTTCATTCATACATAAACCATTCATATATGCATTCATCATAACGATTTCCATAATAACATCGTAATCCATGCATAATCATAATTCATTCGCATTCATACATTTAGATCATATATGTGCATTAGAAAAACACCAAAAAAATATAGAAAAGTGCATTGCATTCCATTGATATAGTAAAATTTATCGCATATAAAAGCATAATCCATGTCACATCGGAGCATAACATAAATTCATCCATACATTTGCATTCATCATACATCCATACATTTATACTTATCATATCCAACATCAATCCATTCATTTCTCATGCATTGGAAATCATAAATCATACATATTCATACATTTACTCATATGATTACACAAAAATTCCAACAACATAAACCATTTCGCATTCATTCATCCATATCATTGATATATACATATGAAAAATACAAAAAATATAGTGCATATCATATCTTTTGCATAACTACATCCATCTCATACATCAAAAATAAATGCATCATTCATAAATGCATAAAATCATACATCATCATCACATTAATGCATCCATATATAGAACATAGCATAACATATAATACATAAAATAACATGTATCCATCCATCACATAAGCATATAGATCATAAATCATTGTTGCATCTCATATATAGCCTCAAAATAATAATGTCAAAGTGTACAATGATGTCAAGAAATGAGAAATGATACATCAAAAATGTGGCAACATAAGGTCTCTAAATCAGTATACAATGTCTCAATGATATATCAAGAGTGACTATGGGGTCTTGAGGTATTGCCCTCAGACATCATGGGTCTCTCTAGTCCTTTGACTAACCCCCCTGCACCTGACGGGCATACTCCTAGTGCACCGCCTGGTGGCCCCCCCAGAAGTGGTTGTGTGACACCCCTGTTGGTGGTCCTCGACTGAGTTTGACCAAATCATGACCAAGCATAGCTAACGCATCGCTCTACAGGAATTGCCTCATAATATATGCCCATGTAATACTTTGCCTCCTTGGCAGACTCACGAAGCTCTCTGACTAGGTCCCCTATGCCATCTCCCTCAGGTGCTCTCTGGAGCCTATCGGCTACAACCATGGCCTGCTCCTCCTACCATTGAGCTACATCCCTCTCTATTGTCAATGTGGAAATTTGGGCCTGTGCCTACCCCTGTACCTAAAGCTATGCCTAGGCCTGAGCTAGCTAACCTTGCAATGTCTAGATTTTCCCCTGTAAAGCGGCAACCTGTCCCTATGCCTAAACTAGTTGTGTCTGTAAAGCAATCATTTGTGCCTATTACTTTTGAGAAGGCACCCCAATCTATACATGCTTATATGGTACATCCACCAAGGATATCCTCCTTTGAGGTATCATCACATCCTAAACAACAAAATTTGATTTGCCTCCTCTACCTCCACCACCATCTCTACCACCTCCTCCACCCCCATCTCCACCATCATCTCCCCCCTCATCACCACCCTCTCCTCCTCCTCTCTACCATCTCCCTTGCCTCTCCTATGCGTGGGGGCCCTCTCATCATCATCCAAGGTCGGCACTGGCTCATCTAGACTGGATAGCCTCATAAATGGATGTGTGAAAAATTATTGCGAATAATCATCTAACATAATGGCATATGTGATCTCAGGATGGTAGTCCCATGCTAGTAGTTGTAAAGAAAATTACTCCTAACAAGCTACATCATATGATAACAAGGGCCACCAATCTGGTATATTTTGATGTCTATGGGCATAGAGGGCCACTCATGTGGCATACCCTGTATCCTACCATATTGTCTATGCACTCTGCCCACAAGAAATCTCTTGATAATGAATCATGTTTTCCCAATCAAAAATATGGCAGTGCACACATAGGGAATCTCTATATGATCCTCGGCCCACTGCTCGCAATCCAAGTACAGCCGCCAGGTAACAGTATCAAGGTCATCTAGTACCCATCTACAATACTCCAGTTTGCCCAGCTTATGTTGGACAATTGGCTCATTGTATCCATAAACATAAGGTCTCCCATGTGGTTGATGTCTGCCTGCAACTGGTTGTGTCACTGTTATGTGCTCCCAAGCCTAGATCTGAAGTAATGTGACCTTTGTTGAGAGACTGGTAGCTCCAAGGTAAACTACCTGATGTAGATCATGATTGAGATGGGCAAGCATGTAAGAACCCTAAGCATGATGGGTCCCATGTAGTATCATCTACTCTAGTGTCCTACCCCATCCCACTGAAAGTCCCTTCAACCTATAGTTAGGACATAGAAAACCACCCATGAATCCAACAATTACAGAAGGTAATGGGGCGTAGATCTCACATAACTCCTACCATGACAACTCATAACCACTGATCTGGTCATCATGAAAAATCCTGTGTAGGGCATTTGTGCCTCCCTGCTCGATGGCATCATACACAACCACCTCTCCAACCATGGGAATCCAAATAATCTGGTATACGTCTTATGATGTGACAATCATCTCGCTAGTTGCCAGGTGAAAAGTGTTGTGGTCGCTATGCCACCTCTCGGCTAGTGCTGTCAATAATTCTTGGTTAATCCTAACCTAGGGCATATGAATAAGGTAGTACAATTTACATCTCTCAATAACATCCATGTTGATCTATACCAGCTATGGGATCATATCCCACATCTTCGAGAATCGCTCCCGACACATTAGAACTCCTAAATCACTCTTCTATCAATCATCAACAATTGTATAAATCAATAATCAATCTATCAACTGCACCTTACCTATCATGAGGTCAATATATCAACCTCTCATTGATCCTCACCTATCATGAGATCGATCATCATCTAATCTATCAACATCATCAATCAACATCAACTCAAAGGCTGACGCAATCAAAAACTATCAACAACAAGGAGAAACATCAAAAATTCTTAATTTTGGCATGGATGCACCAAAACAGCGCTTCTATGTGCTAAAACACATATGCGCTAGAAAACCTAATCTATGCACCACAACAATGCATCTATATGCCAATTCTATGAATGCGCCAAAGTTTGGCATTGATGTGCCATAATAGTCCATCGATGAGCTAATCCTATGGATGTGCTACTCCATCACATAGATGTGTCACTTTATCTAGTCTAAGACCTAATCATCGATGTGCTAAATCCCTAAACTGATGTGATACATCGGGTCATGGATGCGCTAAATCTCTAAATCTATGCATTGAAATAGGTGACCTATGCGTTATTCTATCCTATGGATGCACTAGAAATTTTAAACGTGTAAATTTTAAAATTTCAAAAAAGTGGGAAAAAGCATTTAAAAATTCACAAAAGAGGTTTTTCAAAAGTCATACCAGCGGTTCATATGTTGTTGGGCAATTGTGCCACCTCACATGCTCAAATTGATGAGTCTCAATTGGGATCACCGTTTTTCTTTGAATGCTCAAAGTTGCTCAATCTCTCTCAAATTTTCAAATGGTCAATGCACAAATGAGCTTCTTTTTCACTTTTTACCTATTAAAAGGGCTATTAAGGTGGGTAATTAAGTGGTAGTGGTTTATTTTATCTTTCAAAGAGGCTAAATTCATAAATTCATCAACTGGGGTAGATTTTCACAACTATTTTCAGGAGATAAATTTTTGAAATGTGTTGCAACCTTCAAAATCATTAAAATTTTCTAAAAATCAAAAAAATCCAGAAATTCAAAAAAATCATCAATTTATCTCCTGAGGGGGCATACATTCATCATTGCTTGAAAAATTGGTGTCTGGGTCATGTCGAATTTTTATCATCATGGTTGGACATTTTTTTCTTTGAAGTAATGTGTAAACACATCACTTCAAAGAGGGGCAAAATGTATACACATAAAAATGGTCTGGAGCACAAATTAATTAAATACTAGTTATTTAATTAATTAATTTAAATTCCTCTACTTATATAAATAAATTGATAAATTTATTTGTATACTTCACCTCTTTAATTCTTCTATTCAAAAATCATTTTCCTCTTAAATTAATTAAATGCACAAATTAAATAATTTGTCATTTAGTTAATTTCCCTCCTTCATTTAAATTTGAAATTTTAATTCAAATTTGTCACATTTATCCATATTTTTCTAACTTCCTTCCACCTCACCTGCCACCTCACCATGTGTCACATGAATTTAAATATTTCTAATTTGTAAAATGAGAATTTCCATCAACCTGCAACAAATTTGAAACCACCTTGGACACATGGCTTCTCCTTCCCTTGGATTCTCTTTAACACTTGGCAAAGTGTTCTCTTAAAGGGAACCACCTCCATGATTCTCTCCAACTTCTTCTTCCTCCACTGTCGATTTCTCTGGATTATAATCCTGACCCTTGAATCATGTCACATCACAATTTGTCTTGGAAATTCTATAAATACAACTGCTTGCTCCAACTTTTGGGAGAGATCTAGAAGCAAAAATTGCAGAAATCACTTGAGAGCATTAGAGCATTTTGAGAGCATTTAGAGTTTAGAGCATTTTAGCATTTAGAATTGTGGTTGTCATATTAGTTTAGAATCATGTCCTAGTGTAGTAATTGCATCACCATTGCCATATTAGCTTCCTTACAACAATTATATCACAACATTTGCAGCATAGCATCTTCATTTTCATCACAGTAGTATGTTCATCATAGCACCATGGCATTTATTCATATTAGTTTAGAATCATGTAGGAATTAGGATTCTTGAATTTATAGCATCCATTATCTAGGTTGTCATTCTATAACATCATAGTGCTGGAAAAAATTTGAGATCCATTGTGATACAAATAATCCTTAGAGATAGGAAACAATGGAACATTTTTAGGAATTGACTATGCTTTAAATTTAGTTAATTCTATAATTCAATTCTAATGTAATACGTATCATTGCTTGTGTGTTTGTATTATTCATTTTATTCTCATATTTTATAGCACACAAAAGCAAATCTCTAAGGTGTGAATGCACAAATGAATTGAAAGGGACCCTCCATCACCTATTTATGCCTGCAAAATAGGGTTTTCTTCCCTAATTTAACCATGAAACTAAGGTTTTTCACCAATTTCCTCAATATTTCCAAATTGAAGCTTATTTTTCAGCGTTTCTCGCATTTTGGAACTTTTTTGGTATCCTAAAGCCTTTTTGGACCCTTGAGGCAACATTTCACCTTTGTCGAGAAATCAACCCAAAATTCAAATTTTCTACCCGATTTCTCGAGGGGACATGGAACCAACACGTTCCTTCCACTGGGGCAATAGTGGAGCATCCAAAAATTAGAATTTTTTATTTTTTGATTTAAAGCAGTAGTTTAAATCGGAAGAGCGTCAGCCTTTGAACCAATGTAGCAAGTCCTCGCTTCAAAGAGAGGGAAAATGTAAACACTTAAAAATGTCCTAAATGATATCATACACTCGAATCAGGTATACTAACACCATTTCATCCTAAAACCCATCCTCTTTTCACTTAATTGATTAAATTAGCCTAGCTAATTAATTAATTATGTCATTTTCATCTATTGATCTAATTAATCTAATCAAATTAATTCATCCCCTTTCATGCTAGCATTTTTTCCTATTAAATTAAATACATCAAGTTATTTAATTTAAATCCCTAAGTCCTCTTATTTAATTAAATAACCCTAATTTATTTAATTAACTATCAAACACGTACTCCTTTTTCATTAAATTATTTCTTTAATGAATATCATTTAATTCTCCTAATTTGTATATTTAAAACTTTATTTAATTATCAAATTACTAATAAATCTAATTCCCCCCACTTGCAAGGGAATATTCCTCCTTTGCACATTCCTCCAAAAGGAATATTCCTTCCCCTCTTGCACATTAAAACTTTGTTTTAATTTGCTAAATATCTAATTTTCATCACCTATGAAAATATTCTCTTTCTTCATTCATTTGAAAAAAGGAGTATTCTCTTTCATAATAAACTTAGAAGACTTCATGTGCAAGTTAACTTACAAGACTTTTTGTGCAAGTTAAAAGTGTGTTTGTTTGGAATAATATAAACCCTTGATTATTTCCTTGATCCATGTGATAATTTATTCTCATCTGTTGATGAGAATCCATGATCTGTGTTTCATCTTTCCTTCATCGTTGACCATTAATTAACACTTTTTATCTCAACCCTTCATTTCTCATTTGCTCTCCTATAAATAGATCACTATTTGGAGACAAATGGATCCATATTTTTGTGAGAAAACTCATGTTGAAATCACTCACACTCATAGTCCTATTTAGCACTTATTTAGTATCATCTTAGCTTAAAATTACTTGCATTAATTATCTTAGTTTCCATTAATGGCTTCCATTGTAACTTAGATGCATCCATGTAGCTTGTTTTATAATTAGGGTTTCAATATTTTAGCTTAGAATCTATTTAGATTAGCTTTTCACTCACACATCTTGATCATCTTAGCCTAAATCATGTTAAAATAGCTTGCATCGTGTCAGTTAGCATTTAAATCATGTTTCATCACACATCTATCAATGGTTTCATCAGTTTTCTTTAATAAAACAGATTGAAACAAGATCATTTATCCACAAGATTGGGAAAGCGTCATCACTCCCTCAATAGAATAAGTTTTAGTTGATTAGAATAGGTGTTTTAAAGCTTTCATAGTTTAACATGTTAGTTTTAATGGATTTCTAGTTTAGTGTTATTTGAATGATCTTTATTGGGATTGGAATTTAGTGGCATAAATATACTTCATATCCTCATGGATCAATTGTAGTCTTCCCATACTAATCCATCAGTCATAGGACCCTTGTATGTCAAGAATCTTTTGAAGCCTGCAAAACAACCCTTACAAAGATCCCTATCTTAAGAGGACCTGACTGGCAATTTTTATTCCACATACATACTTATGCTTCTAATTTTTCTATAGGTGTTGTTCTAGGACAAAAGAAAGGGAATTTGGAATATGCCATCTACTATATCAGTAAAAACCTTCAAGTTGTTGAGCTTAACTACAAAGTTACTAAAGAAGACATATTAGCAATGGTATATGTCATTAATAAGCTTAGACAATACATCACTAGATACTCTTTTTATTCGTACATACCATACAACCATAAGATATTTAATGAAAAAACTAGTGGTTGGAGGAAGAGTTTTCAAATGGTTATTGTGTGGTATAAAATAAGTCCTATAATGTTAGTATAACACACCTTCATGCAATGAATTACATAAAAGGAAAATCTAAAAATAAAAAATAAAAGCTACAACTATCTTCTTAATCCATTCCATGGTTCTCTAATCTCAAGTAACCCTATAAATCATGCTATCACATCCTATAAATGTTGCACATAAATCTACAAAGATTGACAACTCAAGATATGAGATGCTACACATGCCTATGTTTTTTGGATTTTTGATATTTGATGCTTAAAACTAAATGATCCTATGATGAGATAATGATAAAATCTAGATTTTGAGATTGATGATAATGATCTAATGGAAATGTTAAATGAAAGATGAAGTGAACTAAACTATCCAAAGTAAAATTTCCATTATAACACTAAAATGAGCTAAAAGGCTCTCCAAATTCTCTCACAAATGCACTAAAATTCAGCAGCATAAGCTTGTCCAAATCTTCATGTTCAAAATTTTTAGCAAAGGTTCCTACTTATATATTTTCTAAGGCTCAATGTGATGTGGCAACAATAGACAGTTGGGATTGTGATCCTATGGTATCAACGGTGGAGTATCAGGAGGTTAGAGGGAATCAGGGAGATGATTCCCTTCAACAAGAAAAATTACCAAGTGTTAAAGGGAATCACAGAGAAGGAGGGGCCATGTGTCTCAGTTAGTTCCAAATTGGTTGCAAATTTGTTGAAGGTATTTCATATTTTCCAATTTATAAAATTCATTTTTGTGAGACACATGATGAGGTGGCAGGTGAGTTGGAGGTGGTTAAAGGAAATATGCAAAAATGTGCTTAAATTGAATTTTAAAAAATCAATTTAAAAGAATATGTTAAATTAGCAAGATGCCAAATTAATTCATTTGCGCATTTTAACCATTCTTAGAAGAATATGCCAATTTGAATTTAAAAATTCAAATTTAAGAGGAAGAGGGAAAACTAAATAAATAACAAATTGATTAATTTGTCCATTAATTAATTTAGAAAGAAAGTGAATTATGGAAAAGAAGAATTAGAATATGAACCATATAAATAAATTAAAAAATTTATTTATAATAGTAGAGGAATTAAGAATATTAATCAAATAACAAGTATTTAATTAATATAATGCTCCAGACCAATTTTTTGTGCATACATTTTGCTCCTCTTTGAAATGATGTGCGCAGCCGCATTGCTTCAAAGAATAATTTTTCCTAACCGTAATGAAAAAATAAATTGACATGCCCCGGACTCTAATTTTACAGTGATGATGAAAGGATGCCCCCTCGGGAGGTAAATCAGGGATTTTTGAATTTTTGATGATTTTTGAAAAAAATTGATGATTTAAATGATTTTTTGATGAAGTGTTGATGATAGATAGATTTGATAAGGATGACCTGATTTATCTCCTAAAAAATTAGAAGAGTTTCACCACACTACTAATTAGTTGATGAAAAGACCCCTTTGAAAAATTTAAATAAAAATTTCACCATAATTACCTCTTAATTAACCTTTAAAAGGGTACAAAGGGTAAAAGATAAATTCATTTGTAACCTAAGCATTTTGAAAACTGAGAGCCTGTAAAGCAAAGATGGACATAATTCCACATCACACACCAATTCGAGTGAGTTCGTCACCACCAATGTCCATCTATGTATGGACCTTCGGTACATACCCCGAAAACTGCTTTTTGAATTTTGAAATTTGATTTTTCGCACTTAATTTTCTTTTAAAAATTTGAATTATTTTCATGTTTTAACGCATAGGGTAGGAAAATTAGCACATAGGGTGCCCGCTTCAGCACATAGGAAGCCTATAATAGCGCATCTCATTAGGTTAGGGCCCCATAATTATATTAGCACATCCAAAACCTACTTCAATGCATTAGGTCCATAGATTAGCACATCCCGCAATTAGCGCATCCATAGGATAGAGTCGCACATAGGTTTGATAAAGTAGCGCATCCGAGAAATGGCGCATCAAGACTCTGTTCCGGCGCATAGAATATATTTTCTAGTGCATCAGGACTCTATTCTAGTGCATCTAGTAGTTTTTCTAGCACATAGAAACACTATTTTAGCGCATCTAGCCAAAATTGACGTTTTTGATGAATTCATCCTAGAGTTTGATGATTGATGATCACATCAGTTGATGATAGGGTGATGTTGATTGATAGGTTGATGATCATCCTTAGGATAGGCAAGGAACGATGAATAGAATAGGTTGATTAATCGATTGATTAATAATCATCCTCATGATAGGCGAGGAATGATGAATAAGATAGGTGGATTGATTGATTGATGATCGTCCTCATGATAGGTAAGAAATGATGAATAAGATAGGTGCTCCTCGATATTTGATCAGAATCTCATGCAAGCTGATTTGATTAGATGATGTGCTTGATTGATAGGCTAATTGAATGATTTTCTAACTTGATGTTTTATTTTATTATAGGAGGGTGGCTTTAGGAATCTTCAGGTTCGCGAGCACTTTCCAAGGACATGGGATACGATCCCACAGTTGACTCTAGTAGATCTTGTCATTATAGATCAATGTGGTTTGACTTCGTTGATTGACATGCCCTAGTATTGGATTAACTGGGGGCTACTAACAACACTTGCAGAGAGGTGGCATAGTGACCACAACACTTTTCATTTGTCGACGGGAGAGATGATAGTGACCCTGGAGAATGTTTATCGAATACTAAGGATACCGGTTGTTGGGGAGCTTGTTGTTTATGATCACAAGGAGTAGGGGGAATAGATGCCATATGCTATATTTTCATGATGATCAATTTATTGGGTATGAGATTGCATAACAAGAGTTGATTTCTTTCATATGGGCTTTACCCTGTGTTCTTGTTGGATTTATTGGAGGATTTCTCTAGCTCGACTGTAGGTTGAAGGGCTTCTTAGTGGGTTGGGGGAAGATTCTAGATAGCATGATTTCTCATGGCACGAGATATGCTTGGTGTCCATGCATGTTGGCACATCTATATCATGATTTACACCAGGTGGTGTATCTTTGGGCGAGCAGTTTGTCAACAAGTTGCACACTTTTACAGCTTTGGTCCTAGGAGCATATTGCGATTATGCGGTCAGTGGGAGATAGGGCGTGGCTAGTAGAACGGTTGTAAATTTTTGGGTACACATGGCCACTTGTCTAGCATAAGCTAGGAAAGTTGGAGTATTGGAGGCAGGTTCTAGATGACCTGGACACTATGATCTAGCGGTCGTATTTGGATTGTGAGGCTTGGGCAGAGGATGGTGTCGAGTTGCTTTTCACTTTTTGTAGTAGATATTTGATTGGGCGGACACCATACATCATTGAGAGATTCATGTTTGGTAGGGTGTATCAACAATATGGTTGCATCCAGGGGATGCCACAGGGGGTAGCGCATTATGCGCGATGCAGGCAGGATATACTAGAGTGGGGGCCAGCCCTTGATTATGACATAATGTGTATAGAGTATTATGGCCTACAACCCATATTTTGGCAATATCATCCAAAGGTTGTCTATGCTCATATGATAGTGGATTATGCAGATTATTTCCACATGTATCCCTTTCCACGGATTTCTAGTCCCGATGAGTCGGCACCGATTTTGGAGGTGGGGAGGAGAGTAGGGTTGGTCGTGCAACCCATAGGAGGAGATGGAGGAGGTGAGGAGGCAAAGGGGGAGGTTGGAGATGATGACAAAGGGGATGGAGGAGGAGGGGGAGGTGGAGATGGTGGTGGAGGAGGTGGTGGTGCACCAGACTTTGGGGTCATCCCCAAGAGGCGGAGGTCAGGATCAATTAGGCAGCGACCATTGATAGTGTGGATGCCCTCGTAGAGACAGCAAGCACAAATTTTTGGGCTACAGGGTCAGGTTCAAGCATTGCACGAACAAGTCCAAACACTTCAGGGATAGCTTACCTAGGCCCAGGCATAGATTCAAGCATAGGCTCCAATACAAGTGAAAATCCAAGGACAAATGGTGCAACTACAAGCCCAGGTATCCACGTTGACTGCAGAGAGAGATGTCTTGAGGAGGCAGGAGGCACATGTTGTAGTGGTAGAGGATAGGATCCAGATAGTCGTGTAGGGTACAGGTACTGTCGATCTGGTTAGAGAGCTCAGAGAGTCCACCAAGGAGGAAAAATACTATAGAGGCGGATATCATGAGGTTGTACCGGTAGCACAACGAGTTAACTATGCTAGATATAGATTTGGACGCTCGCACTTGCATACTACCAGCAGAGGGGTCACACAGTTATTTCTGCCAGGTGGACCTCCACCAGAGACAGAACCATCAGGGGTAGGGCCATCAAGGGTTGGACAGAGACCGGCCACATTAGGTGGCAGCACCACAAGATCTCCTGGACGTACTTGATTTTATACATTGATTCAAATATTTGGCCTTGTGCCACATTTTTAATGTATCTCTTTCTCAGTTTATATCATTGTATACTTGACATGTTTTTACGAGGCTATATGATATGCAGTGGTGTTTGATGATCTTATGTTGTCATGTTTTATGCATTTAATTTGTGTTTTATATGATTATGTTATGGATGCATGTATGGATGATGATGTTTTTATTATGTTTATAAATGATGCATTTATGAGATGTATGATATGGATGCAAATGATATGAAATGTGATTTTTGTAATTTTTCATATGTATATTGATGTATGGATGCAAAAGGTTTTATTATGAATTGCAAATGGATGATTATGTGTGGATATGGATGGTTTATGGATGAAAATGTGGTACATGTAGATGTGTGGATGTATGATTTTTATGTTATGATTATGATGAACATTATGATACAAATAAAATGTAATGCAGTTTTCTATGCTTTTGGTATTTTCTATGCAAATATGTGAAATAAATTATGATTATGAATGCAAATGGATTATGATGTTGAATGAACTTATGGTGTTATTATGAATGAATGTAAATGTGGATGAATGATGGATGGATGAAAGAAATGCATTTATTATGACCTTGATGTGATGATATGAATTATGAACGATGATGGTATTATGCTTTGTTTTTGGAATTTTTCAAATGCAAATGTTATAATGAATGTATGAATGATTTGTGGTAGTGAATGGAAATGTCAATGCAAATGAATAATTTTTTTGTTATGTCAATTATACTCAATCCTATAGAAATAAATAACATCAACCTTAAGAATCACCAGCTTAGAAAATCTATAATGCAAATGCAGACTAAAATGAAATACAATTTTATCTATGCAATGTTGTCAATATTTTTCATTGTGCATATTGTCATCATTGAGCGTTTTATTATGTTGAAAGTTAGTACAAACATCGATGGTATAAACTTAGACCATGATGACCTGAGTACAACTTCCATATAACTTCCATTGAGATTTGATAATGCAAGTTAACACAAGAATCAAGGTATAATAAGACCAAGATGACTTGAGTATCACTTGTGTAAATAGACAAGAGTTAATCATGTTCCTATGCAAATTCATAATGGCATCAATGATACTTTGTAGAGCATGTCCTGTGACAATTTGCACAGTAGTAATGATTGACTCACAAGTAGTAGACAAAGAAAAATATCATTCTTGATCATAGTGCCTCTAGTTTGTGACATCATCGAGATACTCCCGAGGATTGATAACACCAATCAAGACACATCAATTGAATATTTGTGTTAAGGTGATCCAACCATGATTCAAAAGATGATTCATTAGTGATGAGATTATTCAATTTGACTTGATGGTTGATTTAATTGATTGGATTGGATTGGATTGGTTTTCGATGCTCAAACTATGATGGATATTATGATTGTTTCTTTGATGTTGCGGTTTTCTGATTGCTTGTTTGTTGATTTAAGCTCAACGGTGATTTTCCCCAGTGAGATCGGGATTTTTTCCCCAGTGAAAATAAACCAGATTTATTATGGATATGTATAATGAAAACCAAGCCAGAGTGGGATGACCTTGTTATTCGAATATGGACATGAAGCTCACTGTAAGATATGCATGAATGTGTAGGGGTGGCAGAAGCAAACGGTCAACACACGCTCAAATAGTCGAAGAAGTCAAGCTATCACAAATAGTGCATGTTTACCAGGTTTTCACTATTTATTTTTATTGCACTTTTCAGATTTTATGATATTTTTGCAGTTACCAAGATGCCTATTTGCTAGGTTTTCATCAGGGCGACCATTTTTTCAAGACATTTTCTACTTTTAAGGATTTTTTCAAGATTTTTTCTACTTTTTAGGATTTTTTCAAGACATTTTCTGCTTTTTAGGATTTTTTTAGGATATTTTAATATGCACTAGATGCATCAGGTATAGAACTTCTTTAGGTGAAGGTTGTTCATTGGTTCTTCAAATAGATCCCCCTTGGATGTAGATAAGTGATATGCCCCTGATCTGAAGACTAAAACCACAACAAAAGGACCTAACCAATTAGGTTCAAATTTTCCTTTGTTTTCTCGATCTTGTTGATTATGGGGATTTTCTTTCAGTGCCATATCACCTACTTAAAATGTCCTAGGTTTGACTTTATGATTGTAGATTTGGGACATTCTTTGTTGATAGAATTTCAGCTAATCCACTGCAAGCTGACGACGTTCATCCAACAATTCTAACTCTTGCAATCTAGACACACGGTAATCTTCATCTACAATGAGACCTTTCAAGGATACCCAGAGTGAGTGTATCTCAACCTCAATTGGAAATAATACTTCAGATCCATAGACAATTACATATGGTGTGGCTCCCATGGATGTCCATATGCTTGTACGATAGGCCCACAAAGCAGGGTTCGGTTGAACATGCCAGTCATGTCCAGCATCGTTGACAGTTTTCTTTAAGATTTTCAGGATTGTTTTGTTTGAGGCTTCATCTTGGCCATTCCCTTGAGGGTAATAGGGTGTCGAAAACCAATGTTGGATATGGAACTTTTCAAAGAGTTCTTGTACGTCTTGATACTTGAAAGGTCTACCATTGTTAGTGACAATGGATTGGGAGATACCATATCTACATATGATGTAGTTCATGATGAATGAGGAGATCTGCTTCCCTATGATGGTCATTAGAGACACACCTTCAACCCACTTTGTGAAATATTTTGTTGATTAATTTGTGTCCATTGGATGAGGGAGGGTGAATTTTACCAACATGATCTCACCCCCATTGAAAAAACAGTCATGTTGATGCAAATGGTTGCAATTCTTGTGTTGGTGCATGGATAATATTACCATGGATCTAGCATTTTGTACATGTCTTGACAAATTTAAAGGCTTATCTCTCCATAGTTGGCTAGTAATATCCCAGATGAAGGAGTTTCTTAGTGAGGGTTAAACCACTTGAATGAGTTCCGCAAATACCCTTGTAGACATCACGTAAAGTTGTTTTAGACTCATCATTTTCTAGACATCGCAAAAGACTTCCATCAAGACCTCGACCATAAAGAACATTTGTTATAATAATATGACGGGCAGATTGGTGGATGAAGTTTCATTTTGATTGTGGGAAAGATCGGGAGGAAGGATATCATCTTTTAGGTAAGAATAGATCTTTCCATAGATGGAGGTATTGGCATCGTCTAGGTGGAAAATAAGTTGGGACTCAGAGTCATCATAGGTGGGGGTAAATAGTTGCTCCACCATGAACTCATAGAGGTTGCATTTTTTTGGAATCTACAGCAAAGAAGCAATTGTAGCCATAGCATCGGCAGCCTTGTTGTCACTTCTTGGGATTTGACCAAATTTGATGTCGACAAAATACTTCTTGAAGTCATCAATCATTCTCTTGTAAGGCATTAGCTTGTCATCTTTGGTTTGATAATCATTGTTGACTTGATTGATGACTAGTTGAGAATCCCCATAAACCTGGAGCTCTATAATTTTCCATTCTACTGCAATCTTGATTTTGATCATGAGTTCATCATATTCGGCTATGTTGTTGGTGCAAGGAAACATCAAGTGATAGGATTTTGGAATGGTGTTCCCTAGGGGAGTGGTAAATAGGATTCCTGATCCCGATCCATGTTGAGTGAAAGAACCATCAAAATATAGCACCCATTGTTTTGTTGTTGTTGTCAAGACACCCATATCTGGAAATTCAATATGGAGTGGATGATCATCATGAAGTGGTGCCTTAGCTAGTTGTTCAGTGATGGCTTTCCCTTTGATAGCTTTCTTGTCGACATATTGGAAATCGAATTCACTGAGTACCATTACCCACTTGGCCAGTCTTCATGTCAGATTTTCTTTGCTTAGGAGATACTTTAGTGGATCAATCTTGGCTATGAGCTTAACTGTATGAGTCAGCATATAGTGTCACAATTGTTGGGTAGCAAACACTGTAGGTAAACAAGCTTTCTCAATGGATATATAATTGATTTCATATCCATTTAAGGTTCTACTGATGTAATAAATTTATCTCTCCTTCCTCGTTGAATCTTCCTATGCCAACAAGGCTCCTAATGATCGGTCAATAGTAGTGATGTACAATAAAAGAGGCTTCCCTTTTGTTGGAGGTGCTAGGAATGGTGGACTCATCGAGTATTTTTTTAGCTGGTTTAAATCTGATTCAGACTTCTCATCCCATTGAAAAGGAACATTCTTGTGCAAGAGATGAGTGAAAGGATGAGTCTTGTCAGCTAGTTGTGAGATGAATCTTCTGATTGATTGGAATTTTCCTTGGATGGATCTTAATTGATTGATGTTTTTTGGGGGAGTCATCTCCATTATATCTTTCACCTTTGTGAGGTCTACTTCAATACCTTTCTCTAACACTATATACCCTAGTAGCTTTGTTGATGTTACTCCAAATACACATTTCTTTGGATTGAGGCAAACATTAAACTTCTGCAAGTGAGTGAAAAGTTTGTCTAATATCTCCATATGTCCTTCTCTAGTGTAATATTTTTCCAGCAATTCATCCACATAGTCTTCCATGAAAGTATGCATCATGTCATGGAAGATGGTTGTCATAGATCTTTGGTATGTGGCCCCTGCGTTTTTCAACCCAAAGGGCATGACATTTCAATGGAAATTTCCCCATTGGCAAGTGAAAGTTGTCTTATCCTGATCTTTAGGAGCTATCTTGATTTGGTTGTATCCAGAAAAGACATCCATCAGTGATAACATGCCATGTCCTACTATCAATTCCACAATGATGTCTATGTTAGGCAAGGGGAAATCATATTTTGGGCAAGTCTTGTTGAGATCTCTAAAGTTGATGCAAATCCTTATGTTGCCATCAGGTTTCAAAATAGGAACAATATTTGATATCCACTCTACATAGTTAGTGGGCCTGATGAATCCGACATCCAATAACTTCTTTAGTTCAGCCTTCACCAATAGGGAAATGTATGGATGCATTTTCCTCAACTTCTATTTGACTGGTTTGATTCCTGAAGGAAGGGATAGATGGTGCATGATGAGGTTTAGATCTATCCCTGGCATGTTTGCATATGACCAGGTGAAGTTGACTTGTCTCTCTTCAAAGAACTTGATAAAGCTGGGTTTTTTTGTTTTTGTTAATGATTCTACCAGATGAACAGTTCTTACTATTTCTACACTTTCGACATTGATGGACTGTGTTGGTTCAATCAGAACTTTCAATCTCTCCTGGAAGTGCTTTGGGAGAGTGTCAAATTTCCCATCCTTTGGCACCTTAAAGAGGTTTTCACCATCCAACACACTCTTTATTTTTACTATTTTTGGATCTGATACTGCCATGGAATGGTTTTCACCATCAAATCTTTCTTTTGTTTCATTTATTTTGCAGCTAGGAAACTTGACACTCTCCTATTGTGAAGTTCTGCTATGATTTTCAATGGTGGAGACTATTTTGAGATTAACAACACAGAGAAATTTTATGATGGCTTCATCATTCAAAAAGGTTGGGATATTGATAGGTTTGGTTTGGTCCCAATCTATTAGTTCAGGATGCAGTGATTGTAGGGTGTCATCAGATTGGTTCAAGTTAGATGTTGTGAGTGTCCTAATAGCAATATTGTCTTCAAACAATACTAGGGCCAATTCGAGGTCTATAATGTTGCTCTCTTCTGAGGGGTCCATCTCACTATGAGTCTGCTCATCTTCACTTGAGCCATAGATATTGTGCGATTCTAATTCAAGTGGTCTATTTCTTGAGCCTTGTCCCTCCTCAAGCGTGGGATTATACTTATGTATTACATAAAAATTCTTTTCATGACATGATTATTCTAACAATGAATCCCACTTAGATTCATTTGAATCTGTTTCATAGTGGTCACTGGCTTGGAGCTATAGGATCCGTTTAACAACCTTTTGCTTCAAGTCTTCATTTGTTTCTTCATCATCCTGATGCTCTATGTATCCTAACCCTATTTTGTCTTTTGGATTGGTTATAATGGGTTGGATAGGTTCTTTGATACCCTCTTTTATTTTTTTGATAGGTCTTTGTTCGTCGTATCCCATTTTCTCCAAGATTGAGAATCCCTTTCCATACTGAGTGGTTTGGACATTTTTTGTTGTAGCTTGAGAATTAGTTTAATCTTTGTAGAACTATTTTAAAACATCTTTGTCCTCAAATTTCTCTACTTGGGTGCCTTCTTTTACAAATCGACCATTAAAAAGTGTGACCGGTTGTGAGGATGTTTGGGACGAGGTTGATGGTTGACCATAGGATTTTGGTGACATTAACTGTGAGAGGAAGAGGGATAGTTCAATGGAATATTCACCAACACCTTTGTCTTTGACTTGGACTTTCTCTTTAAATTGTTTGGCCAGGGTATTAAGTTGGGCTTCAGAATTGGTAGATGCAGAAGGGTTAGACTCTTCCTTTTTCTTTGACTATTTGGATGATGAACTTGACTAACTTCCTTCATGGGAGGATGTGGCTAAAGGATTAGCTTGACTGGAACTATTGGATATATCAGGAGTGGAATTAGGAGCTTCACGGTTATGAGGCACAAATACATCCTGGACAACCTTTAGAGAATTGCATTGTTAAGGATTATTTGAATCAGCAGGAATAGTGATTTCTTGGCCATTACATGGAAAATTTAGGCATTAATGGTATGTTGAGGGTATAACCTGCATTTCATGGATCCATGGATGACCCAAGAGTATGTTATATGTTAATTCCTTATCCAAAACTTTACAAACCACATTTTTTTGGATTGGCCCCACCTGAATGGGCAATATAATCAGACCTTTTGAAGCTCTCTCTTCATCATCATATGCTTTGATTGTGATCTTATTTCTTGGATCTATTGCATTTTCAAAGAATCCTAGTGCCCAGAAAAGTTTTAAAGTATAGATATTAAGTCCATCTCCTTCGTCTATAAGAACGTGCTTGACATGGATTTTCTAGATTAGAACTTTGATATGAAGGGTTGCATTGTGAGGATGGATGAGTGATACATCATCATTTTCTAAAAATTAAAAGTAGTGAGGTGACTAGGTGTCCCACCATGGCTTGGAAAGCACAGATTTCTAGATCATTTGGCACTGTCGTGTCGACTAGGGCTTTTTCCAGAATCTCTTTATGAGTAGGAGAGATTTTTAGGAGCTCCAATATTGATATTTGTGCGAGGATTTTCTAGAGCTGATCAACAATGTTGTATTGATGAGATGCAGTAGCAAGTAGTTTGAAGCACTACCCTTTAAAACATATTTGGTTTGAGCCCTTATGGTCACGTTTATGAGAACACTGTCTTGTTTACCATTTATTTTGATGACATTAACTTGATTATCCATTTCAACCACATCTTGCGGGATATCAAGAACTTTATTAGAAAGGTTGTTGGTGTTGTTGATTGGATGATTGGTTGCAATAGGATCGGGTGTGTTATTGATGTCATTTGTGTTATTTTCAATGGCAGAGATATGATAAATGGTGGTATCATGAACATAGCTCACATTTTCTCCTTTGTCATTATTGTTAGAAGATTCTCCTTTGTCATAATTTGGCAGAGGGTTTTTGAATACCCCATGGTCAGTGTTTGTTTGAGGCTCCTCAATCCTTATGACTATATTGTCAATCAAATCTTGTATCTTATGCTTTAGTTGCATGTAACTGTTGGTGAGTTGACCTTTACATCGATGAAACTCACAATAATGAGCGTCATTCCACCAGGATGATTTTACCTTGGGTTCAAAACCTCGAGTATCAGGTAAAGTGTTGAGATTTTCTACAATAAGCTCCCTCAAGGTGGATTCATGTGATTGACCCAAAGGCATAAACTTCCTACAATTGTTTGATGTTTGATAAGGTAGATTCTTGGATTATGGTGTTTGATTATTTTGATTATCTCCCTAGTTAACATTTTGGTTGTTGTTTTGGTTGGCAGTTTGGGTGGTCTTTTGATTTGCGTTCGAGGAACTGCCTGACAAATTGAAAGTTGGCTTGGCATTATGCATTTCAACAGAGGTATCATTGTCATTATTTTTGTACTTTTGCCAAAAAAAAATTTTATCATTGTTGGAGGAATTAGATGAATTATTTTTGTTATAGATCTTCAAAATTCCTCATTTGACTAAAGCCTCCTCAATCTTGATTCCATTTTCAACAAATTTCTCAAAGGTTGGAGGGCATTGTAAGTCAATTCTATAACTCATGTCAACATTCAAGTTATCAATGAATACCTCTATATTTTCCTTTTTTGGTATGGGTCTGGGATATCTTTCAAATAACCTTCTCCATCTTTGTAAGAATATGAGGAATGATTTTCCTTTGTTTTGTTTCACATTACAAAGGTCTTTAATAATGATTTCGTGTTTAATTTTATACGAATATTGGGTAATGAACTTGTTTAATAATTCCTCAAAAGACCTGATCCCCGAAGGTAATTGTGAGAACCACTACATACATTTCCCTCCCACACTACGTGGGAATAATCTCATTAAATATATATCCTCATGGGCAAATTCAAGACTCATCATTCAAAATTCCCTTACATGATCTATCGGATCAGTTTTCCCATTGTACTTTTCATATTTTGGAAATTCACAATGTTAATGGTATCATGTTAATGCTTTGATCGAATGGGTAGGGACATATATCTTTTATGGAATATAACTTTGTAGTCCCAGTTTGCATGTTCTGCATTTTTTGTTGAAGAGTTTGAATTTGTTGTTTCAAAATGTCCATGGGATCGTTGGTTTTCACTTCATTGCTTGATTCAATTTGGGTCTTGATTTCCAATTTTCTTTGGATTTCTTTTCAATTTGTTAATATCAAAATCATCGAGTAACTTGACTCCTTTGTTTGCCAACATCAAGAGGTATCTTTCTCCATCCTTTTCAAAAACCTTTTCTAAGAATTTATGGAAATTAGGATCTTGTTGGTCTTGTTGGGCTTGTTGGACATCTTCTTCATTTACCTCATTAGTTTCATTTTTATGGTGTTCATGAAAGGGGTTTAATTCGGGTTCAACCATGTTATCTTGGGTTCCAATTCCTTTTCCTTGAAGTTTCAGCTTTTGGGATCTTGTTTGGACGGGCATATAAGTGATGATGATGTTCTAAATACTTGACCAAAGTTTGAGAGTGCCAAAAGGGGTTGGTTAAAAATTTGGTTAAGCAAGCTTTATTTCAAGAGGAAGGATGATGAATCTTAATGAAGGATGATAAATCCTAATGGTGAAATGTGGCTGCTAAATCAAATATTTTATGTGATAAGGAAGGCACTTTGAGATGTTTGGTCAAAGATTAGATGAAGGATTTTCACTTGAGAATGCTAGTTTCAACAAGATTGAGCTCTATTGTAGAAATTTATTAGGATGATTGGAATATTTAATTGTTGGTTGAGGAATGAAATAATGATGAATAGGCTAACTATGATTATTTCTTTGTGAAAGATCCCTTCATTGATAATAAGTTTGTGATGATAAAGGCTCTAAAGAAAAATTGTCAATATATGCTTTATCAAAGTCATGATACATATGGATGAAGGTTTGATAATCGAGAAATATTTTCCTTCTTTGATATAAGAAGTGTATCCTTTTCAAAAATTTCTTATAGACAAGGTGCTTCTTCAGTTTCTTGATTCTTTTGGTAAGGGATTTCTTGACAAATTTGGTTGATTTCCAATCCCTCAACATAAACTTTAGGACAATGAAAAGGTGTTGCTTAAGAGGGAAAATTTGAACTAGTTGTTGATTGGTAGAAAGGAGGCCAAATTCGAGTTTTTGTTTGAAAAGTCACTAGATGTGCTAAAATAGGGCCCAGATGCACTGCAAAATGGTTTAGATGCGCTGTAGGAAATTTTGGATGCGCCAGAACAAGATATGGATGCGCTTGAGAATGGTCTGAATGCACTAGAATAGGGTATGTATGCACTAAAAGATCATATGTTGGGATATATAAATGGGATGTTCTAAACCAGCAAATGAATGCGTTGAAACAGGAGCTAGATGTGCCGAACTGGAAAGTGTTTTTTTGGTTCTGAATAGTTTGACAACTTCTTTTTTTATTTTTGACAATGAATTTGGACTGTTTAAGTTGTATTTTCTTTCGAATCGGTGATTGAATAAATTTACGTGATGTTTTCTTTTGAAATTGGTTTAAAAACACATTGGTAAAACATATCAAACAAGCACGTTCCCTAGGTTGTGTAAGACAATATTATTTTGGGTTTCACGCATATTTTACTCCAACCGCATATTCTTAGCGGATGAATTCAGAAGCTTGGTTGCATGGGCTCCCCCTTACAGTTGACTCACTTCTTAGGCCAACCAATCTTCCAACTCCCATAAATCTCCCATGGCAATTTTATCATCTCTACTAAAAATAGTGAAAATGTGGATGCCTCTCCAACAACCGTTGTTGCACCAAAGAATAGAAAGGTAATTGGGATTACTACAACAAAGGTTTTTTTAGTAAGGGCATTTTGTTATGGGCGGGCTATACATATGGCAAGATTAGCTTCGTTAAGGAGAAATCCCAGCCTGTAGAGGTTAAGCTCTACAGGTTTTTACGTACCTCACGGGTAATAAGGGAATCACTTGTCGAAATAACCATTTGTGGTCCTTAAACTTTCCTCAAGTCCCAATTTTATATACTAGTTGGAAGGGCTTGGCCTTAGCCTATTACTGGTTTGGGTCATTCCCTTGGGGTGATTACCTATTCTCCCACCAAGCCAAGCCCTCTAAAGGTGAAAATGAAAAGAAATGAATGGGTCTAGCTTTTTTATCACGTAGTTAAGGGGAGAGCATACTCACTTACCACTCCAAACACAACAGACATGGTGTAAATTCTTCCTTATAATTAAGCTAGATTCATATATTAACCAAAGGAAATGAACAATTAAAATCCCTACAACCAATATAAGTAGTTTTAACTTTTTATCTTTGACAATGTTCTTTTACATGTTTCTCCAAAGTCTTTGACTACGTATTGAGTTCCTGTAACACAAAAAAACATAAATCAATTTCAGAAATCTAGAAAATTGATAGTAAAAACTGAATGCACCATTACAGAGACAGAATGCGCTAAAACTCAAACTAAATGCATTGAAATACTGAATGTGTTGAAAGAACAATTGAATGTGCTAAAAGAACAACCTAATGTGTTGAAACTAAAAAATGACAAAATTAAAGTTAAACTCCCTGATGCACCGAAACAGAATCTGAATATGTTGAAAGAGACACCAAATGCATTGGAATAGGAGCCAAATGCGCTGAAGGAGCACCCAAATGCACTGAAATAAGAAATCAGATGTGTAGAAACAGGAGTTAGATGCATCGTTTTGGATATTTTGATGAAACCTACAAAATAAAACTCAATAGAAAATCAATTAAAATAAGGGGCTCGGGCCCCACAATGGGTGCCAATTTATGTGTCCTTGTAAAATATGTCTCGTAATGTCATTATAACACACCTTCATGCAATGTATTACATAAAAGGAAAATCTAAAAATAAAAAATAAAAGCTACAACTATCCTCTTAATCCATTCCACGGTTCTCTAATCTCAAGGAACCCTACAAATCATGCTCTCAAATCTTATTAATGTTGCACATGAATCTGCAAAGATTAACAACTCAAGATATGAGATGCTACAATGAAGTCTACATGCCTATGTTTTTTTGAATTTTTGATATTTGATGCTTAAAACTAAATGATCCTATGATGAGATAATGCTAAAAACTAGATGTTGAGATTGATGATAATGATCTAACCGAAATTTTATATGAAAGATGAAGTGAACTAAACTATCCAAAGTAAAATTGCCATTATAACACTAAAATGAGCTAAAATGCAAAACTAAGCTAAAAGGCTCTCCAAGTTCTCTCACAAATGCACTAAAATTCAGTAGCATAAGCTTGTCCAAATATTCATGTTGAAAATTTGTAGCAAAGGGTCCTATTTATAGATTTTCTAAGGCTCAAGGTGATGTGGCAACAATGGACAGTCGGGATTGCGATCCTGCGACATCAACGGTGGAGTATCAGAAGGTTAGAGGGAATCAGGGAGATGGTTCCCTTCAACAAGACAAATTTCCAAGTGTTAAAAGGAATCACAAAGAAGGAGGAGCCATGTGTCTCAATTAGTTCCAAATTGGTTGCAAATTTGTTGAAGATATTTCATATTTTCCAATTTATAAAATTCATTTTTGTGACACATGATGAGGTGGCAGGTGAGTTGGAGGTGGCTAGAGGAAATATGCATAAATGTGCTTAAATTGAATTAAAAACATTCAATTTTAAAGAAGATGGTAAATTAGCAAGATGCCAAATTAATTTATTTGTGCATTTTAACCAATCTTAGAAGAATATGCCAATTTGAATTTAAAAATTCAAATTTAAGAGGAAGAGGGAAAACCAATTAAATAACAAAGTGATTAATTTGTCCATTAATTAATTTAGAAAGAAAGTGAATTTTGGAAAAGAATAATTAGAATATGAACCATATAAATAAATTTAACAATTTATTTATAATAGTAAAGGAATTAAGAACATTAATCAAATAGAAAGTATTTAATTAATATAATGCTCCACACCATTTTTGCATGCATACATTTATTGCTAATGTAGTAATTTGATATAACCATTATGGATAAATTGGGGAAAGAATTTAGTAGCTAATTTCCTTTCAAGGTTGTAAATGCAATCAATAGAAGAAATAGTGGATGACTCCTTTTTAGATGAACATTTATTTGCCCTCTTAATGCAGACACCTTGGTATGCAGATATAGCTAATTATTTGGTTGGAGGGAGGACAACATCACATCTCTCACTAAGAGAAAGACACCATTTTGTAGAATGTAGTTTCCCTTATTCATGAATGTAAACACCTGAAAATGTCTTGAAGATATCACACACTTGATTTCACTTAAGTTAACATCATTTATATCTTAATTCACTCATTTTCATCTATTTTAATTGAATAATGTCAATTTTTTAATTAAATTAATATTTGTGTCCTATTAATATAATAATTAATATTATTTGATTAATTCCCCCTTTCATGCTAATTTTCATCTCATTTTGATTAAATAATGCAAATTATTTAAGTGAATCTCCTAGGTCTTCTCATTTGACTAAATAATATGAATTATTTAATAACATGTCCTAAATCCCACTTGTTTAAATGATTCCTAATTGTTTAATTAAATATTCAATTTCATCCAATTACACAAGAAATGATTTTAATTAGCTAATTTCTTCTAATTTTATCCAATCATTGAAGGAATATTCTCATGAAATATTCCCTTTTTGAATTCAAATATTTCCCTCCAAATAGAAATATCTCCAACATAATTCCTAATATTTAGGGAATTGGTTGTCTCTCGTGGATTTTAGACCATTGATATGATCCTTGATCCATGCCTTATGGATTATCAACTGTTTGATCCATGTGCACCTTTCTCATTCGATTTCATCCCTTGATTACTATTTTGATCTTGACCATTGATTATGATTTCCAAATTCTATAAATAACAGACTATTTCACATAATAATTTATTCACAAGTCTTATGCAGACTTACTCTCTTGGATTGATTCCTCAATTTTGATCAGTTTGAGAGCTTTTTGTGAATCATCCACTCAAATTCATCAATTTTATTTGCAAAAACAATGAATAATGTATAAAAATGAGTAATCCACATCCACATCCACTCATTATGCATCAATCCACAATGGGATTGAGAGGTTTTCATACTATTTTAAATTCATTTTCTTTGAATTTCATGTTTATTGCTTTGAATTGAGTCTTTCTAATACTTTGTAATTGAATTTCATTGAGTATGGATTTTAATTGATCATTTCATCTTGTTATTGTAAATGTAAATCAATTAATCAATTAACATCAAATCAAGCTTTAATACTAAACAAATGATCAATCAATTACACCATTCCAATGAAATTCATTTATCAATCAACAACTAGATTCAATTCAAAGCATTTAAAGAACAAATAAGAATGCAAATAATCTAACTATTGATGCAAATCTCAATCCCATTGTGGGATTATGTTCAAAGTGGATGTGCAATGCTCAATTTAAACAAAATACATGATGTTGCAAAGAAAATTGATGAATTGGAGTGGATGATTCACAAAAAGCTCTGAAATTGATCAAAATTGAGGAATAAATTCAAGAGAGTGAGTTTTCATAAGACTTGTGAATGAATTATTATGTAAAATGGTCTAGTATTTATAGAATTTGAAAATCATAATCAATGGGAAAAATCAAAAATAGTAATCAAGGGATGAAATCAAATGAGAGAGGTGAGCATGGATCAAAGATGGATCAAACGGTTGATAATCCATAAGGTATGGATCAAGGATCAGATCAGTGGTCTAAAATCTATGAGACTCAACCAATTCCCTAAATTTTAGGAATTATGTTGAAGATATTTCTATTTGGAGGGAAATATTTAAATTAAAAAAGGAAGCATTACATAAGAATATTCCTTCAATGATTGGAGAAAAATAGAAGAAAGTGGCTACTTAAATAATTAATTAAAATCATTTAATTGTGCAAGTGGATAAAATTGAAGATTTAATTAAACAATCAGGAATCATTTAATCAAAGTGGGATTTATGATATTTAATTAAAAAAATTGCATTATTTAATCAAATGAGATGAAAATTAGCATGAAAGGGGGAATTAATCAAATAATGTTAATTATTCAATTAATAGGAGAAAAAGATGAATTTAATTAAACAAATGACATTATTTAGTTAAATAGATGAAAAGGAGTGAATTAAGACAAAAATAAAGTTAGCAAGTGAAATCAAGTGTGCAATATCTTTGGGACATTTTTAAATGTCTAGATTAGTCCCTCTTTAAAGTGAGGTGCTTGATGCATTGCTTCAAAGAACTGATACTACTCAAATTTAAATTTATTTTTTTTCTAAATTTTCTTGATGCCCACAGTGCCCTAGCGAATGATAAAATACTGGAATAATCATAGTTTATTGGTACCCTGATCAATATCATCATTCTAATCATTCTATTCCATCTTATTCTATCTCATTCTTCTATCTCTATCTTTATTAACATTTCTATTCAAGTATCAAATATTTGTGTGATATATATCAAAATATACATGAGGTTATCCATGGCCGATGAATGTCTATATAGCATAAAATCTATCTACATCGATCATCTGAGCTTTCTAAGATGTATCTTTCATCATCTAATTAGTAGAACCACTCTCGTAATCTTGACATGGTCTCAACCCGAAAAATCGATTTTTCCGTTGGATCTCTTGAGGGGGCAACATACTAGTATTTTATCATCGGTTGGGGCAAACTAGAGCATCAAGAAAAGATTTTTTTGAAGAATTTAGATTTGAGCAATATTAGTTCCATGAAGCAATGCATCAAGTACCTTGCTTTAAATATGGGCAAATGTAGACACCTAAAAATGTCCTAAAGATATCACACACTTGATTTCGCTTACTAAAATCATTTCTAATTTAATTCACTCATTTTCATCTATTTAATTGAATAATGTCAATTGTTTAATTAAATTCATCTTTTTCTCATATTAATTAAATAATTAATATTATTTGATTAATTCCCTCTTTCATGCTAATTTTCATCTCATTTGATTAAATAATGCAAATTATTTCATTAAGTCTCGTAAGTCTTCTCATTTGATTATAATACAAATCGTTTAATTAATTGTCCTAAATCCCACTTTGATTAAATTATTCCTAATTGTTTAATTTAATCTTAAATTTCATCCACTTGCATAATTAAATTATTTTAATTAATTGTTTTTATCAGATAAGATGCATTTACTAGGTGCAGTACCCATTACACTACAAGCCCGATGGGCCAAAAAGGACCAAGATCAATAGTACATAATAGAGTTCAGAAAAAAAAACTAATAGAAACCAAAAATTAAATCGACATAGCACTTGAATAGCAGAGACCCAATAGAGACACACAGACGAGCCCCCTAATTGGCGACATCATCCCATTTTGAATGAGGAGATTTAAAACATCATCTCTGACCTAATTAGGGCCCTCACCCTCATTCTTCTTGGCCCCCTCTTCCTTGATGATATTAGAGAGAGCAACAAAAAATTTGTGGATGATCTTAATGGTAAAAAATGCCAATTTGGCGAACTTTTGTTCAAGTTTTTCCATCTACTCCCATAGCTCGTTGATGTCCTCCTCCTTGGCGATCTTCCTCTGAGTCATCTCTTCCTCCATAGCCCTAGGATTCAAAGAGTGGGTAGATTTCTCTTTAAGCATTTTTTTAAGGTTCAAGAAGTAACTGGGACCATCCATGAACTCCTCAACTTCCTCCACAGTGTCCTTTTAACACTCAATTTTGTCGCCAATTTGCTCTGAGTTACTAGAAATTTTGTCCACTGGTATCTCTTTCATGTTGTTTACCAATATATGAGACCTCTTTATGTGTTTTTTCTTCATTCCCATGTCAATACTTGTAGCCATAATAATGCCCCCTTTGGAATCCTTATCCTCAACACTCTTCCCTCACTTTTCGTGCTTGACCCCTCCACTTGGCTCGCAATGTCTTTTTTACCCTTCTTCTTAGTTAAAGGTCTATTGTCCAACCTTGTGGGTGTATTCTTAAGCTCACACAGTCTGGATGTAGCCTTAGAATGGGTTGACCTGCCCCCCCTTCTTCTTTTTTGTTGGGGTTTTGGGATGAGACGCCACATGGGGTTCATTGTCCAATGGGGGGTCTCTCTTAGGATCTATAGAAGCAGCAAGGGATGGTTTATCAGGGGATAGGTCAAGTGGTTCTAATTCTTCCACATGAACAATAGAGATGGGACGAGGAGGCATAGGGCTAAATGGAAATGATAGTCAAAGAATGAGGTCATGGTAAAGAGGTAAGGGAGGCGATTGGTCAGGGTTTAGAGTAGCAACATTAGGGATTCCATAACCAAATTTTTGAGTGAGGTCAATAGAACAAAAAAAAAGGAAAGCTTAGGAGTATTATGTGCCTAAGGTGGTTTAGCAGCAACAAATGATAAAAATAAAAAACCTTAAATCTTTCATCTAAGGTTACATATTTCATGAGAGATAAATACACCTTATCCCATGGTTTGGGAATCGCCTCCCTATCAAAGTCTGACTACTTCTTGATCGAATTCTCATTGTCCCTAAAAAAGGCATTGAGGCTTTCAAGGTCCTGAGTTTTGGTGTGCTTCTTATAATTCTTTCCATTTTAGGAAAGGCCTATCACTTTAGTTTTCACCTCTTCGTTAACCTCAAATGAGATTCCTCCCATAGTAATGCTCTTGTCTCTCCAAGAGCCAACAATTACACGGACATCTTTTCATCATGGCCCACCTAACTTTCTAATAGAGGCTCAAGCCCCCCCTCCATGCAGATATACCACATAATTGGGTCCCTACAAAATTCATCACAGTTTTCAAGCTTGGTACTAACCCTATCACCACCCATCTTAATAAATAGCTCATAGAAATTATCCCAGAAAAAGTTAACCAAGAAATGAACTAGTCGTTGGTGAAATTGCCCAGCTTTATAACAACTCTTCCAAACCACCACAAACAAGAAGGTGTAATTAATGTTTCTAGAAGTTTACACATGCAAATGGTCATTCCCAAGGAAATCATCTCTGTGCGGCCATAATATTTCCTTAAGTACCGAAAGCTTAAATATAAAGCCTTGATGAAACTTATCTGATAATTAATAACCGACGTGCAAGAAGATGCTTTGAACTTACACATTTTCCAAGAAATTTTAGTCATGGGGCCAAATTTAGAATTCATTAATTACATCACAATAAATCTTAGGGTCGTCATAAGCTTAATCAGAATAAAGATAGCTTGCAAGTTGGAGATAAACATCACTAACCACACGTTCCTAAAAAATTGATGTGATATGCAATACTTACAACAAGATAGCCCATAAAAACAAATGAAAGCCCAACCATACATGGGAATAATTGCTAAGGACCCCATGACACCCCACATTATCTTTATCATATCATCTAACTTAGTCCACATCATTAAAGGCCCTAACACGTAGAGCCACCTGTACCCATAAAGAACTGTATAGTAGACCACCATTTAAACAGTTAAATTTTTTTTGCTCATCAAGGATTAATCCTTGTATATTCACTAGTAGAGCCCCAAGTATTCACCAACATTTACAAAGACTCCATGAGGAACCCAAGTTGGCCAGGGCATCCACCACCTGATTTCCCACATGATAGGTGTGAGCCATTAGCTTCATTTCCAGTTTTGAAGTTGAAAGTTGATGTATAAAAGGATATCCCTGGTGCTCCATCCTTAAAAATGACAATACTTAACAAAGTCAATCATTTTCATAGAATCCCCTTCTATGTGTAGTTTTTTATTCCCAAAGTGATAGCCAACTCAATTCCCTTAAGTAGCGCATGTGCCTTTGTCATCATGGAAGATCGTATGCCTATACCTCTAGAAACCCAGCAACAAAATTGTCCTTGCAATCCTTGATTGTGCCACCAATACTAGCCATTCTTGGATTCCCCTTAGTTGCTCTGTCAAAATTCAGTTGAAACCAACCAATGCCCAGGGGGTTCCATACCATATTCCTTCTAACCAAAGACTTAGAGTTATCAAAGGAGTTGATCTCCAGGTTTTGATTCCAAGATTTTGTCATCTTGATCTCCCATTCAGTAGGGGATTTTCTGGGAGTTTCCAAGTGTACAAATAGACATTCTTAGAAATAAGTCTGAACCCAATGCCAAAAATTTCCTTGGGGATTTTCTCGGTATCTCTGAAGATCTGATTGTTCCTCTCTTTCCATAAGTACTAGCAAATAATGGGGGAGTTTGACTCTAGATCTCCATGGGGAAAATGGGAAGATGAAAGGATGTACCTTTTCCTCCCACTTTACCTATGTCATTCAAATATGTCCTAAGAACCCTAATAGGATTGACTATCAACCTCTCAAGGTGAGTCGATACACAATTAGGAGGACTTAGGAGGGGGTGTTCTTTCAAATTAAGGGGTTCACCACCAAGCAAATGCTTGGAAAAGACAATGTTTGAAAACACGCTATGATATGCAAAACACTTAAAATGAGCTAAATGAAGCTTACAAATACTGAAAATGAACAACTCCAAGTTAGGATATGTGTACCTAGGAAACATGGAGATGTAAATATGATTCTAGAAATCTAAACGAACTGCTAAAATATGCCTTAGAGGACTAACACTCCTTTACTCCCGTCTTAGTCTTGCTATTGTTTTTCGAGGTAGACACAAAATCTTCTGATAACAAAACAAAATCCCCAAAAATCTCTAAAAGATTCCACTTGGAGGACTAAGATTCCTTTTCTCCCATCGTAGTCATGATCTAAATTTCTAAAAAGTGTGAATGTGGTCTTGATCTCCTAGATCTGTAATTGCTTCTCCTTGGATCTTAGGTTATGAAATAGCCGCATATGACCTATAGGTGAGTTTCCATGAAGATGACAACTTTACAATGCAACTTTGACAAATTTTCACTCTTAGTGATCTTCAAGTCTTCAACCTAGATCTATAAACACAAATGGACAAGATGGAAAAACTATTTGATTGTTAGTGAATGGGGGTTTGCCTAGGTCAAACCCCTTCTTGGTAATTAAACCTTGAAATTAAATAAAAATGATGAAAGAAATGTTGAATGAAAAATATATGAAATGCTACAACTCACCAAACCCTTTCAAATGCTACAAACTTGTGTGTAATGGACACAATGGACATGGATCTTGAAATGCTTGATAGATCTTGAAATTCTTGCTTGCTTAGATCAAAACCCTACATCACAAATGTTAGCACAACAACACACATGATGCAAGAACAATCTTTGACATGATGCTTGAAACTTGATGATGGCTCCAATTGCTTGATGATATCCTCTTGAATGCTCTTGATCTCATAAATTTTCCTTAGGAATGAATGCTCAAGTTGCTAGGATGAAAATCTATGAATGAACCTTGTATTTATACTTGTTTATGCTTAATATCCCCAAATCATATCACACCAAGCTGATACATGAATTCAAAGAATAAAGGAGGTTAAATCTCGCCAAGATTTGAAATCAAATCCCAAAAATGACTCAAGGAGGACTAAGATGACCAAGGTGGCATCTTAGTCCCAAGTGATGAAACTTGGGGCACAGACACCAAAAATTGGCCCAAAATAGATGCCTCAAAATTAGGATCCCAAGACCTCAGGGGGACAAAGACACCCTTAGTGGCATTTTAGTATCATCCAAAAATTAGGGACACGCCAATCAGAGTCATTAGGAGATTAGATATGCATTGGAGAATGTCAGGATTAACCAGAAAAATATGTCATTCATAGGGATTTTGGACATAAAATAGGATGAATAAAGCCATAAAGAAGGATAAATAAAGCAAGGCGGACCCAAACAAGTGTGGAAATGTAAGGGTATGAATTTTACTTCACTACAGGGGATAGGGTGTTGGAAGGGGCCCAACCATCCTTCAATAAAGGATTTTAAATCCCCATTCAGTGTCCAATGAGTCTCAAATTTTCCAAAGACTACACTCCAAACTTCAGAAACAAACAAACTATGCAGTAACAAGTGGTCAATCGACTCTTCATTGATTTTGCATAACATGCATCTATTTAGGATCTAGAATCCCCTTTTCCTTAAACTATCTTGGGTTGGAATACTATTGTGACATGTCATCCACCAAAATAAATTTATTTTTGGTGCCAAGTGTTTATTCTAGACCTATTTCCAAATTTTTCTCTGAGTACCCTTTTCTGACAACAAATCATAAGCTAGCCTGATAGAAAGTTCTCCCTTGCATTCCTTAGTCTAGAAAAACTCATCTTCAATGTTAGATATGGGAATTTTGGTTAGGGAGAGGATGTCATGTAAGGATTTAGCCAATAATTTCAAATCCAAGGAAAGGGGGCAACATAATCCTAAATATTTCTATTTCCTACAACCCTGTTGACCATGAAGGTAATCACTAACATTCCTACCAAAGAAAAGACATGCAAGTTCCATCAGATTCTTGAAATCAAATAAGGATAGGGGGGAATCTAACAACTAGGGGTCTTCCTAGAAACAAATGCTACTACAATTCTGTAGTTTACATCTCATCCCTAAATATAGTAGCATCTTCATCTTGCATATATTATTCCAAGCCAAGAACCCACAAGGGTGTTCATTCAAGATGCATCTAATTAGGGGGTAGTTTTTTAGGTACTTTGCATTCATTATCCTGCACCATTATTTTTTATTCCTTAATTGGTCCCACATGACCTTGGCAAGCAAGGATTTTTTTGTAGATTGGACTTTCCTAATACCAATCCCTCCACTGCCTTTAGGAAGGAAAACCTTATCCCAATTAACCAGAGACATCTTTTTTCCTCTATCCCAAACTAGAGGAATTTCCTTTAAACTTTTTCATTTTTTTTAGCAATGTAACTAGGCATTTTCAACATGGAAAGGAAGTACAATAGAATCCCTTGAAGTGTGGCAGCAAGGAGTTGTAGCTTATCAACATGACTAAGGATTCAAATTTTCCACTCTACCATCTTCCTCTAAACTCTCTCAAGGATAGTATTCCATAAAGTGAGGGTGACTTCCTTAATAGTGAGAGGGAGACCTAGATACACTAAAGGAAGGGAGGCACTCACACATCCCAAAACAACAGTCACACGATCTTGCGGGCTAGGAGTATAGTTAAAGAAATAGATCATACTTTTATTGTAATTTATACATCGACTTGAGAAAGTTGCATAATTATTTAGACAACTTTTCCATTTCCTTGCTTCTATCACTAAAGCTTTCCCAAACAGAATGGTGTCATCCACAGACAATTGAATGACAGCTGGATCCAAAGTGTTGGTCAGTTTAACAGCTTTAATAGATCCCTCCAACAATATTCTAGCAACATTCCTACTCAACACATCAACAACCATGATGATTAGATAAGGATATATGGGGTCACCTTACCTTATACCTCTCCCAACCGAAAATAACCCATTAGGGACCCCATTGAACAGAACATAGTACTTCACAGTACTAATGCATTCCAAAATAATGCTAATCACCTTCTGATTCAAACCATACTTAGCTAGGACTTTGGGAAGGAAGTCCCATAGAACTTTGTCATAAGCTTTAGATATTTTAATCTTAAATGCCATACTAGCAATATTGCACTAGTCCATAGAATGTAAAACTGCATGTCTGTCAATAGAAACATCCAAGATATGGTAACTCAGAACAAAGCCTTTTTGGCTTAGGCTAATCATTTTTTTCCATAAGGGGTTTCAAGTGGTTCACCGGTATTCTGGAGAAAATCATATAAATAGTATTACATAGGCTGATAGGACAAAATTCAACCATGGTTTGTGGCTCTTTTTTTTTTTGAATAAGGGAAAGGAAGGTGTGGTTCAGTTGTTTGAGTAGTTTTCCAGAAGTGAAAAAATCCCTAGATTCCAAAGTTAGGTCTTCCCCCACAATTTCCCAAAAGATCTTGAAGAAAGTCAAGGGAAACCATCAGGTCTCAAGGCCTTGTATGCCCCCATAGTGGACACAACCGCCCAGACTTCCTCAAGAGTAACAACACCAAGAATATTCTCGTTATCCTCTTGAGATATAGAAGCAAGAAGGGGTTCCAACAAGAAGTCATCCAAAGCCGAATTAGGTGCCTCAATAGGAGTTGACAAAGACGTTGGAAGTGACTCAAATCTGAAAGACCAATTTGGGTGGGAGTAGTAATAATATCCCCTACCTCATTTTTCAACTTTTTTTATCTAATTCCTTTTCCTATGTTTAAGGGTCGAAACATGGAATAACAAAGTGTTTTAGTCGCCCTCCATCAACCATTGAATTCTCGACTTTTGCTTCCAGAAGATCTCTTCTTTTTTTAAAAAAATCTCCTATTCCATGTGTTCAACCTTTTCCTGTTGACAAGTTTGAACACTCATATCTCCATATTCCATCCTATTTTGAGACAACCTAAGCTTATCAACAAGAACTTTTTTTAATGAAAAACATCCCCAAACACCCGCTTGTTCCACCCCTTAACCATTTCTTTGATATACTTGAGCCTATGGAAAATACAAAATATGGGAGGGCCATGTACAAGGAAAATCCACCAAGCAACAATCTTACTCCTAAACTCAAGATGATAATTCCACATAATCTCAAAGCAGAAAGGAAACATACCCATAATAGAGTGTTCATTCAAGACCAACAACAAAGGATTATGATCTAAAATAGGTCAAGGCAACACTAGCATATTAGAGCCAAGTAAGGTCATCTAATAGGGAAGAAGAGGAAATGATTAAGCTAAACCTAGATCAAACCATCCCATAAATTCCTATTATTCCAAGTGTAAGCATGACCTTGCAAATCAATGTCACTAGCCTAGTATTATTTAAGAAATCAGCTAGATCAACCATACTATCAAAGTAATCAATATAACCCCCACACTTCTCTAAGGGGTATAAGGGAGAGTGGAAATCTCCAGCCACTAGCCATCGGGCCCCCTATTTCTCTGAATCCAATTAGTAATTTCCTACCAAAGGGCTTTCATCGCATTCCTCAAATTGGGGGCATAAATGTTAATCATAAACCAAGAACCCCTAGCATGGGAGAACTGGACTCCCACACTATTCCTATAATGCAATAAATTAGTCCTAGTTATCCTATTAGGTTTCCACATCACTATAAGAGAAAAATGGTGTTCAACCATATATACCTAGCTATGGGTTCAAAGTTAGTCTTTTTCATCTTGGTTTCTTGTAACAGCAAAACGTCAACCTTGTGTTCTGACATATAATTATTCAAGGCCAACTGCTTGTGAGGGCTATTTAACCCTCTCACATTCCATGATAGGACTTTCATTTAGAAACTTTCTTTTAGGACACTTTCAATGTCATTTGTTTTCCAATAGCAATCTCTTTTGTTGTCTCTATATTCCTTGTCTACCGTTGGTTGGGTCTACTGGCTTTGGAGTCTCCTCCCACATTTTCTTTCTTTTATTTACCCTTCCTCTTAGGAGTTGACCAAAACTCTTCTTTTGTGGTTTGAACTAAGGGAAAGGTATCCAAGACAATCTGTCTAGGACCAAGGGACACCTTTGTCACTCCCTCATCCCATAACTCACCTTCCTCAAGATCCTTAAGCTTAGGGGAAAGGGACTTATCTATTTCAACCAAAGGCACTATAAGCACCTCATAAATAGGTAACAGGGGGGGCTTACTATCCAACACACTATTGGGAGAGGAACCGCTTAGTATTGAAGAAAAATCATCAAAAACCATATCCACAGACTAAGGCTTCGAGATTACCAGGTCACACAAGCCCAGCCTTAGTTGAGGAATCAATGATCTTAAGGATATCAAACTCAAAAGGGTAGATATTAGTGAGGACATCCTTAGATAGATCACTAGGTTTGGCGTTATGATTTATCATGGAATTACAGTCTGAAATAGGGTGACCAAGTTTAGCACATTTTTGGTAATAAATCACAACATTCTCATGGCAAACCTGTTGAATCCAAGACCCAAGTTTGGAACAAAGCTT